>OW799235.1:94417619-95067831 GCA_941918925.1 Phyto melanocephala
TAACGTCTAATGCCATCGGGTTTGACTTAATCCATCCAAAATTCATTAAAATTCTTCTACCTAAGTTAATATCTTACATTACTCATATCTTCAACACCATAATCACCACCAGTATTTTTCCAAGTTGCTGGAAGTATTCAAAAGTTATTCCTATACCCAAAACTGCAAATGAGTATCGTCCTATATCAATATTACCTTACTTATGTAAAGTGTTTGAACGGCTACTACATAAACAAATGAATAAATACTTAAATGATCACCAGCTCTTAGTTAGAAATCAATCTGGATTTAGAGAAAGACACAGCTGTGTTACATCTCTCATCAGCGTATCTGAAGATATCAGGTGCAGTATTGATGATGGGGGTGTTACGTTTCTTGTACTTTTGGACCACTCTAAAGCATTCGATTCTGTCAACCACGAAATTCTATGCGCTAAGATATATAATCAATTTAATTTCTCTTCGAGTGCCACTTCACTGCTAAGAACTTATCTAGCTGATCGTTACCAATCAGTATCCATCGGTAACTTAATATCTTCTGCATTATATACGTCCAAGGGAGTACCGCAGGGTTCTATTCTCGGACCATTACTGTTCTCACTATATATCAATGACTTACCTAGTTGTCTGTTGCACAGCAGTATTCATATATATGCTGATGATGTACAAATATATATAAGTTGCAAAAAAAAACTTTATACATGAGTGTATGGAAAAGCTTAACGTGGACCTAAATAGAATATTTATATGGGCAACTTCGAATGAACTTTACCTGAATCCTAAAAAATCAAAGTGCCTCATAATATCTCAAAGGAATCAAAACATCATTGTTGATATTCCGGTCTTATTAGGTAATCAAACTATTGCGTTTGTGGAATCAGCAAAGAACCTTGGTATTATTTTTAATAAATCACTTCAATGGAATACTCATATAAACGCTGTTTCTGGAAAAATATTTACAATGCTTAGAACACTCTACCCCTCACAGCATCTTACACCTATAAATATTCGTGTGCTTCTCGCAAAAACCTTTTTAATGCCCAAGCTGCTGTACGGATGTGAAATTTTTGCTTATTGTGATTCTTACAGTAGGAGCCGTTTAGAAGTAGCGTATAATGCTATTTTGCGATATGTCTACGGCATAAAAAGATATGAAGGAACTTCTCAATATTCTAAATCATTATACGGAGTTGATCTAACGCAATTGCTTAAAATTAAGGCATTATTATTGTTACATAAAATTGTCAACACACAAGAACCAATTTATTTATTCAATCGGCTACAATTTGCTCGATCTAATAGAGGAAAAAATATTATTCAAATTAGATATCGAACTCTTATTTCTGAGTGGCAGTTCTTTACAAACACCATACGACTGTGGAACTCACTACCCAATACAATTCAAACTATTGGCAACGTTAAACAATTTAAAAATAAATTATTGTTGAGTTTTTAATATTTTTTTTGTATTTTTTATATGTATGTATAATTTTGTGATTTATAATATAGCTGTAATAAGTATGTATTCAATAGCACTATAAGATCACATACTGTAATTAAAAAGATTCATTTCTTGTTGTATGTGATATACGATTTAATAAATAAATAAATAAAATACTCAAATACTCAATTTTGTCATTTTTATTTAGGGTACACTAATACAGGTAGCGGTGCCAGCCCAGCAGATTATTTTTTTGTGATTTTTGAGAGATTTCAATGCCAAGAATTGTCAAACTCAATATAAAAAAAAGAGAGTCTTAAAACACACACACTCTCTCTCTCTCTGCTCTATCACCTTATGATATTACACCATGAGTTTTATGTATGTGATTACATCATGAGTTTTATTTATGTGATTAAACCATGAGTTTTATTACGTTTTAAATATTAAATAGACCAAAGAAGACACTGTGCGGTATAAATTTTCGTACCCTTGGATCTATACTTCTTAAGTGATGTATGGCTTTAAACAATTTTAGGTGAAACATATTTTTATTCAAGAAATGTACTTGCGAAATTGTATCGCCCTGCGTTATTTCATTAAGACGCAATCGCAATTTTATTTTATTCGATATAAGTAAGAAGTTTTTTATGACCTACTATTACAAGTATATAAGTCTTTTTCTTATATACCGATTTAGCCCATTTTCAAAACCAAACACTTCCGATGTATTAGAAATATTTTGGAAAAATTTTATCCCCCTAACTTTTTTGTGCTCGGACGGACATAGCAAGATCGTCCCAAAATAAAAGCAAGACTCAGAAAATATATGTATACTTTATGGGGTCTAAAATAAATATTTCGTTAAGTTTTTTATGTTTTACAAAAACTTATGAGTCAAATAGATAATATTTACATCCAACACTAAACATTCTGATTGAAGAGTGCTGATGATTAAACCTTGTGTCGGGATAAAACTTTCTTTTTCAGTTAATTCTTTTATTTATTTTTATTATTTATCACAAATAGAAAATATAATCTCTTTGTATAGAAGAATTCGAAATAAACAAACTAGAGCCAGAAATAAATAAATATTGTTTTTTATTACTAATTGCAATTAAAAAAAGTCAAATTTACGTTTTAAGCCTATTGGCAATATTTCGATCTTTAAACGTTTTATGTGTCTTTATAATTTTATACCTACAATTTCATAAAAGTTAAATTTATTTGTAATATTTTAAATAAAATATGATTTATTTTTTATGCACGTCTAATTTCGTATATACTATGTAATTTTTTTGCTAGATAAAAAATATCATTGACTAAGTATTTTGCAGCTCATGAAACTCATTTCGTGGTGGCTCAAAATTTATTTATTTACTTTTTTTTCTTTTTTTAAAGTTCAGTTTTTATCAAGTACTGTCACAGCTTAGATATCTCTTGTCTAGTTATATACTATTTAAGTATGTTACCACACATACATGTATATGTAGAACTATCGTCTGCTTATTTTTTTTTTATTTTGCTACATTTTTATTACTAATTTTTATTTTTTTTCTTATTTTTTGTTATTTTTTGTTTTTTTTTTTTTCATTTTATGGTTTTTGGCTTACAGCATGTCACAACTAGATTCTCTGAAAAACATCATATTATTTTAAACTCACCACAGCAAAGGTTTGTTGGTTTGTTGTATTGTTGTATTGTAAAGGCACATTGAATCCTTCTACTTACTATCCATTAGAAATCTAAATTTTTTAAAACTATTCCCATTCATTCATATGTATAACTTCCAGAAAAAAGCATTTAATGTAATTTTCAACATTTTATTTAATTTTTATTTTTTTATTTTTTGTTTAATGGATAATTATTTGAATATATTGTAATTAAATTGATTCTTAATAAAATGTATTTTTTTTTTTCAATTAGCTATATTGCTCGCTCAGCTGTTGTAAAACCAGATCGTGCTGGTGGTCGTATTATACATCCGGCAGCAGATGCTGCTGCCATGGCCTTAAGTTCGGAACTTAATCAACATGATAATTATGATGAGGGGTAATTACTTTTTATTTTATTCAAAATTGAGAATCATTTTAAGTTAAACTTTTTAAAATGTCAATAGTTTGAGAATAAATTTGATATAATTTATGTAATACATAACGGTGTTCTCAACAAAACATGAAGTACATAAATTTAAATTTTAGTAATGGCTTTATTCTTTACTTAAAAATAAAATTTGCCCTTAAATATATACATTTCTAAAATATGGATATAATTTGTAGATCATTGGTAGAGATCACTTAAATTTAAGCAATATTTACAATTTAACAGAGTGAAATCTTAAAACATGTTTGTATTTAATTTAGAGAATGATTTGATTACACATGCATACAAATAAAGTTTTAATTAATATCAATGATTTGAGAACAACTCCTTATAAAAAAATAAAGGGTCCGCCAAATAACTTTTTTTTTAAACAGGTCGCAAAACATCGAGTGTAGCTTCGGCTGTGTGGCACGTAGCGCCGTCCCGTTGAAACCAAATGTTGCCAATATCCTCCTCTTCAATTTTTGTGAAGAATTGCGTGCCGTCGGTTAGATGTACAGAGTTACAGTTACACAGAATCTCAATTGGCGACATGCAAAACTTTATTTAAGAAAATATTGAAAATTTTGGTGGTACCAAACAAAACTTGTTGAAATATATTAAAAAAATCGAATTCGGTAATTCCGGCTTCCGAAGGTATAGGTCGATTGGCAGTTACTAGATTAGGTTCTTTAGGCAATTGCCACAAATTTGATGGCGTTATAACCTATGGCTCGGCCAAATAATTCCTCTATCCCAAACGCTAGCTTTGGGGGTTTGAAGTTACTTCAAACAAACAATATTTTCCTCATAAAACGTTTGACTTTGTGTTTACTAAGTTATTAAACATACATAGTGTATTCACAAGAAGTATTGTATAGAGTATAGAGTATTGTCATTCCTAAAATTTTAAAATCGTTGAAAACGTTTTTATACCCTTCACACAGTGAAAAAGGGTATATATAGGTTTGTCATTCCGTGTGAAATTTCTACAATTTTCATTTCCGACCCCATAAAGTATATATTTTCTGAAAGCTTATGAATAGGGGAGTCGATTAAGCTCTGTCAGTCTGTCCGTCTGTCCGTGTGTATATTGAAATCAACTTTTTGAAGCCCCCAGACATCGCTTGGACCCGGGTGAGGTATTAAAATATCAGAAATATTCGGTAGTAGATCGGTATTGAAAATCAGAAACATCGGTACATAAACACTTGAGATATGAGCCAAAACCCACGACCACCTCGATTTTTTTTTCACAAAAACAACATTACAACAACAACATACATACATACAAACGTGTATACTGGCTAGAGTAACCGTGGCATTGAATCCCAGCTGAGCCAAAAAAAAAATTTGTATATTTTTTTAAATTTTTTTTTTAAATTTTTTTTTAATTTTTTTCTTATTTTTGTTTGTTTTATATGTATTATTTATATTAATTATTTTTTTAAACAAATTTTTTTAAATTGTTTATTAAATTTTTTTTAAATTTTTTATTATTTTTTTTTTATTTTTTTTAACATACATACGTAAATTTATAATTTTACAATGGGATGTTTTTATATATGTGTGTTTTTTATATGTTTGTACATACATACGTATTTCATATGGGATGAATGGTGATACAAACTACTGTTATTGCATGACTACACGTTGTGAAGGGTATATAAGATTCGGCACGGCCGAATATAGCGCTATTACTTGTTTTTCTTCTAATTTTTATACCATTTTAAAATTAAAAAAAAGAAATTAAGACAATATGACAATACGATAGTTATCATACCTTGTGAAATCACTAAATGTGTACAATATAATTTAAATTACACACCGTTTAATATATATATTTATTTTTTATTTTTAAGCTCTTCAATAGAAGTTAAATTACGTCCTAATGCCAGCATTAATGAAATATTTGAAGCTATGAAACATCCGGTTAATGGCGTTGCCTTCATTACACAAACCCAAAGTCTTCCTTCATTAACTTTTGTATCGTTTGATGCCCTGATGTGGTTAAAAAATAATTTGGATAGCTCTCGTAATCCCATGGACATTTTAGAGACAATGCGAAAAGATAAATTAATTTGTCATGCTTCGGGTGATTTCAATAAGCCCGTTATAGCTGGTTTTTATTTATATTATATAGCGCAGCAAGATAAAAATGCTAAGGGTAGGGAAAAGAGTAATTAAAAATAAAATTATTGATAAATTATTAATTAATAAATAATTTATGTTCGTTAGATTATATAAGTCCATTAAATGATTTATGTGCCTTTGAGAACGAGTGGATGGAAATTGAATTGTTAGGCTGCAACATTTTATGGAACGATGAACCTGCCCTACAACAAATACCAAATTTTTTAAAAGAAATACCGCCACCACAATCGTGGACTGATTGTTGCAATAATCGTAAGATATAAAGTTTTTAAAATAACAAATTTTTCATTATTTTTTTTTTAATTATTTTTTTTGTAATTAATAAGTTTTTATAATAATTTTTAAATAATATCTGTTTTATATACATATATTTTTTCTAAACAAAAGTACGTAGCACATAATTTATGAACATATTCGTATATGTACATATATAAACATATATATAGGGTTGCCAGTTTTATACAACAAAAAAAAAAAAATCAGAATTTTCGAAATTATTCTTATTACTTATAAAAGTTTTAAATGAATCATTCTTTTTTTAATTTCAATTCATTACGAGTTAGCTAAATTTTGAATTAATTCTTTACGCCAAAAAACGAATTGAATGAAATTTGAATTGCAATTCATTTCCAATTCATTTTGAATTAATTTAAATAAATTAGAAATAAATTGCAATTAATTTTTCTAACTCATTTAAATTAATTCAAAGTCAATTCAATTCAAATTAATTGGAAATTAATTGCAATTCATTTTACCAATTTATTTGAATTAAAAATGAATTGCAATTCATTTTGCTCTATTCATTTGAATTGCAAATGAATTGTAATTCATGTTTGCTTAATTAAAATGAATTAATTCAAATTCCATTCAAGTCTTTTTTTTTGGTGTAAAAAATTAATTCAAAATTTTACCAATTCAGTGCATGAATGATTCGCGAATTGATTCAAAAATTAATGATTCGTTTACAACTCTGTTACTTATTATAGTAACATTTCATTGAATTAAAAAAAAACACAGAACTTTTTCGATTGTTTGTAATAAATAAAAAATTTATTTGAAAATCTTGTACCGGGTGGTATTTTAATCGTTTGGATTTTGAAATTTAAAAAAAACACAAAAAATGTTCAAAGCGTACTTATTTGTAGCGATTTAATTTGCTTTTAAAATATTATTTCATGTAAATATTGCTACGACGTAGGTGATCCATCCGTTAGCTCTAAATTTACATAAATTTTTTAACAATTTGTCCGGTATCACTAATTGTAGCTGTAATATTGTCTTCTAAAGCTGGAATTGTGTCTGCCTTCCGCTATAGATGGGAGACAATAGCAATGCGTAACATTGATTGCACCGAAATGTGATACTAATTGCTCACCAAACTCGCCTCACAATAGATTCATGGTATCGTGTGCAGTGCGGCATGTGGATAAATAGACAGCGAACAATGTCTACGCAAAGTGTGCGTTAGTCAAACATTTTTCTGATGGTGTGTTTAGCTCTTATAAAATGTAATATAAACACGTAAAAGTATATTAGTGTACTGTCCAGCAACGCGGGTAGGGTTACTCAACTTTCCTATAAATAAGAAATTTTATAATTTTTTCGTCTTAAAAAATGTTTTTCTTTTTATATATATTTTTTCATAATTATTTATATTTCAGAAAAAATTTATCGTCATTCACACTTGGAAATCGATGTTAATCAAAAAAGCGAACGAATGGAATGGGGTCACATTAAATATCATACGGTGATGCAAACAGGTTTTGCATTTGAGATTGTTGTACAGTGGGTTACATCATCGGGACCGATTGTTTGGGATTTGGTAAGGGCTAAATTTAAATTCATTTTATTGACTTACAAGTATTAAAAAATATTTTTGTCTAAACTAAGATTAATGGCTGGATACGTAAAGCTAATCAATGCAATTACCAATTAGTACCAGTACCAGCCGATCCAATGGCTGAGCCATTTACCGAAAAGTCGGATCCTTTGAGAGGTCCCATATTTATACCTCTAGCTACTCAACATTTAAATGATGGCACACATTTGTTTGAAGGTAATGTTAAACAAATCGAAACTTTGTTTTTTTTTTTAGTAAGAAACTAACATTTATCTTGTAAATTTAGAATTTTCTGAAGAAACTAGAGCCGATCGCATGTTATTATTCCAAGAAGCTATATTAGCACGTTTCGGATTTTTGCCATGTGTTGTGGAAAAAAAATTTTCTTTTAATAAAGATGTAAGTGCTATAAAAAATACTTTAATTTTGTTAATAATTGAAACTTTTGCATAGGTGCCGAAGGAATATCAATATGTTCATTGCTCTGGAAATATGTTTGCTCTCATACGGTACTAGTCATGACAATGCACAGCTAACCAGTAGGGACGCTTAATAAGAAAAACAATATTTATGCATGACAGCGACGTTTAAGTAAAAATCTAACTGTGTTATGCATAATAACAAACCTTGTGCTAACAAGCTACTTACTTTTTTATCGAAAATTTTCATAACGGCAAGATAACAACTCGTTAGTTAGTACACAGTTTGTTATTATGCATAACGCCGTAAGAGTTTCACGTACATGCTCCTAAGTCGCATTGTGCATTATTTCTCTTAATTTGATTTCTTAGCTCTTATTTGACTCAACATTTATTAGCCAAATTCGCTATATTGACTTCTAAATCGTAGGTATCCCATTGAAATTTAATTTATATATCTCTTACATTCTTATGATTTTTTCTATTTATTGCAAGTAACTACTACAAATTTATTAAAAGTATTTACGGCATAAACTTTAGTCTTGCAAAACTGCAACCTAAATGAAAAAAATTTCACTTCAACTTTTACTTTGCATGGTTTTTAATAACAAGAAATTGTTTGATATTTAACTATGTATTTAGTCTCTAACTAAATTCTCTCTAACTCTCAGTTAATTAGCACACAGTTTTTTTATTATGAATAACGTTGATGATATGTATGTGCGATAAAATTCTTTTTGTTAAAAAGTATTAAAGCAAAATCAAATGTAAAGTAAAAAAATTGTTTTCAATAGCAATGCAAAATAAAACTGATTTTTTTTTCAAAACAATTACGCATTTTCGCAATTTTGGAAGACTAAAGTTCGTAAGACTGATTTAATAATTTGTTTTGCTTTAATCGTTTTCGAAAACAATTTAATCTTAATATATGCATTACAGCGCGTCATCCTCTTACATATCGGCATATGATATCAATAAAGCCCTAAGTTACATTGAACAAATTTTACAGGAGAAGCAAAAAAACTCTCTAATATAAATATTTCCAAATTAACCAAAATTGTTAACATTTTTTTAAGTTGAAACTTAATTTTAATTAAATCATTTTCATATGGTAAATTAGTAAAAAAATCTTGAGATGATTAAGATGTTCCCACTTCTTTTTTATTTAAATTTGTTTTTAATCGAAAGGCGTAGGTTACATTTTTGTTTTAGCAATTTCTGCGCTTGCACTAAGGGCTTTTAAAATTTGGTTGATAAGGATGTTATTTTTAACTGTAGGAGTGCAAATTTTGCTGGAACATGTATTTTAATACGGTGCATCATCTATATATAAAAGTGAAACTCTGTGTGTGTGTGTGTGTGTGTGTGTGTGTTAGCTATAGACTCCGAAACTGTAAAACCGATCGGGCTCAAACTTTGGTAAGTTGTTGTACACATACCAGGGAGTGTTTATGGGTGAAAAAAGTGGGCGGAGCCACGCCCATAAAAAATTAGTTATCAGTTTTAGCTACTTGCACTTGACCGATTTTTCTGAAACTTTGCACACATATCGAGCTGTCATGACTAAATAATTTCGTGATAAGAAAAGTGGGCGGGGCCACGCCCCTAAAAAAGTTTTAATTTTGAGGTACTTGCACTGGACCGATTTTTCTGAAACTTTGCACACATATTGAGCTGTCATGGCTTTATAATTTTGTGATTGAAAAAGTGGGCGGGGCCATGCCCATAAAAAATTAGTTATCAGTTTTAGCTACTTGCACTGGACCGAATTTTCTGAAACTTTGCAAACATACTGAGCTGTCATGACTTTACACTTTCGTCATTAGAAAAGTGGGCAGTGCCACGCCCATTAAAAAAAAGGTATCATTTTGAGGTACTTACACTGGCCCGATTTTTCTGAAACTTTGCACACATATTGAGTTGTCATGACTATACAGTTTCGTATTTAGAAAAGTGGGCAGTGCCACGCCCATAAAAAAAGGTATCATTTTGAGGTACTTACACTGGACTGATTTTTCTGAAACTTTGCACACTTATTTAGCTGTCATGACTATACAGTTTCGTAATTAGAAAAGTGGGCAGTGCCACGCTCATAAAGAAAAAGTTATAGTTTTTAGCCTTGCACTTGATATTCGATTAAAATTTAGAATGCGATTAAAATTCATGAAGGGGCGTAGCAACGCGCGCCGGGATTGGCTAGTAATCAATAAAAGAAAAATTCGATTTTGATTTTAATTTTTTTTGTTACTTAAGGCTTTTTTGAAAACATGACGATATGTACATACACCCACATACATATATATTAATATTCACAATTAATTGCTTTATTGTATTAATTATTAGCCTTTGTTTTAGTAGCTTAATTAATGTTTTAGTTTTTGCGATTTAGATCAAGGTGATGTACAAAATTACAAATACACTAGACCACAAAAATGGTTGATTTACGTTAAAATATCATTGAGCATTAGATTGTGCATACCTACTGGTTACTGATAAAATCTATAATAAAAAATTAATAATTTTTATACATAAAATTTGATCATTTCATTTAGCTGTTCTAAAAACACAAATTATCAAATGGATTCTCCCTGTTTGCAAGAAGCCAACGTTACACGTTGTGTTTATGGCCACACAAAATATACTAATGTTCCTAAAAAGGTAATAAATAGGAAATATTAGTTTTCAAATTAAAAGTTGCTAAAATTAAAATTGTTAATTATCTTCAGATTGGTTTCTTATGGGCCTGGAATCATATGATACCAAATAAGAAATGGAAATCTCTTCTCATTAACAGTACATCGGATGGAGAATTATTTCAATTAAAAATGCTGAAAGATTTTCGAGAATTTTGTTCAAATAACGATAATCGTTTGTTTAACTTCTGGAAACATTGTCATGATTTAAAACGCGATTCTTTGAATAATATTGAAAATATAAACAATAACAATATTGAAGATACTCGTTAATCTGAAATTTAAAAGAATAGGATATTATTTGTAAAAAAATCTTATAAAATGTGGTATTTTCTTTTTGGATATACGAATTTTTGTTCAATAAGAATGCATAGGTTTACTTTAGAATAATCTTTATAAATTACTATATATCTATATGTAATTAATTTTTAATGTTATTTTTTTACACAGAAAAATGTTTATTAGTATATAAATTTAAATTGAAAATTGGAATTAATAAAATTTAATCTTAAATTATATAATACCAAGGCGAATTCGATAAGGTGAACTTATTAGATCAGCTGATCATCAGCTGTTGCCTACTTCTAGGGACCACTTGTCAAATTTTAATGTATTTATGACATATCGTTTTGTTTTACACTAACAAAATACACGTTTGTACTTTTTCACTTTGTAGTTGTTTTAGCGACGAGTTCACCTTATTGAATTCGCCTTGTATAATACCTTATTTTCCAACGGATTTTAAATAAATTTCATTCTCAAAAAATAAAATTATTTTTTTTTAATTTATTAAGGGTTTGTAAAATAAAATAGGGATTAGAAAAATAAAATAAATTCAAAATTAAAAAAATTGTTGGTTGGGTTTTTGAAAAAGTTTTTTATATTTTTTTGTTTTATTTTTGAATTCTCATTTTGTTAATGAGAATTTAAAAATATAACTTATAAAAATTTTAAACTTTTTCAAGAATTTGGGTAAAGGTTTACTGATGATCTGGCATAAGCACCAGTGAAATGCATATAAACCAGCTTAAACCCAACAACCAAATAAATATGATAAAATATTTATAATAATATAATATTATAATATTTATAATATTCGTTATACTGGGATTTGCTTGTAAATTCTTTTAAGCTAAAAAAATTTCGTTGAATTTTTTAATGTAAAAAATGAGTTCAATAATGCATTTACAAAATTTGTTTATTAGTAGTTTTAAATGTTTAAAATTTTTTTTTTTATAAAAAATTTTCGTTTTCTTTTTTTTTTAAATCACGTTAACTTCTTTCTGTTAATACATTTTCATAAAAAAATTTTAATAAGAATTCAACTTTAAGCAAATGCTGGGGCACAAATTACGACATTCGAAAGTAATCGAAATTTTAAAAATGCTTATTAGAATATGTATACTAATACAGAAAGAATTCAAAAGTTACGAGTAAAATTTCGTTCATGTTCTTTAAATACCGTAATTTGACTTTCTTTGAGTATCAGTGTGTGTCAAAACCAATTTAAAAAGTTTCATGATTATCCAAGACAAAAACATCTTTTAGTATACAAAATTTTTTCCATCGGGCAACACTAATTTCATCCCCAACAATAGTAAACTTCTAATAAAATTGTTTGAGAGTCATTGCTTTAATGACGACTGCTGTCATAATACAAGAGAATTTGTTTTCTGTTGTAGTATTCATTTTCTTTTTTAATGAAACAAATCAAAAAATTTTTTTTGTACATAAGTGATGTTGGTGCGTTCTGCTGAAAAAAATATTACAAAAATGTGTACATGGGACTCGCACAAGTTAATTAAATTTAATTAAATAAATCTCAATTTTATTTTGAAGACAAAAAAACTAAATTTAGAAAAAAAGAATACAACGAATTTGTATATCGACATATAGTACTGCAGCAGCTTTTGGACGTGTTGCTGCTACAAGGTACTGCTCCCCATTACATTATAGGATTTTCGTTGCGTTATAAAGCAGTTGAAATGGTTTGAAGTGATTTTTTGCGTCAATGAATTGAACTGCCAGTTTCATTTAGATGAGCAGTTAATTTGACCCTGCAAGTCGAAACCCATCATCATCATCAGCCGTTGTACTACTAAGCAAACGAAAAATTCTACAGTAAATTTTATTTTCATTAATATGTAGATGGCCAATTATCACTGTTTATAACGAATAACCGAACGAGCATAATTTGCTGCCAGTAGTAAATAGTTTCAAAAAACTGTTGTAGAAAGCAGCAGACTTACTAACTGCCTTCTTAATCCATATCATCAAAAGGGCGTAAATATTCCAGCTAATATTACTGTAATTCAATGTCTTTATTTTTATCCTACTTCACGGAATTTTTTGGATTATGGCGCAATTTAATTTGTAAGTGCAGCTTTAAATAATATCTCATATACTCACTTGTTCCTATAGTATTTATAACAGTGTTGCCGTCTTAATTTTTTTTATATATGAGAATTAAATACAAATTTTAATAACAAATTTATCTTAATTATTTGTCAGAAATTAAAAGTTTATCGAATATCAGTAAAGGAACGTCTTTTTTAAAAAGTGTAATTGTAAAAAATACAAAATATTTTTTGACAGTTATTATGAATCGAATATTAAAGAAATCTTAATTAAAAAATGTTTTCCATATAGAAAGGAAATTAATTTTTTTTAGTTATTTTACATAGGCAGTTCTTAGCTTCCTCCTGCACATTTTTAATAAATGTAAAATACGCTTTTTTAAATTAAAGTAACAATATAATAGTAAAATTTAACATTATTTTTTATGATATAAAATTAATCGATGTTTTCTTTTATTAACTATTCCAGTTCATAATATTTATTATAAAAATTGTTGATAAATTTGTAATCCAATTAAATATTTTAGAATAAATTTCCATCGGAAAAATATTTATTAAAAATGTCTTATAAAGTATAATTAACCAAAAAAATATAATATACTTGCATATGCTCGTGACTTCGTCTGCGTAGTTATCGGGATAAAAAGTAGTCTATGTGTTAACCTAGCTTGTTATTTATCTTTGTACCAAATTTTATTTGGTTCCGTTTGGACGTTTTAGCGCGATTGAGTCACAAAAACCCAAACATTTAAACATCCAAACATACATTCACATTTATTATATTAGAAGTATAAAAATTTTTTTTATTGATAATGCGTAAAAAGAACATAGAAGAAATCTTAGTTATTTAGTTAGTTATTTTCGTTGTAATTAAACAGTGAAGAATGCATGAATATAAAAAAATAATTTCCTATATTTTATTATTAGGGAGATTGAAAGATCTTAACTGGTTTTTTTATTTTTTAAATATCGAGTAAATTGGTTTTTTTGGTATAATAAAATGGTTATTAAAAAAAGTATAATTTGTATACGTTGCGGTAAATATAATTATTTTAAAGTATCAACATAATGAACAGTGTAAATACAAATCTTTTATAAAAACATGCATTCATTCCTGTTAAAAAAAATTAAAAATATTGATTAATTACAAAAAAAGTATTGAATTAAAAGGGTAACAAGTAATTTGTGTGACAGTGTGTACATTTTTAAACAAAAGTCCTTTGAAGTGTTGAAATATTTTAAGTATAGTTTTTTTTTGTTGAGCTTGAGATAACTTTTATTTTTTATAAAAATGTACCTAACATATATTACCATAAAAACTGCAATTTAAATAATTGCTTTTTATATATAATGCTTTTAGTTTGATCAAATAATGCTTATATTAGTGTCGAAGTAAGTAATTTTAAATTGACAATAAGAACTTGATCTTAATTAATCGTTAAAGAATTTATGAAAAAAAATTACTGATTTTTTACTTTTTTCCTTTTGTCAACACTGTTTCAAACACTGTATATTTCTCGTTCTTATTCAATTGCCGCAAAATAAATTAAATTTTGCGTGTCTTATGTCAATTAATATATATATGTATTTAATCTAAATGTGACATTTTTTTAAGGAAAAGGGTGGGGAAAAGAAAGTTTTTCATTTATTCCATTTTAAACTGGTAATGTCTGTGACTGCTTACTGTTTGGTTCATTTGTATGTCTCATCTATGAACTTTTTATCATAATTTTGTTGGATCACTTTGTAAAATCACGTAATATTGCGAATTTTATAATTATAATGCATTGAATTTTAACCACAAAAAATAAATAATATTCTTAGATAACTGTTCGGATTGTAGCATTTTACTATATTTGTTTTTATAAGAAGTTATAAGATTATCTAATCTATATCTTACTTATAAAAATATTGTAAAAAAATGTGCACATTCACATGTTGAAAAATTTAAAAAAGGTTTATATAGTAAACGAACTAGAATTCAAAAACCACTTTTTAGAATTTTTGCCTGTCTTCCTGGACTTTAAAGGATCAAAATCTAATCGATTGATTTAAAAAAATTTTAAGCACGATGAAGGTGTCTCGATTATGATTTGATAGATATTTACAACAAATCCCTTTGTTTATTATTAAAAATTTCCTCACTTGTTTAAGGTCCCTTAAGTTCTGTTTTTTACAAATGTATGTATGTATGTATGTATGTATGTATGTATGTATGTATGTATGTATGTATGTATGTATGTATGTATGTATGTATGTATGTATGTATGTATGTATGTATGTATGTATGTATGTATGTATGTATGTATGTATGTATGTATGTATGTAACCGGTGGCAAAATTAAGCGACAACGTCACTATAATTTTTACCTTAATGTTTTTTTGTCTTTACAATTTGCTGTAATAAATGAATTAAAACAAGTAAGAGCGCTATATTCGGCCGTGCCGAATCTTATATACCCTTCACAACGTGCAGTCATGCAATAACAGTAGTTTGTATCACCATTCCATATGATATACGTACATACATATAAAAAACATACATATATAAAAACATTCCATTGTAAAATTATAAATTTACGTATGTATGTTAAAAAAAAATAAAAAAAAAAAAATTAAAAAAAAAAAATTTAAAAAAAAAAATTTTAAAAAAAATTAAAAAAATATTAAAAAAAAAATTTAAAAAAAAAATATTTTTAAAATATTTAAAATATATATAATAAATATAAAACAAAAAAAATATTAAAAAAAAAAAATTAAAAAAAAACAAGTAAGAGCGCTATATCGGCCGTGCCGAATCTTATATACCCTTCACAACGTGTAGTCATGAAATAACAATAGTTTGTGTCACCATTTATCCCATATGAAATACGTACATACATATATAAAAACATCCCATTGTAAAATTATAAATTCACGTATGTATTTTAAAAAAACGAAAAAAAAAAAAAAAAATTTAAAAAAAATTTAAAAAAAAAATTTAAAAAAAAATTAAAAAAAAAAATTTTTTAAAAAATTTAAAAAAAAATTAAAAAAAAATGATTATATATAATTATAATTATTATATATAAAACAAAAAAATAAAAAAAAAAATTAAAAAAAAAATTAAAAAAAAAATAATAAAAATAAAAATAATATATTAAATAAAAAATAAAAAAAAAAAAAAAAAAAAAAATGAAAAAAAAAATTAAAAAAAAATTTTTTAAAAAATTAAAAAAAATTTTTTTTTGGCTCAGCTGGGATTCGATGCCACGTTTTCTCTAACCAGTATACACGTTTGTATGTATGTATGTTGTTGTTGTAATGTTGTTTTTGTGAAAAAAAAATCGAGGTGGTCGTGGGTTTTTGCTCATATCTCAGTTGTTTATGTATCGATGTTTCTGATTTTCAATACCAATCTACTCCCGAATATTTCTGACATTTTAGTACCTTACCCGGGTCCAACCTATGTCGGGGGGCTTCAAAAAGTTGATTTCAACATACACACGGACAGACGGTCAGACGGACAGACTGACAGGGCTTAATCGACTCCCCTATTCATAAGCTTTCAGAAAATATATACTTTATGGGGTCGGAAATGAAAATTGTAGAAATTTCACACGGAATGACAAACCTATATATACCCTTTTTCACTGTGTGAAGGGTATAATAATAATAAAAATATAAATAATATATTAATTAAAAAATAAAAAAAATTAAAAAAAAAAATAAAAAAGAAAATAAAAAAAATTTTTTTTTGCTCAGCTGGGATTCGATGCCACGTTTTCTCTAACCAGTATACACGTTTGTATGTATGTATGTATGTATGTATGTATGTATGTATGTATGTATGTATGTATGTATGTATGTATGTATGTATGTATGTATGTATGTATGTATGTATGTATGTATGTTGTTGTTGTAATGTTGTTTTTGTGAAAAAAAAATCGAGGTGGTCGTGGGTTTTTGCTCATATCTCAGTTGTTTATGTACCGATGTTTCTGATTTTCAATACCGATCTACTCCCGAACATTTCTGATATTTTAATACCTTACCCGGGTCCAAGCAATGTCGGGAGGCTTCAAAAAGTTGAATTCAACATACACACGGACAGACGGTCAGACGGACAGACTGACAGGGCTTAATCGACTCCCCTATTCATAAGCTTTCAGAAAATATATACTTTATGGGGTCGGAAATCAAAATTGTAGAAATTTCACACGGAATGACAAACCTATATATTCCCTTTTTCACTGTGTGAAGGGTATAAAAATTTAAATAGCCAATTTAATCATTAGTAAAAGCTAAATGGTATAATTTAAATTTATATATAATTTATTTAATAATTTTTTCGTTTGTTACTTCTATTATGGAAAATCAGAGGCCAAATCGCGACATACGATAAAGATCAAAATTTTACCCGAACGTACGAGTTCGCTGTGCTTTAACTACAGATATTCTAATAAGAATTTTAAAATTTTGATCACGTTAGAATGTTGTAATTTGTCTCCAAATCTAAACCGCGAAATACGAATGCGATCTAAATTTTACTCGAACGTTTGTAATTACTGTGCTTTTGGTATAGAGATTCTAACGAGAATTCTAAAATTACGATATCCTTTGTATGTCATAATTTGCCCTTAGTATTGCTACTTATTTAAAATTCTAGCATACAATAGAATAAAATGGTACAGTTTGTGCGGCCTTATTTATATATGCAGTTATTCGTTATTATCATTATTTTTTTTATAAATATTAAACAAATCAGTTATAATGATTACTTTAATTTTTTAAACTAATTTTGAAAACCAAAACAACAGCTTATTATCTAATAATGCTTCAATATTTATATTGCCCCTACATACAGTTTTTTTCAATTTAAAAAATGGTGCTATCGTCAACAAGAGTAAAACCGGTGACGAAAAAACCTTTATAAATATGCAAAGCCAAAATGGGTTTTAAATTTTAAAATTGCGGTCGATTGTGACCTTTGGCGACCACTAGGTAATGAATATTAATATTTAAAAGAATATAAATAATATTCATAAATAAAAACATTAACAATGTTTTATTGTTTAATTTATATTATATATAATATATATGTATATCAAATAATTTTATATATAAAAAACTGATCTAAATATTAAACAATAAAAACAAAACAATAAAAACAAAAAAAAATTATTATAAAAACCTGGGGCCGAATTACGGCATGCGATCACGATCGAAATTTTACTCAAACGATCTAGTTCGCTGTGCTTTAGGTATAGAGATTCTAATAAGAATTTTACAATTTCGATCACGTTCGAATGCCGTAATTCGGCTTCAGATCTGAATATCGCATATTAGGACAACATATTGATAAAGAAATATTGTAGAAATTAAATAATATGTTAAAAATTGTATTAAATTGTTTTATAAACCTTGTAAAAATGTAATTAATATGGGAATAAATACGCACATGTGCCCATTTAAATTTATTTTTTCCTATAAATTTAGAAATTATATAGTTCTTTTAATTTTTTGAAAATAAAATTTTAATTGTATTAAATATTATCACATTTTTTTAATATATGTACATATATTAGATATAACACAACAAAAAGTAAATATAACAACATACCATTGTCGGCGGAGCCCATTAGTATTAGTCATGTTGATAACGATCATGTTCCTCTGTGTTCAATTAACGATGTTCAATTACGATTCTTGGTACCAGACGATTTAACAGAGGTAAGTATTTCGTTAAATATATACAAATTTATGACTGTATGTATTGTTTAAATATGAATACAAATATTTTAATTTGTGTAATACAAAGGTACGAACATTATGTCAAGATTGGTTTCCCATCGATTATCCCTTATCTTGGTATGAGGATATAACTTCCAGTTCACGATTTTTTTCTTTAGCAGCTGTATATAATTTAGCTATAATTGGTTTAATTGTAGCAGAAATAAAACCCTACAAAAATCTAAACAAAGAGGTAACTTTTTCTAATAAACTGTTTAAGTGATAATAAATGTTTAACTAATTTCTTATGTCATCAAATTATTATTTAAAAAAAAAAAAACACAGAGATTTAGTTGAATAAATAAATTTAAATAATAATTTTTTTTTTTCATTATTTTTTTTTAGGATAAGGGGATTTTGCCCGATAGCATGGGTAAAACAGCCGATATTGGCTATATACTTTCATTAGGAGTACATCGAAAACATCGTCGTAATGGTATAGGTTCATTACTGTTAGATGCTCTTATTAATCATTTAACAACTGCCGAAAGACATTCTGTTAAGGCAATATTTTTACATGTGTTAACCACAAATCAGCCTGCCATATTATTCTATGAGAAAAGAAGGTTTGTTACTTTATAAAACTTAACAAAAATATTGTAGTTTATTTTATCATGTTTACAGATTTAATCTACACTCTTTTCTGCCTTATTATTATCATATACGAGGTAAAGGTCAAAGAGATGGTTTTACATATGTAACTTATATCAATGGAGGCCACCAACCCTGGACTCTATTATATCCTTTTTTTGAAACAAAAGATAATTACACTTATTCCCAGTTTATCGATCCCAAACATTTGATTCGTATTACGATTTCTTCAAAAAGTGTTAGTGGTTTTTATGTTAATTTTTAAAGTTTTTTTGGAATGTTTTGAATCTACAAACAAGCTGTTGAAAGTCTTATTTCAAATTAAATTAATTTTCATTGATTTATTAGGAGTCCATTAAAATTCGAACATTTTCAGGAAACTTGTGCATATGTTTTTCAACATAAAACGTTAATTAGTTTGCTTTTTATTTTTCAATTATTTTTAGATATTACAATTACCAAATCCTTTTGTACCAAATCATTACAAAGACTAAATAAGTGCTTGGTTTTAGTTGATGACAACTTTTGAATAAGTATTTATCCTGTTAAATAATAATATATTTATAAGGTGTATATATATATGTATATATGACTTCATTCAGGTAAAATGCAGTCGTCATATTAACAAATATCAAAAATGCAGTACTCTTCAATCCATTACGTTACTATACATCGCTGTCCATATAAACTAATTTTCCACACTTGACGTCAATATCCCTTAGAGCAAAACATTGATCCCCTCGAAAACAAAAACATCCATAAATCAAAAAATAATTTAGACTCAATGGTAAACTTTTTTCTAGTTTAAAAACATATCATCAGCTTTAGTTCAAAATAGCATGCTTCTTGAAAGAAAAATACCTGCGATAAGTGCACAGCTTAAAATAGATTAGACACCAAAGAAATTATTAATTACATAAATTAAATTTTAATCTGAATCATTTTTATTCTGGCTTGAGTTCATTTATTCTATTGCTTAATTTTATAATTCAATAAAATAATAGAAAAAATGAACTTAAGCCAGATTAAAAATGATTCACATTGAAATTTAATTTATAGAAAAGTTCGAAACAAATAATTAATATATAATTACATAAATTTATATTGGGCCAATTCAAAGTGGTTGCATATCAGTCATATTTGTACTATTTTATATTATTTTATGCATGCATAAAATTTTTGTTAGTAATTTCCATACAAAAAAAATAATACGACTTTACACATTTGTTTCCTATGTATAAGAAATTGTTTATGTTATACTTTAAACCATACTGTCTCTCAGAGAGAATTTCTTCGCTTTTCACCTCTCAGAGAGAATATTTACTATTTTCTTCTTTCCTGTATACATACAATTTTTAACAGCGTCATCTCTTTGTCTTCTTTCTTGTATTAAATACATAATTTGTTAATAAAAGGTGTTCAAAGTCACTAGTCATATTAATATGAACTATATGACATAGTACAATATGAGAGTCTACTTTGAATTGGCCCATTGTTTTTTTTTATGCGTTAAAAGCAGAACGCTGTGGTCTTACAGAAAAATACGTTGCTATGATTTTGACATTGACAGCATGATTAAAATGTGATGCAAATTATGACGTTGAGGATCCAGAAGAGGTTCGCATACGCTTAGCAGGAGATACTTTTTTGGTTGTTTGAGCCAAACGTTTGCGTTATTTTTGTTATTTCCGGTTGTCTTTTACAAAGTTGGTTTTTACGGTGTTATTGGTAATTTATTTATATGCAAATATACTTATAAGTAAGCACATCTACATATGTTTTCTCTATTAACTACTTTTCTTGTTAATTTTTATTTTCATTGTTTGACATTGGATTGTTTGGAATCCATATATAATTCGGCTATGCCGAAGTTATTACTACTATTAAAAGAACAATGGTTTTCATAACTTCTTAGCACAGATCATATAAGGCATCATGCCTCTAAACTACGCAGAACTGGTGATGTATTTAAATGGTTTTCGGCACGTATAAGGCAAGTAATACGATGGATTTGTCACAAAACTGTATCCCGATTCAATTTTGCGCACTAAGATGAAATAAAAATACTAAAAACGAATTCAAGCAATAAATACCCGCATAGTAAAAGAAAGTTTAAGGAATAACAACAAAACAAAATAAAAAAATATATTATATTATAAATGTAAATTACAAAGATAAAAAACTCAAAAAAATATCTGTAAGATTAATAAGATTAGGTTAATATCTGCATGTGTAATGCAAATGTAAGCTGTTGTTAACAAAAAGGAAATTTTAAAAAAGTCTTAAAAATGCTGTAAGATTTGAAGAAAGATCGATATTTGAGATTATATGTGTATATCTGACGAAATATAATATTAAACCTTTAAAACTCATTTAAAGTCAAAAAATATAACTTTATTTTAAGTTAAGTTGAAAATCTATGATCGTTGTTAACTTTTTACCGTGCTAATAATCCCGTTGATTTTTATAATTTTTAAATTCAGGTATTATAAGTCGATGTGGGAGGTGAAAAAGTCATCACAGATCTTAACCGCCTGTCCAACGATGTCGAAAGAAGACTCAAGCGAAATTTCATTCGTACAAAAACGTTGAAAACAAAAACAAATTTTTAGTTTTTGTTGTTGTTTTCAATATTTGTACGAATGAAATTTCGCTTGGGTTTTCTTTCGACATCGTTGAACAGACAGTAAATTTTCACCTAGAAAGCTTAATTCTATTTGTGTTTTTAGATGATTATATGTATGTTAAAAATAATTTTTAGTTAATTTTCAATTTCATTTTTTATGCATATTAAATTATATAAAATACACATGGTATTTTCATATTTGTTGTTTCTATTACCTCTCATAATATCAGTATACAATACATATTTTATTCACATAAAAAAGCAAAAAAAGTCTAGCTACCAAATATTTAAACAAATTTATTAGTTGATTTTGCATTTTATTATTAATTTACTTTTTATTTTAACTCAGAACTAATCAGTATCA
Organism: Phyto melanocephala; assembly: GCA_941918925.1. Classification (NCBI taxonomy): domain Eukaryota; kingdom Metazoa; phylum Arthropoda; class Insecta; order Diptera; family Rhinophoridae; genus Phyto; species Phyto melanocephala. Next base: position 94,439,958 of record OW799235.1, read on the forward strand.
TCAGTCTATTTATTATTATTTTTAATATTAATTTCAATGATTTGTTTATATGTATGTATGTATATTGTTTAAAGTTTATAAATTTTATTTATATTTATTATATTAATATTTATTTATAATTAGATTTTCTAATTATAACTGATTTGTTTTTCTTTGTACAAATTTGTTTGGCACATAAAATATAACATGTTTTATTTTTATAAATTATTGATAAAATAAATTATTTTAAAAAATTAAAAAAAAAATAGTTATAGTTTCCTTACTTTTGAAAGAATTATGAATAATTTTCTGAATATTATTTTATTTTTTTAAATGGATGATAGTTTTTCGACAATGTTTAATTACATAGTTTATAAATTTTCCAATATCGAAGGAAATTTTAACATTTTGCTTTTAATATAAACATCAACAACTTTCTAAGAGAAATAGTAATTAACAAACATTAAAAAAATGTTTGTGTTACCCAGCAAACAAAATTGGAAGTAGTGCAAAGCGAATTACATTTTAAAGACTTCTAAATTAAATGTGTAAAAGCAATAATTCTAAATGACTCCCTTAATACGAAGCAATTTGTCATAAATGATGTGCTTAAAAATAAAATATCTTATACAATTCATGTAAACAAACAAAACTAACTCATGTAACAGCGGATGCTTTTCACCATATACGCATGAGTTCTGTGCACTTGTTAAAATAGAGTGTAGTTCATTAAAATATTCATGTAAACACACAATCTCCAATGGCACGCTAATGTTAAAATCATTAGTGTTTTCACCTAAATTTAATCACATCGTCAACAGTTGAACCCCTGCAAATTCACTTTTGTGTAAATGATTTTTTTGCTGGGTAGTTAGTAAAAGCATGTTGTATTACTCTTTTCGAAATACATACGTTAATATTTTATATGTCTAAATATTAAGATTTCTACCTCAAGGAAAGATACAATCATAGTATAATTACATAAGCTGATAACCTAAAGAGAGAGTATTTTTGGTCTCTCTTTTTATATATGGAGTTTGACAATTCTTGGCACTGAAATTTCTTTTATATATGTATGGTGTTTGACAAACATTGGCAGACAAAAAAAATCAGCTGGGCTGGCACCGTCACCTGTATAAGTGTACCCTCGATACAATAAATATCAAATAAACGGTAACACGTTCTATTTATGTGATAGATTTAGTGAGATAATTTGTATCATCACCATAATGGTTCAGCTAATAGATTGGATTGTTTTACTTTACTTCTTTCAGTATCGTTAAAGTGTGTGTGTTAGTTAGTAAAATCGTAGTGTTGTCTATTTTTCTCTTTCAACAATATGTCCAATAAACTACGTTCTCTTCGTAAAAATCTATTTTCTGCAGACTTCTACCTCGCGAAAAGTTATGGTACATTTTTAATAAACAGTACAAATCTACGACTTAAACCATAACAACTAACTTAACCTTTAAACTAAATAGAGAATTTATTAATTTTATTGTTAATTAAAAAGTTTATATATTTTGTATTTCTTTTATTGTTTGTAAATATATTCTTTAAGCACAAAATAACCAAAATCATTTTTATAATTAGGAATTAAGTCCCATATTAGCAAAAAATCATGAATTTTACCCACAGTATATTTTAACACTGATCTTTTGAGTACGATAAAAAAATAAAAATAAAAACGATAAAAATTGTTTAGCCCACTGTTTGTGATAATAAAATTTTTAATAAAAAAAATTTTGTTATGACTTCCAAACTATTACAGAACCATTAACGCCGTTAATACTTCTAAACAACTTTGACTGGATTTAATCAGCTGTTGTGTTTTTAGCAGAAATGTTAACAGATTTCCATTTAGTGATTGATAGTCTGTTAAGTTAAAAGGTTCATTCGGTTTAAATGTTTTATATGTAAAAAATAGGAATTGACAATTCCCAATATTAGTCGTTAAATAACAAAAATATGCTACAGTTAACCAATTATTAACTAACGTGCCGCATGGTAAAAGTAAATAAAGTGCAAGCTCAAAATTGAATAATAAAGTAAAGGTACATTTTCTGTATATTATACACCTACGTATATAAATATATAGAAGTGAATATAAATTTGTATATAATTTAATTTAAAAGGCAAATTGAGATAAAGTTAAGTGAAACAAAAGTAATTAACAAAAAAAAAAAAAAAGAAAGTCTAATCGTGTACAAATAATAAATTCAATTATGATAAAAATGCTTAAATTTTCTTCATTTCTAATGATTCTGTATGCACACTACGCACAAGGTTTATGGGGTAAGTTGTATTTTTGACACGCTATGTTTAGTTGGTTTTTTCTGCTTGTTATACAATCATTATGACAACAAATGTTTAATATTAAATAGTTATTTAACTAATGCTTCTAAAGATCTAAGTTCCTTTTTTTATTTTCTTAAATGTACACCTGCTAATAAAGGGAAAAATATCCAAACGTACATACATTTGTATGCTTGTATTTTTTTATGTATGGATGTTTATTGACTGCTGTAAAACACTCGTGCACACGTGAGATATTTTCTGACATTTCTAATGTTTCATATACATAAATTAAATTATTTTAATTTTTTTCTAAATTACTAAACTTATCAAATTTATTTATAAAGTTATGTAATTAAATCACATTAAGCCAAATGAGTATGTACTAAGTATAAAATAAAGTTAAATAAAAATACTTTTTTCTCAAAGTCACTTGATTGATAAAAAAATAAGTAAAAAGCCAAAACGAACCACACACACACATCTACATATATACATATGTACATATATACTTACATACATACATGCATACAGACAGTCAAAAATACGTAGTCGTACAAGGTATTTGCATATTCTTATATTATTTATAGCAGAACATCTTTTTGCATTAATTAGCTAGATTTTTAGACAATAAGAAATTTTTGGAAAATCAAAAACTACTTATAATGCATTTACTTAATTTTTTTAAAATTTTATAGGTAGATTATGTGTTTATCTACATATGTATGTACCCAGCAAAAAATTATGCTTCCCCAGAAGCGGCTTTGTAAGGCAGAGTTTTATTACGAACTGCTTCCACTTATAATGAAATATTGCATGATTTTTGTATGGGAGTTCCCACCTAGAGGCTCATGCTTTAGATATCCAAGTTGTGCTTACTTCACACTATTAAAATTAGCCTGATATCACTGCAAATAGTTAAGCCTAAAAAAACTGGTCATATCATGCATACCCGAAAGCATGTTTGAGGTACATTCTTTATGGCATCTATTATGTTCATAAGGCATTCAATGTAGGCTATTTTAGGCATTATTTCTCTAAAAATATGCTATACATTTAAATAAAAAACATGTACATCTTAAAAATTTTATTTTTAATTTATTTTCGTAAAAAAATATATAATAAAAAAATAGTATTTATATAAAAAATTAAAAAAAAAATTGTGCATAAGTATATATTATCTTATTATCTTTTTTTTAACTAAATCTCTGTAAAATTAAATACCTTCTGATTTATGTTTATATTTGCTGTACTATTTTCATCATTAGGAGAGTAATAAAGATTCATCAATAATGGAAGTAAACTTTTTCCTAATCCCAGCACTTCCTACAATTTTTTTTATTGTATTAGTCTAAAAAAATTAAATATTCTACATGTTAGTACACATACGATCACCTATTTTTTATTTGTTTTACTATTATTTCAGTGGAAATCTCCATTTCTATTTCCTCCAGTTCAGAAATAGATTGTATTGGAAATGAGACCAAATATTTTGATGATGCATTTTCGAAAGTCAAATTTGATTTTAACAAAACATGGATTTCAGATAAAAGATTTACAATTATTTTGCTTTGTCCACAAACTGTTTCTTTTCATTGTTTCATTTCATGTGCCAAATCTTTGCTACTTTCATCTGTTACAAATAAACAAATTTATATATTTTTTTAATATTTTGAACAACGTTTAGTTACCTGATTTGAATTCTTCTACAATTGTATGTATTTTTTCCAATTTTGATAAAATTACAATAGTTGTTGCTGCTGTTGTCTCACTAGAAGGTCCCTTCACTGCTTTAGTACGTCCCATGTTGAAATATGTAAATATTTAAACTACAAAATAATTTATTATAATTGAATAGTTAGGAGTAAAAAAATAAAATTATTTTAAAGACAAATAAGTTTTGTAAATCTAAAGTCTTTGATATTCATTTTCAACAGTGATGCATAATGCACAAAGTAGCTATAATATATTTTTTATTTTTTTTTTATTAATTTGTTAATTTGACGCTTACCCACCATTGTTAAAAAAAACTGTTTGTTGTTTTAAATAAATTCAAAGTTTATTCTTACCTGTAATTGTAATTTTAGTACACACAATATACATACATAAATATTCATATGTATTAGTGTAGAAGCAAATATTTTTAATGCGCATTTTTTTAGTTTTTTACAGTTACACTTTTTTACAAATCACTTTTATTTTTGATGCGCCACCCACTTGATTTAAAGAATGTTGTCTCTGAACTAAATAAAATTTCAATTCGTTTTTTTATCAACATCTTCGTTTCAACTTACCTAATTGGTCGTACATAAACAAGAAAAAAAATTTATAATATTTGCCTTACTGTAGTGCATCTGCGCGGCAGTGTAATCTACGAAAGGAAACTATTTTTGCATTTTATTTAAATATGTTACTTATTTTAGTTCCCAAAGAAGTATTTTAATTTAAATCGCTATATATTAGAGATTCGAAGAAGCTCCAAAAGAAGGCAGTATAAAAACCGACGAAAATACTACTTTTTATGCTCGTCAACTTATTCTCTCTCGAATACTCAATTGGTTTTTTCATTGCTTATAGTTCTTGATAAATTCACCGTTAGAAATGGTGTTGTCGTTTGGTTGTTTTATCTTAAGAATAAAATACTGTATACAGTTTTCAATAACTTAACTAACAAAAAAAATTTATAGGTACATATATAAGGGATTTAAATATATGAGATCTTTATAAAATAGATTAAAAAGGCTTTATAACTTAATGACCTACAACAACAACAAAAAAAATTAAATAAACTAAACTATACAAAAAAAAATGATTTTAAATATTTTTTATATTGTTAATTGATTAATTTATATTTTTCCTAAAAAACTATCCATTGTAGTAGCAAAACATTGTAATAAAACATTTTTTTATAGGTATAATAAAACTAATATCAAGCTCGTATATAAGGACAACACATTAAAAATAAGTTTTCTTAAATTTGTAATACTAAACACTGGTTAAGATTAAAAATATTTCAAAACTCTATACATGAATTTGGACCTGCGGTGAAGCAATAAAAGCGAATACTTACTACATGCTGCTGCCTTTATTGAATTCCGGCACTGCATAAATAAATTGCTGAATGTATGCCTTTTTCAAATCATTTAACTAAGGCTTTGATTTTAGAAAGCAGTAAAAATGCAATAGTAATATTTATTGCTTCCAAATCAAGAATTTTTTTGCTGGGTATGTATATGTATTTAACAGATATTACAACATATCTCTCTTTATACAAATTATAACAGCGTTATTAGCATTGAATTAGTTTCCATAGTTCACAAATTTTTAAATATGCACAATATCTACACAAATATATGTAAGTAAGTATATTGTTGTTACTCACGGTTTACACAAAACAATTTTTCCAGGTTAACATAAATGGAAGTAGGTACGTACCTCTTAAAAAAAAATTTAAAAATTTGCCGGCTAAAAATTTGTTATGTACGAGCCGGAACTAATACGCTGTAATTTGAAAAAATTGTGTTTTGAGGAATATAGTTGTCTCTACAAAGAAACAAAGGAAATATAGCAGTACATATGTACTTATTTCCTAAAAGTTTAAATAACAAAAGTAGGCAAAATATCGCGGTATATTTAGTACAGAACAGTGATACACCTGCCAAGTCAAGTAAGATTTCTCTGTCAAACAGGTGTCTGAAAGGAACTGTGGATTATGGTTAATAGTGGTAAACTTACTTATGTACACAAGAATAATAAAATAAAACTTGTGCCATAACACGGCATAAATGAAACTTTCTGCGCATGTTGGAACTCTGACGTCGCACAAACTATGTACCTTTTGGTAAATAACTTCGAAATAATAACTTCTTTAAGGGTAGGGCTGTCAGCACTTACATAATGCTGAAATTCTTCGTAATAAATTGTAAATTTTTTACACACAACTTGTATTCATATTTGTTCATAATTTTAAGGTGTCAGCGATTTTAATGGAAGATAACTAATTCTTACATAGTTTAACATATTTTTCATGAATTTTAAAATTCACTTATGAAACAAAGTTATAAAGTAAGTTGCAGGAAGTTAATAAAACACTTCCGAACACTACACTCGGAGACCCCTTAGGTACACAGTGCGTCACTTAAGATTTGGAAATATAGAAAGAAGTAGAATAAAAAAGTATTAGAAATAGAGTAAAATAAAAAAAGTATTAAATAATCCTACCAAGCCATCATCGCCTATCTACCACTTCCACAATGAAACGATGATTTCCTCTAGTTTGCACCGGAGAATCGCTTATCCAATAATCTAACTCTATGGTTCTGAATTCTCATACAGTTATAAATAACTTTCTTTACCGATTCTACCTCTTCCTCATCCTCACACATCCTTCAACAGCCTTTAGAAATTATCTATTTATGGCTAGAAGTACCTAACAATTCGCCCATGGTCATAAAATCCTTGTTACTTTCTAATCCCTTCTGTTCCTCCATGTCATATCAGTCTTATCTGACTCCAACTTTATATCCGCTCAGAATATTGGCCCATCAATGTCTATATGCCGACCCTAGAATCGGTCTATCGTGCGCAAGTTCGCTCGCAATTTCATTGCCGACAACACCGAAATGTCCTAGCACACAGTACCTTAATAGTGTAGATTTTATGTCCCTTCAAGGGACTATCTACATCAATGCTGTCCAAAACTCTCAATAAATGAAATGCGTCTGTATTGGATATGATAATATTGCCCAGCAAACACAAAACTAAGCATTACAAATGTAATGAATTTTACTTAAAAGTAAAATAGAAATGATGTTTAAAAAAAGTTAATAAAATTAAATACAATTTTTAATTTACAATTAAAACTTAAAAAATTAAGTATATTTACGCATTATAAATTAAGTTTTCCAAATTTAAGGTTTCGTAACAATTTCTTATTAACAAAATATGTTTTAAATTTGAAGAACTTAATTTATTTCTCTGTTTTCTTTGTTTTAAATGTTTGGTAACATAAAATACATTGCATGTTACCAAAAGCATTTTTAATGGCAAAACAAAAATTTTTGTCTTCCATTATACTATTTTGTTTGCTGGTTTATTATGAAATTAAATCAAAGCTGAAAAAACAAAAAAAGCTGAAACAAGTAAAAGCGCTATATTCGGCCGTGCCGAATCTTATATACCCTTCACAACGTGTAGTCATGCAATAACAGTAAATTCACGTATGTATGTTAAAAAAAACAAAAAATAAATAAAAAATAAAAAAAAAATTTAAAAAAAAAATTTAAAAAAAAAATTAAAAAAAAAAAATTATTATATACATATATAATATATATAAAACAAAAAAAAAATAAAAAGAAATTAAAAAAAAAAAAATAAAAAAAAATAATAATAAAAATATATATAATATATTAAATAAAAAATAAAAAAAAAATAAAAAAAAAATTAAAAAAAAAAATTTTAAAAAAATTTAAAAAAAAATTTTTTTGCCTCAGCTGGGATTCGATGCCACGTTTTCTCTAACCAGTATACACGTTTGTATGTATGTATGTTGTTGTTGTAATGTTGTTTTTATGAAAAGAAAATCGAGGTGGTCGTGGGTTTTTGCTCATATCTCAGTTGTTTATGTACCGATGTTTCTGATTTTCAATACCGATCTACTCCCGAATATTTCTGATATTTTAATACCTTACCCGGGTCCAACCTATGTCGGGGGGCTTCAAAAAGTTGATTTCAACATACACACGGACAGACGGACAGACGGTCAGGGCTTAATCGACTCCTCTATTCATAAGCTTTCAGAAAATATATACTTTATGGGGTCGGAAATGAAAATTGTAGAAATTTCACACGGAATGACAAACCTATATATACCCTTTTTCACTGTGTGAAGGGTATAAAAAAGCGTAAGCATCCGCACATGTGCACTCGTTAACACTCAATTAACGACTGAAATCAAACTGAAACAGAAGAGAACAAGTGTCGGTGTGAGTTTTTTTTATTGTTTTTGTAGCACAATTGTGCACAGAAAATGAAGATTTGGACAGCATTGATCTACATAAAGAATAACCTCCCTAACCTTTGAAACTCCTTGAAACACGATCATCAGGAAGTCTGAAAGAACTCCTGATATTTGTCCACGTGGCTATATCCATCTTAGGTTCATTAATATAAACTGCACGCCTCTCATGCAATGTTGGGGTTAAAAAAAATTGTCTGTCATTTTTTCTAGACGCCATCTTGGATTTTACACTTTTCATAGTTTACTAAATTTACTACTACATAGCGAAAAAAACAGGGGTAGTCGTGTTTATTTGCTCATATCTCAGATGATTTCAATCTAATATTTCTGATATTTTGATAACTTACACGGGACTTGGCGATGTTGGGAGGTTTCAAAAAGTTAATTTTAACAAACATAAGGGCAGATAAATACTGCTTAATCGATTTCGAGATTTAAATATTTATTAGCTTTCAGAAAATATATATTTTATGGGGACGGAAATAAATATTGCAGAAATTTCACACGGAATGGCAAACTACATATACATATATATCCTTACACTCACTGTGAAAGGTATAAAAAAAATAAGAATTGCTAACAATACCGCAGATATACCAAACGTAATTAATTTTTAATCAAAAAACGATTAATAAATTTTATTGCTGCACATACATAATTGTTTTTGGAAAACGTGTAAAAAGAAACATACCACTAGTTCAATTCATAAATACATATCGATAATCACAAGTAGAAAGGTCCTAACTCGTATTTTTTACGAAATTGAATTTTTCAGAGATTCCAATTCATTCCACACAAACACACCTCGACACAAAAATTTATTGCAATAATATCAAAAATAACAATTTACAAGCAATTATAGAAAATAAATTAGATTGTGATAATACAGTTTCTAAAAAAATTAACTAATAGCCCAATTGATTTTTAAGATTAAACCTAATACTCTATAGCTATATTGTTGAGAATAGTATTCATCACCCCCTAAGGTGACTTATCATGTCACTAGTGCCGCCGAGTGAAGAACAGTGACAGTTATGTCACCTAAGAAGAATATAGTTTCCTATATTAAGATCACATTCCGTTTTTCCAACGCTGATAGTATTGTTTCCACCGGTCTTACAGTTGGTGGAATCCGCACTGTCACTACTGTTTAAAGAGAAAACTCTTATGACCGTATAACTTTAAGTTTTCCTTTTGGTACTACCATTAGGTCACGCATACAGAAAGCTTTCCAGGCTTAGAGACTTCTTAGTCTTTATAATGTAGAGAGATGATAGTCTCAAAATCTAGGTATTTAAGTCATCATCTTTTTGGGAAAATATTCAAGAAAAAATCAAACGAGATCTCACTGGCCTTATTTTTTTGTTAAGGGCAGAAGCTGCCTTCGTACCCTTGTCATAGTTATCAGAGCTAGCTTTAGTGTCCACCAATCAAACATCTGGGCAGACAATTTTAAGGATATCACTGGTATGTACGTAAGTTTTTTTAAACTTACCGATGCTCTGCCGATAATATCTCACCATTTGCTTCTCTCTTGCGGTGAGTAGGCTTCGGCTGTAAATTTGTAGAGGATTCTAATATTCCTTTATTTGACTGTTATTTCCTTTTCCTTACCCGTTGCTAACTACGGATAACGTATTTGTTTTTTTAAACACAACCGGATAAATATCCGTGTTTTAATTTGAAGGAAGCAGTTCTTAGAGCGCAAAACATGCTTACTTGCTAATACCGATTATGGGTTTGGGTTTTTTTAACCTAACCTAAATAATAAAATTTTTAGTTTGACCATGATAGGCTAAGAAATATCTTGGTTGAGAAATAAAATTGCATTTCAAAAGTGGTCATCATTTTCAAATACTATAAGTATTTTTTTTGGCAACCCTGTACTACTTATACTCGTCATAATTTTTTATCTTTATTATCAGTGCGCATTAGTTGAAACGTTTGTTTTTATCAGGAAATTGTGCTTTTCATATTCAACGTTACTTAATGTTGCATTTTATAAACTAACTTTTTTAGTATTCAAAATGACTTGTACTTTTATTTTATTTGCTAGCCGAGTGGAATGCATTTTCAAATCCAGCTACGATTACGTAATCACCGTTCAAAGAGTGCTGATGATGAAATCCGTAGCTGGTTTCGAAAATGCATTCCATTCGGCTAGTGTCGGAAAAATATACTTTTTTATATTATTTTTTCATTATCACAATATAAAAATTTTTTGCAAAATAAGAATGTTTAAAAATGAACTCAAGCCAGTATAAAAAAATTTAAAATATTATTTTAAAAACTTATAAAAGTTCGACAAATAAAAATAAATAAATTAATAAATCAATTCTTAAAATGAGTTTTTTATTTATTAAATTTGTTTTGTTTCACTTTTCTAACATAAATATTAAATATTTATTAACTTACATCGCATGTACATTTTATCGCCGTACACAATTGATCCCACATAAAATATCATATAAAAGGTTTAAAACCGCAAAACAATAAAAATCGTAAAGAAAACCGCATAACTGTTAACTGGTAAAAAAATCGTTCATTTAATTAATTTTATTTATGTAAGGACTACCACGCTCATTGTTCTTGTTCAGCTCATTCTAAGCCTTTCTTAGAATACTTTCTTATATTAGAGGTATAATAGCCCACACGATGTTTGAAGACTTAAGGAATTACAGTAATCTAGATATGCGACAAAAACCTTTTACTGTGCAAGTTGCGACATACACTTTGAATAAAATTTGGAGAAAAAATATCCTGAAGAAACTGAATTGGGCTAAAGCTATTATTTTTTTCAAGTTGTAACGACGTACGCTACAAGGCATATTTATTCATTAGATAGTCTTGTTTGGTCAGCTAATTATTTTTTATTCACTTTTTTTAAATTTCAGCTGTCAATATCAATAGATAAAAAACAATTTCTCTCTTTTCTCATTTATTAAAAATAGCCAAGCCCGGCGCGCGTTGCTACGCCCCTTATTGAATAAAAATGCATTCTGTATTTTAATTGAATATATTAAAAAAGAAGAAATTTTTTGGTTTTTCCACTCTGGAGCAAGCGACGTACAGCTGGCCATGTGAAAAGCATGGGTTTTTTAAATTCAATCCTGCAACACGCAGAGATTGTCCTTGTGCTTTGTTGATGGTAATAGCGAAGGCAAGGCGAAGTGGAAACTGTAGTTGAAAGGCAAATAGGCGGGAACCATTGGAATACGTGGAAATAACTGATAATAATAACTTATTTTTAATGGAGGTTGGTTCTGCCCACTTTTCCAATTACGAAATTATATAGTCATGATAGCTCAAAATGAGGGTAAAGTTTTAGAAAAATCGGCCAAGTGCAAGAAGATAAAAATTATCACTTTTTTTATGGGCCACGAAACTGTATAGTCATGACAGCTCAACATGTGTGAAAAGTTTCAGAAAAATCGGTGAAGTTCAAGTAGCTGAAAATGAAAACATTTTTTATGGGCGTGACACTGCCCACTATTCTTATCACGAAACTGTATAATCATGTGAGTTCAATATGTGTGCAAAGTTTCAGAAAAATCGATCCAGTGCAAGAACCTCAAAATTATAACTTTTTTATGGGTGTGAACCTGCCCACTTTTCTTATCACGAAATTGTATAATCATGTAAGTTCAATATGTGTGCAAAGTTTCAGAAAAATATTATTTTTTATGGGCCTTGGTTCGCCATTACATGTTTATATATGTATGTATGTATGTATGTTAAAAAACCCCAAGATTTGCAAAACCAGTTCCGTTTGGCATCCCTAGTATGTTTGTAGGTATATTTTATAAAAATTCGCAAATCGCCGGCAACATACAATGTATACGTAAGTAAGTACATAAGTACTTATATACTCGTACATACTATACCTATAGTAGGTATGTCATATCTGCACATGTAAGTATGTATTTGTGTGAAGCATTAGCACATGGTATACGTGACTAAGTAAAAATCTATAATGGCGTTGAATTGTTTTGGAAATACTTTTTACAACAACTTTCCGCTGACAGGCGGTATTAGAGATACAAATGTGCAGAATGAAAAAAAAAAGAAATAAAAACAAAACACCAAGAAAAAGAATTTATCAAGTTTTAAATGTCAGAAAACACCTTAGAAAGCAAATTTTACTTATTTATACTTACATTGCATAAAATTGTTTATAATTTTGTTGTTGTTTAAATAAACAAATCTAAATATTTTTAAACATACATATGAATGTACAAATGTATGTTCGTATGTACCCTATAAGCAATAGAGTAGTTGACTACAAAAATAACGAACTTTAAGTTAATTTTGTAGTCAGCTTTATACAATTTGCTAATTACAAAGTAATGCAGAAGTTACCCAAATTTAAAGCATACATACTTATGTAAGTGTGTTTGTTTATTATAGCCTTCACCTGTGGTGCACAAGGGTATATATAGCTTTGTCATTCCGTTTGTAATTTCTACAATTTTCATTTCCGACCCCATAAAGTATATATTTTCTGAAAGCTTATGAATAGAGGAGTCGATTAAGCCCTGACCGTCTGTCCGTCTGCCCGTCTGTCCGTGTGTTGGTTGAAATCAACTTTTAGAAGCAACTATATGTTCCTCAGATCTGTATATGGTATCAATCTCTTGAAAATATCCAGGAATGAATCGCTATTGAAATTCAGCACAATCACCCAATAACTTTCTGAGATATGAGCAAAAAACCACGACCACCTCGTTTTTTTCACAATTACAACAACAACATACATATATAGATACATGTAAAAAACATACCAAACAAAAAAAATTACAAAAAAAAAATATTAAAAATAAGAAAAAAATAATAAAAAAAACTAAAAAAAAAAAATTTAAAAAAATTTAAAAAAAAATTTAAAAAAATTTTTTAAAAATTTTTCTAAAAAATTTAAAAAAAATATAAAAAAAAATAATAAAATATAAATAATATATTAAATAAAATAAAATTTTTTTGGCTCAGCTGGGATTCGATGCCACATTTATTCTAACGTGTACGTATGCACGTATTTTGTATGGGATGAATGGTGATACAAACAATTGTTATTGCATGACTACACGTTGTGAAGGGTATATAAGATTCGGCACGGCCGAATATAGCATTGTTACTTGTTTTTTTTATATTTTGCTCTAAGAAATAGACTTTAAACGGTATTTTTGGTTGTTTGATTTTATTATTTTGCTACATATTTACAGTTTTTTTGTAGCATGTTTATAATTTCTGTTGGAAGTCAGTAAAGTTAAAGAAGTGAAGTCGTGAAAAATAAAAAAACTAAGCATGTACCTTTGAATTTTTGTCAAAAGTAAATTATTTGTTAAGTTATATACATATACATACATATGTATATCTTCTACATATTTCTAAAATAAAAATGTAAACAAAATAAAAATATTTAAAAAAACGTTTTAATAATTATTTTAAATAAAGCCAATTTATTTTTTACTTAAATACCTACAACTAAATTTATGCTAACTATTTATTAATAGGGGTGATTTTAAATTTACTTTTAAGTAGCTAACTTTAAGTTAGTTATTTTAAACTAACTTTTAAGTAGCTAACTTTAAGTTAGTTTAAAAGTCATTCAGAGCCGGACTATTGATTACTTCGTAAGACATTGCAATTTAAAATAATCAGTTAGTCCCATTGAAAATAATCCAGGCATCAACCACTACTAGTTGCTAAAAAGTTAACTTTACACATTGACTGCCACGTTGGACACATACATATGTGTGACACTGCACAACGTGGTTTACGCCACGCGATTTTCATTCTCTCTACCCATGTCAAACAATAGTGGCTGACGATAAATAGGATTTTATTGCAGTAATACCTATGATGTATGGCCTGCGCCACGTCGGACACATGCGTGCGACACTTTTTTTTGTTTCTAAGCAGTAAATATTACTGAAAGTAGCCTAAAATCCAATATTGAAGTTTTCGAAGAAATTACGTAAAAAAATTATGTGGCCCCTAGCATCTAATTTGGTAAAAGTGCCTTGGCAGTCAATTTGTTAAAGTTAGATGAGCTGCGTATAGGGTATGTATGTGTGAATGTATGTGGTTATATTTATTTTGTACTTACTCCATAATGACGACAAACTTAAATGCATACCTATTCGAAAAATTTTAAACAAATATAATTATTCGATTCACAATCCCCTATTGTATTTTATATCGTCTATTAAAATACAGTTCTGATTTAATTACTTGTGAAAATAATTTCTGTTGTATTGGTTGTATTGTTAGATGTCATCTATATATATAAAAGTGAAACTCTGTGTGTGTGTGTGTGTGTGTTAGCTATAGACTCCGAAACTGTAAAACCGATCGGGCTCAAACTTTGGTAAGTTGTTGTACACATACCAGGGAGTGTTTATGGGTGGAAAAAAGTGGGCGGGGTCACGCCCATAAAAAATTAGTTATCAGTTTTAGCTACTTGCAGTTGACCGATTTTTCTGAAACTTTGCACACATATCGAGCTGTCATCGTTAAATAATTTCGTGATAAGAAAAGTGGGCGGGGCCACGCCCCTAAAAAAGTTTTTATTTTGAGGTACTTGCACTGGACCGATTTTTCTGAAACTTTGCACACATATTAAGCTGTCGTGACATTATAATTTCGTGACTAAAAAGTGGGCGGGGCCACGCCCATAAAAAATTAGTTATTAGTTTTAGCTACTTGCACTGGACCGAATTTTCTGAAACTTTGCAAACATACTGAGCCATCATGACTTCATTAGAAAAGTGGGCAGTGCCACGCCCATAAAAAAAAATATCATTTTGAGGTACTTGCACTGGACCGATTTTTCTGAAACTTTGCACACATATTGAGTTGTCATGACTATACAGTTTCATATTTAGAAAAGTGGGCAGTGCCACGCCCATAAAAAAAGGTATTATTTTGAGTTACTTGCACTGGACCGATTTTTCTGAAACTTTGCACACATATTGAGCTGTCATGACTATATAATTTCGTGATTAGAAAAGTGGGCAGGGCTTGGCCCATTAAAAAAGTTTTAATTTTAAGGTACTTTCACTGGACCGACTTTTCTGAAACTTTGCACACTTATTGAGCTGTCATGACTATACAGTTTCGTAATTAGAAAAGTTGGCAGTGCCACGCTCATAAAGAAGAAGTTATAGTTTTTAGCCTTGCACTTGATATTCGATTAAAATTTAGAATGCGATTAAAATTCATGAAGGGGCGTAGCAACGCGCGCCGGGTTTTTCTAGTCTATATATATAAAAGTGAAACTCTGTGTGTGTGTGTGTGTGTGTGTTAGCTATAGACTCTGAAACTGTAAAACCGATCGGACTCAAACTTTGGCAAGTTGTTGTACATATACCAGGGAGTGTTTACGGGTGAAAAAAAGTGGGCGGGGCCACGCCCATAAAAATTAGTTATCAGTTTTAGCTACTTGCACTTGACCGATTTTTCTGAAACTTTGCACACATATCGAGCTGTCATGACTAAATAATTTCGTGATAAAAAAAGTGGGCGGGGCCACGCCCCTAAAAAATTTTTAATTTTGAGGTACTTGCACTGGACCGATTTTTCTGAAACTTTGCACACATACTATGCTGTCATAAGCATATAATTTCGTGATTAGAAAAGTGGGCTGGCTTCACACAGTGAAAAAGGGTATATATAGGTTTGTCATTCCGTTTGAAATTTCTACAATTATCAATTATCTACACATACATACAAACGTGGTATACTGGTTAGAGTGAGCCAAAAATTTTTTTTTATTTTATATTTTATTCAAATTTTTATTGTTTTATTTTTAATTTTTCTTTTAATTTATTTTTTTTTAAGCACATAAGTAAACTAAATGTATAATATTACAATGGGATGTTTTTATATATGTATGTTTTGTATGTACGTATTTCATATGAGATAAATGGTGACATAAACAATTGTTGGTGCATGACAACACGTTGTGAAGGGTTTATAAGATTCGGCATGGCCGAATATAGCACTCTTGTTTGTTTTTATTACTCTTTTGTTTTTGGTTTCTCAACAAAAACTTGCTCGTACTTGCCGAGTACAGGCAAGTGTGTACTCAAAAATGAGCAAGTTTCTTCCTCTTAACCCGACCTTACCCCTTTTGCCTATAAACACAACACTTGCGCAAGTCACTTGCGCAAGTGACTTGCCTAGTCTGAAAGCCGTGTTAGTTTGTAATTTCGTTTGTAATTTCTACAGTATTCATTTTAGACCCTGTAAAGTTTATATTAGGGTGATTGACTCGGTTTTAAAACCGGTGGAAAACCCGGTTTTTTCCTCTTTCGGCTGGCGGTTTTTTCCAGATGTTGATTTTTCGAATGTCGAATACACCGGTATTTTACTCACAAAAGCCGGTTTTTTCATTTTTAGTTTTATGTTCATTTATCTTTGTAACCAAAAGTACAATTCTATATTTATTTCTCAAAAAATTTCAAGAATCAGAAAATTTATTAAATAATCTTCCATAAAATTGTAAGATATTTATTTGTTGTTTCAAAAACAAATGTAAAATAAGAAAAATAATTAGGCTTAAAGATTATTTGTTTTAAATGGAGAGCAGGTATTTTATACGTTGTTGCGCTTATAATATGCTGTGATAATCAGCTGTTTAGTTAAGTTTTTTGACCAAATTATTGTACTTTGCAATACTTTTTGATCTGATTTTCGAATTTCATAATATTCTGCTTCTACGAAATCTAGCGACTTGCACTAAAGACTACCCAAAGCTTAAATAATATCTCTGATAGCATATGACTTGTATACTAAAATAGTTTGGAACACAAAGGGTCATTATTATAACTTGCCTATAAAGTTGACTACCGTGAGCAGTGAAGTGACTTTTTAACATTTTTCATGATTAAAACCTCCTTGTAACAAAATTTTTTTTTTTATATGGCAGTACCAGAGCAAATACCGATTACTTTTAATAAATTAATTTAGTTTTTATAAAACGTAGTGGCAACAATGTTAATTTTTACATTTTATTTACAAAACGAAATAATATTTTTGATGATAAAAGTTCGAAGTAGAAAAAAAATATACATAAATCACAATTTAGTTGCCATATTTTGTTTCATGTAAAGAAACAGTTTCATTTTGAAATTTATTAACCTAACCTTAAAAGTTCAAGATAATTGAAGCATAAACTTATATTTTCGATTTAAATAACGGCATTTTATAATAATGCCATTGAATGTGTTGTAAATAAAAATGCAATTAAACCATAGAACAAACTAGTTTATACCTATATATGTAGATATATGTATGTCTCTGTCATGGGTATAAGAAAAAATTATATTTTATGTATTCGACCGGTTAACCGGTTCTTCTAAATTTTCAAAAGAGCAACCGGTTTTTTTTAAATTCGAAATTTAAAACTATTTGAAAACCGGTTTCTGAAAAATGTCGAATACTCGATCACCCTAGTTTATATACATACATATATTTATTTTGAATCCTTATTGATAGAACAATTAATTTAACTAAATACGTAGTCCGTGTGTATGTTGAAAACAACATTTTTAAGCTCCCACGTATACTTATAAGGTATCAATTTATCAGAAATGCTTAAGAAAATTTTGTTACTTAAAATCAGTTACATATGTGGGCACTTATGATCTGAGATATAGAAGAACACGATTGTCTTTGTTTTTTTTACCCCAAAAAAGTATAATTTTCCAGCTCTTATAGAATTTTTTGGAATGTTTGTTACGTATATATGTAATTTTTGCAACATTTGCAAAAAATCTTGGTTCAGAGGGTTTATTACCTGTAAAGATATAGGCAAAAAAATCTAAAAAAATTAACTATAAGTTCAAATTTTCAATAACCTAAATAAGTTTTGGTCACAGTTGCACCATGTAATTTTTAGTTATGGTCATTACAGCATGGTATTTAAGATTCGGCATATAGCGCTGTTACTTGTTTTATGTATAGCTATATCATTCCGTTTGCAATTTTTGCAATATTCATTTTTGACTCAAAATTTTTTTTTTAATATAAGTACATACATATATGTTTCTCAAGATCCTTATTAATATTTGGTTATTCCTGAGAAAACTAACTGAGATATAAGAAAGCACCAAAATACAGTTGCTTCAGCTTCTAGACAATCGACAGAGTCAATATGAGTACCTTTTATTTGGTACTTGACTATTGAAATAAAGTAAACTATAAACCAAATTAAAATCCATAATGGCCGCCACTACAAAATGAACCAGGTACT
This sequence comes from Phyto melanocephala, assembly GCA_941918925.1. Lineage (NCBI taxonomy): Eukaryota > Metazoa > Arthropoda > Insecta > Diptera > Rhinophoridae > Phyto > Phyto melanocephala. Next base: position 94,458,503 of record OW799235.1, read on the forward strand.
AAATGAACCAGTAGAATACAGTAAACTATAAAAAGTGTGAAATCTAAGATTGCATCTAAAACAAAATGGCTGACATTTTTTTCCTAATCCCATATAATTAAAAGGCCTGACTAGTAGAATACAGTTAACTATGTTAAAATTCAAAATCAAAGATGATGTCGAAATTAGATTAAATCAGGATTACGTTACGATAGGGTTTTTAAACGTATGTACATTATGGTGAAGTGTATTATCTGATTCGGCACGGCTTAATAAAGAACGCTTACTCTCACAAAAATTAAAATAGTATTGTTTGTTTGTATTTTGCGAGCGGTCATATCGCTAATCCGTTAATTTCCGCACCTACAGGAAGGCTATAGTTTTCTTAAATATTTCAAGTGGCACCTACCATACAAACCAAGTAACGACAAACATTGTTTAAATGTGATATGTTACACTTTTTTAGTTTAACATATACTTAAAATTTGTCTTTGGAAGCAGCGTGCTAATTATAAATTAAGAAAAAGTTTTATTTAAATGCAGCACATTTTCATACATACATACAGAAAAATTAGCAAACATTTTCTATGTATGTAGTTTTTGTTTTGTAAAATCAAAAGTCTTATACAATTTTGTTAACGTAAAAATTATTTTAATTTAAAAGCTTAAGCTTAAAGAAATTGAAAAAATTAGCAAAAAACTTAAACATATGCAGGCGATAACAAAACAATATTTTAAATTTATAAAATTAAAAATGTATTATTTTGTATTGAAAAAAAAACAATTAAGATCACTATATTCGGCTGTACCGAATTTTTTATACCCACCACCAATTTTATGTACTTTTATGGCACAAAATTTATTATATTGTTATTAACAGTAATCGTTATTTAATAATCTCTTTCTTTGTATAACTTTGATTTGCTTTTAAAATATTTTCGTAAATTAAATTGCAATGAAAGTAGCCGTTAAAGTAGGCGTGTCAATATAATTTTTGCTAATAAATACATATTTTCAATATAGTCCTTTATTCTTCCAAAATCTTTATTCATAGAGAAATTATATGAATTTGAAATAAAGCGTTATATGGAAGGTGGGCGTTAAATTAGGCGTGTCACCTTCATTTTCTGACATAACTATGACATTGACTATATGTACGAAATTTCATCATCATACTTCTAATTTTGTCGATTTTAGGAGCTTATAAATTTTATCAACAGTAGATAACGAGAAAAGTGGGCGTTATAGTATGCGTGTCGAAGAAGTTTCTGCTAATAAATACAACTTAGATATTTTAATATAGTTCCAAAAACTTTATTCATTGAGAAATTATATGAATTTGAGATATTTATATAGGATGTGGGCGTAAAAGTGGGCGTGTCACATTTTTTTTTACCAAAAAGCAATGTTTGCAAAATTTCATAATCATACATTTAGTTTTGTCAGTTTTACTACGTTTTAAATTTTGAATATACCGAAAAATACACTGAGCGGTATAAATTTTCCTACATTTAATCTATAACTCCTTTCCTAACTCATAGATTTAAGCAGTTTTCGTGGAAAAATTTTTTTATTCAGGAAATATACATTCGGAATTTCATGGCTCTACTTTAATGCGTTTGTACATAATTGCATTTTTTCGATGTTAGAAGGATATGGTTTTTCAGACCTACTCTTGCATTATGAGCTATAACTCTTTGCCTAATATTCCGATTTATATCTAACAAGCCTTGTGTATTAGAAATATTCTGGCAAAATAAAATAAAATAAATTTGAGCTCCCTAGCATTTTCAGTTCGAGCTCTATCGTGCTTTCAACAGACGGACGGACATAGCTAGATCGTCATAAAATGAAACCAGGATTCAGAAAATATATACTTTATGGGGTCTAAAATGGAAGTTTCGATGTGTCACAAACGGAATGACAAAATGAATATACCCCCACTATTTTTTTTGGTGGCGCGTATAACAAAAGCGTAATAGTGCTGTGTTGAATTTGATGTTATCATTTTAAGATTACTACTAAATATTTTTAACAGTTTATTACACAGTTTTAAAATTTTTTGTTATTTTTATAATGGAGTTTTGAATAAATTAGAACTAGACTAATTTGCACAAAAAAGTAAATGACAAAACTTGTTTATGGGGTCCCTTTTTGACTTGAAAAACCGATGTATGAATTATGTATGTATGGATTATGATATCGTTCAAATGATTTTCAATGACTGCCGCATAGTTTGGACTTCATTTGAGCGATGGCTTAGGTTATGTTTACTTTGATGTCATTGATCAACTGCAGCTTATTGGCAAAGATCTGCGACTTTGCAAATGATACGATCTTGGTAACCAAGCGGGGCGAGAAATATGTAATAAAATGTATATTTATATAAAATGAAAAACTCTGAAGTTTACAAATATCTTTACATATAATTGAGGATTTTTATAAAATATTTTGATTTAATTTTTGTTATTTATATTTAAATTGAATAACTAGTTCCAACCATTTTTTAATACAATATAATTATCGGTTTATGTATTAATAATTTTTTGTTATACCCGCCACAAAAAACGTTTTGTTTAAAATCCCAAAAATTATATATAGTATTTTCTTAATCCTAGTATAATTTTAAGGCGATCTCTTTTGAAAGTACAAAATGAAAGGCGAAATAGGTAAAATTTGCAAATTATATTCGTCATGTATTGTATTAGAATTGTTTGGTATTATAAATAGTCGAAATTGGTGCATTAGAAAAAGGATTATGTATTGAAATGCAAGAGCAGGGCACGTCATAATGTCTTTTTGGCATCGAACAAAAAAATGTGATTTTGCCTAAATGCAATTACGTAGCGCTATAAAATTTCATTAATATGTTTCTTGTATGAAAAAAATATTTTCCTAAACATTTTTGAAATTTGTGTATGTATTACGAAAATAGTAATAGATCAAAATATACGAACATTTTTCCGCACAGTGTTTCCTTTGATGATGAAAATAAATATACGATGCTAAAAATACTTTAATACCATAAAAATATGACACGCCTACTTTAACGCTCACTTCCCATATAAGGTTTATTCTTATTCTTATATGCATAAAGTGTTAGGTGATTATATGTTTTAATATCTAAATTAATTTATAAGTAGATATTAGTTTAACACGCCTACTTCAACGTCCATCTCTTAATAGAGGTTATTTTCTTATTTAAGTTTTTTTTTTATTTGTTATATATGTATTATTATGGGACTGTTCGAAAGTAGTTAAAATGAAGTTAACGAACAAAATATAAGAATGACACGCTCACTTCCCTTATAAGATGGATTCATTTATTCATTAATTTATACATATAAAAAGTAAAATATTGGTGGTGGGTATCAAAAAATTTGGCACAACGCTCTTACTTGCTTAAATTACTTTACTTACTATTGTAGTTATTAATTAATTTCTTTTAAGTTCCTTTTAAACATTAATTTTTTATAAAAACCACAAAACTAGTTACATATATTTTGCAAACATTTTACGCATCAATGATAATTCATTGACCTTAATAGCAAAAAAAAAAAAAACTCAACATGAGGTCAATATAAACAAAACATTGTTAAAACACAACAAAATTTACCTGTTTATTTAGTTAAATTTTATAAACAAGTTATTTTTTTCATTTTACATCCTAATTAAAATAAAAACTAATTGTTTCTGTTCAAATACAAGAAGGTTAAGCAAAACCTTTTACACTCTAAAAAGTAACAGATGCTTTGCTATAAAATGAAATTTATAAACCCAATAATACTTTCTAAGTTAAAAAAAACGAACTGTATTAATTTGTGTTATTTACACCGTGTAACAAAAATTAACTTTTTATTAAACATGAAAAATTCGTATTTGCCATTAATCTGCAGACTAAATAAAGATAAACTATTTACTAAGTTTTTCTTCTTCTGATCCTTTGTCCTTTTTATAGGGGTTACAGCCATACCTAAACAAGATCATCGAGTTGTAGGCCTTAAAATTTGTTTGCTTATTATTTATTATTGTTACAAAAAAAAAAAAACACATGAAAAACTCTATCGCTTGACCTAAACGCTCTTATTTAGGCATGACCACCAATGTTGATACAAAATATTTTTTATATTTTTTTACCTTTAATTTGGTACTAAATTTATTTGCTACCAGAATCCTGTCCTGCGCAAAAAAACGTTCGATTTTATTATAAAGGGATAGAAAACAGGAAAAGAGTGTTCCGAAAAGAAAACGGTATTATTAGAAAAATTTCTAAAAAAAGTTGAGAACATAACGACTGTAAAATTTCTTTTCATATTTTTTACATTCCTTAACATATTACAGTCGAATTCTGATAAGCGCATACCGTATAATATAAAAAATAAGTAAAAGTGTTATATTCGGCCGTGCCGAATCAGATAATACCCTTTACCACCATGTACATAGGTATAAACCCACATCGTAGCTTAACCTATATTTCATGTTATACGCCATTTTCCTTTATTATTTCCGACGCCATCATCGATTTTGAATTTTTACGTAGTTATCTGTATTCTACTAGTCAAGCCCTTTCATTTGATACCCATATTGATGGGGTTAAAAAAATTTGATCCGCCATTTTATATTAGACGCCATCTTGGATTTTACATTTTCCACAATTTACTGTATTCTACTGATCAAGCCCTTTCATTTTATACCCATATTGATGGGGTTAAAAACATTTGTTCCGCCATTTTGTTTTAGATGCCATCTTAGATTTTACATTTTTTAATAATTTACTGTAATAATGGTCAAGCCCTTTCATTTGATACCAATATTGGGGATTTAAGGAGTTACAATTTAAAATACCAGATTTCGCTGATATATAAATTTATTGTCCGCGATTTTGTAGTGGCGGCCATCATGAATTAAAATTTTTTTTTTATAGTGCTTACATTGCGCTAGTCAAGTCCCTTCATATGATACCAATATTGACTCTCTCGGTTGTCTAGAAGCTGAAAAAAATTGTTTTCGTTTGTAAATGTTTGGAATATATATTTTTCAAAACAATTTTTGGTAAAAATATGGGAAAAAACAAATGCAGTCTCGTTTATTTGCTCAAATCTCAGAGAGTTATGAGCGATATTGCTGAATTTCAATAGCGATTCATTCCCGGATATTTCCAAAAGATTGATACCATACACAGTTCTGAGTAACATAAAAGTTAAGTATATACTTTATGGGATCAGAAATAAACACAAAGTAACCTTTTAAAATCGTTGGAAAACTATGTCAAACAATTGTCCATTTTACAACCTATCGTAGGATTTGTATGTTGTTGGATTCGACAACATACATACCTACCTACATATGTATAAATATATTAAAATATAAATATATATATATATATTAAAAATGGAGAAATTAATAAATACTATCGTTGTTTTTCAATTTGTTAAATAAATTTTTTACAACATACAACTCGTACGAAAGGTTGTGAATTAAGCAACTTAAAACAATATTATACTAAACTGGTAACTTACATATGTACGTAAATAACTTTATTTTTCCTAAAATTATAAATAGAGATTGCCATGGATTGTACAAACTATGACCAACATAAATAAATTGAAAAACATATTTTTACCGCTTTTACACTTGAACAAATGTTTGCCGTAACAAAATATTTGATTAGACTACATAAATATGTATGTATATATGTATGTACATATATACATTTAGATTTACACAAATTTGTTGTATTAAGTATAGGGTCCGCCAAATAACTTTTTTTTTAAATGCTTAAAAAAAAGTGGAGCTTCGGCTGTGTGACACGTAGCGCCGTCCTGTTGAAACCAAATGTTGCCAATATCCTCCTCTTCAATTCTTGTGAACAAAAATTCGTTCAACATGGCCTGATAATAACGATCGCCATTGACTACGGCCACTCCTTGCTCATTTTCTAATAAAAAATGGCCCAATTATGCCTCTGGACCAAAATCCGCACCAAACAGTGACTCGTTTTGGGTGTATCGGCTTTTCAATGTATGCGTGCGGGTTTTATATGCCCCAAAATCCGACAATTTTGCTTGTTTACATAGTTGCCATGATCAAAATAAGCTTCATCTGAAAAGATGATTTTTTTTGGCAAAATCGGCCAAATTAATGTCGCAATATTTCCCAGCGTTTTTAAGCGTATACACAACCATATTCGTTCAGCGAAAGGATAAAACTAATTATCTGTCAAATCAGACATGAGCTAAGTGTTACCATAATAAATAAGCACTAGTTGAAAAAAAAAACGTTAGATGGCGGACCCTTTGTATGTATTGTATTAATTTGAAAGAGAATAAAGAAGAAATTAAGAAAAAATAGAAATTCGTTCGTTGTTGGAGGCTCTCGGATTTGTAATATTACGTGACTTACAATAAGTACTAATTTTTAGATTAAAATCAATGTCTTTAACTTCTGTTTTTAAAAGAACTAAAAAATTAAGAACTTGCATTGCAGACGTTTTTTTTAAATGTGTTATCAAACCTACAGAAAACATTTTATTATAAAAGCCATCTACATATCGTTACCCAGCAAAAACTCTCATTACAAAATAATGAGTTGAATGTACTAAAAAACAGTTCTTCACTACTTACAATTTGGAATCTAAACCCATTATTTTAACATGTCGATGTCATTGGAGGCAAGTACTTACCACGCTCACTTACAAATAGGAACTCAAATTAGTACTTACCACCCTCCAGTGTTGCCATAAGATGATAGAGAAAAAGTGCAAAACCTCGGAAAAAGTGCTAAAATATTCTACAGTTCAAGAAGAAAAGTGCTAAAGTTTTGCAATATTGTGTTTTTAAAACATTAAAAATTAAGTATACTTCTTAATATAATAATTTGCAACATATTTATATACATATTTTGTTCAACTAAATTAAATTTTATTAATATTATATTTACACAAAAAAATTTCAACAATTTCTCAAATGTGGTAAGAAGGTTAACAAGTTCAATCATATAATTTTCTTCACATACCAATTCTTTTTTGTATTTTTCAGATGAACCAATTTTAATCAAAACATCGTCCGATATATTGATGTTATACTTTATTTAATTTTACGCTTTCCCTTATATTTATAAAAGAACATAAAATTTGTGTGTTAATTTTTGTTTTAAGTTTGCTTTTTATTAAGCCCATTAAACTAAATAAACGCTCCACTTCAGCGTTTGAAAATGGTAAAACCAAAAGAGACAGCACAAAATCCGATAATTCTGAAAAAGGATTTTCATTAATTGAATTTCTAAATTGGTCAACTTGAATCCAGAACTCCGTAGTATCTATATTGGTATGCCAGATTTGTTCAGTTATATAGCTCCACTCATTTTGGATTTTATCCATTTCAGTTAAACTAAAATTTATATCTTCTAAGATACAAGTAATAGGTGCCTTAATTTGTTTAAGGGTATTATGTATTGAAAATGTTGAAATTTTTTTCATATCAAAATATTTTTGGAAAGTCGATTTTTTAGTTTATTTACAAGCGATTTTAAAAAATGTAAACATATTTTTCTGATTGTGTCTTCTTCTTTAGAAGATATATTTTTTCTTTATTCTTTTTTAAAAACGTTTCGAATTCATATCCTAAATACGGATTTGGTAGAAAATATTCTTCAAATATTTCTTCCTCATCTTCCAAAATTATTTCCATCAGCTTTTCCTTTATATATATTTTACTAGCTATAACCTTTACAAGAAAGAAAATATCATTATAAAGCACTAAAAACAGTGCTAAAATCACCGAGTTGACAACGCTGCTACTTACTGAACCATTATTTGTTTATTTGCTATTTATTATACCCTTCACAAGACGGACAGACGGTTAGATCTTAATCGACTTCCCTATTCATTAACTTTCAGAAAATATATACTTTATGGGGTCGGAAATGAAAATTGTAGAAATTACAAACGGAATGATAAACCTATATATACCCTTGTTCACCACAGGTGAAGGGTATAATAAATAGCAAATAAAAAATAATGGTTCAGTAAGTAGCAGCGTTGTCAACTCGGTGATTTTAGCACTGTTTTTAGTGCTTTATAAAATTTTTGACGCGGAAATTTTTTAAGTCAGTGCTCGATGCTTTATAAAATTTTTAGTGTAACTTTCGGTGACACCAAATACTAAATTTCAAATTAATTTTTTTTTAATTAAAAACAATTTTCGTATGTGCAATTATCTTAAATTACCCCTACTTAACAAAACTAAAAAATATTAACTCATTGTAAAATGATATTAAATTGAAAATACTTTCAATTTATTATATTAAAAATATTAATTAAGAAAATTATGTATAAGGATTGATAGAGTACAATGTTTCTGTTATTTGAGTGAATTGTTTATTATATGTACATTATTAATTGTAATTTAATGCCGATACTCGTTTCTTGATGTCCTGTTTGGTTTATGAGTCATAAAACACCTAGTTTTTGGAAATTAAATTCTTACGATAATTTATTTTGTTAGTAAAGTTTCAAGTTGATCAAACCTATTGAATATTAAAAAAGTTACATTTGTATGGAGGTAAATTAAAAAGGTGAAAATAAAAAAATAAAAACTGAGATGCAAACACTTTTCATTTTACAATTTTACAAAGCAACAATTGACACCCTGATAAGGTTTATATTTTTACTGGCGTCTAAAAGCTGTCATTTTTTTTGTAAAATAGTGATTATATTGGCAATTGTGAAATAAAATTTGTACACTGTTAAAAATGTAATATTATATAATTTAAAATAAAATTATTTTTAAATTTATCTGCTTCTTATCGATGCTAACTTATACTTTAATATCAAAATTTATAATTTTATAAAATAAATAGAATCAAAAGTAAACAATTTTAAACTCAGTGTTTTTTTAATTAAAATTACAGGTTTTTTAGGAATTTAGGAGTTTTCTGAAATTTTAAAGTTGACAACGCTGTATTGTTTACTCTACAGCTCTCAGTATCGTTAAATGTGTGTGTTGGTTAGTAAAAACGTAGTGTTGTCTGTTTTTATCTTTAACAATATGTCCAAAGAACTGCATTCTCTTCGTAAAAATATAATAATAATGAATAATTTTGTACTTGAGTTGTAAATAAATATTAAAAAAAAAAAAAAAAAAAATATACAATTCTCGTTTCGCGGTATTTTTGATTAAACTCCTTCGAAATGGCTCGACTGATTTTCATGGAATTTTGTGTGCATATCGGGTATGTCTGAGAACCGGTCAACATCTATTTTTAATACCCCTAAACTTTTTTCACGCCCCTCAGGTAAGCCATACTGCTGAACCGATCTTCTTAAAATGTCCACATAATATACCTAAGACACTGGCTGACTTCATAAATGCAGTTTGCAATGTAACCTTACAATGCATTGTGTTCATAAAAACATTAAAATCTGTTTTGACAATGCCTCACAATCGTTATTGCATGGAAATGCTTTTCAGTGCGCATTATTTGTCAATTTCTTGCATGGTTTTTATTTGTGATTCTTTGTAAACATTTAATATAATATTTATTACTTTGCCTTGTAAACAATTTTCTTTACAATGTTGCAATGCAGACTGCATTTGTGAAGTCAGCTACTGGTATGATTAATAGCATACTATTTTTACCTCGCCTACTTTAACGCCCACTTTTTTTAAATTATGTATTTACATCGATATAGTTTTTAGTATTTTTCTTTAAATTGTACACAATTTATAGTCCAGCCAATGCAGAAATAAACGTTTGAGAATCGTTCAACTTTTTTTTTCATACTCCTAAATATATAGGGTGACTTACCCCAAGAAACAATTTATTCCACGCCTAAATAACGACTTCGATGAAATTTTAATTTTTAAAGATAGATCTGCGTACCGTAAAACACATATGGTTTAAGTTTTTTTTTCAATGTACTCAGAGTAAGTTTGTTATTTTTATTGAACTAAAAAAATATTTCCTATAAATAATTTATATTGCAAAACAACGTTTGCCGGATCAGCTAGTTTTTTTTTTTATAGATTTCTATCTCACGATGCATTTTTAACAAAACAAAAACAACACTGTGCTAGTTGAAAAAACAGACAAGCCGGGCACCTAGCGTTTTAACATAATTCGGGTACGCTAAATCCAGTGGTGCCCACGGTTTTTTAAGATTGGCTCTGGTTTTCGAGATATACCGTTATTTCGAAAATGGAGGAGGTTGCACAACATATGTTCGCGTAACTCAAAAACGCTTTAGCTTATTGAAAAAACTTAAAAAACCGAAATTCCACAATAAAATTTCCTTTAAGAAAAGTTAAACTTCTTTCTAATATTCGCAGTCATTTTAGAAAAATAATTTTTTTTTGAAAAAAAAATTAATTTTTTTATCAAAATTTCGAAATTTTTATTTTTTTAAAATTCATAAAAAATTGAAAAATTCAGCTAGGCTTCTAATTTTTTGCAGACATATAAAAAACAAAGCTGCAAACAAAACAAGCCATAAATAACACTGCTCGACAAAAAATAATTTTTTTTCTTCCCGTTAATTAAAACTATGTGGTCTATGTGGATTTTGATGCGCTGAACTCAAATCCGTAATCGGTTTTTTTCCATCAGATCGGTATTTTTTTTATGGGCGTGCCAAATTTTTTCCCCTAAATTAGGTTTCGGTTTTCAAAAGTAAAACACCAGAAGATGTGTTTTCTCTATCTCTTATCGTTTTGGAATTATTTAAAAATTAATGGAGATAAAAAAAATTTTTCGTGCCAAATTCGTAATATTTTTCAATTTAAAAATATAATTAAAAAAAATATAAAGCAAATATTCAACATTTTGCACTTTTTTCTGAGAACTACTTATCTTAAAAATAAAAAAACCGCAAACCATAAAAATCGGTTAAAAAATGTAGATTTTATTGTCAATTTACCGCAGGTACCCAATATTGTAATGCAACCAGCCTTACATATGATACAGCATTTCGTTAGGTGAGCAGGTAATGGAACTGAAGTACAACGGTATTTTGTATGGTTCTTAGAATTAAAAATTATAACATAGTATTTTTCAATTACCTGTGATTTCAAATTATTGGGTACCTGCGGTAAATTGACAATAAAATCTACACCTGGAAAAGTTAGAAATATTATTCGTCCTGGGTTTTTTTTTACAAAACATGGTCATGAAGGTCTCGACTGGTACTTTGATTAAAACAATTACAGTATAAATAAGAGTTCCTCAACCCCTTCACTGTCATATGGAAAGTGCTTGCGAAAGTGATTAGTGAATTTTAAAGCCTCTGACAGTCTTGTATCTAAACAGTTATATTGAAATATCTAAGATGGAGGCGTGTAAAAAGTTTAATTACTTTTGTTATGTGTGTGGGAAATATAAAAATATGCCAAGTCGCCGTAAAATCACTACTGAAACAAGTACCTTGTATGAATCATATTTTTCTTTAAGGGTTATATATGGTAAGAGTTGGACACCATCAATAGTGTGTACACACTGCATTTACCATTTAAATAAGTGGGAAAAAATGGAGACGCCATGCCATTTGGTGTTCCAATGATTTGGAGAGATCCCATAGTTAATGTTGAAGATGAGTGTTATGCGTGCATAAATTATACAGCGGGTATAAACAGAAGAAAAATGACTTATATGTCTTATACTGAAACAGCATATGCTCGATTTCCGCTGCCACATTCTGATGAAATTACTGTTCCGGGTAGCCATATACCAACAGAACATATTCCCTCAATAATTCATTCTGTTGAAGCGGATAGCCCAGCTACTTCAATGTATCAACCGTCATGCATCACGGTTCCATGCAGTCACAATGAAATCACGCAAGATCGTCAAGATTCAAAAATTTCATCTTTTCTGAAAAAATCAAAAGTTGTAGACAGACTTTAATCACAAATAGCTTATTTTGCACCTGCGCAACTTTATTTTTCATTCCCACTAGGATTCACTCCTAGGGGGATAAAATGTATGACCGACCTCCAATGTTTTTTGTTCTTAACATTTTCTTAAATTATACTTTCCCTTTATCACCATCCCTTAGGGGGGCCCCAATACAAATGTTGCGTTTTATGAAATTCTTAGATTAATTAAAATTTGTCGACTTTTGTGAATAAAATCAAAAGTTGCAAACATATTTTAATTGTTTATAGCTTGTTTTGTTTGCAGCTTTGTTTTTTATATGTGTGCAAAAAATTAGAAGCCTAGCTGAATTTTTCAATTTTTTATGAATTTTTAAAAAATAAAAATTTCGAAATTTTGATAAAAAAATTAATTTTTTTTTTCAAAAAAAAAATTATTTTTCTATTTCTGCGAATATTAGTTTTCTTAAAGTTTTACTTTTCTTAAAGGAAATTTTATTGCGGAATTTCGGTTTTTTAAGTTTTTTCAATAAGCTAAAGCGTTTTTGAGTTACGCGAACATATGTTGTGCAACCTCCTCCATTTTCGAAATAACGGTATATCTCGAAAACCAGAGCCAATCTTAAAAAACCGTGGGCACCACTGGTTTCAGCGTACCCGAATTATGTTAAAACGCTAGGTGCCCAGCTTGTCACGAAAAAAAAGTGTCAATTTCATGCACAGTGCAAGCATTGCTTATGCGACAGATTTTTCCTGCTAATTTGTAACATTACGATACAAATCTACTAACTGAACCAAAAAAAAAAAAAAAAAAAAAGTAATTTTTTTTTTTTTTTTTTTTTTTTTTTTGTAAAATTAACTTTAAAACTGTAAATAACCATATAATCCGTAATATGTTCAATAAATAACTTTTAAATAAACTATAATGCTTTTATTCTTCTTTAATTTATATAAATCTTACTGTTTATATATAAGTTTTGTTAAGTGCGAGTAGGATGTGGCGTACATGCGCAGAACGAAAAATTTTTTACATTTTAAAACTTTTTTAATTTGAATCTTAAAAATAAATAAATTTGTGTTATAATTAGAAGGTTATTAGGCTTTTAGGAAACTTATTTAAAAAACGGAAAGTGAAAGTTGTTTCAGTTTCAGTTTCAATTTATCTATTTATTTTCCTAATAAATAATTAAGTAGTTTATTTATCGTTTAAAATAATAATAATTACAAAAAAACACATACACACGGAACAATTTTGTAAGAATATTCATACTTTTGTACATACACTAAAAAAAAAAATCGTCAAACAGATTTACGCATCTTGTTTATATTGCAAAAATTTTAGTAATAAAATATTAAAAATAAATTGAAAAGTTGTGTACATACATGGGCTTAAAAATTTTTATAGGTAAACGGAAACAAGTCCTTGTTAAATTAGCAGCCTGTCCTACAATAGGTTCGTTCGAGTACTTTTACTGCACTTTGTAGTAAATGAGTAATTATTTAGTAAATTGAAAATTTTACTCTCAAAAAGAGAATTTGTTCAAAAAAGTACTCGAACAGACATTTGTAAAAATTCGTAAGATTGAAGCACCAGCTGATGGCAAATAAATAAAGTTTAATGGGAACTATGTACATACATATGTGCAAATATGTATTTATGTATGTATACCTGCGCCAGATTCAGGCAGTTCCATTCTTTCATCTGTAGACATTGTTAACTAACTTTATTTCACAAACAATTTAAATTTAATAATATTTTGCACTTTGGTTTGGATTTTCCTTTTTTTAATATTTTTTTCACAAATTGTATACGTTTTGTTTGCTTACTTTTGTTTGTTTACCTTTTGAATCATATGTTTTTTGGTTTTGCTAAATCTTACAGCAAGAAATTTCTGTTGTAAAAATTTGCAAATACTCAGTCAAGAACTGTCACTTTTCGCTCTCTATTTGTGCTCTCATTTACTACAAATTTGTGTAAACGAACGCAATTTCGTAAAATGCAGTAAGAATTTGTACAAATTCGTACAAATTTGTGAGTTCTCGAACGAACCTAATGTCTGCAGTCATTTTTCACAAAAAAACAGCTGACTTACGACATGCAAACAGCTGTTAGCGCGACAAGTCAAACGAAACCCAATTGATTATTAATGAAAATATAAAGTAACCAATCATTTGTTTTTGTATTTATCGCTAACTAACTAGTGGCTAGAGCAATATAAAACTAGTGATTATATGATAATATGAATAATAAGTCAAAGAACAAAGGGTTGTTGTTGGTAAATTTCAATCTAATTTATTGTGGTAAGAAAATATGAAAACAAGAAAACAAACAAGTTACCAAATTCAATTAAATTGTTACCGAATTCAATTAAATTATAAAATTAGTAGTTAAATAACTGATATTTACATCCAACACATAATCACCGATCAATTCGTAGTTGGTCTTGGTTTCAAACCAAGGCTTGACATTTGAAATAAATTAGAAAAGAGAGAAAATTGTTTTTTATTTATGCATTTTGAGAGCTGAAATTTAAAATAAGTGTTGAAAAAAATAATCAGCTGACGAATCAAGAGTACCTGATGAATAAATATGCCTTGGTTTCAAACTTAGAAAAAAAGCTCTTGAACATGTGATATTTTCGTCCGATCAGATCAAAGTGGCATCCCTGTACATAAAAATATGCTTTGTGCCAACGGCTGATGTCACATGTTTTGACAGAAGAAAATGAGCGCACTTTAATTGAAATTTTGTCAGATGTTTCAACACATATTTTTTACAGAAGTAATGTTTTAAAGGTAGCACACGACATGTTCGTATTTAGCAGTGTGTAATTTAACAAGTCAGATGTAAAAAAACATGCCGTGTATTAGCTCCTTAATGAAACTTTTTTTGCTTATCTTTATATTGCAAACTCCTTTGCGATTTAGAAGAACAAAAGAGGATTGCATGACATAAAACTTGATACTGTCTTCTATTTGTATTTCCTATTTAATTTTTAAACAGCACATTAAAGTGAATTTTTTAATACATTTTGTAAACGTCTTAATAAAAACAAGTAAAAGTGATATATTTGGCCGTGCCGAATCTTATATACCCTTCACAACGTGTAGTCATGCAATAACAATTGTTGGTATCACCATTCATCTCATTGATATGAAATACGTACATACATACATATGTACATATATGTTTCATTATTATACCCTTCACCTGTGGTGCACAAGGGTATATATAGCTTTGTCATTCCGTTTGTAATTTCTATAATTTTCACTTCCGACCCCATAAAGTATGATTTTTCTGAAAGCTTATGAATAGAAGAGTCGATTAAGCCATGACCGTCTGTCCGTGTGTTGGTTGAAATCAACTTTTAGAAGTAACCATATGTTCCTCAGATCTGTGTATGGTATCAATCTTTTGGAAATATCCGGGAATGAATCGCTATTGAAATTCAGCACAATCCCCTCATAACTTTCTAAGATATGAGCAAGTAAACACGACTGCCTCTGTTTTTTCCCATAGATTTGGTATGCCTCTGGAGATATTCGTGAAAAATCTTGTACAAATTGGTCACTAGTCGACAAAGTTATAGGTAAATTTTTTTTAAATGTATATTCCAAACTAAAATCAATTTTTCTTAGCTTCTAGACAACCGAGAGAGTCAATATTGGTATCATCTAAAAGGACCTGACTAGCGCAATATAAGCACTATAAAAAAATTTAAATTCATGTCGGCCACCACTACAAAATGGTGGACAATAAATTTATATATGGGTCAAATCTGGTATTTTAAAATGTAACTTCTAGAACCCCCACAATATTGGTATAAGATGAAAGGGCTTGACCAGTAGAATACAGTAAATAATTAAAAAAAAAGTAAAATCCAAGATGGCGTCTAAAACAAAATGGCGGATCAAATTTTTTTAACCCCATCAACATGGGTATCAAATTAAGGGTTTGACTAGTAGAATACAGTTAACTACGTAAAAATTCAAAATCAAGGATGGTGTCGGAAATAATAAGGAAAAATGGCGTATTATCAGATTCGGCATGGCCAAATATAGCACTTTTACTTTTTTTAATATTGACTTTATCCGTGTAAAAATATCCCATTGTAAAATATAAATTGAGTTTATGTATGTGTTTAAAAATAAAATAGTAAAAGAAAATAAAAGATAAATAAAAATAGAAAAAAATATTAATTTTTTTTGTCTTAACTGGGATTCGAACCTACGTTCATCCAGTTTGTATTGGTGTGAAAATAAAATGATAAAATGAAAAAAAAAATGATTTCAACATACACACGGACAAACGGACAATGCTTAATTGACTCCCATATTCATAAGCTTTCAGAAAATATATACTGTATGGAGTCGGAAATGAAAATTGTAGAAATCTCACACGTAATGACAAACCTATATATACCCTTACACTCACTATGAAGGGTATAAAAAAGAGTAATAAAAAGAGGTTTGTTTAAAATTTAAATATCTGTTTAGAAAAGTCAAAATTAATGTTAAGATGCTTTTTTTATAACTTTATTACTTTCCTTGTTAAATACATATGTATGTATGTAATATGTATTATCAAGTGATTTTTAAACAATTACATGAAAAAAATTAAGTAAATTTAAAACCTCTCCAACGTTTGATTATAAATTCCCAAAACAAAATCCACGTCACCAACGTTTTTTTTATACTCAACTTTCTACAATCAAAAATCTTATCTAAAAGCATCAATGTTTTCCATAAATATTTTGAATATTTTTGTCAAGATTTCTTTTTACTCTTCTTTTTAATTTTTCGATTGTAAGTTATAATATTTCCGCAGTATGTGAAAATATTTTAATTTAAATTTTTTGTTTTTTTTAACAACTTATAATTAATTACCTGTGTTATAAATATATTTTAATAAATTGAAATTAAAACATCTGTTTTCAAATACGAACCATACCAAAACAAAAAAAAAAAAAGATTTATTTGTATAAAAAATCTTAACCCTTTGCGCATTTAATAAAGTACACCGGTACACAATGCATTTTTTTTAACTCATAAAAAGATTACTTTTTATCAGATTGTAATGAAGTATATTTTTTCAATTTATAATTTTACAAATAATATGAAATAGCGTTAACAATAACATTTAAAGCAAAACTATATCAACAAATTAAAACATAATTATAATTTTATAAAAAGGGCATATACATATAATACACAGAGGCATTGATAAAATCATTTTTATTTTGTAGCTTTTGTCATCAACAGTTTGTAACTGCAATAACTGCATTTATATGGCTAAGTTTTTGATTGTTGTGTCTTTCTGAATCGGTTTAGCTTTGTCTATTCGTTCGTCTAACTGTGGAAAAAATTCCTTTTCAAACTATTAGTCGATATACATAAATGAAATTTAACCAAACTGTTTTAAAAGTTTACAGGCGCAGTTTGGTATCTAAAGCTACCTAAATCGGTCCAATATATACATATATGAAAATAAATATATATTAATAACTAGCTGACCCGGCAAACCTTGTTTTGTCGTATAAATTATTTCTAGGAAATATTTTTAACATTTAAAAAAAAAAAAACGTAAACCATATGTGTTCTACGGTATGCAGATCTATCTTAGTTTAAAATTGCATCAAAGTCGTTACCTAAAGTGAGACATTATTTGTCCCTTGGAGTGACAAGAGTAAGAGTATGAAAAATAGATGTTGAACGATTCTCAAACGTTTATTTCTGCATTGGCTGGGCTATAAATTGTATACAATTTGAAAAAAAATACTAAAAACTATATCTATATAAGAAAAAAGGTGGGCGTTTAAGTAGGCGTGGTAAAAAAGTATCCTATTAATCATATCAGAATCTAAGTTATACATATTATGTGAAAATTTCAAGAATATCGATCCAGCAGTCTGGCCTACCTGAAGGGCGTGAAAAAAGTTGAGGGGTATGAAAAAGAAATGTTGACCGATTCTCAGACCTGCCCGATATGCAAAATAAATTTCCTGAAAATCGATCTAGCCATTTCAGAGGAGTTTAGTCAGTCACAAACACCAGGACACGAGAATCTTATATGTATATTAGAAGATTATCAAACTTTAAAAAAAAAAAATTTTTACATTTTTCAGCTGTGACAAAATCTGTATTAACCTCTATACAAAATTACCACAATAATCAAAATACATACTTAGATATTACAACAAAATGTAATGTTATGTCACATGTGCCGGTTAGCAACAAGCGTTCGTTCGATCGATATATAAATAAAAATAAACTTTCGAATTTTTAAAACATCTTAAGAAAACACAGACTTTATTTATTTTTTCATATTCATTTTAATTTATATATGTATGTATATTTGCCACCAAAAACGCGATATCCGTCTGCCAATTGAAAGCAGCATAGAACTAAATCAAAAAAAAAACTATAGATATAAAACTATACAATTTGAAAAAAAAAATATTTTGAATATATCAGAAATGCTTTGTATTACAAATAGGCAACTCGATCCCACAAGAAAAGTTATTCATTGTAATGCCTTTATGTAAGAACATAGAGTAATGTAATTTATACATATTATTTTATTATTTGTTTAAATCAGTCATATATAAATCTACGAAAATTTACACTACACAGTGGCTTATTTTAAATTTCAAACCTCATAACTCCGAAGAAATACATGGAAGATTGTAAAATTTCGTAAATGTGGACTTTTATTCAATTTTACCACAACAACAGATAATAAATGTGACATGCCCATTACCCATACACAACTTTTTCTTTACTCGTAATATTATTATGTTATTATAGACAAAAACGAAAACAACTTTTAACCTTATCGTTCCGTCTTTTTCTAAATGGAAAATGTATTTCATTTATTCATTTATTCGAAAATCATAAAAATTTGTAGTTTTCGTAAATTATGGAATTATTCTGAGATATATCGTCTCAATCGGATTGCTGAGATTATTATCTCAATAACATTTTTAATCAAAATTTCAAAGTTATTTGGGACGCTGAATCCAAATCTGCACTTGGTTTTTTTTTCTATCACTCGACTTTTCGCGATATACCGTTATTTCTAAAATTAAGGCACTTTCACTACACATATTGGCATAACTTGAAGATGGTTCACACTATTCAGTTAAAAAAAAACCAAAAACTCGTCAACAACATTTTCTTTAAGTCGTGCTTACATTGGTTTTAAATTTGCCAAGTATATTCAGAGATATCGGGGATTTTTTTAATTGTGAATAAAAGCGAAACGCATTCATCGATTTTTATGATCGATGTCTCATGTTGTTCATTGTTTTTCAAAGGTAACAATGACATCTTAAAAAACAACAATTTTGAAAATCGCTTTATAAGAAGTAAAGTTGTGATTTCTTAAACTTTTAATTTTTGGAAAAAATTCAGAAATACGATTAGTACCTGTAACTTAAAAATGCTGATTTGAAATCAGCGACCTCAAATTAGTAAAAAAAAAAAATTAATTAAGTTCCAGTCAATACAAAAAAGTTAAATTTTCTTGCCTTGTGTTATTAATGAAGGATTCCGTCAGTGAAAAATTCAAAAAATGCTTTGAAAGAAAACGTCATATTTTGCCAACAGGGTACTAACGTTCTATGTACATATAGAAATTCAAACATATAAAGAAGTAAAGATAAAAACACGTTTTAAGCTACGTGACAAAAGTAAACATTTTTGTGGAAGTGCCAATGTATCAAAATTTAAAAAAATGGTGTATCGATATATCGACATCAAATATATATAATAAGATGATATATTGTTGTTTTTTTTATATCAATACTTGAATATGCATTTCGTTACTTTATAATACCAATGAATTTTATACGATTTTCTGTTATTATAATCTTTTTATAATAAATATATTACGGCTTATTTTTAAAGAAATTTCCCTTATTCAAACAGATCTCTTGACCTGGAACTTAAGATTAATAAGAAAATTCAATAAATAAACAAATAAAAAATTCCGAGAATACAAAAAAAAATACTTTTACCTTGTTAATGCGTTATTTATAAATTTTATATTATTTTAAATACAATATATAAATATATTACCATGTTACTTATATTTGTATAATATTTACGTTATATAAAAATATACATGTACTTATATTTGATAAGAGTACATTTCTACGACTATCGAATATTATTCTAGTGAAATTAAAATTATCAATTTTTATTTAAGTAATTAATTAGTTATACTTAAAGGTGCGTTCTTATATGTATGTATTTGTTTATGATTTCTCAACAAAATGTTCCAAAATGCATGCATAAATAACAACAACAAAAACTCTACAAACTTGCTGAAATCATTTTGTAGAAATTTTATTTAATGATTTGCATCCTTATAAATTATATATGTATGTGTGTTCTGAATCCTTACGGAGAAGTCAATTTGGCTATGTCTGTCTTTTCGGCAGTGTGAGCGTTGAAATCGAATCTTTTTAAGCCTTCATATATCCTACGGACTCGCATGTAGTATCAATTTATCAGAAATGCTTTCGAAAATTTTGTTATTGAATTGAATTTGAAAGCAATTTCGACCCATTAGCGGCTGATATATGTATATGGAAAAAATCACGTAAAACCCCAGCAAAAATTACTGCATACCCGGAAGCAGGTTTGTAAGGGAGAGATAAATGTACTCTCCTTTCCCAACCTGCTTCAGGAAGGCATGATTTTTATATGAGATGTCCCACTTGGTAGGGCTCTTTGATGCTCTAATTATTTGCTATTTTCACACATGGTTAATGCAGTAATATCATGTCTCTTTTATGTGTTTTTAAGAACTTCAGTAAAGAGAGGTAATCATTCGCTTACATTCCTGCATCCTCGTAAGCGAGAGAAGTTGCAGTAAATTATTTTGTAAAAAATGAAATATATTTAATAGAAATTTCTGACTTCCATTTATAGCACCCTCGAATGCGCTCTAATATTGCGCTATAAGAAGGCATGATTTTTTTTACTGCTTACCGGTACAAAATAAATTTTTGCTGGGACTGTACATGATGGTACAAAATGTGTGGGTTGTTGTTTTAGTTTTATTTGTTATGCTTATTTATGTGTACGAATGTATGTAATGCGAACTTTTTCGTTTGTTAACTGTACGTTGCACGAACATGATCACACACAACAAGATGACTTGTCAATAATCAGCAACGGCAAAGATTTAGCAAGTGTAAAACTGTTTCACAAGCAAAATGCTTATAGTATATAATTATACACTATTATGAACGGGTGTATTAAGATTTGTCACAGACGAATATAGAGCTTTTTCTTGATTTTTTTCTTTGTTTTTATTTTATTTTTTATGTTAACAAAAAATTATTACATTTCTTATGATAAAAGTGCAAAATTACACAACACTTCCAAACGCTTCTAGCTCCATTTTTGCAATTTCTGTTCAAATATTCTGCTTTATAGTTCCTGAATGTTCGATGGCTTGTTGACGTGAACCTATTCTTTCAAGAAACCCCACAAAAAGAATCAGGGGTCTAGAATAAAGATAATAGATGAGCACGTCAAACCAGCATCTTCTAAAATTGTAAATAAATTCTCGCAGAATCTTCGTTGTTCTTCTGGCAGTACGAGCAGTAGCTCAATGTTATAGTTTTACGTGCAACATCTACATACATCTTGTTAAACACAAACAATTCGAGCACTGTATTGAAAAAAATAAACAAATATGAATATTTATAGCATAATATAATTAAAGCAACCGTTTGCATGATGTTAGTATGCATTAAATATCAATGATGACTTAAATCTTTATATAATTGATTTTAATTAATATTAATAGGGATTCAATTAATTTTTTCTTAACAAGAATATAAAACAAAAAAGAACTAGTATCAGTTTAAACAAATAAAA
The DNA here is from genome assembly GCA_941918925.1 of Phyto melanocephala. Classification (NCBI taxonomy): domain Eukaryota; kingdom Metazoa; phylum Arthropoda; class Insecta; order Diptera; family Rhinophoridae; genus Phyto; species Phyto melanocephala. The sequence goes on from OW799235.1 coordinate 94,480,243, forward strand.
GTAAAACAAGTAAGAGCGCTATATTCGGCCGTGCCGAATCTTGTATACCTTTTAAACGTGTAGTCATGCAATAACAGTAGTTTGTATCACCATTCATCTCATATGAAATACGTACATACATATATAAAAACATCCCATTGTATGTTAAAAAAAAAAATTAAAAAAATAATTAATATTTATTATTTATATAAAACAAAAAAAAATTTAAAAAAAATTAAAAACAAAAAAAAATTTTTTTCAAAATTAATAATATAAATAATATATAAAATAAAAAATAAAAAAAAATATAAAATTAGAAAAAAAAAATATAAAAAAAAATTTCTTGGCTTAGCTGGGATTCGATGCCATGCTTACTGTAAGCAGTATACATGTTTGTATGTATGTTTGTATGTTGTTGTTGTAATGTTGTTTTTGTGAAAAAAAAATCGAGGTGGTCGTGGTTTTTTCAGTTGTTTATGTACCGATGTTTCTGATTTTCAATACCGATCTACTCCCGAATATTTCTGATATTTTAATACCTCACCCGGATCCAGGCGATATCGGGGGGCTTCAAAAGTTGATTTCAACATACACACGGACAGACTGACATAGCTTAATCGACTCCCCTATTCATAAGCTTTCAGAAAATATATACTTTATGGGGTCGGAAATGAAAATTGTAGAAATTTCACACGGAATGACAAACCTATATAAATATACCCTTTTTCACTGTGTGAAGGGTATAAAAACATCTACATTTATCATAAGTAATTTGAAAGAAGAGTGCTAACTTTGGCGGTGTCAAATCAATTATACCCTTCATCAGCCTCAAATGTTAAACCAAAATTATAAAGTATAGCCCAAAGTACATCCACAAGGTAGTTTTGTGCCGACAGCTGATAGAGAAGCTTAAAGTTAAAATTTGTTAAATTCATTTATGCATGGATGGAAAATATTATTTTATTTGTTGATAATAAATGTACTCAATTTATATATATTTATAGGTTTTGTATCCTTTATCGTGGGTTTTACAAATATATAACATTTTTAATCAAAATGTCTATAACTAAACTGATTATAACAACTTTTCCATCCCTGATATATGAATTGGCCTTGACAGAAAACATCTTCCTGAAAGTTGCTTTGTTGTATAAATTTCCCATTGCATATACCTGTATGAATATGCCTTGGAATTGTTTTTAGTTTGGAAAACTAATAATTTTTTATGAATATGACATTGAGAGTCTCCTGAAACAAAATGAAGTTTTGTGTATAATTAAAAAAGAAACAGATGCAGATAAAGTCTCGCTTTTAAATTTATTAATTAATAATGTGGATGTCCGAAAGTTAATTAAAGTCTTACGATGTCAAAAATGTTGACTAACGAGCTGCTACATTTTCACGAAAGACACACCACAACAGTGTTCTGTGTGAAATGTTTTTCCGTTGTTTTATCGTGAAATATTGTTCAGTAATGAAACACATTTCTGGCTCAATGGATTTTTAATTAAAAAAATTTCTGTATTTGAGCTGATGAGCAAACCGGAAGTACCATTATATCCAATAAAAATAACGGTGTGGTGTGGTTTATGGGCTGGTGAAAGTATTGGTCCATATTTCTCCAAAAATAAAAAAACATAATGTTTTTCTCAATGGCACCATGTTAACGGATTGTGTGCTTCCTGAAATTCAATTTTTGTGAGCTCTGGTTTCAACAAGACGGCGCTACGAGTCATAAAGCGCGTGAAGAAATAAACTTAATTCCACGTTTTGTTACGGTAAATTGGACACCTAGATCGTGCGATATCACATCTCTCGACTATTTTCTCTGGGAATATGTAAAGTCTGAAGTCTCCAGGAATAAGCTATGATATCACATTCAAACAGTAAATGCGTATGAGGCAATATTTTTCAAAAATGTCCTCTAAGGTTTATTGTTTGCAAAAATTTACGAAAAAAAACCTCTCAATTAGCTTAAAGCTGAAAAAATATTTTCATTTGAAAGATAAAACACATATTTCGTTGCCAGTTGTTAAAATCTTGCGATTGAGAAATGTTCGGGTGTTGGCTGAAGTTAACTTTTTAATGGTCTCATATGTAATGTCCAATTAATTTATGAACATGTTTGTCGTAAACGAGTGTGAAAAACTATTTCAATCATGTTCATAAATTAATTTGGACCGACATAGCTAGTTTGCATTAACATATGGGACCTTAAAAAAGTTAACTTCAACCAACACCTGAACATTTCTCAATCGTAAGTTTTCGAAAAAAATACATCTATGTATACTTGATGGAGTGCAAACGAATATTATAGAAATTGCAAACATAATGACACAACCTAATAGACCATTTATACTAATTGTGATGGGTTTAAATATATATGTATGTGCGTATGTATGTATGTACCTACATACTTGTAGCTTTTAGATAAGAATAAACTATAAACTCAAGTTACTACTTTTATATACATACGTGATCTATTGATTAAACACACGTATTTGATAAACTAATATGTATGTTATAGATGTCACATGTGCTTTAGTTCTTTTTCATGTTTTTTTTTTTTATTTAATTTCACAATTGGTTTATTGGTTTACTAAAAATTTTTACCATTTCTTACTGGACTTTACTGAATTGTTTACGGTTTAATTTAAATTCTGTACTTGCATTGTATCTTTGCAGATTTTGCAGTTACCGCCAACACAAAAATTGTCTTTTATGATGAACATTGGCGAGAAATCACCACATCCGCTCATCAATTTGATCAGCTGTCGGCAATTGCTTTTGATGAAACTGAAGAAATAGTTTATTTTGCCGATCGCTTGCATAATAACGGCAGCATATTCTCACTGAAAATACCCACAGATCCAGATGATGTACATATTATTGAGAAAATCGTGCAACGTACACAAAAAGAAGTTATTACTGGCATAGCGTACGATCCTCTAAATCGTAATGTGTATTGGGTTGATCGGATGAATCGAAAAATTTATTTTATTTCCATTGATACCGCTGAAAATGATCGTCCAAAAATTTTGATAGATTTTTCAAAAGAATATACTGTTCCTGACGGCATTGCAATTGATATTTGTCGCCGTAAAGTGTATTGGACCAACTCTAACTTCAGTCATGCGACCATAGAACGCATGGATTTAAATGGCGATAGTCGCGAAGTTATCGTTAATAAAGATCTTTACTTACCTAGAGGCATTGTTGTAGATCAACTGTCCGATCGTATTTACTGGGTTGTCGATCAACAGGGTATGCATTTTACCGTTGAAAGTGCACGTTTAGATGGCAGCGATCGTCAAATAATAGTAAAAGGTCTAGACAGTACACCCTCTAATTTGGTCGTCACAAAAGATATGATTTTCTGGACTGATCGCAGGCACAATGCTGTTTGGACACATGCCAAATTGCCCGCCATAAAAATCAATCAAACCGCGGAACAAAGTGAGGAAGACAGAAAACCACATATTGTTCTGAAACTAATGGAATCGCCCAGCGGTATAGTATCACGTTCCCGCTACATGACTACATTGCAAAAAGATCAACATTGTTCTGGAGTTGTGACAAAAATAAAACATCATCTGGTAAACGTACCACAAACTAAAGTCATTAAAAACACGACAGAAACTGAAGAGGCTAAACAGGACTATTGTCTTAACGGTGGAGAATATATCTCCCAAAGTGGCATTTGTATTTGTCAAATTGGATGGAAAGGATCACGTTGTGAAACAAGTGAATGTCATAACTATTGTATTCATGGCACATGTACAATTTCTTCTTCCTCATTTCCAAAATGCTCTTGCCAACGTGGTTTCTATGGTGAACGGTGTCAAGTGTATCGTTGTTCGGGATTTTGTTTTAATGATGGTGTATGTAAAATTGAAAATAACGGTGAGCCATCTTGTGAGTGTCCCTATAATTTTGGCGGCCAACGTTGTGAACAAAATTCCACTGAAATATGTGCTCTCTTCTGTAGGATTTTAAAACATGAACCAGACGCATATGTACCATTTGGTTGTCATGACATGTAAGTAATTTCTTTTGTTTTGAATTTAAAAAAATTTTTTTAATTTTTTTTTTTACATACATACATACGCAATCTCAATTTATAATTTTACAATGGAATGTTTTTATAAAGGGTCAACCAAATAACTTTTTTATACCCTTCACACAGTGAAAAAGGATATATATAGGGGTGTCATTCCGTGTGAAATATGGGATGTTTCTATGGGATGTTTTTTTAGATATATGTATGTTTTTTATATGTATGTACGTATTTCATATGGGATGAATGGTGATACAAACTACTGTTATTGCATGACTACAAGTTGTGAAGAGTATATAAGATTCGGTACGGCTGAATATAGCACTCTTATTTAAAAATTTTTTTTTTAAATTTTTTTTTTAATTTTTTTTTTTATTTTTTTAATTATTTTTTTATATATATTTTTTTTTTAAATTTTGTCATATTTTTTTTTTTAACATATGCAAACTCAATTTATAATTTCACGTTTTGAAGGGTATATAGATTCGGCACTCTTACTAGTTTTTTTATATTAGAATTCAGAAGGAATGATTTAGTCAATACACCTTAATTTTTATCAAAACTTGATATTTGTTAAGCTAAAAATTAAGTATTAAATTTAAATTGTAAATTATTCCAGCTGCGAAGAACTAGCATCCGCAAGCGAAGATGCCGCCAAAATGTATTCCATACCTACATATAAGCATTTGGAAGTATGTCGTAATCAAGTTTCCTGGACAAACACACTTATCATAGCTCTGATAGCAGGCGTCATATTATGTCTATCTTTAGTTCTTTTAATTGTGCATGGCGTGAGGCGTTTCTACAAACCAGCCAGACCAAGAATTAAGAAAACCTTTGTGGTGCGTCGACAACCAGCCTCATCACCCGATACACCACTAACAAATAGACCTATCGCTACGGAACAATGTGAAATTACAATTGAAAATTGTTGTAATATGAACTATTGTGATACAGTAAGTTTAAAAATTTGTTTTAAAACATATACATATATACTTTTACTTACTTTAAAATGTTTAATTAATTTTCGTTTTTAGCCCTGCTTTGATCCGAAATTGGTGCAACAAACTTTGTCACGTAATACAAATACCAAAGAAGATAAAAAAATTTTAATAAACAATATGGAGGATGACTTATATTGAACAGATTATGATTATTTAGATGCGGATGATGAGGCTGATAGAAAAACAAAATAATAGCAACAATTTTTTGGATTTTTAGTAACGTCCGAACACATCCAAATATACACATTAAAAAAGAGGCCTTAACCAACTTAAAGCACCGTCATACATATTTTTTTTAAATTAAATGGCGTTCTTATTGTGTACTTATTTTAACAATTTTAAAAATAGAGGGTTATTTTTTTTTTTTTTTTTGTTTTTTTAATTTTTACATTTTTTTTTGTGGAAAATCATAAAATCAAAAGGCTTTAATAATAAGAGGATATTTATTTAAAAGCTTTAATTTTTTAACTTAACTTTCTTAGTTTTAGTTAATTACACGGGAACAGAAAGAAGAACAAACTTGCCTTTATTCCGAAGTTCGTTTTATTTTTTCTTATTTACATTTGTACATTGAAATAAAAATCAATAAAAGAAGGTTCAGAAAATATGAAATCAACTACGGAAGAAAACTAAATTTAAACTGTAACATTTGTTTTATAAATCTTTGAATTAGGTTATGTTTACATATATTTTTATCTGTCATACGTTGAAAATTGAAACAATTTTTGTTTTAATAAATAAAATTAAAAAATTTACAATAAATGACAATTTTTTCTTACATAAAGAAAGTTAAAAAGAAAAAGTTATATCCAAACATACAAATCGATGGTCACAAATAGAAAGAAGACTCTAACTCGAAATTGAGTTGTTCAGTGATTTCACTTTTCACACAAGTACACCTCGACACATAAATTTAACGCAATAGTATCAGTTTTATAAGCAATTTTACAAAAGAAATTAGATTACGGTAATACATTTTATGTTACGTTTTTACCTTCCCCTGTAAAATTACAATCATTTGAGTTAGGGCTTTTCTACTCGTGACCAACGATATATGTACATATTCTAATCACTCCTTAAATTTAAAATAGGTATAAAAAACAAACTTTTTACACAAAATGAGCTTTTTAAACCTATTTTTAATTTAAAAATTCAATACAAATATGGAGATAGTGTATGCATATGTACATACATACACATATACATATGTATATATATAAAATGGATTTTGTTTGAACGGAATTGTAAACATATGTACATATACGCATATATGATAATTTGTACTAAAGGTACTAAAATATTTATGTATGTATGTTTAAAAAGTTAACGAAATTGTTGTTCTTGAAACGGGCTTACTTAATTTAGTTAATTAAATTCTAGTATAAAAAAATTAAAACAATATGAAAAAATAATTGCACAAATGGCAAGTAAAACAAAACGATTAATATCAGGCTTAAAGCAATAAAATAACATTAAAAAAAGCTAATGCAATGTTTGCAAAAATTTGAATAAATGCGTAACCCGCACTATTTATTAATTCTTACTTGTACAAGTATTTTTAAAAGAGAGTGATGAAATGATTAAAATAAATTTAAACATTTAATTAAGTTTATGTATTTGTTAAAATATTTGCTAATGAACCGTAGTTTTAAAAAAGAATAAATAGATTTTGTGTTGTATGTACTTTTCAAACTTTTAGCTACGAAACATTTGAAAAGTCAAATATAAAAGAAATAATTTCAAAGCTTTAAAAAGTCTTTAAATATATGTAGCTAAAAAAAACTATCATTTAGTGTAAGTTTTTATTTATTTTCAGTGTGATTTTTTTTTTTTTATTATAATTATTATTATTACAAAAATATTTTTTGTGAGATAAAAAAGGTTCCTTTGTTAAAATTAACATAAAATACCTAACTTAAAAAATATATATACATATACAATGTAAATATTTAAAAGAATAGACCAAATAAGTTACTTAATGAAAATTGTTAATTTTTATCTTTTAAATTGGGGGAAAAATAAAAAAAAAAATTAAGCATATCTATTTGTTTTGTTTTAGTACAAGTCAGAATTCAATAAAATCCAGATTCTTGTCTGACTTGTTTGGTTTTAATTTTAAACATTTTTTGATATTTTAGATATTTGTGTATTTAAAAAAATACTTTGAAATAATATTGAGCCTAATTTGTTTACAAAACGTAATCCAAAATTTGAATCATTTTAACACCAAATCAACACTATTATGAGATTTCCTTTTTGAGAAATTTTTGATGCAAGGCAAATTCAAAGCTGGGTACTATGACAGATATTTCATATTTACTCATATTCTATTTGGCGTTACCAACATCGTCGTCAATTTCTCTACAATACAACGTCAATGCTAATATTATATTCCCTGTTTTAAGACGACGTTGACTGTTTATCGATTGGTAATTTAAACTTTTATATTTTTACTCTAATTCTTTTTTCCGAATTTTCGTTATGTTTTAAACAACACTAAAAATAACAAGGACAACATCAAAATTAATTAAAGGCAACATCAACGTCACATTTCTAACAAAATACCAAACATGGTGGTATTGGCATCGGTAATAGGAATTTACAACTGATAAAAAAGAATACGGGTGATTAATATGACCAGAGACTATTAACATCTTATTTAAAAAATGTTAATACATAATGGGCCAATTCAAAGTTGACTCTCATATTGTACTATATCATATAATTCATATTAATATGACTAGTGACTTTGAACACCTTTTGTTAACAAATTATGTATTTAATACAAGAAAGAAGACAAAGAGATGACGCTGTTAAAAATTGTATGTATACAGGAAAGAAGAAAATAGAAAATATTCTCTCTGAGAGGTGAGAAGCGAAGAAATTCTCTCTGAGAGACAGTATGGTTAAAAGTATAACATAAACAATTTCTTATACATAGGAAACAAATGTGTAAAGTCATATTATTTTTTTTGTGTGGAAATTACTAACAAAAATTTTAAGCATGCATAAAATAATATGAAATAGTACAAATATGACTGATATGCAACCACTTTAAATTGGCCCATTGTATTTGATACAAGAAGTAATGCAAATAAAATTCTCCCTAAAATATGAAGGGCTAAGAACATATTACAGACAAATTATTAAACAATCTCAACGCATTAGTATAGTCATATAACTATTTTTGTATAAAAATTATTGACAATTTTATGCATATAATATGAAATAGCTAGAACTGCGCTAGTATTTATCTGTCTTTCCTTGGTCTATAGTTTCATATATTAATAATTATCATTTATATATATTTTTGGTTATAAACGAAATCTTCTGTAAATATGAAAAATGAAATTAAAATTAATTATATAGTAATAGTATTTATTATTAAGACACATAGTTAAGTTTTAGAAATAAATAATATTAAACAATAATACGTTTTATTTACGTTCACTTAAGTGCGAAAAAGGAGGAATCATTTTAAAGAAGGGGTCATTTACATGGTACTTTTATATTGATATTTGGATTTGAATTTAAGAGAAGTAGCTAACATTAATTTTAAACATTTTCATTCTTATCAAAAAATATATTTTAGGTCATTATTACAACTTGCCTTTAGTTAAATGCAGGATTTTGTCGAACTGATAAATAGCTTTGCATTATAAAGCCTTCATTTATTATTTTTTCATCTACTATAAAATATTATTATTATTAAAATTTTTAATTGATTTTTCAAAATTTTATATAATTTTTTTTTTGTAAAAACACACAATTTCTTTACTGAAGATGCTACACAAAGGAGTAGCGAAATATTGAATAATAAATAAATCAACAAATATTTATAAAGACCTCGAGCTTAAAAACTCAATTAAAAATTTTATAAAATAAAGGTCAAATAAGAGCAATAAGTATTATTATTATTAATAATAATAGTAATAAAAAATGGAAGTTGTAATAATGCAAAGGTTATAGCGTAAACGCATATGTGATAAAGGAGAGCATTTCTTGTCCCTCTTTTTTTTATTTATGGAGTTTGACAAACATTGGCACACTAAAAAATAATCAGCTGGGCTGGCACCGCCACCTGTATTAAACCTATAGTACACGAAAGAGTCGTATTACAGCTCTGGTCGGGTCAAGAGCTCGCGCGTCATTGCCATTAGCTCTTAAGGGCAATCAGGCCGTCCTTTTCATCCGTCTTCGAGAGTTTTACGTCTCACTCTCGCGTGGTTAATTGTGTGGCGTCGCGTAACTGTGCTTTGAATACAGTTTCCAGACTATTCTGCTATTAACCACGTGCATTTATTTTAATTGGATTAACTGGAGGAGTACCAACTAAACTCAAAATTTACAACTGGAGGAGTACCAACCAAACTCATTTTCGTAACTGGAGGAGTACCAATTAAACTCAATTCTAACTGGAGGAGTTCCATAAAACTCTGTATAATTATTTGTTCAGATGTCTCCGACTTCCTATACAATGGTATAGGTTGACTTGCGGTGACTGAACTAATTTTTTTTTTTAACTAGAGAACCATAAAACTCAAGCTTTAATTATTGTTCAAGTGTCTCCGACTGTCTATACAGAGGTATAGGTAGAGTTACGGAGCCGGAACCTACGTGGAATACCCTGGCTATTTGGTCACGTACTTCTGTTAAAAAAAAAAAATAGTACACGAAATGTAAAATGCCACATGTACATGTCGTAGTAGCTGCATTCGTTAAGATTTTTATATTGCACGAAATGTATTTTAGTCCAAAAATGCAAATGAAATACATGTGGCCGAAGCAGATACATTTATGCTTTATGATAACGTCAAAATTACGTCACAGTCCTATGCGTATGTTGCTTTTTACATTTTGTGCGAGTGTCAGAACATGGCTTGTAATTTTGTTTTTTTCATTCTTGTACTAAAGAGATTATTTTAATTACACTGGTCTGCAGCAAAAATTGAATTTCAATAAAAATACTTGGGCTATAAATTTCGACGCGCTAAATTCAAATCTTTTTCAGGTTTATCTATCGGGCCCAATTTTTTTTTATGTGGGAAGACCTAGCAGGAAATAAGGCGATTATACTGACAAAACTTTATCATAACTTGAGAAATTAAGAGATTTAAACGTAGAAAATTTTTTACATTCGGAATGCGTAATCTTGTTTTTAAAGGTTGTTTTTTTAAGCCCGATAGAACTTGAAATTGTAAAAAATAACAAAAAATTAAATTGTAATCAAAATTTTTTTTTATTCGAAAGATCAATACGTGACATTAACATTTGAGAATGATTTCGGGCATATCGGCACCGCGGCTGTTCTTGACGAAGCGCATTCTGGACGTCCGTTGTTTTATCGCAAAATTGTGTTCAGCGATGAGGCGCATTTTTGGCTTAACGGGTTTGTTAATAAGCAAAATTGCCGCATATGGAGCGAGACCAATCCACAAGAGACCCTACAGACTCCATTACATCCAGAAAAATGCACCGTTTGGTGCGGTTTTCACGCTGGTGGCATTATCGGACCTTATTTCTTCAAAAATGAGGCCGGAGCTCGCGTTACGGTCAATGGAGATCGTTACCGCACCATGATCAATGATTTTTTGTTTAAAAATATGGATGACATTGATCCGGAGGAGATGTGGTTTCAACAGGATGGCGCTACGTGCCATACGGCGAACGCAACCATCGACTTATTGAAATCAAAATTTGGCGATAAGTTGATTTCGAGAAATGGACCTGTCAATTGGCCTCCAAGGTCGTGCGATTTGACACCTCTCGATTATTTCCTGTGGGACTACGTGAAGTCACTGGTTTATGCTGATAAACCAGCAACAATTGACGCCTTGGAGGCCAGCATTGTTCGTGTTATTCGTGACATACGGCCAGCAGTGCTCGAAAAAGTGGCCCAAAATTGGACGTCCAGAATGCGCTTCGTCAAGAACAGCCGCGGTGCCCATATGCCCGAAATCATTTTCAAATGTTAATGTCACGTATTGATCTTTCGAATAAAAAAAAAATTTTGATTACAATTTAATTTTTTGTGTTATTTTTTACAATTTCAAGTTCTATCGGGCTTAAAAAAACACCCTTTATAATTCTTTTGTAATTGTTCTTCTCGTTATTAACCCCAGATTTTAAATATTAGTCGAACACTTTTTATGTAAGAAAGAAGCATCGTTACAGTTAGTAAAAATTTATTTATATTAGCTGAAATAACAATTATTGTTAAAATAATTGTTTGGTCAAGGAATTTTTGATTTTCGTTTACCTGCATAATGCATTTTTTTACATTGGTAATTTTTCTAAATATTACTTATAAATAGGTATACAAAGTTGTATTAAAGACTAAATAAAATAATAGATTATGTTCTCCACTTATTATTTAAATGAAGGGTTTATTATTCAAATGGTTCAATAAAATTCTTTATTTTCTTCACAGAACGCTCTGCTGGTCTTATGCATAAATGTTTTCCAAATATCGTAAATTCCATATTACCTAACTTTATACCAAATACACATTCACTTTTGGGTACAGTTCGTAAGCGATCGTCTTTTCCTAAAATTTTCAACACATTTTTTGTGTCGAGCACAACAATTCCTGATAAACCCACTAATGTTGGACATTTTGACTGCATGACATACACTTTAGCACCATGTAAATCTGTCTTTACTAGGAGTTTACTGAATGCATCATAGCCGCTATCATATACATTTGGTACTTGATCTCCCTCACGCAAACCTAAATGTTCTTTCATATATCCCTTCCATAAACGATGCAGCGGCAGAGCTTCATCATACTTCATTTGCCGCGTGGGCATTGTATGCAAACCGAGATGTGCATATTCTCGCCTATTAAGTGTTGTGGATTTTATGGATCTTTTCTTGCAGCTTAATTGTTTTATGCTTTTTGTACCCCGCAACATTGTTATGTGCTCCGTATTGATGTCAATGCAGTCGCGGCGACTGGGAACTACCATATTGGTGAGGTATTCCTTTAATGGCTGTATTTGGTGGTCCATAGCTTTAATTATATAAGAAAACTAACATAAATAAATTAAACTAACATCGAAGAGTTGCAAATATTACTTTGTCCAATATTTATGTTCCAATAGTTAACAAATGGTTCAAACCCAAAAAATCAGCTGGGCTTGCACCGCCACCTGTATAAGTGTTCCCTGGGTAGAATATAATATACACAACAAGGCGAATTTATACAGGTGAAATTATCAGCCCAGCTGATAGGGAACGCTACTGTCAAACTCCATGTATAAAAAATTATTATTGAGAAAAAAAAATAATCAGCTGTTTTAGTGAGGCTACCTGATAATTGTACCATGGTAGAATTATCAGGTAGCCTCACTAAAACAGCTGATTATTTTTTTCTCTACCTTAATACATTTAGGATTTTGTTGTTGCAGAACTGAGGCTACCTGATGATTGTACCATGATAGACACACCCAAAAACAAAATTTGACATTTTAGTTAAACCTTAAGGTAGAAGAGAAAAAAATCAGCTGTTTTGATGAGGTTACCCGATGATTGCAGATTAGTTATAAATTATGTAAATCGAAAAAAAAGTTTGAATGTTTTAAAAAATATTATTATTAAAATAAGAATGGAACCGGCCTTTCTCTGTTTGTTTGGCTACGTTCAAAAGTTTATTTTCGTGCGATGAAGAAAATTACAAAACAAAAATTAATTTAAAATTAGTAGGGCTAATGTATAACACTTAACATCCTGATAATGATACTGATATTACTCTATTTGCAGCAGATAGCTCACTGAAAGAATATTCTGATAGTAATTAATTTAATTGTACAAATTTTTTTTATTTGTTTTTTGGTAGGTTTAGTTGTATGTTAATTACAAATGAAAAAGTAAATTATGTAAAATGTAAAATATCTAATACAAATTTTTTTATTATCGTAAAAATATGCCCGCTTCTTAATAGGTTAAGAATTTTTATATATTTTGAAATTCTATTCAAAAGCTTCGAAATGCTACTAATATTGGCCATATATGTTGAGAAGTATAATAAAAATCTTATACTACTAATATGTATAACTAGCCAAGCCCGGCACGCGTTGCTACGGTCTTTTATGAACAAAAATGCATTCTGAATTTTAATTGAACATCAAGTGCAAGAAGCTAAATAGTATAACTTTTTTATGGGCGTGGCACTGCCCACTTTTCTAATCACGAAACTGTATAGTCATGACAGCTCAATATGTGTGCAAAGTTTCAGAAAAATCGATACAGTGCAAGTACCTCAAAATTTTAACTTTTTTAATGGGCGTAGCCTCGCTCACTTTTTACCACCCAGAAACACTCCCTGGAATGTGTACAACAACTTGCCAAAGTTTGAGTCCGATCGGCTGTACGGTTTCGGAGTCTATAGCTAACACACACACAGAGTTACACTTTTATATAGATAAACGTGTATGTTTGGACGTTTGTTACTCAATCCCGAAAAAACAGATGAACTAAATGAAATATGGAACACAGGACAACAACCTAGATTAACACATAGGCTACCTTTTTTCATAATAATCACGCGAATTCGCGAAATTATGCGAAAAATATTTTTTTATATAGTTAGTCAGTTGTTCAAAATTGTTGTGTTTAAAATTTACACGTATTAGCGAAAAAATGTTTTAATATATTTACTTAATCACGCGAAAAACTACTTACTGGATTTATGGATTGCCATATACATATAACAACTTGAATAATTACATAATAAGGTTACTTTTCGTTCCTATAACTACGCAACCGAAGTCGCGGGCACAGGCTAGATATAGGTTTGTCATTCCGTGTGAAATTTCTACAATTTTCATTTCCGACCACATAAAGTATATATTTTCTGAAAGCTTATGAATAGAGGAGTCGATTAAGCTGTCAGTCTGCCCGTCTGTCCGTGTGTATGTTGAAATCAACTTTTTGAAGCCCCCCGAGATCGCTTAGACCCGGGTGAGGTACTTAAATATCAGAAATATTCGGGAGTAGATCCATATTGAAAATCAGAAACATCGGTACATAAACAACTGAAATATGAGCAAAAACCCACGACCACCTCGATTTTTTTTCACAAAAACAACATTAAAACAACAACATACATACATACAAACGTGTATACTGGTTAGAGAAAACGTTGCATCGAATCCCAGCAGAGCCAAAAAAAAATTTTTTTTATAATTTTTTTTTTTAATTTTTTTTTATTTTTTATATAATATATTATTTATATTTTTGTTATTATTTTTTTTTTTTTAATTTCTTTTATTTTTTTGTTTTATATTTTTTATATATATTTTAATTATTTTTGTTTTTAATTCTTTTTTAATATATTATTTAATATTTTTTTAATTTTTTTTAAATTTTTTTTTATATTTTTTTTTATTTATTTTAATTTTTTAACATCCATACGTAAATTTATAATTTTACAATGGGATGTTTTTATACATGTATGTGCGTATTTTATATGGGATGAATTGTGATAGAAACTACTGTTGTTGCATGACTACACGTTGCGAAGGGTATATAAGATTCGGCACGGCCGAATGTAGCGCTCTTACTTGTTTAATTTTCTATCTACCTATGTATTTTTTTTAATTTGGAGGTGTGTTGAATTCAACTTAATTACTCTCTCATTTAGGGTTTGTCATATCAACGTAAGCGATTAGGATAACGCATAAAAATGTGATAGCGCACTCTCGACAATTAATGGAACTGAAATTCCTTTTTTATATATGGTGTATATGTATGACTTACATTTTCACCTTTGTTTATGTTTGGCTGTTAATTCTGTTTGTCTGTGTTTACATTAAATAAGTTTTTGTTTGAAAGTTTTCTTCCTTTAAACTAGCTTTTAAAGAAAATTTTATTTGTTTATACGCACCTAACTTCAGATAAGAAAAATAAAACGAATTTTAAATCCATGCAAGTATCTACAGATTTTTATTTATCTCTTTTATTTATGTACACAGAAAGAAAATGAAAACTTGCTGCGAAAACTTGTTCAATGTAAACGCAGACTTTCATGTAATAAAAAATACAACCATGAAAGAAAAAATACAACCCAACTTTTAAATGTTAGCCATTTTGTATGCAGAAATCTATACAAGTTTCCTTTTCGCTGATGAAAAACTTTCATGTGAAAAATTTTCTTTATTTTTTCGTTTCATAAACGGTTTAATACTAAATAATTCATAATTAGTATATGAAACCATTTTAAATTAAAAATTGTTGATAGTGATACTTAAAATAAATGAGTCTAAACATATATAAGTTTATTTTGGAAATAACTTGAAAACAAAAGTAGATTATAGTAAGTGGAGCACCGGTGTGCTCACAAGAAAAAGACAAAATTTTGGGTGGTGCGTGTAGTGTTCTGAATTGATTTAGGAAAAAGTAATCAAAACATTTATAAGTTATAGACATATTGGCTACAAGTTCATTTTAACGCTATTTATAAAGATTTAAATAATTGTAAGCAAATATGGCTGACGGCGTGGTGTTAGATCTCTATGCTGAAGACCTAGATAAAGACTTTTCGGCACAAAATCAGGTATGCTTAACGTATTTTTGATGTATATTTAATAAATAATTGTTTATTTCAGGATGAATTTGCAGCCGAAGGCGTTGATTTGTATGATGATATTGGCGCACCTCCAGAAGTAACTGGCACTGCAACCGTTACTGTTACATCAGTTATTGGTGGTGAAAGTCCAGGTACTGTTGGTAATGGCGCAGATGGTGCTGGTGTAGTCAATTCAAATGGAGTATACCATCAAGGAAGTGGTAGTTTGGCTCCCAATCAAGTCGGACGTCGTTTTCAACTTTATGTGGGAAATTTAACTTGGGTAAATTATATACTTATTTATATTTAAGTATGTAGTAAAACTAAATGTCAACGATTGTTTGAATGTTTGCGGTCAAAATATTAATTAATTATCTTAACGATTTATGATGTGAACGGCTATATTCTAGCCATTTTAAATATTTGTTTAACTCACAGGTGCATTTATATTAATAACCATTTTACCGGTTCATTTCATTTATTAACAGTTCTGCAATATAAAACCTTTATCAATATTACAATAATAAATTTCTAATATATATTTTTTTTTGCCCACGGAAAAAAATGCTTAATATTGCACCATTGTATAAATTGTGAGATCTTAGGTTGGACAAAAAATTTCAATATATTTAAATATCGATTTATAAAAAATAATTGTATAGTCGATATTGGTGTTAATGTACTATTATTTCATATATCAATGTTTTTTGTATCGTTATTTATACATATTAAATTCAATATATTTCTAGCTATAGTTTCGTATTTGGTTTTACTTTTTTTTAATCTAGCATTCTAGATGATTTTATTTTGTTTCATTTGGTTAAATTTTTAACATTGCTCAGATAATACAGCTTTGATATTCAGTACATTTTTTTAACTTATAGTGGAGCACTGATCAAGACATTACCAACGTTATGCGTGATATTGGTGTCACTGATTTCCAAGAAGTTAAATTTTTTGAAAATCGTGCAAATGGTCAATCTAAAGGGTTTTGTGTAGTGTCTTTAGGCTCAGAGGCCAGTTTAAGACTGGTTTTAGAGCGTTTACCAAAAAAGGAATTGCATGGTCAGGCACCTGTTGTTACATATCCCACGAAGCAGGCATTAAATCAGTTTGAGAGTCTACAAAAAACCAGACCAGTACCACCACCCCAACAAAATGGCCCACCACGCGGCCCAACTCCTGGCGGACCATTGATGCCAGGTGGTCCAATGCCACCACACCACGGGGCGCCCCAAGGAGTTCCACCTGGTCATCAGCCCCGACTAATGAACCCCAATATGCCACCAGGACAGTTTCGGCCACAGCATATGCCACCACAAGGACCTCCAGTTGGTCCAAACGGAGGACCACCGCGCATGCAGGTATGTTGCGTATAACTTAAAACTAATGTTTTTACATATTAAAATAGAATTGTATTCTTATATTATTTTTCATATAAAAACTTAATAATATATTAAAAGTAGTTGCATTCAGATTTTTCATGTTCTTTTTTTTTTAATTTTTATTTATCATAATTTGGTCGTGGTTTTAGTACGTTTTTTTTAAACTATTTTTTTTAAATAATTGTATTAATAATTTTTATCATCTCAATTGTTCTGAATGCCTGTATAAGTTTATTTTCCCTATAATATTTCATTAATTTCATAATTTTTATATAAATATTAGTATAAAATATGAAATATTTTAATAAACTTTAATGTATTTTAAACCATAAAAATGTATTTCAGAGCAATTTAATTAATATTTTTTTTAATTATATAAAACATATTTCCTTATATTAAGACAATGTTTCTAAAACCAGAAAAAATTTAAAATAATTTATACAAATCTGTGATGCAAAATTTAACATTATTTATTTTTTAATTAAAGAAAACGTATTGATATGTTGATTTTTAAATTATTCGACATACATATAAAATGAATTAATTTTTGAAATGTTTCTTTTTTGTCTTGTAAGTTATTTAAAATCAAAAAAATAATTGTTCAGAGTAGTAGTACAAATTGCGTAAATTATTTAATAAGAAAAATTTATATTTCGTAACAGAAACAATGAAACCAAACTATGTGTTCTATTACAAACTATAGAAACTGAAAATGTGGTATTTACTTTTTTCTCTTAATCATAATGACAAAATATCATAAGATAAAAAAGCATGTTTTTTATTATCATTTCATTTTTTTTCTAATATACTTTTTGTAAATAGCTGTGATATTTATTAATGTAATATTAATATTTATAATTCATTAAAAATGTTTTCTTGTGTACAAAACGGCATTAATATGTTTAAAATGCCGACAGAGAATTGATTTTTTTATAAGATACAAAAATGTTTTACCTTACATATACTACATTCAATTGTATTTACATTTGTTAACCATTGCATTAAAATTGTCTTAAAATAATGCATTTACAATTAAAATGTAAATAATTTTAAATTTGAGTTGTGTTAAAAAGTTTTACATACATATAATGCAAATAAATGAAAAATATACATGTTGAAAATAATTATTTATTTCTTGGAATAACAGTACAAATGCCTGTCTGGAATATTTAAGTATCATATCCTTTAGAAAAAATAGCTGTCAGCTACTATTGAAAACACGTGCAAAATTTTTCCAACACGCTAATCTTAAAATTTTAATTTTTTTACATAAAAAAACATTAATTATTGTACAGCTACGTTACATTTTATAAAATCTTCTTAAATTATCGGCATGGTAATTTTTTTTTCAAAAACAAGTTTTTGTTTTATAAAAATATTCAATACAAAGTTATTTCAATGTTATTGAAAAAAAAAAAAATGTTATTAATTTGTTTCAAACCCTGACGTTTCTTGTTCAACGTGTCCCAAGATGATGCCTCACCCGTCCCTAACTACAAGACATTTTTTATTTCAAATTTCCTTAATTGATTTAAATAATTAATAAATATAACTTCGTAAACTATATAAATATGTTATTGAATATTTTTTTTTATAACTAACTCAGAAAATTGCGTCCATATTATGTCAAATCCGTCCTTATTGGCAAATAACTTACATTTATGTTAAATAACTTACATTTTGAATTTACTTGATTGTAAAATCATCTGATTTACGAGTTTCGTTTGTTTAATATGGTTGCTAAATGCAAACAACTTTTTGTTACTATAAATAGTTTAAACAAATACCGCTTAATTTTAATTGTATTAAACCTTAGCACAGGCTTTGTCTGCGTAGTTATCGGCATGAAAGTAGTCTCTTATGTAATTATTCAGGGTTTTATATATGTATGTGTAGCAAATTTCATTTAAATCCGTGTGTGATTGAGTAAAAATATTTATTATATTAGTGGGATAGGATGAAATGCAAATATTTAAGACAAAATACTACTATAGATGACGTTTGATGATTTAATTTTGTTCGCCAGTACGTTAAATTTTGGGCACTCGAAACCCTTGAACCTTTCCGCACATTTGCTTAATAAAGGCTAGTCTATGTGTTAATCTAGGCTGTTGTCTATCTATGTGCCAAATTTTATGCGTAATTGAGTGAGTAACAAACATACAAACATTCACATTTATTATATTAGTAGAATAGGGTGCCCCGGTGGACTAGTCAGTAGTGTGCTAGTCTGGCGGTAACGTTTCCCGCCAGAGACTTAAACTGGGGCCGAATTACGGCATTCGATATCGCTGTGCTTTAGGTATATAGATTCTAATAAGAATTTTCAAATTTCGATCACGTTCGAATGCCATAATTCGGCCTCTGGTCTACTTCTCTTTCTATTTTATTCAGTATCACAAAGGGTCAACTATATTGGACCCAAGTAAGCTGCACAACAGCTGCTTGTTCTACCTTCCTACATACATACCTAGGATCAAACAAATTAAAAACAAGTAAAAGCACTATTCGGCTGTGCCGAATTTTTTATACCCACCACCACTTTTGTGTACTTTTATAGCACAAAATTTATTATTTTGTTATTAACTGTAATCGCTATGGAATAATCTCTTTATACTAAAATATGTATCCCGTTCTTTATATAAATTCGATGTGCTATTAAAATATTTTCGTAAATGAAGTCTTCTAATGAAAGTGGGCGTTAAAGTATAGATTCTGCTAATGAATACAACTTAGATATTTCAATATAGTCCTTTATTCTTCCAAAATCTTTATTCAAAGAGAAATTATATGAATTTGAGATAAAGCGTTATATAGGAGGTAGGCGTTAAAGACGGCGTGCCACCTTTTTTCTGGTATAACAGTGACTTTGTCTAGAAAGGTGTATGTATAAAATTTCATCTAATTTAAAATTTCAATAACAGTAGATTACGTGAAAAATGGGCGTTATAGTAGGCGTGTCGAAATAGTTCCTGCATATAAACTCAACTCAGATATTTCAATATAGAGTCCTTTATTCTTCTAAAATCTTTATTCATAGAGATATATGAATTTGAGATGAAGCGTTATATAGTAGGTGGGCGAAAAAGTGGGCGTGTAACATTTATTTTTCATTAGTACGAAGCCTTTGACCAAAAAGCAATGTTTACAAAATTGCAAAATCATTCATATAATTTTGTAAATTTTATTACGTTTTAAATTTTGAATATACCGAAAAATACACTGTGCGGTGTAAGTTTTCCTACATTTTGATCTATAACTCTTTTCCATAATTTAAGTTTCGAGAAAAAATACTTTCTTTCCTCAGTAATTATACGTCCGAAATTTCATGGCTCTACGTTAATGCGTTTGGACACAATCGCATGTTGGAATTCGATGTTGGAAGGACATGGTTTCTTTGACCTACTCTTTCATTACGAGCTATTACTCTCTTCCTAATATTCCGACTTAGCCCATTTTCAATACCAAACAAACCTTGTGTATAAGAAATATTCTGGAACAATTTGAGCCCCTAGCATTTTTGGTCCGACCTCTATCGTGCTTTCAACAGACGATCAGACAGACGGACATAGCTAGATCGTTATAAAATTAAACCCCGATTCAGAAAATAAATAAATATATATGTGTTACAAAAGGAATGACAAAATGAAAAATACCCCCACCATTTTTTTGGTGGCGGATATAAAAAGTGTCACAATTTTAGATAGGCATTTGTCTCTTCTTTAAAAAAATAATAAAAATAATTTAAGTTCTTTTTGTTGCATACGATTCGATCGATATAAAATGTCTAAATTCTCCGCCAGGCTTTTATTATAAAACTTTGATCTTCACAGGCTATAAAATTAAATATGGTTGTATATCTGTCGTATACTTGATTATTCGTATTTCGAAGATGACTAACTAATAGCTGCGGCTGTCTTTTTTTTCTTTTTGTTAAATTGCCGATAAGTTAAGCACTTAACTTCGAAAAAATAGCTGTTGTGAAAAGTTAGTGCGAAATCATATTACTCTTAGTTAGATTTGAAAAAAACTTTGTAATTTAACAAGACTAAACCGTTGACATAAATATGATATTCCTAAAATAAAAAAAAAATCGATTTTTGTTTGAAAATTTTAGGAAAAACAAGAATTTGTTAGTTTTTCTCAAAAATAATTTTAGAAACTACAGCTTGCAAATTGGTGTCATTAGCGTGACCAAAAATTAATAAGGACCTTGATGCATTAAAAAAATATATATAAATATATATTTTCCAAATAATTGTTACCTATAATTTTGTCAATTAGTGACCGATTTGGACAAATAAGCCTTAGAGCCATATTTTTTTAAAAATAGTAACAAACGTGTCTATAAATTATCCGAAGACTAAAAAATTTAGTTTTTGTGATACAATTATAGAAAAAAAAACATGCAGTCGTGTTTGTTTGCTCATATTTCAGAAAGTTATTGAGTGATTGTGCTGGTTTTAAGTGGTAGTCTTAACATAATTAGCCTGTTTTTAAGTAATAAAAAATCTAAACCGGTCGGAAAGCTAATGAATTAGATAAAAAAAACAATAACATTTTAGATTTTATTATCGGAATTGAGCTTACTAAGAGTATTAAATTTTTGACTGCATTCGATAGATTGTTTTGCGACAATCAATTGCGCTATTGTGAATTTCTTTCATATAAATTATTAATATTAGCCTAGCAACAAAAAATAATAAAGTATGTAGTAATTATGCAGGAGCTCAACTGATGATGAAGTGATTCGATTTAGGTGAAAACACTTCTGATTTTGACATCAGCGTGTTAATGGAAATCATGTTTTTGCGTATATTAATGAAGTGCATTTCATTCGAAAAAGTTTATATTAGGTGAAGAGAAACCGATCTTTCATAAATTATAAAGTATATTTTACTTGCTCGCACTCATTTTGATGCACGCATTTATGACAAAATATATCGCTTTGATGGAGACATTAAGGATGAATATTTTTGCACCTTTGAGTGGTTACTCCGTAATTCGATTCGAAAGAAAATATTTTCGAATTACAAAGTATTAAGAACACATATTCGAAAAAATTTAATTTTGAATTGAATTACGGAGTAACTCCCTTGATTTGAATTTTTAAAACATGTGTATAAGATTTTTATTATTTTTGCTATATATTTAATTTAAAAATTAGTCGTAACATTTCATAATGAATTTTGTGCCATTTTATGCAGCGCCTATTTTTGACATTTGAATTCAAATATTTTTTTTTTGCATTGCAAAGTTTATTAAAGTTTTAAGTTTTTTTTTATATAACAAATAAAAGCAAGAAAGCAAAAATAAACATGAAAATTCAAATGGACAGTTTTTATTCAAAAGAAAAGGGTTGTACTTCGAAATTAAAAATGCTTACTTCTTGTAAAAAAATCAACTAATAATAATATTTATTCGCTGTAAAATCTTACCGTACTCCGTTTACCCATATCTAAATTAAGAAGAGAGTATTATTTTGTATTAATAATATACATGTATTAATTTACTGCTCTGTATTTTAATAAGTATATATTAGTTGAAGAGAAACCGATGCTTCAGGAGTTATAATGATGCACGCATTTATGTTAAAATATTTCGCTTTTGGGGATTTCGATTTTTTTTGCAATATTTTGATTTGAAATTGTAATACATATACATTTTTTTTGTCAACAACTAACTTCCATTGAAATTGAAATTTAAAAATTTTCGAACAATAATTACAAAATACCAAAAACAATATATTATATACTTTATCTTCCATATTTCTGAAAGTCCCATTCTTTATTGTCTAAGGGACATACTTGACGTGTTTTCAGCCAACGTGAAATGCAATGAAAATGAAACGCATGATTACAAGTGCCCCATGCCACAGTGCATTCATCTTTTGTACTAGAACACAATGGATTCGCTTGGCATTCAATACACAAATCCATTATCTGGTTACGACATATTGCACAATTATCTACTTCTAAATCCCATGACCATAAAGCCTGTGCTTGCCATTTCCTAATGACAAAACGTTTTCTATTGCGGTTCGAGCTGGAAGTAGGTGTTTCAATATCATCCATGTCTTGTATTTCTACAGTATCATCATTCTTCATAACATCAGCCATGTCTTTGATTTTTAAAATAATGGTTGTTTGTTCAATTGAAAAACGATTTTTTAACTATTCATAATAACTGAAGTTTAACTCAAAATTTTGTTTATTTTTATATTTGCGTTCAAGACTTTTAAAATAAAGGTATTTGAATCAAGGTGTATTAATTTACATATGTATAAGGTTCACGGACTATTTTTTATGTATTCTAGTGATCTTACGATTATCAATTTTCAAGTACTTGAGAATGCGAATGTCAAAAAATGTGTGATTTGTCGCCAAATGCAAATATTTGCTATTATAACAATTTTGGCTGATGCGACTGTCAAACAATATGCGATTATTCGTTACATTTCGAATAAACATATGTATGTATATGTGCGTATGTTAAATTCCATTAATAAACAAGTTAGAAAGCTACATGTACCGGTTCACCCATTAGGCACCCTGTAGGAAATGTCACTAGTGAATCAGTACTGATTCACTATTGACACTGTCACCAGTACTACTGACTTATTAAACCCCCGACAATGCTTTTTTACTATAGACATTTACCATGTGCGTGTCATTGGAAATCTACTACTGACACTGGTACTACTGAGTAGGTAGTTCTTTTGGGACCATATGTAGACATTGTCACCATAGATTCACTAGTTAATTTTAGTAATTCTAGTCTACACTTTTGGTACTTTTATGGTGTAAATGTCAGTAGTGAATATGTACTGACCCACTGTTGACACAGTCACCAGTACTAGTGACTTATTATACCCCCGACAATGCTTTTTTACTATAGACATTTAACATGTGCGTGTCATTGGAAATCTAATACTGACACTAGTACTACTGAGTAGGTAGTTCTTTAAGGACCATATGTAGACATTGTCACCAGAGATTCAATAGTGCATTTAAGTAATTCTAGTCTACACTTTTGATACTTTTCTGAAATAGACGTCGTTAATGAAACTTTTGTTAAAATATGATGTGTTATTAAAAAAAATTAAGGAATTCATTAAATATCAAATATTAAAAGTAAATTAGGTACATTTCATATAATTAAAACTCTTATTTATTGTGTATACATTTTTTTTCTCATCAAAGAAAATAAAAAAAAATGTAGACACTTTGTTGACAATGTCGCCAAGAAGTCACCACAATAGTCGACAAAACTGGTGACTTGGAGACACTTGCCCCCAGGTTTCCTTCAGGGCAGTGTTTCATACACACACATGCACACTTTGTTGTTAAATGTGTGTGTATTCTTCCACTTAAAGACAACCATTTAGTTTGTTGTTTGATGAAGTATCTTTACAATAAAAGTTAAATTGTGTGTAAAAAACAGGGACAGTGTAGATTTTGTTAATTTCAATAGTTAATTTCTCGAAATAATATCTGATATCGAAATAGATCTGATCTGATACTAGTCTACAGATCATGTGGGAGTTTTATACCTTAAACGACTCCTTTTCTATATTGATTCAAAATACACTTTATTTAATTACATTTAGGGCAATTGAAAGAGAAAACAAATTTCTTATAAGCGAATTTTTCATTACATGTGAACTCATCTCATTACAAAACATTAAAAGTTAAAGTCTCTATGCAAGTTTTTCTAGGTTTACTATTTAAACATTCAAACATGTTTTGAAAGTTATATTTCAGTTTTTTTAATGTTATATTTCATCTTTGTTCTTATTCAGCTTTATATTCACCCCAATTCTAAATAACAATTCCCTGGGAATTTTTTCCCTATTCCCTGTTCCCCTATTCTAAATAATTTCTCCCGGGGAAATTTGTTCCCTTTCCCTTTTCCCTTATTCTAAATAAACTTCGAAATTGGGAAATTGTTCCCTGGGAAAAAAGTAGGTATTACGAAAGGTAATTAAAGGGAGAATGTAATAACAATTTTTGGGAAAAAATCCGCCAACAAATTCAAAGGGAGTTGTGACAAAAATGTAAGTATTTAATATTTGTTTATAAAAATTGTGATAAATATTGTAATTTATTGTTACATTTAGGATAAAAACAACAAACAGGAAGCAGAATAATGAATTGTTTTTTAGTTTTAAAATAATTTTAATTTTTATTTATCTTTTTTGAAGTTTTTAAATTTTTTTAATAAAATGTTATATTTATTTAAAAAAATTTATATACTACATACATATATAAGAAATGGCTTTATTACAGAAATTTATTAGAGATTATTCGGAATATTTTTTCTAATATTTTTCTATTATATTTTCTAATATTTTGGGCAATGGATAAATATTGTGGTGAGTCTAAGGATACCACATCATTATCCTGAGCGCACAAATAATCTAAATTTTCTACATCGTTTACTTCAGCATTGCATTTAAAATAAATGCAGATATTATGCAACGCACAGCAAAATTTTGTTATTTTAGCAGCCTTTTTTGGAGCGTAGTGCAGCTGTCTAGCACCAAGAATGCACCTCCATCTCTTTTTTAAAACACCGTTCAACCACATTTCAACACTTGGAGTGAATTTTATTTCAACAGGCTCATCCTGGCATATATAAGCCTCCTAGAAAAAATGCATGTTTAATTTATGAATTGTCTGTTATCATTCAAAACTTTACCAAGAAGCCAATAATTGCCAATTCTTGCTCAAGGTGAGCACGCAATTCGCCAGAATTCCAAATAAATGAATCGTGACACGCTCCGGGATGTGAGGCATCAACGTACTGAATCCTCAGCTCATGATCACATACCTTTAATTTTTTGAGTTCCGTCAACACATCCAATAACGTTTGGAATGCCATACTTCACATAAAGAGCTAACGCAACTTTCCGTTTTTGCACTTCAGTTCTGCAGAAAGTTATCTACATTGGGCGTAAATGTTCCTTATATATTAATACTTCTTCCAGAACTTTGCTAACACTACACTGAGCCACAGACACACCGTAATCTTTATCAATACCCGTTTGGTACAAACCTTCAGCAAAGAAGCGGAAAGTCGCACTTAATTTCACGATTGGAGAAATTGCAAAGGACTTACGTTTGGGCTGAATACCTTAACACGTCCAACAGATATTTAAACGCCGGTTTATTTATTCTGTAATATTTTTCTAACATTCGAAAAGTAAAATTTACAAAGTGTGCGGCAACTCAAGTGGGTTGCTGGCGTCACATAGCATTTTCCTTTCTACCCTTTGCTTATTCTTGTGCTTCAGAGTTTTCTGCTTCAGCTATTATTATTAACAACGCTACACTAAACATTTTTGTTCACTTTTAACAATTTTTTTTTTATTATTTACGAATATTCACTTTTTACGCTAAAAATTATTAGCAAATATTTTGTCAAAACAAAACAACAAAAGCAAACAGCTGACTTCGAAAATGTAAAATTCTCTCTCCCTTGTTATTCCCTTCCCCGACTGTTTAGAATAGGGGAATTTTATTCGCGGGAAAAATGAATTCCCGGGGAATTCAATTCCCTGGGAATATTTAGAATTGGGGTGATTATTTCATCGTTGTTTTATTTGAGTTTTGTTCTATTTTTCAATAATTTTATTGTAAAGCAAAATAAAATATATATTTTTGGAAGTTTGTATTTTACAATAGGGGAAATCACCCTTCGTTGCAAACAATCATGCAAATGTTGCAGAACTTGCAAATCTAGTATATATTTTCTTAAGTTTGCAACAACACAAAAACAATATACACTAAGGGCCAATTCAAAGTGGTTGCATATCAGTCGAATTTGTACTATTTCATATTATTTTATGCATGCATAACATTTGTGTTAGTAATTTCCATACAAAAAAAAATAATATGACTACACATTTGTTTCCTATGTATAAGAAATTGTTTATGTTATACTTTTAACCATACTGTCTCTCAGAGAGAATTTCTTCGCTTCTCACCTCTCAGAGAGAATATTTTCTATTTTCTTCTTTCCTGTATACATATAATTTTTAACAGCGTCATCTCTTTGTCTTCTTTCTTGTAATTAATACATAATTTGTTAGCAAAAGGTGTTCAAAGTCACTAGTCATATTAATATGAATTATATGACATAGTACAATATGAGAGTCTACTTTGAATTGGCCCTAAAATTACATTTCCCACACAAGCACTTATTTCTAATACTAACAACAGTTGAAAATTTTTAAAAGCAACGTTTGCAATAGAATATATAAAAAACTTGCAAGATCTGCAACATTTGGGTCATGTTTTCAACGAAGGGTGATTTCCGCTAATGTGAGAAATATACTCACACTATTTTAAATTTAATGAGATTGCTTTTTTTTAGGCTTGTGCCACTCTTTAATAAATACATACATACATACATACTGCGTTCTAAAACTTTTTTATTTTTTTTTATTTTTTAATATGCAAGTGTTTTAATCGTTTCTAAAATTGTAATTGGTTGCGAAATTTTAAATGTAATGAATTAAATCTATGCCTTATATAACATAATGACGCACATACATACATTGTACCACAAAAGGATTGTGTAATGTGAAAGCAACCTTACGAATAAATTTCTTGATTTTTTTGATTAATCGGAGATTTTTTAAATTCACTAAAAATTTTAATTTTTTTATTAGCAATTTCCTAAATGTTAAATTACTTAACAGAATTTAGGCAAACAAATTTAATTTTTATATAAAGGTTTTAAACTTAAATTCAGTTTTCGCAAATCAAATTTATAAAATCAAGATAAATATGTATTTAATTTTTATAACGCATTTTTAAAATCAAAATCTATATTGCATAAACAAATCTTATTTATTTGATTTTTTAAATATCAAATTATACTGAATTTAATTTGTAAAATATTGCTTTTGATTTGTAAAATAAGATGTTTCTGTAACGTTACGAGGTAACTAACTAAGACCGATATATTTTAACAGTAGCAGTAACTACTAAAAATACTCAACAGAACGGCACATTGCACAAAGGCAACACAAAGTAAAGGTTTTAAGAAATAATTGTAGCGAATTAAGAGACAAACTTAAACAACATCTCACCTTTGGGTCTTAGAATTTTAATTTTTAACAATAATGAACACTAAAGTGTCAAGTAAAAGGGTATATAAAAGTTTACCATTCCGTTTTTAATAACTATAGTTTCATTTACAACCCCGTAAAGTATATACAAACATATATACTGAATACGTATAGATAGAAAAGTCGATTTATCTGTCTGTCCGTCCGTGTAAGCGTTAAAATCAAATTCTTCAAACGCCCATATATCCACAGATTCTTATGTGATATAAATTTATTAGAAACGTTTTCAAACGAAAATAAGTTATTTTGACCCTAATAAGATAAGAGTACAAAACCACGTATAACTCTGTTTTTTTAATAAGATTGCAACAAAAAATTGAGAGAGGGTTTTATTTGTCTATTATTTGTGCCAAATCTGTCTGTCTGTGATAGCGCAGACGGACAGAATTTTTCGTGTCTCTTTTTTATATGTACTTTGCACTGAAATTTGTTTTTAAATATGGTCTTTGACATATTCTGGCACACATAAAAATAGTCAGCTGGGCTCGCACCACTACCTGTATAAGTGTACCCTGCCTACATGATGACAAGCCATGAATCAACAATTGCAAAGATTGAGCATACACTTCGATCTTTTTTAGCAGTTTTAACCGCACATGCAAAACTGTACATACATATTTACACGAACATATCCACACACTAGACGTTTATTTATTTCAGTTAAAGTTTTATTTGCTTTAATATTTCCAATACGATTTTAAATTTTAATGTAATATTTTTACATAGTTGTGCCATGTTGTTTAGGGATCTTGGATTTTAACCTTCTTTATAGTTTACTTTATTATATTTGTCAAGCCTTTTGATTTGATATCCATATTGTGAGGGTTGATAGGGTAAAGCGGTTATTTTGATTCATATATCCGCCATTTTAATTCAGACGCCATCTTCAATTTTAACTTTTTTAGTGTTTACTGTATTCTACTGGCAAATTTCTTTCGTTTGATACCAATATTGATGTGGTTAAACTGGGTACCCTGCACTTTAGGAAGAGAGT
The DNA here is from genome assembly GCA_941918925.1 of Phyto melanocephala. Classification (NCBI taxonomy): domain Eukaryota; kingdom Metazoa; phylum Arthropoda; class Insecta; order Diptera; family Rhinophoridae; genus Phyto; species Phyto melanocephala. Next base: position 94,509,366 of record OW799235.1, read on the forward strand.
TATAACTCTTAATGCAAGAGTAGGTCAAATAAACCATATCCCTTCATCGAATAAAATGCAATTGTGAGTAAACGCATTGACGCAGAGCGATGATATTTTAAAATTATATTTCCTGAGTAAATAAATATCTTTCCCTGAAAATTGCTCAAATCCATTACGTAAGGAGTTGTAGACCAAAATGTACGAAAATTTATACTGCACAGTGTCTTTTTCGGTATATTTAAAATTAAAAAAAAATTATTTTTCCGTATATTTAAAAGTAATAAATTTGGCAAAAATAGATGTATGACTGAAATTTTGCAAAATTGCTTTTGAATCAAAATACTTGCAATAACGGAAAATTTAGGTGACACGCCCACCTCCCATATAACGCTTTATCTCAAATTCATTTAATTTATTTATTTATTTATTCCGTAATATAAAGCCTTCGTGGCCAAAATAACAATATTACATAGTAACAAAACCTGATATTTAAACAACGATTTTGGAAGAATAAAGACCGCTATATTGAAATATTTAAGTTGATTTTATCAGTAGAAACTACTTATACACGCCTACTTTAACGGCCATTTCTCACATATTATACAGTTAACAAAATTAAAAAGCTCATAAACCGTTAGAATTAGAATGATGATGAAATTTTGCATGTATACATTTCTCGCAATATACATAAGTATAATTCCAAAATATTAAGGTGACACGTCCACTTTAACGCCCACCTCCCATATAACGCTTTATTGAAGTTACACAAAGAAAGTAAAACATATTTTAGTTTAAAGAGATTTTTCCGTAGCGATTACTGTTAATAACAATATAATAAATTTTGTGCCATAAAAGTTACTAAAGTTAGTGGTGGGTATCAAAAATTCGGCATAGCCAAATATAGTGCCCTTACTTGTTAATTATATTAATTAATTGTACGTTATTTTGTAGTGGCAGCCATTTTGGATTTCTTAATTTTTTTTATAGTGCCTCATATTCTGCTAGTCAAGCCCTTTCCTTTGATACTCATTATTCCTCCCAGATGACCAGAAGCTGAAAAATCGATTAAAGTTTACAAATTTTAGGAAAAGCACTAAAGTATTTAGTTTTTTGCTTATAACTCAGTTAGTTTCGAACTGTGATATAGTCAATTATTTTTTAGACTTCAGCTTCTATTCAGGTGCCTTCAGGATGTTCAAAAATTAATTAGGAGCTTTAATAAATTGATATACATACGTATATAAAAATTACATATTTTTCAAAATTATTTTTCCTATAACCGTAACCTAGTAACCGATTTATCAAAAATTTTTTAAGAATATCGCAAGAGACATATCGTATCTACAAATAGTAACAAGCGTCTCTATAAATTAAACTAAGGCTAAAAAATGTTGAATTTCGGCCTTGACATAAAACATCCCATGAAAAGTTGCTTTGTTGTATCAATTCGCCGTTGCATATACCTTATCGATATGCCTTGCTCGATATCAATAAAAACGACTCCAGTACTTTTCCGATTAATTTTATTATTTTCAACTCTTTTGAGTACAGTAGAGTCGTATTTTCGATACAAGGTGATTAATCATCTTGTATTCTAAAATTTAATGGCAGAGGTGCACAACCAAAAAGCCCGGGAATTTACGTTGATTCCTTTTCCGTGAAACGACCTATATCTTTGTATAGGAAATCGGAGACATTGAAACAATAAATAAAATTGAGTTATATGGTTCTCCTCCAGTTACAAAACGTTGATTCAGGCACCGCAAGTCGACCTATACTTCTGTATAGGAAGTCGGAGGCACTCGAACACTAATTAAAATTGAGTTTTATGGTTCTCATCCAGTTACAAAACGTCGGTTCAGGCACCGAAAGTCGACCTATACCATTGTATAGGAAGTCGGAGACATCTGACCAATAATTACTACTAAGTTTTATGGAACTCCTCCAGTCACAAGTAATTTAAGTTTATTTCGTACTCCTCCAATTAAAATAAAAGCACGCGGTTAATTGCTACAGTCACGCGACGTCACACAACTAACCACGCGAGAGTGAGACGCAAAACTCTCGAAGTCAGATAAAAAGGGACAACCTGATTGCCATTAAACGATAATGGCAAAAACTCGCGAGCTTTTGACCCGACCAGAGCTGAATCACGACTGTTATTTAATCAGGTAGTCGTATCCAATCAGCTGACTTTTTATAATTCACCTGCAGCTGTCAGCTGAATTTTTTAAAATTTTTCGACAATAAATAACTCGTAGTTGCAACTGTTTTAACAAAAACAAAACAGAAAAAATAAAGTTTTTAACAAAATAATAAAAGGAAAAAATGAAAAAAACAATTGTTTGACATATGCAAAAAACTGCATGTTGTATTGTTGCCGCGATGAGTATATCTTATGAATATACTTTCGAAATTATATTTTAAAATGTTTTGGTATCTATATATAAAAGTTAAACTCTGTGTGTGTGTGTGTTAGCTATAGACTCCGAAACTGTAAAACCGATCGGACTCAAACTTTGGCAAGTTGTTGTACACATACCAGGGAGTGTTTATGGGTGGAAAAAAGTGGGCGGGTCCACGCCCATAAAAATTAGTTATCTGTTTTAGCTACTTGCACTTGACCGATTTTTCTGAAACTTTGCACACATATTAAGCTGTCATGACTTAATAATTTCGTGATTAGAAAAGTGGGCAGTGTCACGCCCATAAAAACAATTATAATTTTGAGGTACTTGCACTGGTCCGATTATTCTGAAACTTTGCACACATATTGAGCTGTTATGACTTTACAATTTCGTGATTAGAAAAATGGGCAGGGCCACGCCCATAAAAACAATTATAATTTTGAGGTATTTGCACTGGTCCGATTCTTCTGAAACTTTGCACACATATTGAGCTGTTATGACTTTACAATTTCGTATTAGAAAAGTGGGCAATGCCACGCCCATAAAAAAATTATAATATTTAGGTTTTTACACTTGATATTCAATTAAAAATTCAGAATGCATTTCAATTCATTAAGGGGCGTAGCAACGCGCGCCGGGTTTGGCTAGTTAGTCATATTTAAGGAATGTTTTGATAAATTCCTGGTCCCAAAAAAAAAGATTTTTTAAGCAAGGAAGCACATAAAGATATTATAAATTTTAAAATACATGCCGTTTGCGCTTTTTCATTAACCATATAACTTTCCTAGATTTTTATATTTTGATCGTTACGGGTTTTTTTTATTTTCTTTTATTTTTATCAAGGCAAATTTGTTTATCATATCACTGGCCAGCTGATTATTTTTTCTTCAGTTATTTTTTTTAACCTCAGCTTCTCTTATTTATACTTCATGTATGCATAAAAAACATGAACAAAAAATTATCTTCAAACTGCAACTACCTGATAAATAAATAAGCCATGATTTTTATATCCTTAAAAATACTTAGGGGCGTATTCATAAAAAATATTTTTTTTTTATTAAAGGCTTATTTGACAGATGTTGTAGAGAAATTTGTCAAATAAGCCTTCAATAAACATAAAATATTTTTTATGAATACGGCCCTTAGTAAATAAACTAACATAAATAACTAATTAAAAAGTAAACTGTAGCATTTTATACTATAAATATACACGGCCTTTTTTCACAAAATTGGCAGTTTCTTGTTATGAATAACGTCAATAATAAATACATATCTGTAATATTGTTTTATTTTTAATAATTTATTGTTAGTTATTGTTGTTTTTCTATTATCTCTTATTTCATGTTTTACCACCACTACCACCTTCATAATCTTCATCACTCACTACAAAAAATTCTACATATTTCATTAATAACAGCAACCACCCATGCACCAAGGACCACCAATGGTACCGCAACAAGGTATGCAAGGTCCACCACGCTTTGGCCAACAACCCCAATGGCCGGGACAGCCACGACCTAATGGACCACGCCCGGGACCGTTAAATGGGCCGCCACAACGCCCACAAATGGTAATGACTTACGTAGAAATAGTTTAGTATTATTATTAATATTAAATTTAAATTTTATAAATTTAAAATTAATATTATTATTAAGTAATTCGAACAATTAAAATTAAAGCATTCAGAATATTGAGGTACATATGTATAAGTATGTATGTATATAAGACTTAGATAAAATAAAAATTTAAAATTTCATACTTTGATACAAGGCATATTTTTTTTTTATCAGATATTCGCATTTCGAATTTTTTTTTATAAAAATTTTTTAAATATAAAAATAATAAGTGAAGAAGAGTATAAAACAATTTTTTATATATAAAGATTTTAAATAAATATGCCTTGCTATAATATAAGTAATTAAGCAAAATGTAAACAGAATTAAGCTTATGAAACCCCTGTTTTGTGTATTTTTAATTGTACCTCAAATATGTATATATTAATATTTTAATATTTAGTTCCAGGGACCACCAGGTGGAATGCCAATGCGTGGCCCACGTCCTGATTGGAGACCACCCATGCATGGCGGTTTTCCACCACAGGGCCCACCCGGTGGCCCACCACAGGGACCTCCTCATATGCAGGGACCACCTAGAGGTCCTCCAGGTGCCCCGCCACAAATGGGTGGTCCAGGAGGACCTCCACCTGGTGGACCTCATGGCGGACCAGGCGGTCCAGCACCTCATGTAAATCCAGCATTCTTCAGTCAACCAGGTGGAGGACCACCACAACATCCTGGTGGCCCACCAATGGCGAATGGTCCACCTCATGGACCTCCTGGTCCAGGCCCTCAACAAGGAATGAATATGCCACCACAACACGGCCCACCACCTCACTTTGCCCAACAAGGTGCACCCCGTGGTCCTTGGCCGGGTCCGCCAGGACCTGTAAAACCTCAAGGTCCATTCCCCGATCAGGCTGCTTTGGGGCCACAACTGAGCGAAGCAGAATTTGAAGAAATTATGGGCCGTAATCGTACTGTCAGCAGTTCGGCTATTGCACGTGCAGTCTCCGATGCTGCCGCCGGTGAATATTCTAGTGCTATTGAAACCTTAGTAACAGCAATATCATTGATTAAACAATCAAAGGTGGCACATGATGAACGCTGCAAGATTTTAATTAGTTCTTTACAGGATACTTTACATGGCATCGAAACAAAAAGTTACAACAGGCGTGAACGTTCGCGATCGCGTGAGCGATCTCATCGCCAAAGACCCCGACGTGAAAGATCTTCTTCGCGATATCGTGAACGATCACGAGACAGAGAACGTGACCGTGAACGAGATCGTGATCGTGATGGGGGGTAAGTTTAAGATTGCAATGAACTGATTTTTATTCCTTAGATAAACAACTTTATTTTTTTTACAACATGAACTATAAGCAAAAATAAATTCATCTACAATTTTTTACAGTTATCGTGAACGTAGCAGAAGCCGCGAACGTGAGCGTGAACGTCCTAGCACTAACGATCACTACAGAGATGACAGCTCCAGCCGATCTGCTCGAGCTCGAAAATCACCAGAACAACCAAGCGGAGATCCCAGTAATGAAGCACCTTCAAAACGAGGTTACTATGAAGAGCGCTACCGAGGATCAGATCGTGAAAGGGAGCGTGACCGCGATCGAGATCGTGAACGTGATCGTGACCGTGATCGTGAACGTGAACGTGATCGAGAACATCGTTCAAGGCACTAAATATAAAAAACCATAAAATGATTACAAAACCTTAGATATAAATAAATATATTCTTCACTTACCAACAACAATTAATAATAAAAAACAAGAAATATTAAATACAACAACAAGCAGAACATTCTTAATTTCTATAAAAAAGAAATAATTTCAAATGGAGATTACATGTTTTTTTTAAATTGATTGTGGAAACATGAAAACATAAAAAACGAAGAACACATAATTTGTAAAATATTTTCCATAATAAAAATAATTCTACTGGACGTAAAGGAGATAAAAATTTAACAATTTTAAACAAAAAAAAAAAACGTTTACAAAAGTTGGTCCTCACATTATTGATTTAACAATAAACTATAAATAGTAACTACAAAACTGCAGTTTTGTAATGGATAAATGGAGATTATTCGTGGGTTCATCTTATTTCTTTTTATTAATATTACTTACATATATAAATTGTAAATTAATATTTCAGTTTAAAAATAAAGGGAAATAATATATAACATCAATTAAAAATCTTAAAAAGCAAAAAATTAATCAAAAAAATGCTGTACTTTTTTTTCAATAAATTTTGCAAATGTAATTTTTTCCTTAAATATGAATGTATGAAAATATATTTTAATTTCTTTTTTATACTATACTTTATAAATAGCTTATTTGTAGAAAGACCACTACTACTGCTAACAAAGTGTTACATTTTTCGGTTTTTTTCCTAATTAAGCTATAATTTACAAATTAAGGAGTTTTTAAAAATTAGGTTTATATTTTTATCAAGACAGTTAATTTTCTCTTAAAAACGTATGTATGTTAAACTCATTACATGTAGAAAATAAATTTCAATATAATAGATTTAATTCTTTCCGAACTGCCATCAATCACATCATGATCTAGAAGTAATAAATATCATAAAAACAATTTTTTATATTCCTATGACTAATCCTATGCACATATAAAGGCAAATTTAATAATCAGTTAGGCAAGATTCTCCAGCTAATTATGTTTTTCTTCACCTTTTTTAAACTTAACCTGCCAAAGTCCATGGATGAAATATAATTATCTTTTCTCATTTTTTCAAACGCCAAATTCTCCGAACTGCGATTGCCTGCAGAAGAACTATGCCTTGGCATATAAAAATTACTTTTGTTATTTTTAAGCTCAAAAAAGTTTGAGTTAAATATTAGAAAATCTAATTTAAAAAAAAAAAAAAAAAATTCATATTTGGGTATTCGTTAAAATGCATCTCAAGCCTCTTAAATTTAAAATTTACTTTTAAATTGTGATATATGTTTTTTCACAACATTTTTAAAACTTGACCACAAAATCACCTGATTTACGAGGTACGTTCGTTTAATATAATTTCTGAATACAAATAAATTAAGGGTTGATAAAAATATATTAATTTATTTAAATATCAAAAAAGGTTAACCTCTACACTAATATAATATATAAATTAATACACCTCTCCTTAATTTTTAATTAAATACTTCTTAATTTTTTTTGTTAAATCAAAGGTTATTGAATTCGATATAAAAACGGTTTAATTTGGAATCGGGAAATGATTTGATGTGCTTGCTATTTACCGTTTCTTTTTTCGTTAAAATTAAATCTAATTCTTTACGGTTGATTTTTATTATATATTATACAGTTAGCACAAAGTTCTAATAATTATTTTAAGATGATTCGATTTGAGTTTTCTTCACAAATCTGCCATTCCTGAATTTGTATAACTTTCAATTTGTATTATTCACCCAAAAATGTTTGTTCAGGCAAAACTTTTGATTATCATTCAAAATTTCATACATTTATTTCTCTTTCGCTATTTAAAATTGGCAAACTTCATATAAAAAGAAGTTTATCGAAATATTCTTGTCGGATTTGCAATCACATTATTTAGTTACGAAATGAAAAAAATATTAATTTCAAAAAATCAACAATACGTTTGTATTCAAAGCAAGAAACAAACATTATTTTATATCGCCTCGCGCCTATTCTAATACCAAGTTGAATCAAATTGTTGGGAATTTATAAACACAAAAAAATGTATCTCTAACGCATCATGCAAAGACAAACTTCAAAATTTGCATTGTTTTGTACATGAGCAAAACAAAAAAAAAACCAAAAGTAATCGCAAACAAAACAATTAATTTTCAATTGCGACAAACAAATATGAAATCCTAATTGTTGTTGTGGATCTTGGATTTGAAACTTGCATTCTATATTGAATGCCCTATAAAAAATAACGGCTAGCAATCTTGTTTCTTTGCTTGTATCTCAGAAGATTATAGGCCGATTTTATTGGTTTCCAATACTGGTTTATCTTGAATTTTTTTAAGTTTGATACCACATACAATGGGTAAATGCAATATATGGATGGAGTTCAAAAAGTTGATTTTAAAATGCACACGTTCAATCGATTTTCCACTCATCTATTTATATTGCTTTTAAAGATATCACTTAATAAAAATAATTGTTTTATAATTATTAAAATTTTTTTTGTCAAAAATACGCGCCTTGCTACGAATTATAAAAGCAATAACATCATAAAAATTAAATCAAATTTTTGTTAATTGTTTTTTTTTTTCACCTTAAAATTCGTTGTTTAGTCAAAAGACTAAATAAACTGCAATGACAATTCCGAATAAATACATGGTTCAATTCGAAATTAAAATTGTTTGAAATTGTATGCTTTATTTTTATCTTAAGCTACAAAGTAACCCGCGAATATTAAATATTATGGTGACACTATAACTTTTTAAAAACTTTTCATTTTATAATTTCAGTTATTAGATCACCAAAATATATATGTACATACATTCGTTTTAAGAACAAAAATATTTTTTTAATACAATTTATAGTTTTTTAATTATTATTTATATGTACATATGTATGTATACGCATTTGTTGATTATATAAGTACATATCGATGGTCACAAATAGAAAGGCCCTAACTCGTATTCTTTACGAAATTGAGTTTTTCAGTGATTCCAATCCATTTCACACAAATACATCGACATATAAATTTAATGCAATAGTATTAAAAACAACAGTTTTATAAGCTGTTTAACAAAAAAAAAAATATATTATTATAATAGGTACAGTTTATGTTATGTTTTTAGCTTCTGCTGTAAAGTTACAATTGCTTGAGTTAAAGCCTTTCTACTTGTGACCAACGATATACATATGTATGTAGGTAGTAATTTCTAAATAAATACTTTTCCAAAATTGAAATAAGTTTAGAATAAATATTAGTTTTACCTCTATAATTATTTGTTACTTTTATATAATCGGAATTTTGTAAAAAATAATTAGGCTTTAGGTAAAAAAATAAATTTAAAACCGATCAATTTTCATCACACCGTTTCAAAAAGATTTGGTTTGAAAACGAAAGGTTTCCATTTATTATAAAATATAAATTTTTTTTTTATAAAATAATACATAGTATCCATATATGTAAATACATATGTATGTATGTATGTACCTAGGTATATACTTTTTTGTATATAAGCTACATATTTTCCTAATTTGATGTACATATGGATATGTATTTAATCTATCTGTGATATTTCAATTATAAATTTTGTAAAAAAATTTTAAGTTTTTAATAAAATTAATTATTTTACACAATTACATTTTGCTAAATATGCATGTTTGTGTGCTCATTAGAGCGTTACCACTTTACAAGAAAAAATTTGCCGTACACTTTCGAATATGAAATTTTTTCAATGCAATTAAAAAAAAATTGCCTAAAGTAGGGGTCGACTCTTTTCATTTCGTCGTTCGTAAATTATTGCGTTCTATGTGACATATAAAACCAATGGCACCGTGAAATAACTCCCCAAAATGAAATAAGTCCCCAAAACTTTGTACATGAAGCAACAACAACGAATAATGGGGATTTATTTCATTTTTTGGGGCTTTATTTCAGTTTTCATTTTAGGGAGTTATTTCATAATGAAATAACTCCCCAAATTTAAAAATTAAATAAGTTCCTAAAATTATTTTTAGAGACTTATTTAATTTTCTTTTAATTCAAAAATGTTACTATAAAAAAACAAGGTGTTATATTTTCAACCAAAAACACGTTAACATTGAAATTAACATCTTGAACTTTTAAGCGTTACTGTTTTATTCTTATCAATTTTCATAAATAAATAACTAGTTTCTCATATAGCGTCGCCTTGTAAAGAAGTAGTGAATTAAAAAATGAATTACGAAGTTATCAACGGTTATAGGAAAAATAGCAAATTATTATCTTATGTACTGAAGCAACGATTTGTATTTGCACATATTTCTTCTAATGGCCTGACAAAAATGAAACCTACAAAAAAATATTACAAAATTTACCAAACAACTTGTTCGCGCGAATTTCTCATTTCTCAACCTATGTATACGTGAATAATTTTTATACACTTTTTAAACTCAACTCTTATTAAACATATGTATATGTAATTTTTATTTAAACAAGTTGTTTGGTAAATTTTGTAATATTTTTTTGTAGGTCCGGCAGAAATCGCACCAGCCATTAGTTTGACATGACATTCATCACAAAGTTTCTACTTATTATTTTTCTTCATTTAAAATAGGGAATTATTTCATTTTTAATTTGGGGATTTGTTTTATTATGAAATAAGTCCCTAAATGTTGGGGTTTTATTTCATTTTTGTTTGGGGTGTTATTTCAATTCATTGGGGGCTTATTTCATTTTTGAGATTGGGGCATTATTTCATAATGAAATAAGTCCCTAAAATTGGGGACTTATTTCATTTTCATTTTGGAGAGTTATTTCATGGTGCCAAAACCAATACATATAGAACACAATAATTTACAAACGACGATTTCTCGTTATGTTTTTGGCACAGTCGTAATTCAGCTCAGGTTGGGTTAAGAGCCCAGACTATTCTGTGGCTAATAGCTCGCGTTTCATTTATACTATCGTTTAAGGGCTTTCAGGCTGTTTCTTTCTATCTGACTTTGAGAGTTTTACGTCTCACTCTCGCGTAGTAAAATGTTTTGCGTCGAGTAACTATGGACACAGTTGCGAAAAATATTTTACTTAACCGCATGTTTTTATTTTAATTGGATTAACTGGAAGAGTTCCAACTAAACTCAAATATTTACAACTGGAGGAGTACCAACTAAGCTCATATTTTTTAACAACTGGAGGAGTTTCATAAAACTCATTGTAATTATTGTTCAGATGTCTCCGACTTCCGACAATGGTATAGGTTGGCTTGCAGTGCCTGAACCAACGTTTTGGTCCAGTGTCTCCTACTTCCAATAAAAAGGTAGAGGTCGATATACGGAGCCGGAACAAACGTGGGATACCATGGCTTTTTTACAATACAAATAAACTTTTTACTAACACACTCACACTTTTCGAATCTGAAACAATCTAGGTCAGTGCTATTCAATCTTTTTGGCTCGTGTATCACTAAATTCACGACAAACTTTTCGCGTACCACCAAAAAAAAATATAATGTAAACAATTTTAAAATTTTTAATCTATTTTATTTATTAATAATAAAAAACAATAAAATTAAAAATAATAATAAAAATTACAAAAAACATAAGAACATGTACATTAAAGGTATACTTTTAGGATGATTTTTCTTTTTGTTTCCAATTGCAAAATAGAAATCGTTAAAATTTTAAAAGAATTCGCGTACCAACTGGAAATTTTTCGCGTACCACCAAGTGGTACGCGTACCATAGGTTGAATAGCACTGATCTAGGTTATAATTTTTTTATTCAAGTCGTGAGTGAACCTGACGATCATGTAAAACAGCTCATTATAGTTCTTTTTTTTATAAATTTTCGTTTTTCCACGAGTTTGTTTGTAGAAGTATTCTGTCTGTAAGTGATTCGAGCATTCTAAGTTTCTTCCTTGACGACGGCATGTTAAGAAATAAAATTGACTAACAAGTTTCGTGCAAGCTACGTCACAGCTGCCATTTCGAATAAATTTTACAAGCAATATGTGTGGTTAGCTTAAAAGTGAAAACTCGTACGTGTGGCCTCGGAGTTAGATTATGTAAAACAGGCAGCTGTTGTGTAGTTCACTTGGGTCCATCATATTGATCCCTTTGTGATACCTGAATGAAATAGAAAGAAAAGAAGACCATTTCAGATCTGGCGGGAATCGAACCCGCAATCCCCAGACTAGCAGGCCATCATACTACTGATTAGTCCACAGGGGCACACAGAAGGACCTCAGAGTTATAAAAGAATAAAATTAACAAAGCTACTGCTGTCACGCCTTAACGGCATGTTTTGTTATAAAAGGGTTGTTAACACGACAACCACATGTTCACATATGCTGTGACGTATGCAACAACTTTAAGCGAAATTAAATTTCATCGTAAAAAATTTTTTCAAGCAACTGCTGTTCATAATAGTGCATTTACATTAGAATTTCTAAAATAAGTACAAGATAAAACTAAATTTTTTAATTATATGCGAATGAAGTTAAAGGGTTCAATTTTTTTGTTCATATTTTTTGTTAACGGTCTAACTCATTAAAATAAAAATAGTTAAGCAATAAAGACTTTCGAAATTAATTAATCTGGCAACTACAAAGACATCAGCATCTGACGTGGCCTCACCACTACTGGTTACTTTTTAAAGCAATTACACCACGAATTATACCAATTGCACCACTATAAGACAGTCGCAATTATTAAAAAGGAAAAAGAAAAACAATACAGATAAAATTATTTTTACTAAAAAGTATTCAAAACAAGTGTCATTTTGAAAGAAATCAAAGATCATTATTAAAAAATAATAAATATTTTTGGAAACGAATTTTTAATCAAAATTTTATTAAAATTATTTAAATCTTTGGTGTCTTGAAAAAAAATAATAAAATTAATTTTGCAATCATCACTGGAAAAACTTAAGTAGTCTTTTAAACCATTCGGAATAAGTAAAACAGGATATAAATATATCATTATGGCATCGATGACCGATAGATTTAATCAGTTCGTAAATGGACTGGGAGACAAATAGTAAGTATAAAATCTTTTAATTTTATTTATTGCAAAAATTTGCTGGAGGACATGATAGGGATCCGAAAATATAATTTCTTAAGAAAACTGACAATAAAAAAAAATACAAAATTAAATATTTATATAACAAAATAGTATACACTTTAACTTTTAATAACTTTTTTTATATGTAAATGAACTGGTAAATTGTTATATGGTGAAATCGTATATAAGGTAAAGGTATTTCGGATACAATGTACGTCCATGATATTTTAACATTTTTTTATGTTTATTCAAAAAATTTTAAGAATATCCCAAGAGTCACATGGTAACTATAAATAGTAACAAATGTCTCTATCAATTAAGGTAGGGCTAAAATAAGATTGATATTATAACTTTGATCTGAAAACTTTTGGGGACTTTTGCTAAATCGACTCCTCTAGTCATAAGCAAATAACAAACGGAATGACAAAGCTATTTATATACATAAGTATAAGTATACCTATATACCCTTGGCACCACAGGTGAACAATAAGGTATTGCATACTGTATTTATGAACTGTATTTTATGACGTGTTATTTCAGTTGTTCCAAAGTCTATATTTATTCAATTACAATAAATACATACTTTATGAGTTATAAAGAATTTTATGTATAAACCAGAGATTGACATTGTTTAATAGAGTTCAAATCCATATAAATCAAATCCTCTCATATTCATGTTTTTTTCCAGCAATGAACTTGTTCACATATAGGCAAACGTTTTAGTTGTTTAATTTATTATTTAATAGCTAGGAATACTCGTAAAAAAAAAAAAAAAATAAATAAAACATTTGTGTATATCAGAATACACAAAATCATGGTGTTGTCGAAATTCGGAGAACTCTGCAGAAGTTATTTATATTTTATACGTCGGCAAACGACAAACAAAAGAGTAAGTGAGACCGTATTTGCTTTTAGTTATCAAGTGGTTTAGTAAATTGTTTTAGTAAATTGTTTTACGAAAACAAAATTTTAATTAGCGTTCCTACTGTCGTTGTCAGCTCAGTTCGGCAAATAAAATTTTTCAGTTAAAACTTAAAATATCAAGTTTTACATAATAGTATAAAAAAATTAGTGAAAATATAAGAAAATAAAGGAAAAAGTTTTAGTTGATTTGAGAATGACATTGTAAATTTATCAACGTCGACCAAATTGTTAATAAAGTTGTGAACCACAATAGGTGCATTAATTTTAACTCTTTGCAAAAAGCGTTTATAATAGAAAAATGATTTATTATTTCGATGATTTTCACAAAAATAATACAAAAAACATTTTTGGCCTGCTTTTTCCAACAAATTTTATTTGTTTAATATTATTTTTTTTTTCCTTTTAAGTGGTTTACCACTTAACTACTAGCTTATGCCCGCGACTTCGCCTGCGTAGTTATCGGAATTATAGGTAGGCCATGTATTAATCTAGGTTGTTGTCTATCTGTTTGCGTGATTAGGTGACAAAGATCCAAACATTTAAACATGCCCACTTATTATATTATTAGGATAACAGGTGTTTTCTCGTTTTTATTGTACTTCACACGACGAATTTAAACAGAATAATTAAAATGTTTTTTTTTTTTTTTTGTATATTTTTATACTAAATTATTTTTTTCCTTTCTTCATGTTCAGATCTAAATATTTGCTTTTAATTCCTTTAAGCCGACTTAAACACAGTAAATGAACTGTTAGGCAAGCTCACTGCTTATTTTGTTGAACAGTGTGATAAAAAAATTCTTAAACTTTAATTATCAAAAAAATAAATGCCGTTCTCCAGTTCACACGTATTATTTTTAATTGTATATACATATGTATGTACGTATTTGAGGAGCCGCAGAACAAAAGGTGCTTTTTCGCTCATTTCAAATTTTTGGGAAATTGAGATTTATTTTTTTCGCCACTTTAAAAAACTGCAAGAACCTGCAAATGCTAACAAGTATTTTACTTATCTACAGATGCATCTAACTGTCATAAGTCACCCTATTAAATATTAAGGATGTTTGATATAATTCCATTTTTATTTCGGAAAAAGCACCTTTTGTAAAAAAGAAAGCAAAAAAGCACCTTTTGTTAAAAAAAGTAAAAGAGCACGTTCTGTTAATAGAAGGAAAAAGTATATTTTGTAATGCGAATACACATAAATGACGATAAAATTTTGACTGAATGTGGTTAAACCTGATCTTATATATTAAAAAATGTTAAATTAAGTATATAATTTTTGTCGTTTTATTAAATAAAATTGCAACTTAAACATTTCTTTCTTAGCCTTAAATTAAATACATATAAAATTTGTTAAAGTTAAACTCTTGTTCCAACATCTTCTTCTAGGCAAGAACATCCAACATTTTCGTCTATTGAATCCTCCATACCTTTATCCTGGTTATGCAAAATGTTCTTGTACCAAAATAATGACTGATTTTCACTCCAGTCTTTACCAAACTGTTTTATTAAAAGACTTTCCACAAAGACTTTAACAACTGATTAATTTTACTTTAACTGTAGTTTGGTTTGATCATTAAAGTAAAAAGTGAAACTACACAAAGATTATGGAAAAGAACCTTTTGATAAAAAATAATCAAAAAAGCACCTTTTGATAAAAAATAATCAAAAAAGCACCTTTTGTTAAGCATAAATTTTTTAGAACCCATTTACTTTGTAAAAAAAAAATAATAATAATGCAAACTTGATTGTTTCTACAAGATTTCAACCTAAATATTATAAAAATACCAAAAAAACCAATTTTTTGCGAAATGCGAAAAAGCACCTTTTGTTCTGCGGCTCCTCATTTATACATACATATAAATATACATAAATACGTATAAGTACTTATGTAAATGTCAACAATGGAAAATAGATCAATTTATTGGAAAAATTCTTAAAATACAAATTACTTTATCTTTTCATTGCCTGTTTTGTGTTTAGATTGAGATTAATTTGTTTTGAATTGTTATTGTCATTATAAACAACAAAATTCTACTCGGAATACAGAACAGGCACAAATATTGATTTTTTTACGTATTTAAAATAAATCTTAAAATTTAAGTTCGAGTTTTCACTTTCAAAATATTAATAAAATTCCTTTAAATATAGATTTTTATTTTTAAATAGTCCATTCTATATATAAAAAAAAAGTTGTAATAAAGTTATTATTATTTTTTTTTATAAACTAACTACTATTTTCATAAAAAGCCTCTAATATAGTTTTTAATATGACAAAAATAATATCATAGTTTTGTAAAATTCAAATAGAAAATTTATATAAAACGTTTGAAAAATTAAATATACCTAATTGAACAGTCAGTTGGCAGAAGGAAATAATCCGACAATATGAAACATACATATGTATAAGAAATTCATAACGCTATATTTTCTTTACATAGCCTTTTATAACATGTGGATAAAAAATTAATACTATTAACTACTTGATAATAGACCAGAGGCCAAATTACGGCATTTGATATCGATAAAAAATAATAGAACTCTTTTTAGAATCTAATAAAAATTGCAAAGAAAACTTCCATGTTCGATTGAAATTTTTATCGATATCGAATGCCGTAATTCGGCCCCAGATTACTAATTAAAAATATTTACTGTTTATGTGTAAATAAACTTCACGGATAAATTCTCTTCTTCCAACTGACCAAAAAAAAAGTAAATAAATAAAGGACATTTTTGACAAGGTATATTTAGTTTTCAGAAATAATGAATACTTTATTGTAGAAGGCCAAGAGATAATATCATCAAATTCTCTGAATTTGTCGGAAACGTATTGTGTTATTTTTGAACGTCTTTTTTGTATTTATTTGTAATTTGGAAGTGTATGCCTTTATTAATGGTTATTCTGAGCTTTCATACTATTTCTGAAGAAAAAAGGTCTTTAGGAAAATCATCTTATGTTATGTAAAAAAATTATATATAACACATGCCTTAAATATCATTGAAAATTGTAACGGTAAAACAAGGCAGTGCTGTTTTGGACTTCAATCGGCTCCAAAAATTTTACTTTTTTCAACTTAATTGTACTAGTATTAATTGTTGTGGATTTAAAAGACGGATTTCATTCTTCCAGATGACTCTTGCTTATTCACATGGTACTCTATTAAGTATAAGAATGTATTATATTTTTGTCTTTAGCATACATAATAGAGCTATGTTATAACTAAACAGTAAAGGGATATACTTATATAAATTTTTCATTCCATTTGTAATTTCTACAATATTAATTTTAAAGTGTATGTGACAGCGCATAGAGAAAGGGACCTAAGGGTAGTTTTGTTCAGGAAAGCCATTTTAAATATTAAATGATTTTTTATATTTTTTTAAATTTCTCATAAGGAAAACAATAAATTTTTTGTAGTTTCGTAAAATCAAGTTATTTTGTTAATTTAGAAGCGGAAAAAATTAAAATAAATAAATTTTACCGTTCGGTCCCTTTCTATTTGCGCTTAGAATCGTCGACTTAACTTTTATAAAACGCGCATATTCTGGGAGGGAATACTTTTGGGGCATGGGATCGGTCTCATTCGATGCTCAGATGTTGTCCACATAAAAAAAAGTGAAAATTGTTTTTTTTTACCCTTAGGTCCCTTTCTCTATGCGCTGTCACATATATATTCTGAATCTATATATATAAAAGTGAAACTCTGTGTGTTTGTGTGTGTGTGTGTGTGTGTTAGCTATAGACTCCGAAACTGTAAAACCGATCGGACTCAAAATTTGGCAAGTTATTGTACACATACCAGGGAGTGTTTATGGGTGGAAAAAAGTGGGCGGAGCCACGCCCATAAAAATTAGTTATCAGTTTAAGCTACTTGCACTTGACCGATTTTTCGGAAACTTTGCACACATATCGAGCTGTCATGACTAAATAATTTTATTATAAGAAAAGTGGGCGGGGCCACGCCCCTAATAAAGTTTTAATTTTGAGGTACTTGCACTGGACCGATTTTTCTGAAACTTTGCACACATATTAAGCTGTCATGACTTAATAATTTCGTGATTAGAAAAGTGGGCAGTGTCACGCCCATAAAAACAATTATAATTTTGAGGTACTTGCACTGGTCCGATTCTTCTGAAACTTTGGACACATATTGAGCTGTTATGACTTTACAATTTCTTGATTAGAAAAGTGGGCAATGCCACGCCCATAAAAAAAATTATAATATTTAGGGTTTTGCACTTGATATTCAACTAAAATTCAGAATGCATTTCAATTCATTAAGGGGCGTAGCAACGCGCGCCGGGTTTGGCTAGTACTTATATATAGAGGAATTGATTTAGATAAGTCTGTTTGTCCGTGTGTATGTTGAAAAAAACTTTTTTGTCTCCCTGCATGCATTACTCTTATATAGTATAAATTTATCTGTATATGGGTCAATTTAAAAAAAAACGCAATTTTTGTGTCCCCGCACTTTACACTACTATTTTAGGTAAAAAAAAACAAAAAAAAATAAAAAATTTGAGAGTGATCAGCGAGGAATATGTAACAAAAAAACGTAATTCTCAAATTTGTATGTTTGTTTTTTTGTTTATTCAGAATGGTGTTTTGTTTCTCCCTCGGACTCCTCCCATACAAAAGCATGTGTCCCCTGTTAGAATTTTTAGTAAACAAAATTAAATAAAATCCAGAAAAAAGTAAATATGCAACATTTAATAACAGTTGTCGAATTATTGAGTTTCTTTCTTGTGTTTTCATTTGTTATAGTTATCAAAACTAAATTATTGCTAATTTGGTGTTGCAAAGAAAGGTTGTCCCCACAATTTGCATTGAGCGTCACTTTTTTTATAATTCAAGTAATATTACTAGTTTTCAATTTGCATTTAAATAAATTAAATAACGTAAGGAAAGTACAAACCTTAATTATTACAAAAGTGAAAAAGCGAAAAAAAAATCTTTGTAAAAAAGTGTGCATTTGCGCAGTTTTTGTGAACACCATGGTAAGGGCGTGAAAAAATTTCATGAGCGTCACGCTAATTTTTTTAAAAGTGAATATATTAAATGTAAAAAATTGAAGTTGACAATCATTGTTTACATGGTTTCAACTCATTTTTTTATAATTTGTGAGTTTGAGAAATAAATTGCATACGAAAAAAAAAAAAAACAGAATAGGCAAATATTTCATGAGCATCACTTTTGATATATATTGGTTCATAGCTTAAAATGCTTAATTATGATTTTACTTTTTAATTTTTAAGAGTAAAACAACAAAATTAATGGTGGCTGAAAGAGCACAAAGATATCGAGAGAAAATAAAGTTCGATAAAGCGCGTAATGACGAATATAAAAGAAAGAAGAAAGAAAGTTATAATTGTGGTATATTTGAGTTTAATCGTGCTTTTGCAACTTAAACCTCTGGTGGACTGGAAATTTATGCAACTGCCACAAGCTTAATTCGAAAGTGGTAAAAATTAATGAGATTAAAAAAAAAAAAAACAAAGCCGCTTGTCATTTCATTAAGTTTATACAGATTCAGAATAAGAATTCGAATGAAAATTTATAAATTAAATTAATATAAGTTATTGTTTTGCGTCAAATATTTACATATGTGTCTAAGTTTCTTAAAGAATTACTTCCTTTTTTATATTTATGTTAAAGACATCAAAGAATATGTATATGTTTAGTTTTGTATGAAAATTTTTGTTTTTTTGAAGATTTTTTGTTTTTTTTACTTACTTTTTATAAAAGAATAAACTTTTTTTCGTTAAACTTTAAATTTGGCATTATTTCTTGTTTACGTGCAACAAAATCTCTTGATCGTCACAAAATATCTTGAGCGTCACACTTAGTTTTTTTTTCCTTAAAACGCTTATAATAATTTTTTTTTAAATTAATTGTTACAAGCCTATTACTTTGCAAGTAACCTCAAAGTTCAAGCATTTTTTTTACAAAATATTTACATATCTTCATCTTAAAATTTTAAAATAACTAGTCACTTTTAAAAAAAAATTAAAAATCAAGGTGAATCGTGATTTTGTGTTTATAATCGAAAAGGTGATTTTCGCAAAAGTCAATCTTGAGAAACAAAAGAACATCGTAGTAAGCTTGAATTTCAAATATTTTTGCATTTTTAGCGATTTTTTATACATATTTGGTGTGTGACGCTCAAGATAGAAATCATAGAAAACCTAAAAAAAATTCAAAAAGTATTGATCTTTTTGAGAGCCTAAAAGTACCACCAGAATATTCATCAATTTCTACATAAATTGGCCCCTCCTACCGGCGAATTGAATAAACTTTAAGCTTTAAGCAAAAAAAAAAACTCGATGTGTACGTTTTTTTTGAAATTGACCCATATACTTTACAAAATTTTGCTATTGAAAATCAGTTATGTGGGCGTATTACGAGCCGAGATATACATATATGAGGGAAAGAACACTATTGATATTGTTTTTTAGCCAAAGTCAGATTTTCGAAATTCTTGTTTGTAAAATTTTTTTAGTAGAATATTGTAACCGATTATGGCATAGAGGCTAGGAACAAAACTTCAAATAAATAAATAAGTTAAAATTGTTAAATTTGTTATTATAAATTTTTAGATAATTTCGCGCACAGCAGTCTATATGTATATATATCTATATCAAAATATATTTTTATATTACATAGTTAAATATCAAAATTATATTTAAATATTCTTTTTTAACCATTGATATTGGACAGATAATTAAACTGCTTTTATTAAATTTATTTTGAAATTGAGAAAGTCTGTGTTTTTTGACTAATTATTGCTTTAAAGGTGTAAACCCAAATATTTTTGCTAATCCAATGTCGTAACTGAATTTATTATAGTCATAACATAACTTTAATCTCATCACTCCAGATTTACTTTACATGTTCGAAAATATTTTTTATAAGAAAAGATAAAATAAAAGGTTTATTGTTATATTTAATTTATTAAAAATGTTTCATAATACATGTATGTATTAATTAAAATAATACACTAAAAACTTCTTAAAATATTTTTATTATTTTTTTTTTAAGTGAACCCCATGTTCGTCACCATCTTGCTAAAGTTTATATGATGTTGTGCGGCACAGCCGCCATAACAGCTACCGGTTCCATGTTACAAATGAAAAACATTATTGACTTAGGCATTATAGCTGCGTTGGGTTCATTATTTTTAGTTTTGGGTCTCCATTTTTATCGAGATAATGGAAAAAATTACTATAATCGAGTTGCCCTGCTGTATGCATTTGGATTTTGTTCGGGACAAACAATGGGACCACTTCTTAAATATGTTGTCAGCGTTAATCCATCTATAATATTGACAGCATTGATTGGCACAGTAATAACCTTCGCATCACTTTCGATAGCAGCTCTTTTGGCAGAACGTGGTCAATTTCTCTTCTTAGGTGGCATTTTGGTCAGTGTTATCAATACTATGACCCTTTTGAGCATTCTTAACATGTTTTTTAAGTCTACGTTCGTTCAAATGGTAAGTGTTGTAAATTTTTCTAATAGTTAACATGATAAACATCATGCACATACATACGTTTTATGATGATTTGATGGAACTTTTTCTTTTGTCATATTGCAGGGTCAACTTTATATTGGAGTTCTCGTTATGGCCGCTTTTGTTTTATTCGATACACAAAATATTATTGAAAAAGTTCGTATCGGTAATCGTGATGTTGTACAGCACTCATTGGACCTATTCTTTGATGTTTTAAGCATGTTTAGACGTTTACTAATAATTTTGACACAAAAGGTAATTTATACTAATTTTTTATCACTTTTCTTTTTTTTAAATTTAAAGAAAATTTTATTTTATTAAGAAATTTAAGAAAAAATCTCTGATATTTTTTTAATAAGCTATTTTTAAATATTAAAAGTTTTTGACGGTTTTTTTATTTATATCATTTTTTCATAAATTTCTGTTTATATAACATTTTTGAATAATTTCTTCATATTAAAAAAATATATTTAAATTTTTTTATTTTGTTGAGTATAGTGGGCGATTTTCGCAACTAAGTTACTTTGACAGTTGCTAATTTTATTTGTAATTCACTGTTTAGTACCCAAAATGCAGGCATGATACTGGTACTGCTTTGTACCAACTACCAATTGTCTTAAGATGTTGTAAATGTTGTGATAACAATAAATACAGACAGTGATCTGATATGTACATACTGACAATGTATATTGACTACAAGGTGTATGTATTTAATAGGGAAAGAAAGTTGTCTCTTTTTTTCGCACCGAATATTATTTTTTATTTATAAACTTTATGAAGGGTAAATTAAGAAAAATACACAAGAAAAGGCTTAGGTCGCGCATCATTGTTGCATTATCAAGTCAATGTCCGATATTTTAGGTTAGGTTAGGTAGAACAGGCAACTGTTGTACAGCCTACTTGGGTCCATTATATTGATCCCTTTGTGATACCTGAATAGAAAAGTAAGAATAGAATAGAAAAGAAGCAGACAAGTCCAGAGTCTCCGGCGGGAATCGAACCCGCAACCCCTAAGCTAGCAGAACAGCACACTGCTGACTAGTCCATCGGGGCACCCCATGTCCGATATTATGCTTAAAACTAATTTTTATAATTATTCGCCTGTGTTCTACATTCCGAGTGAAATTAAATCACTCAGAATTGCCATGAAATAGTAATTTCGAGTGATTTAATTTCACTCGGAATACAGAACACAGGTGATTGTCTGAACGCTTACGTTAAAGATACAATTTTCTAAACTTACACGTATTCGTTATAGCTATGATGGCCAAAATGTAGGATTTAAAACAACATTGTTTTTTATGTATTTTACTTAAGTAAGCTTCCATTAAGCTCGTATAAAAAAATTATTTTCGATGTGGTGGGGTAAGAGCAGTATTCGGGTAAATTCGCTCTTAAAACTTTATATATAAAAAATAAAAACAAATTTGTTTATACCTGAAGACAATGTCTGGTATGTTACAAAGTGTAGTAATTTATAAAGACCCGAAATTTTTTTATTTAGAAAAAATTAGGTTAAAACTCTCTCTTTACTGTCTTCATCTAGTTAATCAATGAACCTTGATTAGTTCAAAACAAAAAATTAAAAATTGCACAGTAAACATTTTTTAATAATTATACCACTTTATTTGTTTTGCAGCTTAAAAATTTTTTAATTTCATAAAAAACCAATAAATCTAATAATGAATCTATATTTTCAAGAAATCCTTAAGGCTATGAAAAACAATTTGGGCTTAATGGAAAATATTAAATTATAATTAAATGAGTTTTGTTAAACATTTCATTTCGTCAATTATATTTTAAAATTTCAATTTTGTATTTCTTTTTTAGGAGGAACGTAGACGTGAAGAGCAACGCAAGCGTCGCTAAACATTGAAAAAAATCACTATGGGACATTTGTAGCGATTGATTTATAAATGAAATTTAATTTATTCACTGAATAAAAGAAACTGTTTAAAAACTGTTTGGGACATCTAAATTTTAACAACATTATTATATGGTTTATGCATAGTTTAACCCACTTTCATTTCATAATCATTTATTTTGGATTCGTAATAATTATATACAACTCTTCAGTTTATTTACATATAATTTAGATTTTTTTTTCAAATTATAACAATTAGTGTTAAATTAGAAAAAAAAATAAAAACTGATTTTGTCTTATAAAAATAATTTGTTTTATTTATTTATTTTATCATAGCTTTCATGGCCAAAATGGTAATAAAACCTGATATTTAAAAGTATTAAATAATATTAATGAAGATACAAAAAACAACGAAATAAGAAATCATATATACATAAATAATAACTATGAAATGGCAGTTAAATATAAAAAGGTCCTCTTCAGTAACAATAAAAATAAACTAAACCGTTGAGACTACATCTTATTAGGATATCGATTCAAAATAATGATGCAAAAGTTTTAACCGAAAAACATTGTTGGAATGCGAAAAAATACGCATGGGTATAACAATTTTAAGTTTCCTTGTAGATTGCGTAAATATAAAAGATTTAAATAGGTCAAGTGGTTTGTTATTACTAATAAATTCCTATTGTTGTCGCTAATCGAACTTTATGCAACCTATATTCTTATTAGCTAATAATTTTTTAAGAGCGAAGCTTATTTTAATCATAGTGTTATAAGCTTCCACACAAAACAAACCGAATACCATGGTACACTTAGCAGGTAGCGGTGCCAGCCCAGCCGATTATTTTTTTGTGTGCCAATGTTTGTCAAACTCCATATCGTTACCTTTAAGACGAAATAACCTATCTGCAATTTTTAAAAGTTTACAGAAGAGGGAAAAAACGTTATAAAATTGGAACTATTTGCAATATTAAAACGAAAATTTCGTTTTTCTAAACGCAGCTTATGCTATGTAACTTAGGTTATTTGGAATAAACTATCAGCAGTACTAACAATAAAAATTTCTTTATACATATGAATATTGTATACATTAAATAACAGTTTTAGTTTATTTTACTGGTTTAAGGAAAAAAAAACTTAAATTACACTGATTTTTGATGATTTATTTTTCTCTTTTTTTTTAGTGCGTAACGGTCCTCTAGGTACAAAATCTGTCAAAATTTAAATTCTATGGATAAAGATTTTTAAAACCAGTTATAACTGTTTTTATATAGAAATTCATTTTTATTCATTGTAATGTTAATGATTAAATTAAAAAAAATAATTTTACTTAATTAAAAAAAACGTAACTTCGTTTAAAAAAACAAAAGTTAATGAAATAAATAGTTACTTAGGTTGTTTGTACACTTGCTGATAGGTTATTTGGTAATTATATCCTTCACATAGTGAAAAAGGGTATATATGTGTAAAATTTCTACAATTTTCATTTCCGACCCCATAAAGTATATATTTTATATACATATATATAAAATATAGAGAAGTCGATTAAGCTTAGTCAGTCTGTGCGTGTGTTTGTTAAAATCGACTTTTTGAAGCCCCTCGACATCGCCTGGACCCGCGTGAAGTATTAAAATATTGGAAATATTGAGATATGAGGAAAAAACCACGACCACCAAAGACCAAAAATACCACCTCGTTTTTTTCACAACAACAACAAACATACATACAAACGTGGTATACTGGTTAGAGAAAATGTTGCTGAGCCAAAAAAATTCTTTTTTATTTTATATATTACTAGCCAAATCCGGCGCGCGTTGCTACGCCCCTTAATGAATCGAAATGCATTCTGAATTTAAATTGAATATCAAGTGCAAAAACCTAAATATTATAATTTTTTATGGGCGTGGCATTGCCCACTTTTCTAATCACGAAATTGTAAAGTCATAACAGCTCAATTTGTGTACAAAGTTTCAGAAATATCGGACCAGTGCAAGTTCCTAAAAATTATAATTGCTTTTATGGGCGTGGCCCTGCCCACTTTTCTGATCACGAAATTATTTAGTCATGACAGCTCAATATGTGTGCAAGGTTTCAGAAAAATCGTTCTGGTGCAAGTACCTCAAAATTATAACCTTTTTTTATGGGCGTGGCCCTGCCCACTTTTTTAATCACGAAATTTTATGGTTATGACAGCTTAGTATGTGTGCAAAGTTTCAGAAAAATCGGTCCAGTGCAAGTACCTCAAAATTAAAACTTTTTTAGGGGCGTGACCCCGCCCACTTTTCTTATCACGAAATTATTAAGTCATGACAGCTCAATATGTGTGCAAAGTTTCAGAAAAATCAGTCAAGTGCAAGTAGCTAAAACTGATAACTAATTTTTATGGGCGTGACTTTTTTCCACCCATAAACACTCCCTGGTATGTGTCCAACAACTTGCCAAAGTTTGAGTCCGATCGGTTTTACAGTTTCGGAGTCTATAGCTAACACACACACACACACACACACACAGAGTTTCACTTTTATATATATAGATAGATAGATATAGATTTATAATTTATATAATATAATTTATATAATATATTTATTTATAATTTTAAAATGGTATGTTTCAATATATGTTTGTATGATTTTTATATGTATGTATGTACGTACTTCAGATGAGATGAATTGTGATACAAACAATTGTTATGGCATGATTACACGTTGTTAAGGGTATATAAGATTCGGCACGGCCGAATATAGCACTCTTACTTGTTTGGTAATAACTTGGTCATTTGTAATATTGGATGTTCAAAATTTTGCACACATATGTGTTATGATATAGGGAATAATAATCAAAAAACTCAATTTTGAAATTTTTGCAGATATGTTATTAGGTCTTTAAGATGACGATATATAAAAAAGAGATTTCAGTGCCAAGAATTGTCAAACTCCATGTATAAACAAGTAAGCTGTGCCGAATTTTCGATACCCACCGCCAATTTTGTGTACTTTTATAGCACAAAATTTATTATTTTGTTATTAACTGTAATCGCTATGGAATGATCGCTTTATACTAAAATATGTATCACTTCCTTTGTATAACTTGAATATACTATTAAAATATTTTTGTTTTTAGTCTTTCAATGAAAATGGGGGTTAAAGTTGGCTTGTCAATATAGTTTCTGCTAATAAATACAACTTTGATATTTTAATATAGTCCTTTATTTTTCCACAAACTTTGTCCATAGAGAAATTATATGAATTTAAGATAAAGCGGTTTATGGGATGTGAGCGTTAAAGAGGGCGTGTCACCTTAATTTTCTAGCATAACAGTGACACTGACTAATTTTGTCGGTTTTATGAGCATTTAAATTTCATTAACAGCAGATTACGTGAAAAGTGGGCGTTATAGTAGACGTGTCGAAATAGTTTCTGGCAATAAACTCAACTCAGATATTTTAATTTAGAGCCGTTTATTCTTCCAAAATTTTTATTCATAGAGAAATTATATGAATTTGAGATAAAGCGTTATATGGGAGGTGGGCGTGTCACATTTATTTTCCGTTAGTAAAAAGTCTTTGACCAAAAAGCAATGTTTGCAAAATTTCAGAATCATACATATATCTAATTTTGTCAGTTTTATTACGTTTTAAATTTTGAATATACCGAAAAATACACTGTGCGGTGTAAGTTTTCCTACATTTTGATCTATAACTCTTTTCCATAATTTAAGTTTCGAGGAAAAATACTTTCTTTACTCAGTAAATATACGTCCGAAATTTCATGGCTCTCGTTAATGCGTTTGGACACAATTGCATT
Source organism: Phyto melanocephala (assembly GCA_941918925.1). Lineage (NCBI taxonomy): Eukaryota > Metazoa > Arthropoda > Insecta > Diptera > Rhinophoridae > Phyto > Phyto melanocephala. The sequence goes on from OW799235.1 coordinate 94,536,138, forward strand.
TTATTCGATGTTGGAAGGACATGGATTTTTTTCCTACTGTTGCATTACGAGCTATAACTCTCTTCCTAATATTCCGATTTAGCCCATTTTTAATACCAAGCAAACCTTGTGTATTTCGACGTGTTACAAACGGAATGACAAATTGTTTGGTGGCGGGTATAAAAAGATATACAAAAAATATTCTCTCTGCGCTATTACCTTATGTAATTACACCATACCTAGAATTATGGAATTTTTTTATTTTCTTAACATGGTACAAATATTATTTCTCACAAATTATATTTTTTCACATATAAAGCAATTTGGAATTTATAAATTTTAAATTAATTAAAGAAATATATATAAATATATATTTTAAAGATGTTTTTGACTGAGTATCTATAAGAAAATTTTAATTGGGAAAAGTTTTATTAGACCAGTTAGTTTAAACTTTTTGTTCACAATGTGACGTAGATCAAGATAAGAAAGCTGAACAACTAATTACCAATAACATCATAAATTTTTAAATGAATGCCTTTATTTTCAAAATGTTTTTCAAATTTGTTGTGCTAAAGATCTTACGTTGCATTTTGAAGTATACTTAAAAGTAAAACTGGATTCACCCATATTTTTATCGAAAAAATTTATTAGTTTTTATTTAGTTTGACGTCATTCTATTTGAGAGAGAGAGAGAGAGAGAGAGAGAGAGAGAAAAAGTTTATTCGAAAAACTTTCAACTTGAATCGAATGTCCAAACAAAATTTATCCGATTGAAACATCAAATATGTGACGACGTAGACTTAACCATTAAAATTTTAAATGTATCCCCTAAATAATAAATAAAATTTTTTTTAATTAAAAACTTCACACGGAATGACAAACCTATATATACCCTTTTTATACCCTTCACACAGTGAAAAAGGGTATATAGGTTTGTCATTCCGTGTGAAATTTCTACAATTTTCATTTCCGACCCCATAAAGTATATATTTTCTGAAAGCTTATGAATAGAGGAGTCGATTAAGCTCTGTCAGTCTGTCCGTGTGTATGTTGAAATCAACTTTTTGAAGCCCCCCGATATCGCTTGGACCCGGATGAGGTATTATTTGTCAAACTCCATATCGTTACCTTTAAGACGAAATAACCTATCTGCAATTTTTAAAAGTTTACAGAAGAGGGAAAAAACGTTATAAAATTGGAACTATTTGCAATATTAAAACGAAAATTTCGTTTTTCTAAACGCAGCTTATGCTATGTAACTTAGGTTATTTGGAATAAACTATCAGCAGTACTAACAATAAAAATTTCTTTATACATATGAATATTGTATACATTAAATAACAGTTTTAGTTTATTTTACTGGTTTAAGGAAAAAAAAACTTAAATTACACTGATTTTTGATGATTTATTTTTCTCTTTTTTTTTAGTGCGTAACGGTCCTCTAGGTACAAAATCTGTCAAAATTTAAATTCTATGGATAAAGATTTTTAAAACCAGTTATAACTGTTTTTATATAGAAATTCATTTTTATTCATTGTAATGTTAATGATTAAATTAAAAAAAATAATTTTACTTAATTAAAAAAAACGTAACTTCGTTTAAAAAAACAAAAGTTAATGAAATAAATAGTTACTTAGGTTGTTTGTACACTTGCTGATAGGTTATTTGGTAATTATATCCTTCACATAGTGAAAAAGGGTATATATGTGTAAAATTTCTACAATTTTCATTTCCGACCCCATAAAGTATATATTTTATATACATATATATAAAATATAGAGAAGTCGATTAAGCTTAGTCAGTCTGTGCGTGTGTTTGTTAAAATCGACTTTTTGAAGCCCCTCGACATCGCCTGGACCCGCGTGAAGTATTAAAATATTGGAAATATTGAGATATGAGGAAAAAACCACGACCACCAAAGACCAAAAATACCACCTCGTTTTTTTCACAACAACAACAAACATACATACAAACGTGGTATACTGGTTAGAGAAAATGTTGCTGAGCCAAAAAAATTCTTTTTTATTTTATATATTACTAGCCAAATCCGGCGCGCGTTGCTACGCCCCTTAATGAATCGAAATGCATTCTGAATTTAAATTGAATATCAAGTGCAAAAACCTAAATATTATAATTTTTTATGGGCGTGGCATTGCCCACTTTTCTAATCACGAAATTGTAAAGTCATAACAGCTCAATTTGTGTACAAAGTTTCAGAAATATCGGACCAGTGCAAGTTCCTAAAAATTATAATTGCTTTTATGGGCGTGGCCCTGCCCACTTTTCTGATCACGAAATTATTTAGTCATGACAGCTCAATATGTGTGCAAGGTTTCAGAAAAATCGTTCTGGTGCAAGTACCTCAAAATTATAACCTTTTTTTATGGGCGTGGCCCTGCCCACTTTTTTAATCACGAAATTTTATGGTTATGACAGCTTAGTATGTGTGCAAAGTTTCAGAAAAATCGGTCCAGTGCAAGTACCTCAAAATTAAAACTTTTTTAGGGGCGTGACCCCGCCCACTTTTCTTATCACGAAATTATTAAGTCATGACAGCTCAATATGTGTGCAAAGTTTCAGAAAAATCAGTCAAGTGCAAGTAGCTAAAACTGATAACTAATTTTTATGGGCGTGACTTTTTTCCACCCATAAACACTCCCTGGTATGTGTCCAACAACTTGCCAAAGTTTGAGTCCGATCGGTTTTACAGTTTCGGAGTCTATAGCTAACACACACACACACACACACACACAGAGTTTCACTTTTATATATATAGATAGATAGATATAGATTTATAATTTATATAATATAATTTATATAATATATTTATTTATAATTTTAAAATGGTATGTTTCAATATATGTTTGTATGATTTTTATATGTATGTATGTACGTACTTCAGATGAGATGAATTGTGATACAAACAATTGTTATGGCATGATTACACGTTGTTAAGGGTATATAAGATTCGGCACGGCCGAATATAGCACTCTTACTTGTTTGGTAATAACTTGGTCATTTGTAATATTGGATGTTCAAAATTTTGCACACATATGTGTTATGATATAGGGAATAATAATCAAAAAACTCAATTTTGAAATTTTTGCAGATATGTTATTAGGTCTTTAAGATGACGATATATAAAAAAGAGATTTCAGTGCCAAGAATTGTCAAACTCCATGTATAAACAAGTAAGCTGTGCCGAATTTTCGATACCCACCGCCAATTTTGTGTACTTTTATAGCACAAAATTTATTATTTTGTTATTAACTGTAATCGCTATGGAATGATCGCTTTATACTAAAATATGTATCACTTCCTTTGTATAACTTGAATATACTATTAAAATATTTTTGTTTTTAGTCTTTCAATGAAAATGGGGGTTAAAGTTGGCTTGTCAATATAGTTTCTGCTAATAAATACAACTTTGATATTTTAATATAGTCCTTTATTTTTCCACAAACTTTGTCCATAGAGAAATTATATGAATTTAAGATAAAGCGGTTTATGGGATGTGAGCGTTAAAGAGGGCGTGTCACCTTAATTTTCTAGCATAACAGTGACACTGACTAATTTTGTCGGTTTTATGAGCATTTAAATTTCATTAACAGCAGATTACGTGAAAAGTGGGCGTTATAGTAGACGTGTCGAAATAGTTTCTGGCAATAAACTCAACTCAGATATTTTAATTTAGAGCCGTTTATTCTTCCAAAATTTTTATTCATAGAGAAATTATATGAATTTGAGATAAAGCGTTATATGGGAGGTGGGCGTGTCACATTTATTTTCCGTTAGTAAAAAGTCTTTGACCAAAAAGCAATGTTTGCAAAATTTCAGAATCATACATATATCTAATTTTGTCAGTTTTATTACGTTTTAAATTTTGAATATACCGAAAAATACACTGTGCGGTGTAAGTTTTCCTACATTTTGATCTATAACTCTTTTCCATAATTTAAGTTTCGAGGAAAAATACTTTCTTTACTCAGTAAATATACGTCCGAAATTTCATGGCTCTCGTTAATGCGTTTGGACACAATTGCATTTTATTCGATGTTGGAAGGACATGGATTTTTTTCCTACTGTTGCATTACGAGCTATAACTCTCTTCCTAATATTCCGATTTAGCCCATTTTTAATACCAAGCAAACCTTGTGTATTTCGACGTGTTACAAACGGAATGACAAATTGTTTGGTGGCGGGTATAAAAAGATATACAAAAAATATTCTCTCTGCGCTATTACCTTATGTAATTACACCATACCTAGAATTATGGAATTTTTTTATTTTCTTAACATGGTACAAATATTATTTCTCACAAATTATATTTTTTCACATATAAAGCAATTTGGAATTTATAAATTTTAAATTAATTAAAGAAATATATATAAATATATATTTTAAAGATGTTTTTGACTGAGTATCTATAAGAAAATTTTAATTGGGAAAAGTTTTATTAGACCAGTTAGTTTAAACTTTTTGTTCACAATGTGACGTAGATCAAGATAAGAAAGCTGAACAACTAATTACCAATAACATCATAAATTTTTAAATGAATGCCTTTATTTTCAAAATGTTTTTCAAATTTGTTGTGCTAAAGATCTTACGTTGCATTTTGAAGTATACTTAAAAGTAAAACTGGATTCACCCATATTTTTATCGAAAAAATTTATTAGTTTTTATTTAGTTTGACGTCATTCTATTTGAGAGAGAGAGAGAGAGAGAGAGAGAGAGAGAAAAAGTTTATTCGAAAAACTTTCAACTTGAATCGAATGTCCAAACAAAATTTATCCGATTGAAACATCAAATATGTGACGACGTAGACTTAACCATTAAAATTTTAAATGTATCCCCTAAATAATAAATAAAATTTTTTTTAATTAAAAACTTCACACGGAATGACAAACCTATATATACCCTTTTTATACCCTTCACACAGTGAAAAAGGGTATATAGGTTTGTCATTCCGTGTGAAATTTCTACAATTTTCATTTCCGACCCCATAAAGTATATATTTTCTGAAAGCTTATGAATAGAGGAGTCGATTAAGCTCTGTCAGTCTGTCCGTGTGTATGTTGAAATCAACTTTTTGAAGCCCCCCGATATCGCTTGGACCCGGATGAGGTATTAAAATATCAGAAATATTCGGGAGTAGAACGGTATTGAAAATCAGAAACATCGGTACATAAACAACTGAGATATGAGCAAAAACCCACGACCACCTCGTTTTTTTATTCACAAAAACAACATTACAACAACAACATACATTCATACAAACGTGTATACTGGTTAGAGAAAAAGTGGCATCGAATCCCAGCTCAGCCAAAAAAATTTTTTTTTTATTTTTTATTTAATATATTATTTATATTTTTATTATTTTTTTTTATTTTTAATTTTTTGTTTTATTTTTGTTTTATATATTACATATATAATAATTATACCCTTCACCTGTGGTGCACAAGGGTATATATAGCTTTGTCATTCAGTTTGTAATTTCTACAATTTTCATTTCCGACCCCATAAAGTATATATTTTCTGAAAGCTTATGAATAGAGGAGTCAATTAAGCCCTGACCGTCTGTCCGTCTGCCCGTCTGTCCGTGTGTTGGTTGAAATCAACTTTTAGAAGCAACTATATGTTCCTCAGATCTGTATATGGTATCAATCTCTTGGAAATATCCAGGAATGAATCGCTATTGAAATTCAGCACAATCGCCCCATAACTTTCTGAGATATGAGCAAAAAACCACGACCACCTCGTTTTTTTTCACAATTACAACAACAACATACATATATACATACATGTGAAAAACATACCAAACAAAAAAAAATTACAAAAAAAAAAAAATATTAAAAATAAGAAAAAAATAATCAAAAAATAAAAAGTTAAAAAAAAATTTAAAAAAAAATTTAAAAAAATTTTTTTTAAATTTTTCAAAAAAAAATTTTTAAAAAAATTTTAAAAAAAATATAAAAAAAAATAATAAAATATAAATAATATATTAAATAAAATAAAATAAAATTTTTTTGGTTCAGCTGGGATTCGATGTCACATTTATTCTAACGTGTACGTATCCACGTATTTTATATGGGATGAATGGTGATACAAACAATTGTTATTGCATGACTACACGTTGTGAAGGGTATATAAGATTCGGCGCGGCCGAATATAGCACTGTTACTTGTTTTTTTTTTTAATTTTTTGTTTTAATTTTTTTTTTAATTTTTATTAAAATTTTTTTTTTGTTTTTTTAACATACATACGTGAATTTATAATTTTACAATGGGATGTTTTTATATATGTATGTTTTTATATGTATGTACGTATTTCATATGGGATGAATGGTGTCACAAACTACTGTTATTGCATGACTACACGTTGTGAAGGGTATATAAGATTCGGCACGGCCGAATATAGCGCTCTTACTTGTTCACTGTGTGAAGGGTATAATAAACGATATCGACTATTGTTATATGTTTTGACGATATTTGGTGTAGGAAAAATCACATTCGTCAGCTTTATTTACATAGTTATTTCAGATGGTAGCTTTAATTGTCCAAACAAACTTATAAAAATGAATAAGTTGTGCTGCAAAAAAATTTCCGGTCAAATTTCAGTCCAAAATTTTTTTCAATCAAATAGGTAAATTCATCTAAACCCTGAAAATCTGTATTTAATTTATTTTTAATCAATAATCTTCAAAATTAAGATAAATCATCATTCTGGCATTGCTGAATCAGCTAATGCTTTGAATTGCGTACGAAATAGCTATTGTTCATATTATTTCATACGAAATAAAATTAAAATAAAACTGTGTGAATTTTAGATGAATATTAAATGTAAATAGGTTATTTTTTTAAATACATCTCCAGATTGGTCCAGTTATGCCCATGTTTGCATTTAAATTTTAGTTTCTTTTAAAAGGTATATTTTTATTTAAACCGGTTATATAGTGTGAGCGTAAACTGCGTAATAAAAAATCGACTTGCATGTGAATATATAAGATCCCAGCAAAAAAACTATCTACAAAAAAGTGAATTTGCAGGGGTTCAACTGTTGACGAAGTGATTAAATTTAGGTGAAAACACTATAAATTTTAACATTAGCGTGCCATTGGAGATCATGTGTTTACATGAATATTTTAATGAACTGGGGCTCAATTCTCGTTCTGTGAAACTGTGAAATGAAAAAGTTTTTGCATAGCAAAGGGTATGGTGGCACCATATGATATTACACACAAAAACTTTTCATTTTATAGTTTCATAGAACGAGAATTGATACCCTGCACAGAACAGTGCACAAAACTCATGCATATATGGTGAAAAGCATCCGCTGGTACATGAGTTAATTTTGTTTGTTTACATGATTTGTATAAGAAATTCTGCATGATGTTGCATTCATTTTTAAGCACATCATTTATGACAAATTGCTTAGCATTTATGGAGTCATTTAAAATTATTGCTTTTGCACAATTAATTTGTAAGTCTTTAAATATAATTCGCTTTGCACTACTTCGATTTTTTTTTTTTGCTGGGATATTAAAAGTACTTAATATTTGTAATGTAATACAGCATAAAAAATTGTTAAATCGTATAAAATAAATAATGTTCCTGTAAGAAAATAAAAACAAAATATAACTTTATTATAGTTTATACTCCATATACACTTACATATGTAATAACTCAGAGCTTTTATAATAATTTACTATTTCCTTTCTCAATGAATAAATAATTTACTTACACTTAACATCATTCGTTTGATTAAAATCATCTTATTGTTCATTAGTTTAAGTGTTTTAACTTTTACATACCTATAGGTATCGGCACATTATTGCGTCGTGCATTTGTTGGCAATTGGTTCAGATTAATAATTGCCGTCAATAATAGTAGACGAAATGTCACCGTCTTCGGTAAAATCAATACTTCATAATTTTTCTCATTTATTTGTGTTATCTAAAATATTGGGTCTTTATCCTTATAACTTACAAATATTTCGACAATATCGCGATTTAAAAAAGTCGACTATCGGAACGATTTATGTACTTTTGGCAATGATTGTTATAATCATTCTATACAATTTGCTAATATTTTCGTTTTTTGAACAGGACGATACGTTGAAAACATCACAAAGTAAGTAAAATAAGAGGGTTTCAATTACAAAAAAATGTAAATTGTAAGTACAAAAATTGCGAAAATTTTTGGTAAACTGCTTGTAGAAAAACTTTGTTAAAAATCTTTTACAAAAAATTCAACAAATTTTTAAATTCGAATATTTTTTTTATTAAAGCAGATTGCATTTTTTTATTTTAATTTTATTTTTTTTATATTAAATTCATTATAAGAATTTTTGATAAATTTTCTACAAATGTACTTTTGTATAATAAATTAATTTTATTTTTACATGAAGATAAAACGTTGTTTCTGAAATTTTAATTTTCTTATTGAAATTATTCGGTATTCGAATTGTTATATTAAAATTAATTAGGTCATAATTTAATTATTAAAGATGAAAAGTTTCAAATATTATTATTTAATTTGAATGCATACTGAATTTGAATAAATATCTTTGCGGCGTTATTCATTACCATTATCAAAAGTTTATAAAACATTTATAAAAACAATTTTCATAGAAAATCTGTTTTAAAAATCATTTATAATTACCCTTTGATAATTTTTATGAGTAATAGATAGATAATACATACATTTTTTAAATTTTGTGTTTAAAAACTTTTTTTATATTTTAGCTGCGTTTAACTTAACAAAATAAATGAGATAGAACAAGGATTTTCGTCATGCATGAAATATAAATTTCTATCACGAAAATTTAGAAGCTTTGATTAATATTCGTCAGGAAAATAAAGTTTAAAATTTTGTCTATTTGAAATATGAATCCGGTGAAATCAATTGGATTGAATTTAGTAAAGTCTAGAATTTATGTATAACCAAAAAATAAATAGTAGTTTTTTTTTCATATAACATTAAATTTCATTAAAATTTTAAATTCCTTAAAATATATCATGATTCTTTCAGGTACCTTAACATTTGTTATCGGTATATTTCTTACTTATATCGGGCTCGTAATGATGGCAACTGATCAGCTAACTGCCATACGTAATCAGAACAGTTTAGGTCAACTTTATGATCGTATACGGATAGTTGATGAAAGTTTATTACGTGAAGGTTGTTTAGTTGATAATACGTCGTTACACAAACGCATTACAATTATGATTGCATTAATGTTCATATGCGAAATAACCATAATGGTATCCAGCTATATAGTTTTAATTGATCGCCCGAAATGGTCATCTTTGCTATGGATTTTTTCTTGCATGCCTACAATTTACAATTCACTGGATAAAATATGGTTTGTCATTACACTACATGCGTTGCAGCAACGTTTCTTAGCAATAAACAAGGCTCTGAATCAAATGGTTGAAGAGCACGAACGTTATAAGATATCCTCTTCAACCCCAAAGAATTTTGGTAATAAAAAGCAAAATGTTGTAAATCAGTTTCTAATAGATGGTCAAACAAATAATTTACATTATTTGTATGTTGAATTAACTGGAGCAAATAATATTATCAAATATAAAATGGGTAAAAATCGCATAATACCAGTACAAGCCGTGGCAACATCCTTAAATAATTTTAATCAATCATCTGTTAAAAAGAATAGTCAATCAAAGATCCTGTACGTGAGTCAGTTAAACGATGTAATAAAAGTAGAAGAAAAACTAAATAACTTTTGTAAATTACATGATGAATTATGTGAAATTGGTAAAATGCTCAATGAGCTATGGAGCTATCCAATATTGGTGTTAATGGCATATGGTTTTCTAATATTTACTGCACAATTATATTTTCTTTATTGTGCTACACAGGATCAGGTTAGTTAAGATAAAGAATTTGTGTGAGTAAATTTTTTTATTCATATTTTTTATTTAGGACATACCATCTTTATTTCTATCAGCAAAAAATGCTTATATTACAGCCCTGTTCTTATTCTACACAGCAGGGAAATGTATTTATTTGATTTTTCTCAGCTGGAAAACATCTTTAGAATCTAAATGTACTGGCATAAATTTACACAAATGTGGTGTTGTTGCCGACAATAATGAACTTTTTGAAATTGTAATAGTACTTTTTAATAATATTACACATATTTTAACTATACCTACATTTAATTATAGATAAATCATTTGTCATTAAAGCTGTTAAATCATACTGTCGATTTTTCAGCTTGCGGTTTCTTTTCCTTGAACATGGAAACACTATATGGGGTAATTAGATGAAAAGATACAAATGTTATTTCATTTAATTTATATCAATTTATTTGTTTAGATTAGTGGAGGCATAACAAGTTATTTGATAATTTTAATACAATTTAACTTAGCAGCTCAACAGGCTAAAGAAACCATAAATAATGAAAGTTCAAATCGTTCATCGGATTCGGAGGAACTTGTAGATTCGGAGAAACAACTACTTACTTCTACTACTACAGCATTGACAAAATTTTTATCGAGTACTTTTACATCTGCAATGACAACTGATATATAAAATACATACATAATTATAAGTATGTAAATATGTATATATAGGCGTGGATCCAGCTTACGGATTAGGGGTGGTTCTTGTTGTAGTTTACTTTTTTATTTAAATATATGAAGTATGTTGAATAATTGCTCCTGAATTCGCGCTTTGTATAATTTAATAGTTGAACACACTTATAGAGTATTTTTAATCATTTCCTATATCGATGCCTTACTTCCTCAACCTCGTATCTTAAAAAATAAAATTTTTCAGGATAGACAAAGAAAACGGTTTATCTTTTTATACTTCAGTGTTTGATTAAAAGTTTAAATTCAATTATTAAGGAATTGATTGTATTTATGTATATTAGTAGTAATAATATACTAATCTTTTTTAGTTAAAGCATAAAACAATCGTTTGATATGAAAAAGTCAAAACCGTATTTTTTAAGATACGAGGTTGAGGAAGTAAGGCATCGATATGTATGTATGTATGTATGTATATAGCAAACTTTTATTGTAGTCTTATAAGTTTATTTTTTATAGACCCTACACGGTTTCACACGGGAGAAATATAAATCGTAGGCATAACTAGGAATGAAGCGGCAGCCTCGCAAAGAGGGGATCTGAGGCGACATTGTGGGTGATAGGTAAATGCGGGTGGGGGTCTTTCTTTAAACTTGCAAATGTGGATGGAGGGAATCACTTCTAGACAGGCTGTATAATGCATTAAATGTATTACCTAAAGAATATGCAGATCGCGGATAACGATATTTGTAGTATGTGCTTAAAGGATGCAGAGGCAGCAGCACATATAATATATAAATGTCCAGCATTAGCATGCGGAAGATGGATAATCACGGGAAACACATATTAAGTATTTGAAGAATATGCTGGCGATTAAAAAGAGTTGTTGAAATTACCAGTCGGCAGAGTGAGATGACTGGTAGTCATAAAACCTCTGGGTAGCAAAGGTCGTCGAAAAGGAACTTGTAATAGTAGTAGTCTGCTTCGATATTTCCCCTTCACATGCATAACAAATTCTGGCCTGTCCCACATTTCGATTAAATTGTTTTTAATTTATACTATTAATTCAGGTTTACCTTATTCAGATTCCTCTTATTTTTTTGAAATACTTAATTTTACCACAAATACTTACATATTTTACTTTTTAAAGACTCAGATTTTATGGAACAAACTTTTATATGACACTCTTAATATTAGACATTTTTTATGCTATTTACTGTAAATATAATAATCAATAAAAATTATAAAACGTTTTTTTTATTATTAAAGAACCTTAACAAGGTAGATATGCCTTGGGCCTTAAGACGAAATAATATTTGTTAATATTTAAAATAAAAAGGTCAGAAACTAAATAATTATTATAAATAGAAAAATTTAAATCAATTCCAATTAATAAATAAAAAGTGGTCTTAATTATTTTTCCTATATTCTAATTAAGCAAAAAGTGAATACAAATCCACTTCTAAACTTAATTTATCTATCTGTGAAATGCCTGACTAAAAAAATTGATTTGTAACACCTTCAACATAAGTTAAAACACTTTTCAACACTAAAAGATAAACAAAATATATTATTTTTGTTTTTTGAAACTGTTGGGACATACAATTTATCCACAAAATGAGTGACAAATTCAAAGTTATTGACCATGCAACCTTCGAAAGAATGCAACAAAGTAGCAGTAGTACGGCAAGCGGAACTCCAAAATTACGGAATTCTAAATACAAACGTATGACTGCAACGACCAATTTCAATTTGCTGCAATTTGCTAAATTTAAGCAGCTCGGCGTTTCATCGGGCTTAATAAAAAAAACTAAAATTCGTAAACGCATTGTGGATACACGTATCGAGTTCACCAAGAAAAAGGGGAAACAGCGAGAGGGCGGTAAAAGAAAGAAACCCACCCGTCTAAAAAAATCCATATTACTATATCGCCAAAAGAAACGGGAACAATCCCAGATACAGAAACAACTAAGTGAATCCGTAGATCAAATGATTAATTTAAAAATTATTGATAGTGAAAATAAAAATGTTGGTCCATATAACTTGCATTCATGCAATTTTCGACCGTAAGTTTAAGAATTTGTTACTCTTGCCAATTTTCAAGAATAATTTTAACAAAGACGATTGTTCGCTATTTAGTTCATTTAGTAGCATACAAACTTTAAAATTGCGATTTATGTAGTACGTATTATTATACTTATAAATAATACAAAGATTAGGAGCATTAGCTGTTAGTCTACGGATCTATGGACGAATTTAACATGTTTTCAAATACCCTGCAAAACAATACATGACAAAAAGTGATTATGCAGTGATTATGATGAAAAAGTAATTTGTTTTAGGTGAAAATAATAAAATGCATAATAGATGAAAGTTAATTAATGTTTATGACCAAACGATGTTTGTTTAAATGAGTTGTGAAATAATATTCTTATATTATTACGTTGTACTTCTTCTTTTTAACAAATAAAACGCAGTTATTATTTATTTAGCAGTAACAGTGCGACCTAAAGTTAAATGAATTTCGAAGATCATAGGGATGCATTTCGCACATAAAACTTAATTGGTAACACATTGTGTTGTATTGTATTGTAGTTCATTTCCCATCTTCATTTTCTGGTTATTGTTTTACATATCTAGTTAAAGATATCCATCTAAGCGTATTAAGCATAAATTGTATTGGTTCATATCGACTACATTTTAAAATCGAATGCATTGCATTATGTAGGTTTTGGTTTGTGCACCATAAATACAATATAATAGAACCTAATCCAAAATGTGGTTTAATTGTCGTATTGCAATAAAAAAGCTAAACCAAACTTTATAAGTTAATCTTAAGCAGAAAATATTTTACATAGCGGCATTAAAATTGCATTCAATTGCACTATTGATTTATAAATCGTGAATCTATCACTAACTGGAACTCTTATATCATCTACTTACCATTTCTTTTTGTTCTACTTTTTAATGTATGGCTGGGGAGCATATATGATGATACTTTCATCATGAATATTTACTTAAATTTCTATTTTTTTGTGATAATATACTTAGGTTTTTATTACTGTGTAATATTTTTATTTGGCCTATTTGGCTTACATTACTTTATGGAATTTACTTTGTAATACTTCTAATTTTTTTTAGCTAAGTACATATATGTTAATATTAAGTATCTGTAAGATGTAGCTTAGATGATTATTACAACTTTTTCAATAGAAAATTTTTTGGTTCGTTCGCTTACTAAAAATATTGACTATAATTTACTGCATTGTTTATGTTTTTTTTTGTAAACGAACGTAATCCCGTAAATTTCAGTAAAAAAATTCTCAATACTTTTAAGTAAACAAACGAACATAATATATATTAACTAAATAAAATATGAAAGTGCAAATATTTTAAATAAATAAAAAGTGGCAAATAGATTTATAGCTAATCTTTATTTTAAAGTGATTATAATAAACAAATGTTAATCGTGTTCTATTTTTTTAGCTACTGCAATTGTTGTACAACTCCAGAATTAAAACAATATTGCGAGCAACTCATTAGAGAACTCAATCATTTTCAACGAAGAGCGTATGCACAAAACGAAATCAAAGCGAGAGCTCATAAACGTTTTATTGTTGGATTTAGGCAAACACAAAGTTATTTACTTATAAATAAAGTAAAATTAGTAATTATAGCTACAGATTGTGAGTATAGCGAAGGAGAAGATGGTAAATACATACAGATTTTCTAACCATATGCTAAATTTAATATGCATATATTTACAGTAAGCTTAAGAGACACCATTGAAAATATTAAAACTGTTTGCAACGATCAACAAATTCCAGTAGTTTTTGCATTTCGAAGACGTCAATTGGCTTATTTTCTTTATAAAAAGGCATCGATTAGTTGCATTGGCGTATTGAATTATGATGGTGCTCGAGAAATATTTTCAAATTTAGTGGAAGCTTTAAAAAAGGCAAGCGAAATGTATAAAGCCCTTGTTTTAAAAAAATCAACATAAAATTTTTTATAGGGAAACAGTTTGTTTTATAATGTATTTTTACAAGAAAAATAAAATGCAAACATATATTAGAGAATTACAAAAATTTTTTTCAATTGATTAAAACAGTCTTTAAATATATTAATTTTCTTTTAAAGATACTTTTAATAATTAATTAATGTGTAATTATTTCTTCTATTTACAATTTAATTACAGTCTTAAATTACGTTGTATATCTAAACTCATATCCTTAAAGGCACGTAAACGTTCAAATATTAAACTGCGTTCTTCTTCGAACATTTGCCAGTAATGTAAATGTTTTCCAATATGTTGCATCAATACAGTTTTCGCAAATTGCCAACAACTTTGCAAATGACCCTTAGGCAAAGTTCCACTTTGACAAAGCGCCAGGACAAATCTTACTTGTTGCTGGGCAGATACTTGACTAAGTATAAAACCAAAAAGATTGCGTGTGTCCGGTTTTAAGTGCATAGGAAATAGACGTGATTCTGAAAAACGATTTTCGGGAAATACCAACAAGGCAGGTAGAAAAGGCATATTATATTGCCAAGGTAAATCATTGTTATTGGCGTTAATGCGTATAAATTTTAAATCCTTAATATGACGCAATGATAGAGATAGTTGTATAAAAGAATGTTGTATATTACCACAAAGAGCACAGTCGGGTGAATGTACTAGTACAACAAGTGTTTGATTGTGGGCGTACTGCAAATTATTTAAAAATAAAAGTCTATTTACCGACAATAGCATGATATCATAATCATTCGTTAAAGAAATAGTATCATAAAAAGTTCGGCTTAAGATCGCTGGTGGGTTTTCTTTATTTTTATAATAAGTATTTAGACTGTTTGAGTAGAATTTGTTAACAAATTCCATCAAATTATACATTGCAAAACGATCCTCCATAACAAACATATTCTCCTTTTCGTTGTCTATAATAAAAACCGAAGCCATACTTTGGGCGACCGGTGTCACATCAATATTTTCCAAAAAATCTCTATAACGCTGTGTATCCAAGAGAACTGTAGTTAAAGAACGATTACTGTTTTTACACTGTTGCTCGTTTCCTAAATAACCATCCAATCTTTTAACTACACTAATATAAAGTGGAGTTTGCCAAGCAATGTCCTTTGACTTCAAACAAGTTGTAGATTGGAACATATCCATCAATTCGTATATTTCTAAATGCGGATTTTTAAACAAATTGTTTCTTGCGGAATTAGCAATTTTTTCATATAGTTTATTTAAATGTTGATTAATTTCATAGTAAATATCTAAATGTTTTAAAACAATTTCTTTATTATAGTGACATTTTGAGATATCGGTAAAGATCTTCAGTTGTTGCAGGATTTTTGAATTTTGTAGTGATTTTTTCCAATTAGTTTTTAATGCCTTTCTTTTTAAAAAGTTTTTACAAGCTAAAATGTTTTTGGTAAATGGCTGTTGCTGGTCAACATATTTTTCCATGTAAGTGAAAAACTGTTTAGGCTTATTAACAAAAATAGCCAATACAGGCTGTTTCTTAATTTTTTGAACAATCGTAATAGGTGTGGTATAACCATGAAGTTTACTATAATCTTCATTTAGCTCTTCGTGTAACCAGCGTAAGATATTGCTAGCATTCCATTTGAAGTCATGATAATTAGCAAACGATTTTTTTGTTTTGTGGCCGTAAAGAAGAACACTCGGCACTGTTACATTATGTTGATTAAAAGTTTCATTGACTTGGGTAAAAGTTATTAGAAAACGATACGTGCGTATAGGGTCATGTTCTAGCCATTTTAATGCTGTCCTTAAATAATGTTCATATGCATAAGTATTTGGCTTTTCAAATGTTCCCAAAACAATGGCATCTGTTGAGGATTTCATTCTCTCCAATTCTTCTTTATTTGCTAACCGTTCTAATGGATACATAACATTTGTAATAAATTGTACCATATTTCTAAAGGTAAACAAGTCATTGTATTGAATTTTCAATTGGACTTGCCTTCCGTAATGTATCATTAATGTAGGCCATTTATGGGGAGACCCAGAACCTAATGTGGCTGCATGTGTATTCGAGCAATTACATGCCAAGTGCCAACAATCGATTGCTGCAAAATACAGCTGATCCCCAAAATACGCTGCCACCTCATTATATTGCTGTAAAGCTTCTAAACTCTCGTCGCTCCAATGTGTGTAATAGAAAATCAAAGAGATTTCGTAGAACTGCGTTTGGTGTCTTATATTAGAAACATCTGTTCCAGGACATTGCTCTATAGCAAAATATGTGTAACTGCATTGTATGGAATTTGTTACAATCAAAAACACCGCTATTAGCTGGCTTAACATTATACGTACTCAACCGTAATGTTTTTACTTTTGATGACGATTTGATTAAATATAACAGCTGTTGAAAGTTTTAGTGTTGTAAAATGAAGAGAAATTTTCAGGGATCGCATATTTTCGTTTATTTCTAATAAACATCTCTCTTAAATTTTGTTTCTTTTCCTTTCGAACAAAATTTAATATTATTTTGCAAAACTTTTTAGTTAGTTGATTGTTAATAGACATTTTTCTTGTTTAGGGTAATTTTTCATTAATATACTATGGTAAAAGCGACCTCTTGTTGCTTAAATTATGATTTAATATTATTTGAATGAATAATTTTTGATAAAGGTCAATCTTAAAACTTAAAAAAAGTTTTTTTTACCTATAAAGTAAATCAATGTCTTAAATGAAGACAGTGTTCAGTAAAGTCCGTTAGAATTTATGTCACAAATAATGACAAAAGTATGAAAAATATAAACTTTACAGGTGATACGAGTGTTTCCAAAAACGCCGGAAATATAGAAAACGTATTTTTCAACACCCCTTCGAACGCTTATTCAAAATCTGTCAGCGCAAGGAAATAAAGTACAATTCTTTGGTTCTCTCAGGCAATTTTATTTTGATCGATTTTCAGTTATTAATACCATATTGCTAATTATTACACGTTATTTACACGAATGTAAAAGTCTCGAAAATAAGATGATTTTAATTTTGATGTTTTTTTAACCGAATAACAACGTAACTTCTATACTTATTTAAAATGCTTTCAGAGCTAACGAAGTATGTCGACAAACGTTTGCTTGCTGACAAATTATTGCTGTATTAAAAAACAATTTACTTTATTAATAAACACATTTTGAAATTATTTTTTTGATTATGTATTATGTCAGCTTAAAAGAAAATAATAACTATTTGTGTACAACCCAAGAATTACGCCTTACGCATGTTTATTGTAGTTCAGCTCTCTCGTGCGTGACGTCACATCAGCAAACAAGTTATTGATATTACGAGTATAAAATGTAAAAAAGTGAAAAATGTTTCTATGTAGAAGATAAGTTGGAAAGTCGTAATATGTTTAACAATATAATTCTAAATATAATCCAGATTAAAGGCAGAATTAAGGCAGAATTAAGGCAGAATTAGTCTCTACTTTCTGTTCCGTTCCGAATCAGCTGACTTCATTCTGTTAAATAGAAAATGTGTTTAAGTCGTTAGTTGTTCTGTTACTTTCCGTGCCGTTGCGGACGAACCTGTAGAAAATAGAATTCAACGTTCATCTGTCCGTCAGCCCGTGTGTTGGTTGAAATCAACTTTTAGAAGCAACCATATGTTCCTCAGATCTGTGTATGATATCAATCTTTTGGAAATATCCGGGAATGAATCGCTATTGAAATTCAGCACAATCGCCCCATAACTTTCTGAGATATGAGCAAAAAAACACGTTTGCCTCTGTTTTTTCCCATATTTTTACCACCAAAATTAAAATTTTTCAGTCATAGAATAATTTATAGGTACCTTTGCTACTATTGTAGATTTTGGATAAATCGGGCTCTAATTGGTAAAGTTATAGGCAAAAAAAAATGTTTTTTGATATATATTCTAAAAACTTACACACGAAAATCAATTTTTTTCAGCTTCTCGACAACCGAGAGAGTCAATATTGATATCATCTGAAAAGACTTGACTAGCACAATAAAAGCACCATAAAAAACTTTAAATTTATGTTGGCCGCCACTACAAAATGGCGGACAATAAATTTATATATGAGCCAAGTCTGGTATTTTAAAATGTAACTTCTGGAATCCCCTCAATATTGGTATTAAATTAAAGGGCTTGACCAGTAGAATACAGTAAATTATTCTAAAATGTAAAATCCAAAATGGCGTCTAAAACAAAATGGCGGATACAATTTTTTTAACCCCATCAATATGGGTATCAAATTAAAGGGCTTGACTAGTTGAATACACTTAATTACGTAAAAATTCAAAATCGAGGATGGCGAAAAAAGGGCTATAACATGAAATATAGGTTAAGCTACGATGTGAGATTATACCTATGTATATCATGGTGAAGGGTATTATCAGATTCAGCACGGCCGAAAATAACACTCTTACTTGTTATAAGTATGTAATCGCAATGACATTTTAATATTGAACACAAAAACTTTTACTTAAAACAATTTTTTTTTTATTATTATCATCATCATTATTATCATTAATATATAATTATAAATAAATAAAAAAAATTAAAATATAAACTTAATAGATATAGCAAAAATGATTTAATTTACTTTATTTAGCACACATAAAGCAAAGTAATCAATACAAATTAAAAAAAAAGATACAGAAAAACTTAAAATTTAATGTAACTTCAATGCAAAGAATGATACCTTAAAACTTAATATATTACTTTAAAAAGTTAACAAAATTTTTAAGCACAAATTTTCATTATTTATTTGAACATTTAAACACCTGTTAAGTAATAATAACCACCACATACGTCGCAATCATATTTTTTAGCACTCTTATCTGTTGATTTTGGATTTAACAATTTAAATAAATCTGTAACTCCCAATATAATGTCATTCCTCTTCATATGTAAAAACTCGTAAGTATAATCTTTATAATTTTCAATTATATGTATAAACATTTTGTATAAAATCATTTCAGTTGTAATAAAAGTTCCCTGTTGAGAGTCAATTTTTTCAACTTCTGTATCAATAAACATACGAGTTTGATTTAATAAAAACTGCAAAACCGTTTCCGAAAAATATAACCCAATACCATTAAGAACATTAATTAAATTTTGTGAATTTGCTATATGTTGTACAAATTTCGATCCATAATGTTTTGATAATTGTGGAAAATTAAGTTCAGTAATTTCCTTATCGACAACCATCAGGCCCGAAATTATCTCCATTACACCGGCACCCAATACCGAAAGAGTTGACAAGAAACCGGTTTGTTTTAGATTAGTATATATTGTATGTAAATTGCATAAGACATCTTTATATGGTATATCATTGAGCAAACGCAACACATCGATATGAACAGTGTTTTTGCAAGCATATTTTTTTACTCCTTCCGACACTAAAGTAAGGCCAGCTCTAATTAAAAAAAGTAATGTAAAAAACAAAATAAAATGCTTAAATAATAGAAAATACTTACTTAACTTCAGATTGTAACAAACCCCGCAATGTAAATCCACCAACTTTTCCAATTTGTGATATTATAACAATATTATTAATAGAGTGTGTTAGTAAAATCAATGAAGAACTAAATTCCAAAACATCATGAAAATTTAGCTCTTCTCCATCCAGATATCTCTTTAACGATAAAATTACATTTTTTTAAAATAATATACAGTTTATGTTTATCGATACAATTTGAACAATCACTTAAATAAAAGATTCACAAATAACATAACAAAACAAGCATAATATACCTTTACTGACATACAAACCAAAACGCTTTCGAAATAAACAAAATTACTACTGAAATCACACTAAATTCGTTTTGAAAAATATGTGGCAATATAACTGTAATTTTTAATCCATTTATTTGAACTGCATGAAACATACTGGGGCTCTTATCAGAGGACCAAATATTCTTAATCTTTGCGTTTTAGACACTGTATCAGCACAGGGAAGTTCCACAGTTCGTTGGAAAAACCTTTCGAGGCTTGCATGATAGCACATAAGGAATTGTTAATAATGCTTTTATAATAAATTTCTTGTTTACTTAGTTTTTTTTACAATTTCATTCTTCATGAAATGGTAAATTTTTAATTTTATTTTCAAAATTTATTAAATATAAAAAAAAAATGCGGTAACATTGTTAAGAGAGTAAGTGACTTCAAATGAGAGCATAAAAAACTCTCTCTAAATAAAATATATATATGCTTTCTTACGTTTATATTCTGTGACGTATTTAAAATGTCAACTTGTACGAAAAATTTCGTAATGTGAGAGTTTTTTAATTGTATTGTTTTATGTATTAAATTCGACAAAGGCCCCAGTCAGATTTTAGTTCAGCTGCCATAAATTCTACATAGTACCAATATTATGTTCAACGAAAGTTTTATGTTCTAACGTCAAAATATATTTTCTACAGATTACAAAAAATATTAACCCTCTTATTCATAAAAAAAATATTTTACTTTTATTGAAGGTTTATTTGACAGATTGTGTACAGAAATTTGTCAAATAAACTTTCAATAAGCATACATTTTTTTATGAATACGACAGTAATTTTATATTTTTACTTACCGTAAATAAATCATAGATTGTTACAATAAATGTTGAACAATTAATTAAAGTCGCACCGCTATTTATTGCCTGTATGGAAATACCAGCAGTCTAAAATATAAAAATATATTCATATGTACATAATTGAAATAAACTATCTAAAAATATGTTGTCAAAACATTTATACACTCATATTCATAATTTCTTTTAAAATTTAAAATGAATATGTTATGAAAATTTTGTTAATAAACCTTTAATAAACTTGTATTATATCTGTGGCAATAAGTTAAAAAAGAACAGGGGACAAAATGTGACATATGAACCCGGACGTTATTTTATGTCCGAATGTTCGAGTTTTGCTGTGCTTATTTATCAGGTAGTCGCAGTTAGGAAATAATTTTGTTTGTAATATTTTGTATATATATGTATGTATATATATGTATATATGTATGTATGAAGTTTAAAATAATTGAGAGAAGAAAGTAAATTGTTTTTTATCTATGGACTTTGTCAGATGAAGTTTAAAAATAAGTGAAGAAAAAACAAGTAAGAGTGCTATGTTCGGCCGTACCGAATCTTATATACCCTTCACAACGTGTAGTCATGCAATAAAAATAGTTTGTATCACCGTCCATCTCATATGAAATACGTACATACATACATACATATAAAAACATACATATAAAAAAACATCCCATTGTAAAAATATAAATTTACGTATTTATATTAAAAAAAAAAATAAAAAGAACTTTAAAAAAAAAAATTTAAGAAAAAATAATAAAAATATAAATAATAAATATAAAATAAAAAAAAATAGAAATAAATAATAATTAAATGCCTTGGTGTTATTCTTGACTCAGGTCTGAATTTTGAGAGTCATGTCAATTTTGTTATATCTAGAATTAACTTTACTTTTAATATAAAGAAACAAGTTGTTCATGCTCTTATTATGCCTATATTTTTGTCTGGCTTAGAAGTGTACGCAGGTACCTTTGGATACATTATAAAGAGACTAAGGTTAGTATTTAATAGGGTGGTTAGGTTCCTGTACTCCGTTAGATTTGGTCAGCATATTTCATCGTTTGTTTTAAAGTTTTTAGGATTTTCTTTTATGAAATTTATAAATTTTAGAAATATTTTACACTATTGTTTTTATTTCTTCGAGCTAAAGATCACTTTTTTTATAAAAATTATTTTTTTATTCCGATATTTTGCTACCACATTGGGTAGCGAAATATAATTTTTATAAAAAAAAGTGATCTTTAGCTCGAAGAAATAAAAACAATATATTAATATAAAAAGATCGAAGAAATTTACACGATATTTAATATTTTACACTTTTATAAGTTATATAAGTTGCAGATACCTAAATATTTAGTTAAGTTTTTTAGGTTTTGTAGATCTAATAGAAAAAGACAGTTGATCATACCAAGATTGACCTCAATTTTGGAACGATCTTTTTGCGTGAGAGTGGCACGAACTTATAATAGGTTATCGGATACTTTAAGGACGTTTGATGTTAATATTGATTCTTTTAGGAAAAAACTTTTTCGCGAGTTGTCTGTTAATAGTACTTAATTGAGTGACCATTCTCTATACATTTACATATTTCAATCTTGGTCTTAAGTTTGGCTTATATTTTCTGTGCAATTTTCTTGTCATTATATTTTTAATTCCTTAATATTTACTTATATTTAAATTATTACATTATATTTTTATAGTTTAAGTAAAAAGCATTGTAAATTTTTTTTTTAGTAGAAGTTTGTAGCCAATTATGGCCTAGAGGCTTGGTTGCCGAAATTTAAATAAATAAATAAATAAAAATATAAATAATACATAATTTTCGTTTATAACGTTTAATACGAACTTTCGCCTTAAATGAACCAATTTCAAAAGTACGCGTTTTATTTCTAATAAACCATACAATTTTGTTCGCTTATTACGAACCCGTTTAAAGCGAACTTTCGGTTATAACAAACTTTATTTGCAGGCAAAACTTGTTTATTTTTCGGTTAAAAAGAACCAAAAAGTTGTGCTATGAACAAAAAATTATATTTTTGCACCGGCACTACTAACACGCAGTGTTTTTTTCCTATGTTCTCGATTCCGGGAATTTCTCTGAGTTTAATGTTTGTTTGTGCGAAGACGATGTGCAGACTGCAGTTTAAAATTGCAAAGTTACAAGATGGACGTAGTACCAAATGAAAAACAAAGAAAATGGTTTTCTTTAAAAGAAAAATCTATATATCACGAATTCCACAGAAAAGTCATCCGTCACACATGTGCGTGACGATGTTAAAAATTAGTAAAAGATGAATATATATATATTTTTTTCAGATAATATAACTTTTCGTATAATCTAAGATTGCTTCTTCTAGCTGTTAAAAACATGAATTTTTATCTGAAGTAATTTCGCAGAAATTTTTGATAGAAACTGACATAAAATGTTCAAAAGGTAAATTTTGTAACATGTGCGTACGATACATTTTGATTTATACTAACGAAATTAGAAAACCTATTAATAAGTGCTTTATAAATTTTTGAAAGAGCATAAAATTAAATAATAATAGCGGCAAATCTGCTTTAACAAAAAATATTTTTTTAACAAAATTAGTTGCAATTATTCGCACTCTGTAACAGTGCGTGACATGGATTTTATCTATATAAATAAAAGTGAAACTCTGTGTGTGTGTGTGTGTTGGCTATAGACTCCGAAACTGTAAAACCGATCGGACTCAAACTTTGGCAAATTGTTGTACACATACCAGGGAGTGTTTATGGGTGGAAAAAAGTGGGCGGGGTCACGCCCATAAAAATTAGTTATCAGTTTTAGCTACTTGCACTTGACCGATTTTTCTGAAACTTTGCACACATATCGAGCTGTCATGACTAAATAATATGAAATAAATATGAAACGCTTACAACAAGGTGTAAAACAAAAGCAAATATGCCAAGAATTAGGCCTCAGCAAGTCAACAATTGCTAAAATTTGGAAAAATAAGGACTTGGTCCAAACTAATTTTGTACATAAAAAAGGTTAAAGCCCCTTGTTTTATAAATAGACAAAGGAGTTTCACATGCATGTGCACTTATGTATATAAATTGTTTTTTTTTTTCAAGTCTTCATGTAAAGCGAACTTCGTTTAAAATGAACAATTTTGCCCAGTTCCTTCAAGTTCGCTATAAGCGAAAAGTATTGTAAATAAAATAAATTTTTTTTTTTGGCTCAATTGGGATTTTATGCCACTTTTACTCTAACCAGTATACCACGTTTGTATGTATGTATGTTGTTGTTGTGTTAAAAAAAAAAACGAGGTGGCCGTCGTTTTTTGCCCATATCTCAGTTGTTTATGTACCGATATTTCTGAATTTCAATACCGATCTACTCCCGAATATTTCTGATATTGTAATACCTCACCCGGGTCCAGGCGATTTCGGGGGCCTTTAAAAAGTAAATTTCAAAAGACACACGGACAGACTGATATAGCTTAATCGACTCCCCTATTCATAAGCTTTTAGAAAATATATACTTTATGCGGTTGGAAATGAAAATTGTAGAAATTTCACACGGAATGACAAACCTATATATACACTTTTTCACTGTGTGAAGGGTATAATAATCAGATGCTGAATCAAGACTACCTAGTAAATAAATATTTATGGAATTTGAATATTTTGTACTGAATTAATTTTTGAAAATTTTATTCTTCAATTTATTAGCTAGTACTTATTAAGTGAACTATACTATTTTAAATAAATAAATATATATATATATGTAAGTATATAGTAAGGACTTCTGTTGATGTGATTATAAATGCTAGAACCTATCTCTGGTTTAAGCCAAGACTAAAAATAGTTAAACTTGCTTTAATAATATATTAATATTACTGTTATGAACATTAGCTCATTTAATTGCGAACGACAGTGTATTTCTTAAGTTAAAATTTAGTTTTCCATATGTTTGTAAGAAAGTGTCATTTGCATTTAAATAAAAATATAATTAGGAAATAATGTTAAAAATCTATATATTTTACTCACAACTGACAGTTCACCCCCATTGGGTACAGCCATATACGCTCCAAAAGTAGCAACCGATGACGTCAAGCTTATAATATTGCCTGTTAAATTTAAATTCGCATTAAGATTCCTTTCTGTGCCCCGTTTTACCTCGTCAGACATTTTTTGATAATCACGCACAGTTGTATAAGTTTTCGAACCAATTGCAAGAACTGAAAAAAGTGGAAAAAACAATGTTGCTGCCTGGCCAACAACCGAAACAATTGACATAATATTATCGATCTTAGTTAGGGTTTGGTAAGAATATGCCGGTGTAAAAAAATATTCCAATTCAACCTAAATTAGATTAGAAAATTTAAAAATATTTTTCAAACATTGTATTATTATATTGTAAAGAAAATTTCCTCCTATATAAATAATCAATCTTTTAAATTTATCCAAGGTTTTTTTATTTACTTATTTAATTAATAATTAATCAAGATTTAAAAAAAAAATAGTTAGAAAATTTAAAAAATTGATTAAGAGCATGGGATTTATTAGATTAATTTAAAATATACATAAATATGTATTGCTGGTCACGGGTAGAAAGGACAAGACAAAAACGTAATAGAAACTGTATTATCATAACAAAATTTCTTCTATAAAATTGCTTGTAAAACTGTTATTTTATACCCTTCACACAGTGAAAAAGGGTATACAGTAAACTCGCAGAAACGTGAACTAATTTTTACCAAGGGTGTTCACGTTTTCGATTTTGTTCACGTTTTAGATTGCATTTTTTCTATGACATATTTTAGTCTTTTTTACATTTTATTTAATTTAAAATAAAGTATGTACGTTATTTTCACCTATGAAACATGTTTTGATTCAACATTTTGTAAGTGACATCTGCCATATTTTAATGTACTACATGGCTACTATGGTTTGCAAAAGGATTTTTAAGATACTTTTTTCTCAATTATTTATTGAATTCATCCAAAATAGAGGTTTAGCATGGTTATTTTCCTTAATTTGATTGTGCAATTCAATAACTTCTTATTAATTATAATGCCGCTAACCGGTAGGTTTTTATTTCGAAGTTGTGTAAACCATTTGTACAGAGATTTTTCTATTTTTGAATGCTTCGAAGTATGCAGTGTTTTCCGTTTTCCAGGACCCGAAAATATATTATTAACGCATTTCGAAATCGCATCTTTTTTGTTTCTTTTTGAACAAATCATCGATTTGGCGATATTACACTTTTTTGACAAACCAGTTACAGATGAACCTTTGCGTAAAAGCTCTAAAATATCTGACTTTTCTTGAAGATTTAACACTTTTGGTTTTATATTAGACATATTTTCAATAAAAATATATTTAGAGATTACTTGTTTATATTATTTATATACCTACATATATGTATAGTCAGCACAGAGAGATGCTTCCAGTAGAACTGCCGCATTAATACTTAAGCTATTTATCATGCAACAAAAGTTGTTTAAAACAAACAAACTACGAAATTCTACTGCGGGAAATCCTAAAAATTTTAAATAAGCTTACAAAATTGAATTTTAACGTTCGATAAAAGTTCACGTTTTAGAGCCTTCAGCCTTTGTTCACGTTTTAGAGTAGTCAATGTGATAAAAACAAGTAACAGTGCTATATTTGGCCGTGCCGAACCTTATATACCCTTCACAACGTGTAGTCATGCAATAACAATTGTTTGTATCGCTATTCATCTCATTAATATGAAATACATACCTTACCTTCTTTTTATTTTATATATCATTTATATTTTTATTATTTTTTTAATATATTTTATTTTTAAATTTTTAAAAAAATTTTTTTTGTAATTTTTGCTTATAGTTTTTTTTTTGTATTTTTTTTCAGAAACGTACATACGTAAACTCAGTTTATAATTTTGCAATGGGAGGTTTTTATATATGTATGTTTTTTATTTCATACTAGCCAAACCCGGCGCGCGTTGCTACGCCCCTTCATGAATCGAAATGCATTCTGAATTTTAATTGAATATCAAGTGAAAAAACCTAAAAATTTTATTTTTTATGGGCGTGGCATTGCCCACTTTTCTAGTCACGAAATTGTAAAGTCATAACAGCTCAATATGTGTGCAAAGTTTCAGAAGAATTGGACCAGTGCAAGTACCTCAAAATTAAAATTGTTTTTATGGGCGTGGCCCTGCCCACTTTTTTTATCACGAAATTGTAAAGTCATAACAGCTCAATATGTGTGCAAAGTTTCAGAATAATCGGTCAAGTGCAAGTACTTCAAAATGATACCTTTTTTTTATGGGCGTGGCACTTCCCACTTTTCTAATCACGAAATTATTTAGTCAGGACAGCTCAATATGTGTGCAAAGTTTCAGAAAAATCAGTCTGGTGCAAATACCTCAAAATTATAGCCTTTTTTAATGGGCGTGGCCCCGCCCACTTTTTTAGTCTTAAAATTATAAAGTCACGACAGCTTAATATGTGTGCACAGTTTCAGAAAAATCGGTCCAGTGCAAGTGCCTCAAAATTAAAACTTTTTTAGGGGCGTGGCCCCGCCCACTTTTCTTATCACGAAATTATTTAGTCATGACAGCTCGATATGTGTACAAAGTTTCAGAAAAATCGGTCAAGTGCAAGTAGCTAAAACTGATAACTAATTTTTTATGGGCGTGGCCCCGCCCACTTTTTTTCATCCATAAACACTCCCCGGTATGTGTACAACAACTTACCAAAGTTTGAGCCCGATCGGTTTTACAGTTTCAGAGTCTATAGCTAACACACACACACACACACACACACAGAGTTTCACTTTTATATATATAGATGAGATGAATGGTGATACAAACAATTGTTATTGCATGACTGTACGTTCGGCACGGCCGAATATAGCACTGTTACTTGTTTTTAATTTTTTTTATTTTTTATTTTTTTAATATTTTTTTTAATTTCTTTTTTAATTTTTTTTTTTTTCTTTTTTTATTTTTTATTTTATATTTATTATTTACTAGAAAAGACCGGCGCGCGTTGTTACGCCCCTTAATGAATAAAAATGCATTCTGAATTTTAATTGAATATCAAGTGCAAAAAGCTAAAAATTATAACATTTTTTAATGGGCGAGGCACTGCCCACTTTTCTAATCACGAAACTATATAGTCATGACCGTTCAATATGTGTGCAAAGATTTAGAAAAATCGGTGAAGTTTAAGTAGCTGAAAATAATAACTTTTTTATATGGGCGTGGCACTGCCAACTTTTCTAATCACTAAATTGTAAAGTCATGACAGCTCGATATGTGTGCAGTTTCAGAAAAATCGGTGAAGTTCAAGTAGCTGAAAATGTTAACATTTTTTTTATGGTCGTGGCACTGCCCACTTTTCTTATCACGAAAGTGTAAAGTCATGACAGTTCAATATGTGTGCAAAGTTTCAGAAAAATCGGTCAAGTGAAAGTAGCTAAAAATTATAACTAATTTTTTATGGGCGTGGCCCCGCCCACTTTTTGCCACCCATAAACACTCCCTGGAATGTGTACAACAACTTGCCAAAGTTTGAGTCCGATCGGTTTTACAGTTTCGGATTCTATAGCTAACACACACACGCACACACACACACACACACACACAGAGTTTCACTTTTATATATATAGATAGATATTTTTTTATTATTATTTTTTTTAATTTTTTTACTCTTACTTGTTGATACGATATCATTGATTTTTACTGTGGGGGTGTTTTTATGTTTTATGTTATTATAATCACTGAAAAATTTAATATCGTAAAAAATATGACTTAGGGCCTTTCTACTTGTGACCATCGGTATGTACATAAAAGAAATTACCTCATTATTATTATTTAGTGAGTAGATGCCATTTTTTGGTGCTATCATTATGCCATAGGTAAATATATTGTTGTTTACAAAGTCATTCCAATTTTGGTAAATACGAGACGTTTCGTCGATAAATATCATACAGCAGCCAGCGCTGCTATTAGTATCTTTTTAAAAAATGTATTATTATAACTTGCATTTAAAATTGGTGCTTTTTAAAGGTTAACGTAAACTAAATTCTAGTAACTTGTCCCATAACCTCCTAATTATAACTATTGAGATGTATAACATTTATACATATATACATATACTCATACACATATGTACATATAAACTTATGTATATGTACATATACTTCATATTTTCAAATAGATGGTCATACCTAAAAAATAAAACAAGTATATCTGTATCGAAAAGAAAAAAACTGCTTAAGTAGACATAAGCTGAATTTGAGATAATCACATTATTGCAACCCCGGAGTTCAAAACTACACTGAGGCAAATTTTAAACTTATTGCCTATATCTTTTCAAAAAACAATATCACTGGAATTATGACTTATTTTAACTTAAATTTAGCTAAATATACGAAAAAAAAAAGAATTTATAATAGTCATCATTTTAGAAGGAATCAATTTTGAAAAATCAAATGAAAAATTTAAAACAGCTTTCCTGAAAAACTATAAAAACCGATATAAGCAGTTTTTCCTTATTGCCACAGATATATACGTAGTTGGTTACAGTAGAACTATCCTAACTTTAATAATTGTAACTTTACAGACAAAAAAAAACATAATAAAAACTGTATTATCATGATGTAACTTCTTTTGTAAAATTGTTTGTAAAAATGTTATTTTTGATACTATTGCGTTAAATTTTTGTTTTGAGGTGTATTTGTGTGAAATACAGTCAAACTTTCTTATAGTGAACTTCTATTTAATGAAGTTCTCCCTATTATGAACTAAAATCAAGAACACAGCTTTTTCGTTCCGCTTTCAATGTATTTCAATCTCCGTAAAATGAATTTCTATACAATGAATCTTTCTTTACTATGAACACAATTTTGTAAACAAAAATACATTTTACGTGTGTTTTTGTCTCCATATAATGAATTATTTTTAGCAGCTTTGTTTTACACTATTTATAAAGAAAATAAGTAATATTTTTGAGTTTCCTAAAGTATGAAAATAAAAACAAAAAAGTTAATGATTTGCCTTTTAACATCAGTTGACCGAGTTCAGTGAACGAAAATGACGCCCGGAGTAGTATTTCATCAAAGACATCAAAGAAAAAATATTAGTATATTCCGTCCAATGAAGATTTTCTAAGCAGTGTCTTAGAAAGTCGTGGATTACAGCAGATTATATCAGATAACAATGAAGAGAAACTGGGTGGTGAAGTAAAGTCAACTATTGATAAAATGTCACTTACATTAGAACACGTTTCCTGTTCTTTTTATGTACTACGAACTTTTTTGCAGGTGGAGAGCAACGTTATAACAATTTATTTAAATCTCTTAATGTAATTGAAGCTTTTATTGATAAAGGAAAATTGAAAAATGTAGTTCATACAAAAATTATTTTAAATAAATAAAAAAACAAAAAAAAATATTTCTGTATAATGAAGTTTCTATATAGTGAAATACTTGTCTGTCACCGTTAAGATTCACTATAGGAAAGTTCGACTGTATATTGAATCACTGAAAAATTCAATTTCCTAAAAAAATACGAATTAATGTCTTTCTACTTGTGAGCATTGATATGTACTCTAATAAATTGCTAATATTGGTGTTGGGAAATTTTTCTAAGTATACGCACCCTACGACTGTCAAATTTCTTTGTTATATTTTTTTTACATTTTATAATGAAGTAGGTGCGAGCGACCCCGTACTCTTGGGTAAATTTCTATAAAACGATATATTACTAATTATTAATATATATACAAATGATATACAATAAAAGTCATTCTTCCGAAGGAACAAAAATGTTTCAATATTTCAGCTACAGCATTTTTATGCAAAATAATCATGAACATTTTCGAAAAAAGAATGTGTGTTAGAAAAACCGTGAAAATCAAATGCTTGCCTCAATAGTTTTAACAACAAAAATTAATAATAATAATAATAATCGTTATTGATTTATTTAATATAAGTTTATTTCCTATGGAGAATGTGCACTATATAATATCATGTTTATAAATATTTTTTTATCCCTGGTTTTTTGTCTAATATTTGGATAATATTGTCAATGTTTTCTGTGCTCTATCGGAGTAATCAGATCAACACGGAATCGAATATTTAATTGTAGGTACAGGGACAGAGTTACTGGGCAATTGAAATTTTAAATTTCTTTATACATATGTATATGTAGATAATACCTATATATACATATGTATATGTTATACTTTTAAGCTTTGTGTTTTTTTATTATTGTTATTAAAATTGACGAACACCGAGTAGTTAGCGTGACACTTCCCAAACGCGTTGAATATAAATTCTGTACCTATATTATAGTATTTTAGTTAATATTACATAGAGTTTTCAAGCTAGAAATGTATGCAACCAATCATCAAATAGTATGGCACTTTCCGCATTTTTAAGTACAAAAATCTTTTTTTTTGCGTTTGGTAGTCATGGACAAAATAATGTACTAGTTTTAAATAAATTATGAACATTAATTTTGAAACTTACTTATACAACGTCTAGTACGAAATACCGGATGTATGGTATAATTGTGTGAATATCTTGCCTTTTCTATATCTAATTCTGGAGTAACGAGTACATAGATAATAGAATGCAACAGAGCTTCATTAGTATATTTTCCTTAAAAGAAAAAAAAATTATTGTATTATATATGTATGTAGTATATGGGTTAAAATTTTACATATTGTCATCTTTTTTTCGTGCTTATGTACAAATGCATAAATATGTATGTATGTAAAGTATGAATTTAATGTTATGTAACTTTAACTGTAAAATTTCTACAATATTAATTTTCGACCCCACAAGTATATATTTTCCGAAAGGTTGTGACTAAGAGAGTCGATTGATCCATGACTGTCTGTCCGTGTGTTGGTTAAAACCAATTTTTAAAAGCCCCACATGTTACTCAGATCATTTGCAAATATGCGGAAATGAATTTCTATTGAAATTCAGCACGATTGCCGCATAAATATAAGCAAACAAATATGACTGCCTTTGTTTTTTCCCATATTTTTACCACAAAAATTAACATTTTTCAGCCCCAGGTTTATTTATAGAGACGTTTGTTCCTTTATACCTTGGTTCCTGTGTTTGATATACCTCTACGGATATTTTAACAATATTTTGGATAAATCGGTTACTAGCCGACAAAGTTATAGGAAAAAATAATTATGAAAAATATAATTTTTTTAAATATGTAAACAATTGAAGCTCCTAATTAATTTTTGAAAATTATTGCCGAGAAAAACTGACAAATCGGTTTGAAACTGACTGAGATATAAGCACTAAAATACAAGCGATTTTAAGTGAAAATCGATTTTTTTTTTTAGATTTTGGACAACAGAGAGGAATGATATGGGTATAAAAAAGAACTCGACTATCAGAATATAAGACTTATGGGCAAATCTAGTAAATATTTCCATCACAAAATGGCAAAAATTCTTTTAACCCCATATGAGTATCAAATAAAAGAGCTTGATTGGTAGAATACAGTTAACTATGTAAAAATGCAATTATTTTTATATGTAGGAAAAATTTTGTTGCTAAATTCTAATAAATTAACACATACTCATATAAGTAGGCTTCATAGTTACATCTATTTTTGGCGATACTATGAGGTTTTAAATATAATAAATGGTAAAGTATGTCTCATATGGGAGGTAAGCATTAACGAGGCTATGATATTAGTAGTTTCTTTGTTAAAATAATTAGATGTAAATTGTTGGCATACTATTTGTAAATTCTCATAAATTTGTTAATAATAGGTCTGTTCGTTTACTTTTCCGGTAAAGTAAAACCATTTTACCCAATTTGTGTTTATTTATTTGAGTTTTTTTATGTATGCATAAAAAACTGATTGATTGTTACATATAATTTACAATTTAAATATGTCAAATAAACTTAAAACTTTGCTAAAACATTAATCAAGTTTTCGTACTAGAATTACGAGCGGTGTCTGGTATTTCTTAAAACATATTACATAAGAGATTTTTCAAATTCGGAAGAAGAGTATACTTATAAAATACATAAGTATATATATATATATATATAGATATAAATAATAAATTCATGTGAGCACAAAATGTACGAACAAATTGAAAACTAGTCGGGAACGTTATGTAAGTTAAAAAGTAAAGTTATTTATTACTCACTCTGTTGCCATATATTACGATATAATTTAACTCTTATTTCCTTTACACTTGCATTGTGTTTTGCAGCTGCCCTTAGTTCATTTTTTGAGGTATAGATATTTTTGTCATAAGGCAACATACATTCCAATTTCTTGATTAACGTTTCAGATTGATCGGGTGCTAACCTAAAAAAAATATTTTAAAATTTAAAGATATTACTGCATCCAAAAATTTTAAGTATAACTTACACATCCCAAATAATTTCCGAGTGTAAAGCACAGGTAAATGCCAAATCCTGTTGAACTTCATAAGCTGCGCGAAATCCTACAGGTGCCCCTATACAATTTTTATTATTTGATAACATTTGCTTTAATACTTTTTTATTTTGCCTTATAAATTTTGCGCCTTTACTTGTTCACGACTTTTTTCTTATGTCCCTTGCCATTTTATTAAAGATAAATATAATAAAACGGTACAAATATTTTATAACAATTGGAAGACAAAAACACAAACACATTTAACACGCAACACAAAACAAGCTATTCTTAACAAAATTTAGCGGGGAACTGAATTTTTTTTATTTAATTTAAAAAGTGATGAGTTAGGTACCCTTTTGTTTGGAACAAATGCAAATAATGGCATACATACATAAGTATAAAAAAGAAATTAAGCCTGATAGTTTAAAAAAACCATAAGTTTATATTAACCAATTATTTTCCTCGTTTTCATGCAAATATATTAAAAACTAATTTATTAAAAACATTAAAAGCGTTTTTATTAAAAAAAAAACAATAAATATTATTTCATAAAATACTGAAAATTAAAAATATACAATTAAACGTATTTAATTTTTTAAAGAACATTATTATTAAAATCTATGTTTAAGCCGTTAAAAAAATATTTGTTCGTTCCATGGTGTAATTATATAAAGCGATAACGTAGAGGAGAGCAATTTTTGTCTCTCTCTATCTCACAAAAAAATAATCAGCTGGGCTGGCACCGCCATCTGTATAAGTGTACCCTGTCTCGTTCGAAAGCGTAAAGAATTACCTAACAATATATAACACTGCATCATATTTCAAATCATGACCTTTTGTTTACTGGGTAACTCGGTCACCAACGTTTTAATCTCTGGCTTACTATATTATACAGTTTCCTTGAAAATACGTAAAAACCGGAAAACTAGATATGATATAGGGAGACTAAGCTCCTACTAGACATGCCTATTTAGTCAATAGTATATACATACATACATATGTGTACCCATGGTGTAATTACATAAGGTGATAGCGTAAAGGAGAGCAATTTTTGTCTCTCTTTTTTTATGTATGGAGTTTGACAATTTCCGAAGTTGAAATAATTTTTTTAAGTATGTATTTCGACATTCTCCAGAACACAAAAAAATAGTCAGCTGGGCTTGCACCGCCACCTTGTATAAGTGTACCCTGTGTGTACAGTGCTACACCAATACAAAGTAAAACAAAAAAATTAAATTTCCATAGAAAAACAGTTGTATAAACCTTTAACAATTTTGATGAATACAAAAAAGTAAATATTAATTCTCAACTACTTACAATAAACCGAATTTTAAAAGTTTTGCACACTAATAGAACTCCCATGACAATAGAATTTAATGGTAAAAAAATTGGTCAGCTCCACGGCAGTAAAAATTCCGCTTTACTAATCAAAAAACTCCACAAACAAATAAGTACTTAGAAAAACTGTGGACAGTTTTATTTTTTTAAATAGTTAAAAAAAAAAACAAAATAAAAACGTAAGATTTTCGAAAGTTTTGCGTTTTTATTTTATTTAAATTTTAGTTTTATGGGCTATAAGTTCAGTGTGATAATAAAAATATCATGAAAAATTAGTTTTCCGATATGAGCGGAGCGAAATGTATTTGTTCTCTGATTTTTCGTGTAAATGTAAAGCATGTTTAAAGAAAATAAAATTTCAGAAAAAAACTTGTTCATGTAACCAAACTAAAATTTCTATACATAAAAGAGATGTGTTATCAACCTGCAGTGATCAGCTGTTTCTTGTTTTGACATTTATAAAGTGTTTTTTTTTTTGTTTAAATAATTTTGAGAAAATAAACATGTTTAGTTTGCGCTTGAATTTTAGCAATAATTTGAAACTATTTCATCTTCTAAAACGGACAAGACATAATGAAGTTGAAGAAACATCTAAAGAAAATGAGGGTTCAACAAGTCGAGCGCAGATGTTGCAAAATATGTTGGTAACAGATGAAATAGTGAAACCAAAGATTAATCCCAAGGAGACGTCAGTTGTACTGTTTCCCGGTCAAGGAACGCAATATGTTGGTATGAACTCTAGGCTTTTGCGATTTCCCGAAGCCAGACGAATATTTGAAATGGCTAATGAAGTTTTAGGCTATGATTTGCTTAAATTATGTCTAGAAGGACCTAAAGATAGACTTAATCGTACTGAACATGCTCAACCCGCAGTTATGGTTTCATCATTGGCTGCTTTGGAACAATTAAAAGAGGAACGACCTAAGGCTATAGAGAAATGTGTGGCTACCGCCGGTTTTAGTTTAGGCGAGTTAACTGCGTTAGTGTTTGCTGGAGTTATTCCATTTGATAAGGGTCTCAAGTTAGTGCAAGTACGGGCCAATGCCATGCAAATGGCTTGTGATAAAACTTCCGGTGCCATGGCCATGGTTTTATATGGCCCAGATACGGAGATTGGAATGGCTTGCGCTAAGGCCCAACAGTGGTGTATTGATAAGGGCATAGAGAAGCCATACTGTGGTGTTGGCAATTACATGTATCCACATTGTAAAATCATAGCTGGAAACACTGAAGCTATTGAATTTTTAGAAAAAAACTCGAAAATTTTTAAAATTCGACGTATAAAACGCTTGACTGTTAATGGTGCTTTCCACACACCTCTAATGGATTCGGCTGTAGAACCATTTGCTAAAGCTTTAAGTAAAATTCATTTAGAAGAACCTTTAATACGAGTGTACTCCAATATAAATGGTAAAACTTATGGAAGTGTAACACATATAAAAAAACTGCTACCAAAACAGGTTGGTCATTCATTAAAACTGATTCCAACAATTCTTTTATCTAACAAGTTTTGATTTTTTGTTTTTAGATTATACGACCTGTTAAATGGGAACAGACAATGCATGAAATGTATGAACGTCAACAAGGTGTTGATTTTCCAAGAACTTTTGAGTGCGGTCCTGGTAAAGGTTTAATACCGGTTCTCGAAAAAGTCAATGCCAAAGCCGCCAACACCGCATATAATATAGAAGCTTAGAAGTTGTTATTGAGACAACTTAGCGATGTGAAGAATCGAACTTGTTTTAAGTAAATGTTAAAAAAGTGCTTGTTTAAGATCTTTCCTTTGAGCAAAACTATTGAATGTTACACAAACTAAACTGTAGTATATGGACTAATTTGAAAAATATTTATTTTTTAATATTTTCAGAAACAAATTATTTGTTTAGCAAATTTTGTTCAATCACAATTACTTTTTTCCAAGAACAAGAGGATTATTCATAACAAGGGAAAGCTAGTAACACGTTAATAATGATAAAACTTTTTGTTTTGTATATATGTATGTATGTATAACATCGAAAGACTTAAAAGTTTGTCAATAAATCTATAATTTAATACACACATTATGGTTTCTTTTTTTCAATTTATTTTTTTTAAAACTTTAATTAATTTTGTATTTTTACAAAAATAAGAATAAAAAAGATTTATCTTTAAAATGTTTAAGAAAAAAAAATTAAAAAATAAAAATTATATTAAAAATTTATTTTAACGTTAATTAATGTCTTTATTTAACTTTTTTCATCACGTGCACGCATACGGTGAACAAAAGCAGCACCTTTATTTTTACGAAAATTTTCAAACTGATCATTCATATTAACACCAACGCCCTGTAAAATAAAGTAAGACTTTAAATATGTCTACATATTCAGCCTTATTGTCAGTGGCGTTGTCGTATTTTTTGGTACCGTGTAATATTTACGACAATGTAAAATGAATGAGACCTTGTCGTTTTTCTGTCGTTTTCGACACAAAAACGACACGACAACGCCAATGACAATAAGGCCGATTGTGTTAAAAATCTAGAACTCGTTAAACATACTTTATACATATCTTTGCGATCTCTTACTTCTCCTGCTGAAATGGGTTGATCAATGCCTTGATTTTTAGTACCCAAACCGGTACCAGTACCGGCCCAACCCATTTTCATTAACATCTGGTGGCCTTTATTCGATTCTTCAATAAATTCATTTGGTTTGGCAAAACTATTTGAACTGTTAACGGTAAAAAAATCAAATTAAGTAAAACAGTATAAAATATTCTTGTATCAAAATTACTCACAAAAAACTTGGTGGTGTTACCGAACGTTCACGTTCTTTTCTTGTATTGCGATCACTTAAACGATTATCGTTATTGTCTCTCTCCCTATCTCGATCGCGTTCCCTATCTCTATCACGCGGTGGTGATCGTCGTGGTGATCGACTTTTTTGTCTGTTATAGCGATTATTGCGTCCTCGATCAATGCCACTGCTGCCACCTTTACCACGTTGTGGTAAAGGTGATCTAGATCGTGAACGTGATTTTGATTTGTAAGGCGATCGAGAACGGCTGCGACTTTTAGATCTAAATTATATTGACTTTAAGTAAATGTATATTTAATAAAATTAAAAAAAACTAACCGGTAACAGCGCTTGTTGACTTTTTTAGGCACAGGTTTTGCCATAATTATCGGTGAAGGTGA
The DNA here is from genome assembly GCA_941918925.1 of Phyto melanocephala. Lineage (NCBI taxonomy): Eukaryota > Metazoa > Arthropoda > Insecta > Diptera > Rhinophoridae > Phyto > Phyto melanocephala. The sequence goes on from OW799235.1 coordinate 94,574,162, forward strand.
ACGAGACTTTTCCCGTAAACCATTTTTAATTTCCTCTTCTTTTTGCTTTCTAGCCGCATTCTTAACTTTATAATATTCATAGAGACCAAGTTTTTCCCAGCCCTCACTATAAATTTAAAGGAGAATGCATTAGTTTTAAAAAGATTTACTCAAAAATTATTAAAAATGTATCATTTATTAAAAAAAAGTTAAAAAAAATCATATATCAAAAATTCTCTATAAAAAATTAAACCCCATATTTTTCCTTTTTTTTTAAATGTAAATAAGCTTTATATAACAAACTTCAATTTAGAAGTTAATTTAAATAAATATTTTCAAACCTCAAATTCGGACATTTTGAAATAAAATTGAAAGTTTAATAATTAATAAACCGTGCCAGTATTACAACATATAAATTGTGTAATTTTAAATTTTTTATACACTTTGCAAATAGTGTTTTTACCTTCGAGAAAAGTAATGCATTTTTTAAATGTTTATAATACCTACAGCTGATATAACAAACATAAATTATAAGAAAAAACGATTTTAAATTTACATCGCAGGTATGAATAATTGATGTTTGCATATCGATCGATATTATTCCGTCGAATTATTAAACCTTTGCGGAACCACACCACGCATAATTCTGTTATTTTCATTATTTCTAAGGTATTAACCTTTGCATTATTAAAATGTTTAATTGTATAATGTTAATTTTTCATTATTCTTTGTTAATAAAATGTAGAAAATTCCGAATTTAAAGTTCGAAGCCGTTATATAGGTATAATGGGTGTTTGAATTAATAAAAAATCATAAAATTAGGTTGAAATCAAAAAATGTATTATTTATCAAAAGTCGAGAAAATTGCGAAATAATGGAAACCGTTCTTTTCATTTTTAATTAATTTTCTACAAATAAAAAATTTATTGAAAATGTGTAAATAAATAACAACGTACTTGTCTCTAGGTCTGTCGTGTGTGGGTAGTGCATAAAAGGCTTCTAAAGCGTTGGTTAAGCGTTCACTTTGTGGTGCTGGAGGTGGTAGACGTATATCGTCTGGATCCAAGGGCTTATAACGATAGTCTTCAAGTCTTATTAAAGGTACCATAAGGCCAGCAGGTAAGTCGTAATAAGCAGCAGTTGGTATTTGCTCAAATTCTTGTTCAATAATAAGACTGGGTGGCGGCGGTATACATTCATCGTCATTGACCATAACACCAGCCGATGTTATATTCGCTTGTTGATCATAAGCCAGAAGTTGTTGCTGTTGTTGTTGCTGTTGCTGCTGCTGTTGTTGAACTAATTGTAAAGCAGCATTGACATTTAATAAATCCACATTTATATTATTGATATTGCCTAGCAAATCACTCGCAGCCATTAAATTCGGTGGAGGATTATTAAGATTTTGATTTACTGGAATGTTACTGTTCAATTGAGCGTAAGGTGTTTGTTGCATTAAACCAGACATTTGATTAACTGAAGCAAGATTGGCATTGCCAGCGCTCATAAAACCTGGTGGAGGTTTAGACAAATCGGGTATAAAGAAGTTGTTGTTGCTGCTATTATTTTGCTGTTGTTCCTGCTGATTGCTATAAAGAAGCTCGTTGTCATCCATAACAGGCATTGACACCTTTTGGGCCAATAAGGAGGGTATATTTTTAACAAGTGGCTGCTGCTGTTGTGTTTGGTGTTGCTGTTGGCCAACTGATGTCGGTGGCAGGATTGAAGTGTTTGGCATAACTGCAGCCAACATTTGTTGTTCCAGTTGTTGTTTCTGCTGTTCCAATTGCGTAATTTGCTGAGTGGCATGTTGTATAAAAATTTTATGTTGCTTTTGGTAGCTATAAAAGTATGAGAGTTAATATATATTTCAACTTGTTTTAAACATTTTTTCATAAGGTTTATTAATTTTATCCATCCATACTTATCTAATTGCGTCTTTACGGGTTGCGTGAGCTTTGCGGTGACTTCATGATGTAAATTTTGTAAATTTGTTTTATATTCATGCATTGAAGAATCGGGCGATTGTAATTTCGATATTACGCATGCATCAAAAAACTTTGCTTTTGATTCCCATAATGATAAAAGCTTAGTTAGCTTGGCTCTCTGATCAGCTGTGGCAACTAAAAAAGGTTCCATAATTTTTTATTTAATTTATTTATTGAATTTTTTAAAATTACTTACTTAAATCTGCACTGCAAAACATGGGTATAACCACATTTTCCAGACTGTTTTTTAAATCATTGGCATTTTTTCGAACACTGGAAAAAAAATTTGTTAAATTTTTGTTTTAAACAAAACAATTTAAATTCGGTTTTTTACACAAATTTAGGATTGGATTTTTGAATTATGTACATCATAAAAATGCTTTCTAACCACCAAATTCGTAAACGTTTAAAAAATCTATAAGTTTATTATAAATATGGGGATAAGTGAAACCTTTTAATTACTAATTTATTGCAAATCAAAAATGGTTTAAGCTGTTTTTTTATATTTTTACAACGAACTTTGTTTAAAATATGGAAGATAGTGGGCCAATTCAAAGTAGACTCTCATATTGTACTATGTCATATAATTCATATTAATATGACTAGTGACTTTGAACACCTTTTGTTAACAAATTATGTATTTAATACAAGAAAGAACACAAAGGGCCAATTCAAAGTGGTTGCATATCAGTCATATTTGTGCTATTTCATATTATTTTATGCATGCATAAAATTTTTGTTAGTAATTTCCATACAAAAAAAAATAATATGACTTTACACATTTGTTTCCTATGTATAAGAAATTGTTTATGTTATACTTTTAACCATACTGTCTCTCAGAGAGAATTTCTTCGCTTCTCACCTCTCAGAGAGAATATTTTCTATTTTCTTCTTTCCTGTATACAAACAATTTTTAACAGCGTCATCTCTTTGCCTTCTTTCTTGTATTAAATACATAATTTGTTAACAAAAGGTGTTCAAAGTCACTAGTCATATTAATATGAATTATATGACATAGTACAATATGAGCGTCTACTTTGAATTGGCCCAAAGAGATGACGCTGTTAAAAATTGTATTTATACAGGAAAGAAGAAAATATTCTCTCTGAGAGGTGAGAAGCGAAGAAATTCTCTCTGAGAGACAGTATGGTTAAAAGTATAACATAAACAATTTCTTATACATAGGAAACAAATGTGTAAAGTCATATTATTTTTTTTGTATGGAAATTACTAACAAAAATTTTATGCATGCATAAAATAATATGAAATAGTACAAATATGACTGATATGCAACCACTTTGAATTGGCCCAGTATATTTACCCAGCAAACACGAAAGATTGTTTTTAAATTTAGGATGATTTGAAGTTAAATCTTTGAATATTATTTTAAAAACAGAATTTAAGAATAACATTCTCTTGAGTCGTCAGCTGATTTTTTTTTTATTTTTAACAAATTAATTAATTAATTTATTATTCTTTATTTTATTTTGAACTTCAACTGTCAAAGTCCATACATAATAAAACATTTTTCTCTCTTCTCTCTTTTATTTAAAATGTCATATTTTATATAAAAAAAATATAAACAAAAACCCCTATGCGAACTACAGTTACCTGATAAATAAATATGCCTTGGGCATAGCTACAATAAAAACATTTGTTTTATAAAAAAACTGAGATTTGAAAAATTTTTAGTAACAAAATTCAAAAAAATTTTCTAAAACAGTTATTAACCAACTACTTCCCTCTAAAATTTTATTTATGTATATATTATTATTATTATTACATATACATACATATGTATTTATATATAAAGCTTTTATTATTTTTTTATTTATTCGTTGTGCAAACGAATACAAAACAGTTAAGCTTAGTTTAAAATTTTCACGTTAATTTTTATAAATTGATAAATATTAATTAAACATTATTCGTAAATTAAGTAAGATCATTAGTTTGTTATCGTTCAAAATTACTAAAATATTAAATAATTAAGGAATTTGGGGTTGTTTCTGAATAGGCAGTTATATCTTTCTGACACAATTTAATAAAAATGTATGATCAAATAGAGCTTTTAGGTTGAAAATATTTAGAGAATATTCGATTCAAATTTAAAAAAAGGACATTTGAAAAACTTTCTATTCATTTAATTTTAAAGTATCTATATTTAAACCTAAAACTTGAACGTTTAATATTTGGTTTGCTGAGTACAATTTTTCAACGTCATTTACTAGTTAACAAATACTAAACTGCTGTTGAATTTTTTTTTAATAATAAATTGATATTTTGAAAATACATTCATTAGAAAATACAAAAATAAAATTTTGTGAATATTAATAACTATATTATAACTTACCAATGATGCAATATATCATTAATTAAATAAATAAGATGTAATTTTTGTTGAAATGTTGTTCCATCGACCAAAGCCCTAAAAATAAATTAATAAACGATATTTGTTTTTTTTTGTTCTTTTTGTCGTGCATTTCATAGGCACAAGGAGTTGTAAATGATGAATGAATAATCGTTAAAAGTCCGTTCAGTTTATTTTTTATTTTGTAATTTTGTCTAAAAATACAAATTAGAACATATGTATTTTTTGATCAGTCATGTTTAGCACATTCTACAACTCGTTTTTTTCATAAAAGAAAAATAATGTAACCAAAACAGAAAATTGTTGACAGGATTCCAGGACCAAATATTTGTAAATATGTCGAATCATTCATTTTTCTCGTCATGTTGTAAAAAAGAGTGAAATACATATAATTAATAACATTTGTGTTAATGGTATAAAATACAAAGAAAAAACAATATTATCAAAAAAGTTATAGGAACTTAAAATTATAAACAGACGCATACTTTTTTAAAAGATATTGTAAAACGACATTGTTTTTAGCGCTGTCGGATGAGTGCTGTAATATCCAGTTTTTTCCTAAAATTGCAACATTAAATAAATTATTTTATTTGCTAAGCAATGAAGTTTTTTTAATGTAATTTGTTTGTTTTAAAGTATCTAGTTAATTATAAAATAAGTGAAAATCTAAATGATTTTCAACAATATACATATATATTTTTTTTTTGGGAAAATACTATGCAAAAACAATTACTAAATTAAGTTAAGTTTGATGTGGTTATTTATATATTTACCTTGTGAAATACTGTCCTTGGTGCAGGAATCAATTATGGGCTGCAGTATTCCATCGAATTCTTTCAATGAAATATTTAGTTCTTCAGCTTTCTTTTCTAGTTGTGCGTTTTGTGCAGCCTCTATAGCCTCTTCGATTTGTTGTTTTTGTTGTGCCATCAGTGCCTAAGTGTCCCATGGTATTATTTTGTTATATATATATTTTTGTTTTTGAAATTCAGTATCGTTTTGTTTGTTTGAAAATATATAACACAATCATTGTGGTGTTTGTCAGAGAATATATATAATTTTTAACGTTTATTGTTATATATATATATATTTTTTTTTTAATTTTATGGTTCATATGTATTTGTAGCAGAGATTATTTGAGTTTGGGATTTTTCGAGTTTTTTTTTATAAAAAATATACAAGTAAAGTAAAATTTTAAATGTAGACATTACAAATTTATAAAAAAAAACATATTAATTATGTATATATGTATGTATGTATGCAGAGTACACTTAACAAGAAATAGGTAGTAGCGACTTCGATTGAATTCGCCTTCTTCGTAACTGTCCTTTATCAACTCTCAAACTTATATAAAAAATATAAATTTGCTTTTTAATATTTTTTTTTAATGGAGTTGGGCATTTTAGGAGAAAGCAAATTCAGTCGATTTAGCCGCTGTGTATTTCTTGTTAAGTGTGTGTACATTAAAACTTCCATATTCATAGTCAGATTTTACAGTTATCAGAAGTTTAAAAACCAAAATTTTCATACAAAATTGAATATAAACCTTTGATAAACTTACATTTTACAATGAATATGGATATATATTTAAAAAATATTTTAAATTTTGCATGTTTTGTAAATAAATAAATAAAATAACTTCCCAAGGACAGAAAGCAGCCGAAAAATTGATTGTTAAATATGCATACTTAAACACAATTGTTTTACAAGTATTACCCAACCAGTTTAAACATAATTTTCTATTAAATATATTGCAAAAACTTTCCATTAAAAGAAAGCATTTTTTACATATGTGACGCAAAAAAGGGACCTAAGGGTAAAAACAGGTTCTGTTCAGGAGAGCCATTTTAAAGATTTAAATACGTGTATCTTTAGTGTACCATCACTGAGCGTGTTGGTATTTGTTTCATTTAAAAGCAACACATCTCATGACGTCAGGAACATGTTGGTCAACCTTGAAAACGCGCGTAGGTCGTCCCTACCTCTTGTTTTTTGTAGTTGGTTTTTATTGTTTTCTACCTAGCGCGCTGTTTCCATGAGTTACATATTAATTTTGCTCGCGTTTTTTCGAATCCAGCTTATTTTCTGAAATTATTAATTGTGAATTATAATAAATACACATTTATAATTCTTTTAAATCGTGAATATCGCTCTGTTAGTACGAAAATTTTTTCACATAACCTTATTATGTTATTCGCGAAAATAATTTAAAACTGATAACGTTCTTATTGTTTGTTTTAGAATACAGTAAACGATACTGAAGTTGAAAAAGAAGCAGCATTGAAGGTGTATTCTGATCATTTGCAATCTGCCAGCACTTAGCGAGAGTGCTATAACGACTTGAGAACATTAGTCAAGCCTGAACCAAATGGCATGTATCCAGGTATTCCAGAGGAGGATTACCTAGTAATATCTATTGATTATGCTCAAAATGTTAGCTTTCCGTCGGAACCACAGCAAATAGGAACTGCATACTTTAAATCAGGTCGCAAAACAGCAATTTTCGGAATTACAAACGAACGTAAAAATGTTCAACACATCTTCTGTATTGATGAAAGCGATTCCATTGGAAAAGGTCCGAATTCAGTAATATCAATACTTGATTACTACCTACGAGAAGTGCATTCAACTAAAAAATTAGTGATATTCGCCGATAACTGTGTTTCACAAAATAAAAACAATGCGATGATACGATATTTACAACACCTTGTCGATACTTCCAGATGTGAGTCAGTTGAATTGAACTTTTTGTTATCCGGACATGCAAAGTTTTCACCTGATCGTTTATTCTGAGTTTTCAAATCAAAATAGGCCCAAACTAATGTCGACTGCTTCATGGATGTAGTTGATTGTGTTAGAAAATCATCTCGTAATGGATTTAAAGTTCCTGTACCTATTTATTTTTATTTTAGTTGACATATCGAAGTATCATCACTTTGTATTTATTGCTCAGTCACCAGTGCAATGTAAACTGTTTGCGAATTCACCCAGCATAAATGAAAACATACATCTGAGTAACAATACCAGTTTCGATGACAAACCAATTTTAATTCCGTCACCAGGGTTATCGATGAAGCGTGAATGGTACTTGTATAAAAAGATTAGGGTTATGTTTTGACGATTCAAAAAAAGATTCGGTTGCTCCTCTTCCTTTGCTCTCTGGACATAGAAACGAAGAGGATTCAGAGGAAGTGGACAATCCTCAAGAAGTGGAGGCAGCAGACGATAAGAAGAAATCAAAAAAAAAAAAATGGTACCGGTACCGTCAAGTTCTAAGGAACCAATTCGCAAGAACCGTTGATTAAAATGATTTTTCTATTTTTTTAAATTGTTCATAAGAACAAAAATAAATTTTTTGTAGTTTCGTAAAATTAAGATATTTTGTTAATTTAGTAGGGGAAAAAATGAAAATAAATAAATTTTACCGTTTCTATTTGCGCTTAAAAATGTCGACTTCACTTTTATAAAACGCGCATATCTCTAGGAGGGAACACTTTTGGGCACGGGATCGGTCTCATTCGATGCTCAGATGTTGTCCACATCAAAAAGTGAAAATTGTTTTTTTTACCCTTACGCCCCTTTCTCTGTGCGCTGTCATATATTTAAAATCTAAAATCTAGTGTGCTTATTCACATTTTTATACTTGTAAAATAAGAGTATCTTTTCTCTTAATAGAAAATGCATATTGTAATTCAAGTTGAGTTCCAAAATATTGAAAAACTCTGTGCCATATTAAAACACTAAGTTGTCATTGATAATAAAACCTTTTATGCTGTTAGGCATTCAATATTTGCCTTTCAAGATCGAAATAAAAATTAGGTGAAGAATGGAAAATTTAACATTATATAATTTGTGGTCCTTTTTTATTTAACAATTGAATGACGGATACTAAATTTTAATTCAGACGATAAAACATGGATCACCATACAATTATTGTTAGTTTCAAATAATCACAATAAAAAATATAGCACATAAAACAATAACAAAGAGCACTTATATATGTATGTACATAAGTTTTTCTAACTATTTACATATACATACATATATATATGAAACGGTCCATGTAATCGCATAACTTGAGAACAGCTGAAGCGATTGGACTGATTTGTTTTTTCTTCGATTAAAAATTTTTAAAAGGGTATGAAAAAATGACGATAATTACGGAAAGTCGCTGCCACTAGCTAGTTTTTAATAATAATAAATCACTATGAATTCAAAATTCACTACTCAAAAATATTTAAATTGCAAAAAAATATTATTTTGAAATTGGAACAAGAACAAGTTTGTAACTGAAAAAATTCTCTTCTCATCAAACCCTCCCAAAAATTTAATAATTAATACCAACTTTTTTAGACAAAATTAGTGACAAACTTTATATGAAAATAAAAAATTTTAATTTTAAGAAATTACCGTATGTTGGGCCGTTAAATTCGATTCTGATTGGCGAATTTGTTCGCGCAATGTGTTTTGCTGTATATTGAGTGCTTCTATTTGTGCTGTACAATTAATGGTCACAGATTGACTATTGCCATTCGTTGTAGAATGCGAAGGCAATGTGTTAGCGGCGGTGGTGGAAAGTGACGAGGCATTAGAGTTCCATAATTGAAGATTAGGCGGTGGTTGATTTATGTTAAATGAATTATTTGAGTCAATTTGACTAATGGTTGATACTTGATTAACGCCAGGATGCATAATATTCGCCGGCGGTCCCTGGGTATATAGTGACGTTTGTGATACAGCAGCTCCGGAGGCTTGTTGTTTTAAGTCTAAAATAATTTATTTATAATTTACTTAATTATTCGGGATATGCTCCCAACTAATTTTTCAATATTTTATTTGGTTGTTGGGTTTAAGCTGGTCTATATGCATTTCACTGGTGCTTATGCCAGATCATCAGTAGACCTTTTACCCAAATTCTTGAAAAAGTTTTAAAATGTTATAAGTTTTCTTTCAAAATTCTTATTAACTAAATAAGAATTCAAAAATAAAACGAAAAACTATAAAAAACTTCCTCAAAAACCCAACCAACATTTTTTTCTTATTAAAGTATTTTATTTTTCTTATCCATTTCACATTTGGCTAACCGTTGGTTAACACTAAATGTGTATAAATGGCAACCGAAAAATAAAATTTTTCATTTTTAAATAATTTACTTAATTATTCGGGATATGCTCCCAACTAATTTTTCAATATTTTATTTGGTTGTTGGGTTTAAGCTGGTCTATATGCATTTCACTGGTGCTTATGCCAGATCATCAGTAGACCTTTTACCCAAATTCTTGAAAAAGTTTTAAAATGTTATAAGTTTTCTTTCAAAATTCTTATTAACTAAATAAGAATTCAAAAATAAAACGAAAAACTATAAAAAACTTCCTCAAAAACCCAACCAACATTTTTTTCTTATTAAAGTATTTTATTTTTCTTATCCATTTCACATTTGGCTAACCGTTGGTTAACACTAAATGTGTATAAATGGCAACCGAAAAATAAAATTTTTCATTTTTAAATAATTTACTTAATTATTCGGGATATGCTCCCAACTAATTTTTCAATATTTTATTTGGTTGTTGGGTTTTGGATAAGAAAAATAAAATACTTTAATAAGAAAAAAAATGTTGGTTGGGTTTTTGAGGAAGTTTTTTATAGTTTTTCGTTTTATTTTTGAATTCTTATTTAGTTAATAAGAATTTTGAAAGAAAACTTATAACATTTTAAAACTTTTTCAAGAATTTGGGTAAAAGGTCTACTGATGATCTGGCATAAGCACCAGTGAAATGCATATAGACCAGCTTAAACCCAACAACCAAATAAAATATTGAAAAATTAGTTGGGAGCATATCCCGAATAATTAAGTAAATTATTTAAAAATGAAAAATTTTATTTTTCGGTTGCCATTTATACACATTTAGTGTTAACCAACGGTTAGCCAAATGTTAAATGGATAAGAAAAATAAAATACTTTAATAAGAAAAAAAAAAATGTTGGTTGGGTTTTTGAGGAAGTTTTTTATAGTTTTTCGTTTTATTTTTGAATTCTTATTTAGTTAATAAGAATTTTGAAAGAAAACTTATAACATTTTAAAACTTTTTCAAGAATTTGGGTAAAAGGTCTACTGATGATCTGGCATAAGCACCAGTGAAATGCATATAGACCAGCTTAAACCCAACAACCAAATAAAATAATTTATTTATATTAGTTTTAAATTAGTGAATTTAAATTCCATAACAATAACTTACAAGCTTGCTCAGTTGCTACTCTATACTGATAGTATGCTGCAAATTCACCGCCATAAAGAAATTCGAATTTTGGATTATTCTGCTGTTTTTGCTTTGTGATCATTTCAAACTCCGGTCCATTTCGTGCCACAAACTCAGCCAACTTATCAATTATATTACGTAGACTAACATCTGATAAAATGAAAAAAAAGGTTAAAAAATATCACATACATTCCTGTGATTAAATGCCTTTCAGCTGGGGCGTGCGCCAGCGTTTTTGGCATTATTTATTAATAATATAAGCGTTTCATTAAAATATTGACCTCTTGGAGATGGCGGTCCGTCCATTCTATAAATTCAGATATTATAATTTTATTTAATCGATATTATTTAAATTTTTTACTATTTTCTCAAGTTTGCAAGACGACGTGCTAAAAATTTGTACAAGCTGTCAAAAGTGGAAAAATTTCCAGGACGCCATTTGTTTAAACACGGTTGCAAAAAAGATATCATCCTAAAATACGTTGACGTTTTGTAGATCAAGAGGTATAATTTATTTATTCCTTCTATTATTTAAAATCCTTGTAGCCATATGACCAATACAATTAATAATTAATTCATAAATATACCTTGTTTTAAAAATTTCCATATTGAAGATTTCAACAAATTTTTTATTTATTCAAATTTGTATTAAGTCCAGTTATGTAATATATAAAATTTGGTAATATATAAATTATTAAACAATTATAAAAAATTTTACTAGGTAAAAGCGATTTAACTAATAAAAATTGCCAAGTATTTGCGAATACGAATGACAAGCCATATGCAAATATTCACCAAAGATGAATACGAATATATGATATCTCACCGTATTCTAATATTTGTTTCATTACTGGTAATTATATTTTGTTAAAAAAAATTAACAAAAAAGGACTTAAAAAGTAAGAAGGTATAGCGAAATAACAAATATAAACATCCTAAATAATATAATAACCAATATACCCAATTCCTATTCGGAAACGATTTTATATCAATCGTTTTAATACCATTTTTATGCAACGCTGCCGTACAAACCGGCTTGAAACAGTTTCTCTCTTAACATGGAGAGTTTTGTTCAAGGCGAATTCACTATCAGGTGATAACATCCCTGCAACAAACACAAAAAGGCCAAGAGAATGTCAAAACACAAAAAAACAACTTTTTTGTTTACTTTTAATTAAAATTTTATTTTTATAAATTCACGCGAAAAGTTTTAAAATAAATAAGTATTTTTAATTTATTACATAAATTTGTGCTGTTTATATCACAAATTTGTGTTTTTTTTTTAATTTTTCACAATTTTCACGACTTTTAATCACTAGGACAAACACAACGGAAATTTTGTATATTTTGAATTAAAAATATTAAAAATGTTGTTTATTTCAATTATAAATTGTTTATTTCTTATTTTCCAATCAGTTATTGCTTAAATATTAGTATTTTTACAGTTATTTTTCACAAATTTTAAAACTTTTATATAAATTTTCAACTAACGCTCATAAAAATTAATTTAAATGTAAACAAACTTTGACATTGTGCCGTAAAATTAAAACGAGCAAAAAACAATCAGCTGGCTTCTTAACATCACCTGATATTGAATTCGCCTTGGTTTTGTTGCAGCAATTTTAAATTTTATTTTTTAAACATGGCACTAACGTCAGATTTGATATAAAGAAAGACCAAAGATACGAAGACGAAGAAGGAACTGATTTTTATTTCATTTTTTCCACACAATAAGATAGACAGAGAATATTCATGAAAGAAAACACTCAGGGTGTTGTCAAAAATATTTATTGCATGCAACATAATAGTTAATGTAAACAAACTTTTTTGACGTTTACTTTAAAGTTGCAATTACAATTGCATATCTATGGCTTGGAACTAAAAGGGCCAATGTCACTTTTTTGTTTTTATTATCATTGCATTAGATATGTTGTTGCTTTATTATTATGGTAAAACAGCTAAAGTCATACTTAACCCAGAACAGCTTCATAAATAAAATGGGGTGGCCAATGTCACTATGAAAGCACCTATAAAAGTTAAGGTTCAATTCCAATTATCTGAAAAGTAAATATTTTGACTTTGGCCCTTTTAGCTCTAAGCCACATACATACAAACCACCTTTCGTTTTATAAGAATTTATACGTGTACAATAATATTGTGTTGGAATAAAATTTTTGATGTGTAAATTATAGAGAATAAATTCGAGCCAACCTCTCAAAATGAGTGATAACAATGTTGTACAAATAAATAGCTATAAGAATGGTGGTTCAAATGGAGAAGAAACACCAACACAAGAAAAAAAATTCGTAACAGATAACGCAGAACCTCCGGAAATGAGAATATTATGTTTTGAGCTGACACACTATAACAAAACTACACAATTTCTGTTAAGTTGTGCCGGTTTATTTATTTTGTATTTGATGTATGGATATCTGCAAGAATTAATATTCACTGAAGAGGGTTTCAAGTCCTACGGCTGGTTCCTTACTCTTTTACAATTTGGTTACTATATATGTTTCGGTTTGATGGAACGTAATTTAGAAGCCAAACGCAGTGGTGTACCAGCATTGCAGAGGAATATACCAATGGGTACATATGTTATATTAGCAGCATTAACATTAGGAACCATGGGTCTTTCAAATTCCAGTTTGGGCTTCTTGAATTATCCTACACAAGTTATATTTAAATGCTGTAAATTAATACCCGTAATAGTGGGTAGTATTATAATACAAGGTAAACGCTATGGACCTTTGGATTTTGCCGCAGCTTTGGCAATGTGTGTTGGTTTGGCTTGGTTCACTCTAGCCGATTCGCAAATATCACCAAATTTTAATGTTGTAGGTGTGGCAATGATCTCTGGAGCATTATTATGTGATGCTGCCATTGGAAATGTTCAGGAAAAGGCCATGCGTGATCATCGTGCCTCAAGTAGTGAAGTGGTTTTGTTTTCATATGGTTTGGGCTTTGTTTATCTGTTTGTTATAATGATGGTGACAGGTAATTTCTTCAATGGATTCGCATTTTGTTTAGAGGTAAATTGTGATTTTAAAATAAAATAATTATTTTTTAAAATATATAAATTAAAAACTGCGTTTTTTTAGCATCCATGTCATTCCTTTGTCTATGGATTTTTCTTTAGTCTTTCGGGCTATTTGGGCATTCATTTTGTTTTGGCATTAGTGAAAAGTAGTGGAGCGCCTGCAGCTGCAACTGTGACCACAGCACGAAAAGCCGTTACAATTGTAATCTCATTTGTGTTCTTTAGTAAACCTTTTTCCATTCAGTACGTTAAACTTGAAATTTTTTTTAATACAAAATTTAATATAGTTTTTCTTTTTATAGATATCTTTGGTCTGGCTTGGTGGTAGTTTTAGGGATTTATTTTAACGTTTATAGTAAGAAACATAAATTAACCTGTAAGAATGTACAGCATAATATTAAACAGTATATTCATAGTTTCGGAAAATCGTCGACGTCACGAAAATTTTTAGTGGAAGTTTAATAAAAACTAATAAAAATGTGTTTATAAATACCAAAAACTCAGTTAGTTAGTAGTTTTTAGCTTAAGTTTTAATTTATTGAAGACGCAAATACATATTTTGTAATCAACTCTAAACAACATTTAAGTTTTAGTTTATTTCGAATTCCAATACACGTTTTATCATATCTTGTCTTTCTTTTGTCGATTCAATTTGTCCCACCATACGATCTAGAAATTGCTGCTGATGCCTTATTATGAATTTGTTGCATTGTATGATTGTGGCTCCGGTGTAGATGGTACGAAATTTAGCTCGAATATCATTGATCTAAAAAAAAAAAAATTGTTGATCAGTGTTGCATTACAAAATTATTAATCAATTTTCAATAAATATTTAATTTTTGAAAACTGATAAATTTTGAATTCATACTTCCATAGGTATACAACTCCTATATTTACCAAAGTAATTAAAGGCAGAATACTCGTGACATATTTATGACAATAGTGAGAACAACGTATGATAGCTATTTTTGTTCTTTCATTGCAATATTTAACACGAAACCCGTGCTCCAGTAGTCCAGCACCATACACGCCATAAAATTTCTGAACATTTGAGAGTATACATTTTGCTAAAATATGATCTTTTATGTGTAAAACTTTGGTTTGGGTATTGTGTGGCACAATTTGTACAACAATATATCTAAAAAAAGTAAAATAAAATAATATAAAAAGAAATTAAATAAATTAATAAAATTACCGATTTTTTATGCGAACCATAATAAAAAATAAAATGTAAACAATGAAAATCCGACGTGATGTTTTTTTAACTAAACTAGATGAACTTTAAAAAAAACAGCTGATATGAATGCATACATCCATGTGTGAATGTTTATATATTTTTATATCATGATACAAAGGTTTTCAGTACCTTTTATTGTAGAAAAAGTTGTTTTGTTTTTTTTTTTTTTAACTAGAGCAACAATTATTTATTAGAAACAATATGCAGCCTTCTTTGCTGGACAAAAAATTACAAGGATTCCAGTTAATAGCTCAAGAAAAACTACAAGCAATTTTATGTTCTATACCAGGCAAAAAAGATTTAATTATAGAGCCACCTATTATAAAACCCCTGGAACATATCTGTGCGGCATCTTGGCTAAAGTGAGTATCATTAACGAGAAAATATTTATATATTAAATTAAGGTAATATTTAAAACGTATTTACAATGTAAATTTAAAACATGCACTTAGGCTCAAAGGTATCCAACGTATATTTAAATTAGATGTACAAAATGCCATCACGCGCTCCTCATCAGACCAGGTTCAATTGTACATGATACGCAGTGATTTATGTACATTTTGTCGCGTTTTACAGCAGATCAAATTAATATGTAAATCTCATGCAGCGTCTTTGACGGAAGACTCACATTTTAAATATTTCCATATTATTTGTGTTCCTTGTTGCTTTACCTATTTTTCTCAAATTCTTGAAAAGGAAGGGCTTTATGGTATTGTGGGTTTGCATCGATATAACTGGGATTTTATACACATGGACGAGGCGGTATTGTGTATGGAACTGCCAAATGTAAGTTGACCAAAGTTTTTTACGAAAAGAAAATTTTACGATTTTTTAAAATACATACACTTGTTTTTTGGAATAATAAAAAAAAAAACAAAAACACCTACTAAATACATAATACTAAATACATAATGAATTCAGGTTTTTCTGCTTTGTAATATAAAATATATATATATATATATATATATTAATTGGCCTAGAGTGGCTTTTTGTATTACATGAATAAATAAATAAATAAAAAAATAAAAATAAATAAATAAGAATGAGTTTAATATTAGTGTGTCTTTTAAGATCACGTGTTAATAGGTATAAATATATATTACATAGGTATTTAATTAATTTTTCAGTATTCTTTTATGTTTACAATTTAGTTTAAAGATTTGTTAGGAATTACAATAATTTGTTAAAAATTAACTTAAGCCAGAATAATTGATTTACATTAAATTTAAATAGAAGTTTTAACCAGGCTACACTACCACCAGCCCAGCTGATTATTTTTTTGTGTTCCGGAGTATGTCAAACTACATATATAAAAAAATCATTTCAACTCCGGAAATTGTAAAACTCCATACATAAAAAAACAGACAAAAAGAGAAGTGGCGAACTACTCATAAAAGTTGCGGACAGCAAAGCTGCTGAAAAATTCCTGAAACCCAAATATATTAACAGCATTCCCGTTAAAATTACCTTACATAAGACTCTGAACACGATACAAGGCAGAATTTTTTCAAGGAAAATAATTGATATTTCACAGGAAGAATTGCTTGATTCCCTTAAAGATCGAAATCTTGTAGAAGTACGTAAATTAACTAAAAAAGAAGGTGACAAAATTGTATCGACAGGAGCCGCAATTATTACTTTTGATTTGATAAACATTCCTGGTTTTTTAAAACTCGGATGGGAAAGAGTAAAAGTCGACGAATATATTCCAAACCCAATGAGATGTATAAATTGTCAAAAACTGGGACACACCAAGAACAGATGTAAATCTATAGAATTATGTAAAGAATGCGCTCTTCCCCTTACCACATTATATTTGCTCCAGAAAGTTTTGCGTTAACTGTTCAACTGATCTTCACACTTCATACGATCCACTTTGTCCAAGTTTTTGGTAACACCAGTCTGTTTACTATATTCGTATGTCTAAAATATATACTACTCGCGAAGCATGGAAAACATTTAATGATAATCCAACCCTTAACACCCTTTAACTGAAACCTTTTTTTTTTTTTTTTTTTTTTTTTCAAACTAATATTTATTGTATCTTCATATATGTTTATGAACTAACAATAAGTAATCAAATCTTAAATCTATAATTAGTAGATGAAAGTCCAGCCAATGCCAGACAAAATCTGGTTTTCGAAATTAAAATAAATTGTAGAGATTGCGATTATTTAGTTCATCTAAGAGAGATGGTGTCCCTTCTTCTCAAACGAACATGTCCGCGATATTGTAAGATGTTTCGGCCAAGTGGGTTGGGATGAGTTTCCAGCTTTTTTAAGTAGCGGCCAACGTGTCTAGTGATTTCGCTTTTTATCAACGGAACATCAAGATCTTTATGTAAATTGCTGTTTTTTATGTACCAAGGGGCAACGGTTATCATTCGTAGTATTTTATTTTGACGTCGTTGAATTTTTTCTATGTTGGAGGAGGATGCAGTTCCCCATAATTGAATACCGTAACACCAAATTGGCTTCAAAATTGAGTTGTAGAGCAAAAGTTTGCAATCGAGCCTTAATATCGAATTTCGACCTATAAGCCAATGTATTTGAGCAGTCCTTAATTTCAATTGGGTCAACTTTGCATCTATATGATTTTTCCATGTGAGACGGCAATCCAAGTGAATACCAAGGTATTTAACGTGAGAGTGTTGTGGCACCACCTGGTTATTAATAAAAATGGGGGGACAAGATTCCCGACGTAAAGTGAATGTTATATGTGAACATTTAAGTTCATTTATTTTTATTCCCCATTTTTTAGCCCACTTCTCAACATCGGTTATATGGTGCTGTAGTTGGCTTGAGGCATCTTTTGGATCCTTATGAGTGCTGAGAAAAGCCGTGTCGTCAGCGAATGTTGAAGTATGGGTTAAACTGCTTGTTGGCATGTCTGCTGAATATATTAAATATAACATTGGACCTAAAATACTCCCCTGCGGTACTCCAGCCAGGATTGGTTGGGGGCAGCTAACAACGTCTCCTTCTTTTATAAGAAACTGGCGACCGATAGTGTATGTTTGTAGAAGATTGAGAACATTAACTGGGAAGTTATGCTTCAATTTATGTAAGAGGCCTTCATGCCAAACTTTGTCGAAGGCTTGAGAAACATCAATAAATAGACCCGAACAGTACTTCTTTTCTTCAAAGGCTTTTCTTATAACTTGTACCAGTCGGTGAGTTTGTTCGATAGTACTATGTTGTTTTCTGAAGCCAAACTGGTGATCTGGAATGCAGTTGTTAACATTCAATATCGGTATCAATTTCGCTATTATCATCTTTTCGAACAATTTTGACATTGTTGGCAATAGACTAATTGGCCTATACGACTCAACTTTTGAGGGATCTTTACCCGGCTTAGGGATCATCTTGACCAATGCAACTTTCCATTCTGACGGGTAGTAATCAAGGCGAACGATAGCGTTAAAAAGAAAGAGAATAATTCTTTTTGCGGTGCGAGGCAACTGCAAAAGCATTTTATTACTGATTTTGTCAATGCCAGGAACTTTTCTGATATTCAAGTTGTCAATAGCCTTAACAACCTCTACGTATTGAAATTTTATTTCTACAGGTGGTCTTTCAACAACAGGTGGTAGTTCACTGATGTCAGTACTTACATTGGGAGTGAATACATTCTTTAAATGACTTGCGAAAAGGTTACATTTTTCTTCGTCATTTCTCGCCCAACTGCCATTTAAATTGCGAAGTGGGGGTTTTGAGGTCACGGGTCCCCTGAGTTTACTAGCTGCGCGCCATAACGAATAATTGGACTGAGTAGTTGCATCTAGTCCTTTCAGATAATTATTAAGAGAAGCTTCTCTTTGTGATTCTAGCAGTTTCCTAAGCTTTTTTGTACATTCTCTTAAAGTAATTTTAAGTTGGGGCGATCTGTGTTGCTGCCATTCTCTTCTGACTCTTCTCTTTTCAGACAAAAGTTCTTGTACATCTGAAGAATAAATACGAGTGTACCTGGGCTGACGAAAAGTATAGGAAGCATGTTCCGCGGCATTTTTCATTTGCTCTTTGAGGTTGCCAATACATGAGTCGATGTCTGCTGTAGTTCTTAGAAGCAAATTTTCTGTACAATGTGTGCTGATGTACTTTTTATATTTTAACCAATTAACTCGTGTGGAAAATAGTTTCTCCGTTAACCTTTGGTGAGGATTGCAGATAGTGACAATGGTTGGTGAGTGATCCGACGAAAGCTCCAGCGATGCTTCCGCCTCAATAAGTTCAGAGTTTATTCCTTTCATAACGCCGAAATCAATAAGGTCAGGGACTTTACGAGCATCAGTAGGCCAATAAGTAGGCTGTCCGGTTGAAATAACGTTAAGTCTCAATTCAGAAATGGAATCATATAAATTGCGGCCTGTGGGACTAATAAGTCGTGAACCCCAAAAAGTATGCTTTGCGTTGTAATCGCCAGCTGCTATGAACCGAGCACCGAGTGACTTATAAAACTCTATATATTGACTTTTCGTTATTGCTAACCTTGGAGGAGAATACACTGACGATATTATTAGATTTTGGCCAAAGTCAACTACACAGATGTTTGTTGCCTGTAGATGACTTTCAGAAAGACCAGCCAATAAATGGTGTTTTATTCTGGATTTGATCAAGATTGCTGACCCACCACAAGATCTATCTCTGGGGTCCTTGGTGTCGTAAAAAGTGTATCCATTTATTTTGAAAGTACTTCTTGATGTCATGTGAGTCTCGGAGATCAGCATTATATCAATTTTGTTGTTCACAAGGAAACACTCAAGTTCGTTTTTATGTTGGCGTATGCCGTTTGCGTTCCAGAAACATATTTTTAGACAGTTCATGGCCTATTTAGTATAGCCTGCAGTAGCGTGGACTGCATTTTTTGCATCTCCTGCATCATGCTGGTCGTATTCGTCATAAAGATTCATTGAATTGATCAGATTCTCCAACATACCTTCTAGTCGACTAAAAATGGAACTTGATTGTTCAGTGGTCGGCATCTCTTTTTGCATTGTCGGTTGGTTAGTTTTAAGAATAGAGGCATATGACATTTGATTTGAGGCTGCGTGTGTCAAGACGGGTATATTTGTAATAGGTGGTTTTAGTGACTGTCCAGCAACAGAAACACTTTTGTTGGTCAAAGAACGTTTGACGACCTCAAAAACAGGGCATCCTCTATAGTTGGCAGTGTGATTACCACCGCAATTGCTGCATTTTTTAACCTTAGGGTCGTTCCTGGCTTTGTTGCACTTAGATGTCTCATGCAAATCTCCACACACAACACAAACAGTAGGCAATTTACAGTAAGTTTTGGTATGACCATATTCTTGGCAGTTTAAGCACTGTACCGGACCAGTTCGTTTATGTGGCTCTTCCACAGTAACTCTACGGTGCATGATGTATTTTAGTTCGTAAATGGGGTGCGTTTCACTTTTCTTTAGCTTCATGTCATTAGGCTCCAATTCCACTCGGAAAAGTGGTTGTGGGATCCTTTCCCTGTTCCTAATGTTGGATACCGCTTTGACATTAAAGCCCTTGTTGATTAAACACAGTTTTAACTCCTGAGGATCAACATCAGAATCAATACCCTTGATAACGACTTGGAGGCCTTTTGCACTTTTAAGTTGGTAAGTATAAAAGTTCTTTTTATGCCTCTCCAGCTCGGAAACTGTTTTGCGATAATCGCCTTCACAATTAACTTGAATTTTTGTCTCGCTGATGTTCCCACGTTTCAATGGCGTCACATAAAAAGAGTTTTCTCCAATCAAAGAAATTAACATCTTAACTAGATTATTTGAGTTCTTTTCTCTTAAATAAATTGGAGGCGGCTTAATAGATTTGTGCAATGCATTTGGGGCGTCAATTTCTTCTTGGAGTATAGCAAAACGATTTTGGGATCTGGGTTTTTCACTGTCTTTTGTAATTTTTGCAGCTGATGCGATTTCCGCAGATTTTGGGCTTCTGCCTCTTTTCAAAACTGTAATGTAACGGTCCATTCCTACCTGTGTTTTGGGTTTTTCTACTGCAACTATTATGCTTTTTGGACTTGGCGTGGCTTTTGCAGCAGTTGTCACTCCTCCAGCTCTGGACAGCGAACACCGGGATGAGGACAAACGTTCCGAACTTCTTAATGGTATATTCAAGTCAGATTTAGCTAAGTTTCCACCTTGCTCAATACACTTATTTAAGTTTGGCGCACTAGCACTTAATTTTATAGCTGGAGTAATTTTAGGTTTCACGGTTAAATAATTTCTATTAAATTCCGGATCTCTAATGTTTTCAAAACAGGCACTGTCGGAGCTTAATACAATATGAGCATTTCGACCGCTGTGCTCAGTTACATTTTTGGAGTTTTCACTCATTCACAAATAAAAAATTTTTTTACCTATTACAAATTTTGCAACTTATTACAAATTTCACTATGTATATCACTCGCGCAGCGAACACGTCCGTACTCTTGAAGAGTCAACGCGAGAATGTAACTGAAACCTAGAAACAAAAATATCAATCGACCAACATTTGCGGAAATAGTAAACAATATCACTTCAAAGTCTTTAGATGCGTCCAAAAATACAAATATTTTGACCATAGAATCAAATGAAACATCAACCTTACTAAACAAACTACCAACCTAAAACACTTAATATTCATCAAATCCACTGCCACTTAAAATTATCACTCCCAAGACAACAACAACAACCTTATAATTTTACGGAACCGTCGACTATAATTTAGCAGAATCAACAAATTTAAACACAGAATTAGCTTCTGAAATACAACACAACCTTCCAGAAAATTTAAGTGATGCATCAGGCAAAACCCCAATAAATAAATACATCGATCCGGACCCTACGTTGAAGGTGACATCTTCGTTTGCGATAATTCACCATCTATGTATAATGACA
Source organism: Phyto melanocephala (assembly GCA_941918925.1). Classification (NCBI taxonomy): domain Eukaryota; kingdom Metazoa; phylum Arthropoda; class Insecta; order Diptera; family Rhinophoridae; genus Phyto; species Phyto melanocephala. The sequence continues at coordinate 94,595,917 of OW799235.1, forward strand.
TTTGACAAAAACCTTAGTGAAGAGGATATAATTATGGATATTCGAAATGGTTTGGGTATAAGTACGCCCAGTAAATCGGAAAACCAGGAACTAATCGTAGAAGCTTCATCACATTGTACACAAATGTACACTAAATTTCCGGAACTAAATGCCATAATAACACTCAAAACTTTTAGAAAAACTAAACCTTCCTCTTCTAAAGAGAAGGAATAATCCCTAAATATATTTTATCTTTATGAGCTTTGATTTGAGTATAAATATTTTTCAGTGGAACATTCAAGGCTTCATCAATCATAAAATACAAATACAAAATACAAAAAAAATATATTAAAAATAAAAAAATCTATATAAAAAAAAACAAGCAACAGTGCTATATTCGGCTGTGCCGAATCTTATATACCCTTCACAACGTGTAGGCATGCAAAAACAATTGTTTGTATCACCATTCATCTCATATAAAATACGTATGTACATACAAGTAAAAAACATACCAAAAAACAAAAAAATATATTAAAAATAAAAAAAAACAAGTAACAGTGCTATATTCGGCCGTGCCGAATCTTATATACCCTTCACAACGTGTAGTCATGCTATAACAATTGTTTGTTTCACCATTCATCCCATATAAAATACGTGCATATGTATATACTGGTTAGAATATATGTGGCATCGAATCCCAGCTGAGCCAAAAAAAAATTTATTTTATTTTATTTAATATATTATTTATATTTTATTATTTTTTTTATATTTTTTATACCCTTCACCTGTGGTGCACAAGGGTATATATAGCTTTGTCATTCCGTTTGTAATTTCTACAATTTTCATTTCCGACCCCATAAAGTATATATTTTCTGAAAGCTTATGAATAGAGGAGTCGATTAAGCCCTGACCGTCTGTCCGTCTGCCCGTCTGTCCGTGTGTTGGTTGAAATCAACTTTTAGAAGCAACTATATGTTCCTCAGATCTGTATATGGTATCAATCTCTTGGAAATATCCAGGAATGAATCGCTATTGAAATTTAGCACAATCGCCCCATAACTTTCTGAGATATGAGCAAAAAACCACGACCCCCTCGTTTTTTTCACAATTACAACAACAACATACATATATACATACATGTAAAAAACATAGCAAACAAAAAAAATTACAAAAAAAAAAATATTAAAAATAAGAAAAAAATAATAAAAAAAACTACAAAAAAAAAAATTTTTTAAAAAATTTAAAAAAAAAAGTTTAAAAAATTTTTTAAAATTTTTTCTAAAAAAATTTTTTAAAAAAATTTAAAAAAAATAAAAAAAAAATATAAAAAAATAATAAAATATAAATAATATATTAAATAAAATAAAATTTTTTTGGCTCAGCTGGGATTCGATGCCACATTTATTCTAACGTGTACGTATGCACGTATTTTATATGGGATGAATGGTGATACAAACAATTGTTATTGCATGACTACACGTTGTGAAGGGTATATAAGATTCGGCACGGCCGAATATAGCACTGTTACTTGTTTTTAAATTTTTTTAAAAAATTTTTTTAGAAAAATTTTTTAAAATTTTTTTTTTAATTTTTTTAAAATTTTTTTTTTGTAGTTTTTTTTTAATTTTTTTCTTATTTTTAATATTTTTTTTTTTGTAATTTTTTTTGTTTGGTATGTTTTTTACATGTATGTATGTATGTTGTTGTTGTAATTGTGAAAAAAACGAGGGGGTCGTGGTTTTTTGCTCATATCTCAGAAAGTTATGGGGCGATTGTGCTGAATTTCAATAGCGATTCATTCCTGGATATTTCCAAGAGATTGATACCATGTACAGATCTGAGGAACATATAGTTGCTTCTAAAAGTTGATTTCAACCAACACACGGACAGACGGGCAGACGGACAGACGGACAGACGGTCAGGGCTTAATCGACTCCTCTATTCATAAGCTTTCAGAAAATATATACTTTATGGGGTCGGAAATGAAAATTGTAGAAATTACAAACGGAATGACAAAGCTATATATACCCTTGTGCACCACAGGTGAAGGGTATAATAAATTACGTAAGTAAATATGTATGTATTTATTTAAAAAAAAAATTAAAAAAAAATTTAAGAAAAAAAATTAAAAAAAAAAATAATTAATATAAATAATAAATATAAAACAAAAAAAAAAAAATTTACAAAAACTTAATAATAAAAATATATATAATATATAAAATAAAAAAAATAAAAATTAGAAAAAAAAATATTAAAAAAAAATTAAAAAAAAATTTTTGGGTCAGCTGGGATTCGATGCCATGTTTACTCTAAGCAGTTTACATGTTTGTATGTATGTATGTTGATGCTGTAATGTTGTTCTTTGAAAAAAAAAATCGAGCTGGTCGTGGTTTTTTGCTCATATCTCAGTTGTTTATGTACCGATGTTTCTGATGTACTTTCGAATATTTCTTATATTTTAATACCTCACCCGGGTCCAAGCGATATCGGGGGGCTTAAAAAAATTGATTTCAACATACACACGGACAGACTGACAGAGCTTAATCGACTCCCCTATTCATAAGCTTTCAGAAAATATATATATTTCATGGGGTCGGAAATGAAAGTTGTAGAAATTTCACACGGAATGACAAACCTATACATATGTATATACCCTTTTTATACCCTTCACACAGTAAACAAGTAACAGTGCTATATTCGGCCGTGCCGAATCTTATATACCCTTCACAACGTGAAGTCATGCAATAACAATTGTTTGTATCACCATTCATCCCATATAAAATACGTGCATACGTACACGTTAGAATAAATGTGGCATCGAATCCCAGCTGAGCCAAAAAAATTTATTTTATTTTATTTAATATATTATTTATATTTTATTATTTTTTTTTATTTTTTTTTTAAATTTTTTTAAAAAATTTTTTTAGAAAAATTTTTAAAAAATTTTTTTAAATTTTTTTTTAATTTTTTTTTTTTAGTTTTTTTTATTATTTTTTCTTGTTTTTAATATTTTTTTTTTTTTGTAATTTTTTTGTTTGGTATGTTTTTTACATGTATCTATGTATGTATGTTGTTGTTGTAATTGTGAAAAAAACGAGGTAGTCGTGGTTTTTTGCTCATATCTCAGAAAGTTATGGGGCGATTGTGCTGAATTTCAATAGCGATTCATTCCTGGATATTTCCAAGAGATTGATACCATATACAGATCTGAGGAACATATAGTTGCTTCTAAAAGTTGATTTCAACCAACACACGGACAGACGGGCAGACGGACAGACGGACAGACGGACAGACGGTCAGGGCTTAATCGACTCCTCTATTCATAAGCTTTCAGAAAATATATACTTTATGGGGTCGGAAATGAAAATTGTAGAAATTACAAACGGAATGACAAAGCTATATATACCCTTGTGCACCACAGGTGAAGGGTATAAAAAGGGTATATGTATATAGGTTTGTCATTCCGTGTGAAATTTCTACAATTTTGATTTCCGACCCCATAAAGTATATATTTTCTGAAAGCTTATGAATAGGGGAGTCGATTAAGCCCTGTCAGTCTGTCGGTCTGACCGTCTGTCCGTGTGTATGTTGAAATCAACTTTTTGAAGCCCCCCGACATCGCTTGGACTCGGGTGGGGTATTAAAATATCAGAAATATTCGGGAGTAGATCGGTATTGAAAATCAGAAACATCGGTACATAAACAACTGAGATATCAGCAAAAACCCACGACCACCTCGATTTTTTTTTCACAAAAACAACATTACAACAACAACATACATACATACATACAAACGTGTATACTGGTTAGAGAAAACGTGGCATTGAATCCCAGCTGAGCCAAAAAAAATTTTTATTAATTTTTTTTTTATTTTTTAATTAATATATTATTTATATTTCTATTATTTTTTTTTGAATTTTTTTTTTTAAATATTTTTTTTCATTTTTTTTTTGTTTCATAATTATTATATATATTTTAATTATTTTTTAAATTTTTTTTTTTTAATTTTTTTTTTAATTTTTTTTTTAAATTTTTTTTAATTTTTTATTTTTTTTTTTTTTACAATGTGGATGTTTTTATATATGTATGGTTTTTATATGTTTGTACGTATATCATATGGAATGGTGATACAAACTACTGTTATTGCATGACTACACGGTGTGAAGGGTATATAAGATTCGGCACGGCCGAATATAGCGCTCTTACTTGTTCACTGTGTGAAGGGTATAAAAATTAAAAAAAAAAAATTAAAAAAAAAATAAAAAAAAATAATAAAATATAAATATTTAATATATTAAATAAAATAAAATAAAATTTTTTTGGCTCAGCTGGAATTCGATGCCACGTTTACTTTAACCAGTATGATGTAGGTTGTTATTGTAATTGTGAAAAAAAACGAGGTCGTCGTGGTTTTTTGCTCATATCTCAGAAAGTTATGTGCCGATTATGCTGAATTTCAATAGCGATTCATTCCTGGATATTTCCAAGAGATTGATACCATATACAGATCTGAGGAACATATAGTTGCTTCTAAAAGTGGATTTCAACCAACACATGGACAGATGGACACACGGTCAGGGCTTAATCAGAAAATATATACTTTATGGGGTCGGATATGAAAATTGTAGAAATTACAAACGGAATGACAGAGATATATATACCCTTGTGCACCACTGGTGAAGGGTATAAAAAAGAATGCAAAAGTGCCAAACGACTAACCTGGGAACGTTTCTTGAATTCTCTTAACCCTTAAATGGATGTAAGACATTTGTGGAAAAAAATTAATAATTTAAAGTTTAAAAGAAATGAAAAATTTTTCACCGATTTGTATAAATAATGACAGTTTTTCACATCCTGAGGCAATTCCGGAAAAATTTGCTATTTTTTGGAGTTTCATCAGTTTGAACGATTCTTTTGATGCCGATATAATTCTGTCAAAGGTCAACCTAAATATAAACGAATTAGCTCAAACTAATTGTAGTTTTGGAAAAATGATTCAAAAGGTAGAGATTAAATAGCTTGAATGTATACTGAATACACTTAAAGGATCTACACCTGCTAGAGATAAAATAACATATTCAATGGTGAAAAATGCTCCAATGGCATAATTTCACACGATTGGAAAGTAGCCATCCTATCTCCTATTCCCAATCCCGGCAAAGACCCTAACCTTCTTGGTGGCTATCGTCTCATTTCTTTACTACCAACTATTTCTAAAATTTTTGAGAAAATTTTAGCGAAACGTTTTTGGACATACCATCGTCAGAAAATCTCTGACGTTCAACACGCGTTTAAGAGTAACAAACACTCTATTGTCGTTTCAGAGGACTTGCAAAAAGCCTTTGACCGTGTTATTTGAACTTTCATCATTATTGAGCTTAACAATTGGGGTGTACCTAAGCTGATTTTAAAATTACTGAAATCTTTCCTTGACAACCGTAAAATATCTGTAAAAATCGATGGCCACTTTTCATCGCATTATCCACTGGACAACGGAGTCCCACAGGGTTCTCCATTATCAGTGGTTTTATATGCAATATATGCCAACTCATTAGCTAAGGCAATACAAAATGTTCAAGGAATTGACTACGTGGGAATATACGCTGATAATATTTTTGCGGCTGTTTCCTGATCTGAGAATGAAGTTTACCACAAGTTAAATAATATAGATTCAAAAAAATAATATAGATTGGGCTTTAAAAAACGGTGCTATAATCCCTGCAGATAAAACTGAACTCCTTCACGTTTGCAGAAAGAGAAATTGCAACGTTAATACTATCTGCATTAGAGATATAAACCTTTCGGTGAAGAATGAATTAAGAATTTTGGGAATTATATTTTCTAAAAATCTTGCTTGGAACTCTCATGTGAATTTTTTGGTAGCAAAGTTATGCAAGATTAACAATTTGCTAAAATTAACTTGTTCTCGAAGTAAAGGCCCACACATGGAAACCGCCCTTGGTATTTGTCGTTCATTAACAACTGGTACCTTACTACATGGAATTACAATATATGGATGGACATCAAAGAACAATATCAGAAAATTAAATACTTCAATTAATAATTGCTTCCGCACTGCGTCTGGTTTATTGCGTTCAACTCCTATAACGTCTTTAAGAAAATAAACATGTTTTCGAGAGTTTCAACTGGTTCTTAGAAATAGTGCGGTTTCATTGGCTTCAAAATCAATCGCTGTTTCAACTGATTTTTTGGAAACATATCAACTCAACTACTAAATCGTTATCCGCTATTGTTAAACAATTAGTTTGCTTAAGGAATATAACACCAATCTCCCAAATAAGCCTACTATTCCGGACATTTCAGAAAATTTGGTTCTTATTGATGACAGCCTTAGAATACACATTAAGGAGACTACAACTCCCTGTGTTTATAAACAATTAATTAAACAAATTAAGGCGGAATTTTCACCCGAACTTATTTTATTCACTGACGGTCCATACAGTAATCGTAAAACAACATATTCTTTAATAAAACAACTTCCAGGCTTTAATTTTTAAGTAATACACCAAGCACGCTTACCGGACTTTACGGGAGTTTTTATTGCTGAAATGGCAGCGATAAAGTCATAATTGCTACTCAGGTAAACACGACTGTAAAACCCTTATCTGCACTGATAGTTTGAGCGCAACCAGAGCGCTTAAGAAGAACACCAATGGCCTTTATGATGAAATAGTGTTTCCAGCTGAACTAAATCAAAAAATCCTAATACTTTGGTTGCCTTCCCACATTGGTATAGAAGGTAATGAATTCGCTGACAACATTGCCAAAAGTGCATTGAATATGCAAAATGTCACTGAAATCGCATGTTTGCCAAAATCGATATCTAACCCGTTTAAGGCTATGCAATCACAATATCTACAAGAAAGACCAAAATACAATATAAAATTTACTAGAAACCAATGCATAATGATAACTCGCTTAAGAGTGGGCAAAGCCATCTTTAACACAAGGCACTATTATGATGGATCCAATTCTCCAACGTGCTCTTTTTGTAACATTCTTACTAGCATTCCACACATTCTTACAAAATGCCCTTATTCCAAGATAGATAAACCTCTAGAAGATATCACTGACTGCTCAAAAGTGGGTAACTTGGCGAAAATTAGTGGATATCTACTGAAACACAACATACTTGATATTTAATAATCAATGATTAACCTTTTATTCTAACTCATATTCAATTAATTTTGATTCACCTTATATCTTAAACTACTTCTTTTTGTAACTTTTTCGAGCGCATACGGTCTAGTAACTTCCGCCTTTTTTTTTTTTGTTATATTTTATGGATATATTCTGGTGAAGTCATCGAAAGACCCTGGTCAACCAGGAGTGCGTGACTTTAACACGCTAAAACACGTCGGTACACTGGCCAAAAATCCCTGTTGAACTACCACAAAGCTATACTATATATATATATACTCCACTATATTACCGTGATCAACATTACGGACTATCTTTCCTCCAAGGTATATTCTCTCCCTATAAAAACGCGGGCACGAAAAGAATACATGTTCAGCATTCTCCTCGACATTACCATCACAACTTGGACAGAACGGAGAAGTATCATGACCAAATCTGTATAAGTATGACCGGAAACAACCGTGTCCACTAAGCAACTGCGTAACATAGAAGTCCAGATCCCCATGTGCTCGCTTGAGCCATGGGACCAAGTCGGGAATAAGAGAAAACGTCCATATTCCCTTTTCTGACAAGGACCATTCCCGCTGCCACTCAGCAATCGTTTCAATATCTGACAAGCCTCTGATCTGAAGATCAATTGGCATCATTCCCGCAATCACCAATGCTACATCACCTGATACAGTCCGGAAAGCACAAATAACTCGCAAAGCAGCCAGTCTATATACTGGGCTTATAATACCCCTGTAAGTCTTCAACCCAAGAGCCCGAGACCAGATAAGTGATGCACACATAATCACACTCTTGACTACTCCAGTCAGAAGCTTCCGACGTAAGTATTTTGGGCCTCTCGTATTTGGCATTATACGAGACAGAGCAGTATATGTTCTCGAAGACTTCCCAGCAACATACATATAGCAGATGGTCTTTAAAAGATAAACTACAATCTATCATAACCCCAAGATATTTAAGCGAAGGGTTCGTCTCAATACAACACGATCCCACATTTAATTTCACCGACTTCATTGACCTACGGCTGGATATCAAAATCACCTCTGTCTTTTGGTCAGCGAGCCCCAAATTAACAGATTTTAATCAGGAGCGCACCATTTCTATGCTTGCATTAGCTATGGTCGTAATCTCCACTAACTCCCTAGCAACACATATCAAGGCTATGTCATCGGCAAAACCAACAATCTTAGCCCCATCAGGAAGAGACACACCGAGTATGCCATCATACATCCACAACAACGGTCCGAGAACCGAACCCTGTGGGACCCCACCTGTGATATTATGCTATCGCATACCCTTATCGGTTTCGTACAGCAGGATTCTGTTACGGAAGTAATCCTTCACTATAGCCAACAAGTACTCAGGAATGGCAAAACGCATGATAGAATTCACTATAACCTTCCAGTTCGCCGAGTAAAATGCATTCCTAACGTCGAGCGTTACCACTACGCAATACTTCTTTGTGCCATTCCTCCATCGTTTGCCCTCAATCGCCGCAGTGGCCGTATGAACCACTACGTTCAAAGCATCCACAGTCGATCTTGCCTTTCTAAAACCGAATTGATTATCAGATAGACCTCCTACGCACTCAACATATTCCTCTAGTCTCCTACAAACTATGATTTCCAACAGTTTTCCAAACGTATCAATCTGTATGTATGTATGTAAGTATGTATGAATGTATGTATGTATGAATGTATGTATGTATTTATGTATATAAATTATATATAATAATTTATGACAATTATTAAAAGCCAAAACAAAGGTTTATTCAAGGCATATTTATTCATCAGGTAATTGCAGTTCGGAGAGAATTTTTTTGTTTATATTTTTTATGTATGAAGTTTGACATTTGAAATAAATTAGAAAAGAAAGAAAATTGTTTTTTATTTATGCATTTTGACAGCTGAAACTTAAAATAAGTGTTGAAAAAAATAATCAGCTGACGAATCAAGAGTACCTGATGAATAAATATGCCTTGGGTTTATTAATACCTTGGCCAGAACAATAGATTTACAATAGATTTTAAAAGTTATTAAATATTTTATTTACAAATTTTCTGTATTAATTTTTAAGGTTTTTTCAACTGCCTATATGAGAAATGACTGTTCCCTACTGCCTTGTATAGCACAATCACTACGTGTTGTACAAATACTTTGCGGTCGATCCGACATAACTTTAACCTTCGGTGAACATTCTGAAAATATCGTAAAAATGTTAAATACAATGGGACCTTTGCCTAATCGAGATGAAGACAGTGATTTTTCTGCTGTAGTAATTATAGATCGCGATCGGGATTACGCTGCACCGCTATTGACGCCAGCTATATATTCAGCTCTTCTCTTGGAAGTTTTTCCCAATAATGCTGGTATATTGGAGTTAAAAATGAATAAAAATAAGATACAACAACAGAAACTTGCAATATTTACTGTACCGGAAAAGAAATCAAACGAACAAGCTCAAAAAACTTCGGCGAATATAAAATCTTCCATTATACGTTTCAATACTCTTCATGATGAGATTTTTGCAGAAAATCGTTATAAGCATTTTTCAGCAGCTAGCAGTCAAATTCGTCAACAGGCTAAATCGATAAGTATGGAATTACAGAAATTAAATAACATGAAATTGGATGAAATGCATGATTACGTAAATCGTAAATTACCTAAAATAACAGACATTAAAAATAAACTGCTTAGACACTTAAACGCCAGCGAAAAAGTAATTGAAATGTTAGGTTCAAATTTTAGACGTGTCCAGGAGCTGGAAGAGGATATTTTAAATAATGTTTCCAGAAAGAAAATACTGCAGGATATTGATGAACTTCTAACAACAGATGGTCAAAAATATAATACTTTACGCTTGTTGTGTCTACTGCATGTATGTGCTAGCATAACTACTGAGGAACTTGCACATTTTATACGAAACTACTGTAATTATTTCGGGTTAAAATATTTAACCATATTTGAGCAACTAGCCCAAGTGGGCCTGTTACCATCTATTTCAGATGAGATTTCAACAACTCCAATTAACAAAACAGCTTCGAAATTATTATCAAATATTCCCTTGAATATACCAAAATTTCAGCAAACTCAGTTTCAAGCGAATGCAAACCGCTTAAAATTAATGGCCTCAACGGCTAGAGTTGAAGGTAATGAAACTTTAGCAGCATCATCATCTACATCACAAACTTCTTTGTCAGCTTCCTCCTGTCCTAGTTATGTTTTCAATAGCCTTTATATACCTTTAATCGCACAATTGTCATCGTTTATTTTAAAGGCAACAAGTTGTGATGATTTTATAACAAAGATTGCCATGATCGATGGTATACAAATCAATGGTAAACTTTTGAAGTCGTACAATCAAAATATTAAACAATGCGAGGGCAAAGATTTGTTAATGCTTCCTTTGAAGAAACGTCAGATTTTGGTGTATTTAGTGGGTGGTATTACATATGCCGAGATAGCAGCCTGTAATTTAGTATCGAAAATTACTGATTCTGAAATAGTTGTTGCGTCTGATTGTATTTTATCTGGAGCTGATTTAATAGCAGGTGCTTTTTATTGAAAGTTAAGCAAAACAATAACTTTCAAGGCCTTTAAATACAATAATATTCTGAAAAACTATAAGAAATAATTTCCAAAATTGTTTCTAATACTACAGTGTGTACAAGATAATATACATATATAATATGAGCAATATTAAAAAATTACGATTTAATTATCATTTTAAAATTTTGATTTTTGGTTGAAATAAAAAAGATATTTTTTGAGTTTTTTTTATTGAAAATATTGATTTGTCTTCGAATAAATGTTTTAATTATAATATAATTGTTATTTTCGTTCTCGATTTAATTGCTTAAAATGAATATACTATGTATGTGGACTTTTGAAAAATGTTTCAGTTTTCTTAATCATAAAAAAAATCTTTATTACGCCTTGTTTGAACTAATCGGTGTTTTTCCAAGTATTATGCTTTAATAGATTTATAAAATAAAAACAACAAGTTATACATTTTTAACTCCTTTAGTGTTGTTGATAAATTTAATATTAATTAAATTTTGTTTTATCATAAGCCTCAGTTGACAAAATTCCAATTCATTTGTAATAATCCGCGTCTTTCTACTAATTTCAAAATCAGAGCTACCACATCATGAAAAGTCAATTTAAAATTATTTTTTTTATTGTTTTTAGTTTGTTTTTGCTCTTCTGAAATATTTGAAAATTCTAAAAAAGTTGTTGTGCCAAAAGTCAACATATGTACATACTTATACCCATGGTGTAATTACATAAGGTGATAGCGTAAAGGAGAGCAATTTTTGTCTCTCTTTTTTTATGTATGGAGTTTGACAATTTCCGAAGTTGAAATAATTTTTTTAAGTATGTATTTTGACATTCTCCAGAACACAAAAAAATAGTCAGCTGGGCTTGCACCGCCACCTTGTACATATACCATATGTATGTATGTATGTATTTATTATAATAAAATAAAATTCACATTGACCCAGCAAAAATGACATGACAGGCTTTATACAGGGGTTAATCTGATGATGATTATCGTGTCATTGAAGATTGTGTTTAGGTGGATACGTTAATAAAAATGCACTCTTGTATAATTAAAGATTTCCACCTCAACGTTTTTCTCATACAAAACAACATTTTATTTATTTTATTTCACACTATTCAGGTATCAAAAAAGGATCAATATGATGGACCCAAGTGAGCTGCACAACAGCTGTGTGTTTGTCCTAATCGACGATTGGTTCTTGTAGAGGAGACAAAAAAATGTATATTTAAATATTTTTGCAGAACATATTTATCCTTCAACTCCCTCTCGTTACGGCATTTTGTAGCTTTATTCTAACAAATCATAAAAAACAGTCCAAAAAAGGGAAGGCCGTGATAAAACATTCTACAAAAATGTTGGCCATGAAATTTTACTAAACAGAATACATAAAAACCCAAAACTTAACACAAACATCAAATACCAATTAAGATTCACAATTGCCCATTAAGGTTTAATAATCATCTCTGACGAAAAGGTTTGACACTCAAATACCGAATACTTTTGCATCTACGTCACTATTGGTGACTGCTCATTATGCTTGCCCACCACGACTTTTTTTATATCCACAACCAAAAAAAAAAAAAAAAATGGTGTGGGGTATATTCATTTTGCCATTCCGATTGTAACACATCGAAATATCATTTTTAGACCCCATAAAGTACGTTTTTTCTGAGTCCTGAACTTATTTTATGACGATCTCGCTATGTCCGTCCGTCTGTCCGACTGTTGAAAGCACGATATAGCTTGAAGCGATAAAATTAGGGGATTAAATTTTGCCAGAATATTTCTAATATAAGGTATAAGGTTTGTTTGGTATTGAAAATGGGCTAAATCGGTATATTGGAAATAGAGTTATAGCTCGTATTGCAAGAGTAGGTAAAAAATACAATGTCCTTAATACATCGAATAAAATGCGATTGTGTCTAAACGCATTGACGTAAAGCGATAAAACTTCACAAGAATATTTCCAGAGTAAATAAAAGTAGATCAGATGTACGAATATTTTTACCGCTTAGTGCGCTTTTCGGTCTAATTAAAATTTTAAATGTGATAAAACTTACAAAATTAGATATACAATTCTGAATTTTTCAATAGATTTGTAACGGAAAATTAATTTTATTATAAACGGTGGTTAAATTTTAAGAGCCGATGTTGAATGTGAACTACAATAACGTCAAGTTTTTTTCTGCATTTCATTTGACACTTCTCAATTTCAGACTCACTAAGAAAAATAGACGTCCAAAAAGGAAAACTTTTTTTGTTAAGCACTATTCAAACTATTATTTTTAATAATAAAAAAACTATTCAACTAAAATGTCGGAAACAAAAACATGTTGTCTTTCATTTTCGTTGTCAGTTAAATATTAAATTAAGGAAATTTTAGGCACAATAAGCTATGCATATACAAGGTGGCGCAAAAATAACCTTCCGATGTTTTTTGGCTGTAATTTAAAAAACAAATGAAAAACTTTGATTCTTCTTGTGGAGTATTTTTATTTGGTCTTTTAATTTTTTTTTACATCAAGTCGAGAATATGATGTCATGTAAATGGCCGCCGCCACAGTTGATTGTCATTTGAGCCCTTTTTATGGCATTTTCCATCACTTTGGCCAAAACTTCCGGCGATAGGTCCTCACATTCTTGACAGATATTGTCTTTAAGAGCTGCAAGAGTCTGAGGCTTGTTGACATAAACCCGCGACTTCAAAAAGCCCCACAAAAAGAAGTCTGGAGCGGTCAAATCAGGCGATCTTGCTGGCCAGTTCAAATCGCCAAAACGGGAGATTAGGCGCCCGGGAAATGCATCCTTCAGCATATCGGTTGTGGCACGTGCAGTGTGTGCTGTTGCACCGTCCTGTTGGAACCACATGTTTTCCAATCCCAATTCATCAAGTTGCGGCAAAAAGAACTCGTAGCGCTCACCATTCACAGTAACCGTTTGGCCCGCGACGTCTTCGAAGAAAAAAGGTCCGATGACTCCTCCAGCGAAAACAGCACACCATACAGTAACTTTGAGCGGGTGTAATGGCTCTTCGTGGGTTACACGCGGATTTTCAGTGCCCCAGAAGCGTAAATTTTGCTTATTTACGTACCCGCTAAGATGGAAATGGGCCTCATCACTCATGATTATTTTTGATGAAAAATCATCTTCCTCTTGGTGGTGATTCAGGATGGCTTGAGCGTATGTTAGACGCGATTGGCGGTCAGCAGCTAACAGCTGATGCACCGTCTGGACTTTGTACGGAAACATCTTCAAATCTTGTACCAAAATTCACTGTAAAGACCGTCGACTGATAGCCATTTGCGTGGCACGTCGTCTGGTCGATGTCGACGGCGCTTCCATGACATCCTCGGCTACAGCAGCAATATTACTACTCCGGGGTCTGCCACTCCTGGCAGCATCTCGTGTTGTGCCAGTCTCTTCGAGGTGTGTTTCACCAGTAGGCGTTGGACGGCTAGGAAATCTGCGACGAAATTCACGTTGTGCCAAAGTCACCGACCGATTATTGGTCAAATAAATAGTCACCAATATTCCGCGTTCTGGAGCAGTGTAGCGTAACATTGTTTATTAACGTGTATTTTGCATGTGTTTACTACACAAATGTCAAAACAGAACTGACATTAGGGGCCAATTGCAAAATTTGTAGCATTTTCTGATAGGAGGATTTCTTTTGCGCCACCTTGTACATACTTATGTATGTATTTGAATATCACTTCGAAAGTTAATATTTTCATGACTTTGTAGAAGTTGTTTTTTTTACACCTCATATACAAAAAATAATTGCATTTAATTATATACTAAAAATAGTATCAAATTATGGAATTTTAATGACATCTTTAACTAGGATTATATTAAATATAAAGTTGTCAAAAATGATTTTCATACTTCTAATGACACGCTAATGTAAAATGTATTGGGTTTTCCTTAGAATTAGAAATACTTTGTGTTAATCAGCTGTAGAGTTTTTACTACTTCTTTTTCTTCACTTATATTACTACTTCCAATTTTTTTTCGCTGGGTACATAAGTATATAGGTATTTATTTGTTGTTGATAAGTTGGGTAAAAAAATTTAGTGCACTAATATTTCAAACTAGAAAAGCCCGGCGCGCGTTGCTACGCCCCTTAATGAATAAAAATGCATTCTGAATTTTAATTGAATATCAAGCGCAAAAAGCTAAAATTTATAATTTTTTTTAATGGGCGTGGCACTGCCCACTTTTCTAATCGCGAAACTGTAGTCATGACAGCTCAATATGTGTGCAAAGTTTCAGAAAAATCGGTGAAGTTCAAGTAGCTGAAAATGATTATTTTTTTTTATGGGCGTGACACTGCCCACTTTTCTAGTCAAAAAATTTTATAGTCATGACAACTCAATATGTGTGCAAAGTTTCACAAACATCGGTTCAGAGCAAGTACCTCAAAATTAAACCTTTTTTTATAGGCGTGGTTCCGCCCACTTTTCTAATCACGAAATTATATAGTCATGACAGCTCAACATGTGTGTGCAAAGTTTCAGAAAAATCGATCCAGTGCAAGTAGCTAAATATTATAACTTATTTCTTATGGGCGTGGCACTGCCCACTTTTCTAATCAAGAAATTGTAAAGTCATGAAAGCCCAATATGTGTGCAAAGTTTCAGAAAAATCGGTCCAGTGCAAGTACCTCAAAATAATAATTTTTTTATGGGCGTAGTCCCGCCAACTTTTCTAATCACGAAATTATATAGTCATGACAGCTCAATATGTGTGCAAAGTTTCAGAAAAATCGGTCAAGTGCAAGTAGCTAAAACTGATAACTAATTTTTTATGGGCGTGGCCCGCCCACGTTTTTCACCCATAAACTTTCCCTGGTATGTGTACAACAACTTCCTAAAGTTTGAGTCCGATCGGTTTTACAGTTTCGGAGTCTATAGCTAACACACAGACAGAGTTTCACTTTTATATATATAGAAGAGAGATAAAAAAATAAATTAAAAACACTCATTTATATAAATTGAGTGTGTTAGGTGAATGCGGTTTGCGAGTGTAGGCCAGAGTGTATAAAAACATAAATTTAGTTGAGCTTTAATAAATAACATTTTTGTGAGCTTTAGTTTTTTATTAAAAATATGTAAAAGAACAAATCTTGTTTAATGAAAATAACGACACAATTTCAATTAAATAATTGTGGATTTTAGTTATTTTTTTACATACATATCTATATGTACATACATACATATATATATATACATACATACATATGTACTTTATATAGTGATAAGATAATTGAATTTTGTTGTTTCTTTACTAGATTTTATTTACAATTTTTTGTTTTACAAATAAAATATTCCACACCATATTGGAGGATTTTAGCTTTTTAAATTGCAACTGTAAGCGAAGGTGATAAGACATCTGTTTTACTCAATTTTATATTTGCTTTACAAAAGTTTGCTGATGTTGACTTAATTTAAATAAAATATATTAAAAACTAAAAACTCAACTGAACAATGCCGAAAATCTATTTTGTTGGAGTTGATGTTGGTACTTCATCGGCTCGTGCCGCATTGGTCACATCGGATGGTAAAGTTTTAAAACAAGCTAATCAAAATATACGTATTTGGAATCCAGAACATGAATATTTTGAGCAATCATCTGAGAACATTTGGTATGCAGTCTGTCATTGTGTTAAGGTATGACTGAACGTTAACTTGTTGTATTAAACCTATCAATGAAATTTCAATTAAAACTAATTTTTAAGTTACCCAGTTGGCCAAAATCGTGCAAATTCGTTAACGACAAGTGTATGATACCTGGAGCTAATTGTCAATGTCATTTTCAAACCAACATTTAGTCTTATTGTGAGTGGCGTTGTTTTGTCGATTTCCTGTCGAAAACGACAGAAATATGACGTCTTATTAAATTTACATTATCCTTAATATTACACGGTACCAAAAAGTATGACAATAACACAATAAGGCTAATTGCCAAAAAAAAAACACAAAATTGACAATGTCGCTCATTTCGTCGATGATATATAAACTTAACTTAGGGGAACGCACTGAAGATATTACCATCATAAAAAAGTAAAGCATAATTTTTAAAGACCACAAATGACTAAAGCTGTCTTCTTTATTGTGAGTGTCGTTGTCGTGTTTATGTGTTATATTTATGACAATGTAAAAATAATGAGACTATCAAAAATGGCATGATAACGCCACTCATAAAGGCCAACTGTCTTAAAGAAAACATCGTGTACGACCGTTTAACCAACTGGGTATTTGCTAATTCATATAATGCATACATTAATAGGTTCGTTCGAGAACTCACAAATTTGTAAGAATTTGTACAAATTTTTACCGCATTTTACGAAATTGCGTTCGTTTACACAAATTTGTAGTAAATGAGAGCATAAATAGAGAGCGAAAAGTGACAGTTCTTGACTGAGTATTTGCAAATTTTTACAACAGAAATTTCTTGCAGTAAGATTTAGTAAAACCAAAAAACATATGATTCAAAAGGTAAACAAACAAAAAGTATACAATTTGTGAAAAAAATATTAAAAAAAAGGAAAATCCAAACAAAAGTGCAAAATATTATTAAATTTAAATTGTTTGTGAAATAAAGTTAGTTAACAATGTCTACAGATGAAAGAATGGAACTGCCTGAATCTGGCGCAGGTATACATACTTAAATACATATTTGCACATATGTATGTATGTACATAGTTCCCATTAAACTTTATTTATTTGCCATCAGCTGTTGCTTCAATCTTACGAATTTTTACAAATGTCTGTTCGAGTACTTTTTTGGACAAATTCTCTTTTTGAGAGTAAAATTTTCAATTTACTAAATAATTACTCATTTACTACAAAGTGCAGTAAAAGTACTCGAAAGAACCTAATATCTTTTTAAACAAACATCTATGTATACAAAAGTGTCCTTGAGTACTATTTTTTTTTTAACTTGCGTTCATTTACAGGCACAGCAAGTTTTTTTGTATAATTTCGTTACTGCAAAATCGTTTGTATTTTTACGACTTTTTAATAATAATAATAATAATGCATTCTAAATGTGAAATAATTTGTTATAAATTTAAAACGAGTACAAAATCATATATGTAGTATATATACATACATACATACATACATATGTATGTATCTGTATATAAATCAATCAAATTAATCATAAATATCTTACACAGTTTATGTAAACAAACATCATGAAGATGGTTGAAATTTGGCTAAAATATTACTAATATATCAGAAATGTTATTATACCCTTCACCTGTGGTGCACAAGGGTATATATAGCTTTGTCATTCCGTTTGTAATTTCTACATTTTTCATTTCCGACCCCATAAAGTATACATTTTCTGAAAGCTTATGAATAGAGGAGTCGATTAAGCCATGACCGTCTGTCCGTGTGTTGGTTGAAATCAACTTTTAGAAGCAACTATATGTTCCTCAGATCTGTAAATGGTATCAATCTCTTGGAAATATTCGGGAATGAATCGCTATTGAAATTCAGCACAATCACCCGATAACTTTCTGAGATATGAGCAAAAAACCACGACCACCTCGTTTTTTTTCACAATTACAACAACAACATGCATATACATAACTTCATATACTGGTTAGAGTAAACGTGGCATCGAATCCCAGCCGAGCCAAAAACATTTTTTTTTATTTTATATATTATTTATATTTTTTTTATATATTTATTTTCAATTTTTTTAAAAAATTTTCTTAAAAAATTTTATAATTCTTGTTGTTGTTGTTTTAATATATTTTTTTTAAATTTTCTTAAGAAACATACATACGTAAACTCAATTTATAATATCACAATGGTTTTTATATGTATGTTTTTTACATGTACGTATTTTATATGACATGAATGGTGATACAAACAATTGTTATTGCATGCCTACACTTTTTGAAGGGTATAAAAGATTCGGCACGGCCGAATATAGCACTGTTACTTGTTTATTTCATGGTATGGTTTCTTTTTGTGTATTAAAAATTGATCCAACAAAAATAGATGATACTGAAATTTTGTAAATGTAATTTTTTGTTCAAATTATCGTTATCAAATATTAAAGTGACACGCCCACTTCAGCGAAATCCTCCCATATAAGACTTTTTTCTTAAACTCCAATAATGTTAGCTTAGTGTAAAAACTGCACAAGTTATTTTTTTTCAATTTCACTGGAAGCACAAAAACCGTCACTTTTAATTTTTAATATTTAAAATTATTGCCATTAGAGAGCTATAGCTCTTTTTAGACTTAGCTCCTATGCTGTTTTGTTAACATTTAAAATATAATTTGTTAAAACAGTAGAGTAACTTAGGGTATTGGTGGAACCCCTATTTTTATTTTAGGGTTCCTAAGAAAGGTATTAGCTCAATTGTTTGCGAATTTATTGTAATGGGCTTGTTGATTTCCTAGCGGTGTATATGTATCACAAAATTAGCATTTTCTTTAAATTAAAAAAGTTATACATGAAAAATATGAGGCACCTCAAAAGTCGCTATTTCAAAAATTGGAGAGTAATAAAAATAAACCAGGTAAAAAGTGTTACTCAGCCTTTGAGCATATTGGTTTGAGTTTATAAAATAAGATTAAAAATGAAATAATAAAGAATTCTACTTAAATTTTTAAAAAAAAAACTGGCTTTATTTAGTCCAAGTAATGTTTCCAAAAGATCGGTTACGTTTGCCTCACTTCTCGCCATTCTGCAAAGTGTGGTGTGCGAAACATTTAAAGGTTCTTTTACTGATTTTCTTTAATTTGCCATTGCTAAATATTTAAAGTATCCAAATGAAACAAAAAATTAGGAAGTTGGTAATGTAGATTTGGTATTCCATATTAGCCGATTGGCGAATTTTTATAAAAAAATCGAATAAAAGTTTATAATTTTATCAAGCTAACATAACTAGCAATTTAAAGTATAACTAAATTCACTAAATGCAATATTTTATTAATACATACTTATATTTATTAAAAATTAGTTTCTTGTAGAAAAAGTAAAGTATATTAATAAAAAATTATATTATACTAGCTAATACCCGGTATGCTTCGCCACCCCAAATTTTAGTATTTAATTCATATGGTAGGTGCCACGCCCACTATTGATAATGCACCCATTCCTTGCCTTAATCTTTATTTGGGTGTCAAAGTTGCTCTTGCAAAATTTTACTACCCTAATCAATATCGTTTTCCAAATATAGGAATTTTAGTATTTAATTCATGTGGCCACGCCTACTACTGCTAGTCCGCCCATTTTTTACCCAAATGTTCGTGTGGATGTCAAAGTTTACCGTACTTAATTTGAAGACCCTAGCTGCATTAACTTTCGTGATATATAATATTTAATACTTATTCTTTAATAGGGCGTGGCACCCCGCCCACTTACAATTTCAAACCAAAGTATAGCCTATAGTTCCTTCCAGACATACAGAAAGATTCTGTAAAATTTCAAGGAAATCGGTCCAGCCGTTTAACCGTCTATAAAGCACAAACAAACATACAAACATATAAACATACAAACACACATTGATTTTTTTATATATAGATAATTTAAAATTTTTAGGTATTTTTTTTTGTTTGGTTCTGTGGTGAGTTCGTTCCACTGCCTTTCGTACACTTTTTTCAAACTCAAAAGCACTTTGCTGTTGAAAAACACCTAAAATTTATAACAGACTAGAAAAGCACGGCGCGCGTCCCTTAATGAATAGAAATGCATTTTGAATTTAAATTGAATATCAAGTGAAAAAATCTAAAAATTATAACATTTTTTAAAGGGCGTGGCACTTCCCACATTTCTAATCACGAAACTGTATAGTCATGACAGCTCAATATGTGTGCAAAGTTTCGGAAAAATCGGTGAAGTTCAAGTAGCTAAAAATGATAACTTATTTCTTATGGGCGTGGCACTGCCCACTTTTCTAATCACGAAATTGTATAATCATGAGAGCTCAATATGTGTGTGCAAAGTTTTTGAAAAATCAGTGAAGATCAAGAAGCTGAAAATTATAACTTTTTTTATGGGCGTGGCACTGCCCACTTTTATAATCACGAAAATGTAAAGTCCTGACAGCTCAATATGTGTGCAAAGTTTCAGAAAAATTGGTCCAGTGCAAGTACCTCACAATTATAACTTTTTATGGGCGTGGTACTGCCCACTTTTCTAATCACGAAATTATATAGCCATGACAGCTCAATATGTGTGCAAAGTTTCAGAAAAATCGGTCCAGTGCAAGTACCTCAAAATTATAATTTTTTTATGGGCGTGGCCCTGCCCACTTTTTTAATAACGAAATTATACAGTCACGAGAGTTCAATATGTGTGCAGTTTCAGAAAAATCGGTCAAGTGCAAGTAGCTAAAAATGACAACTAATTTGTATGGGCGTGGCCCGCCCACTTTTAACCACCAATAAACACCCCCCGGAATGTGTACAACTTGCCAAAATTTGAGTCTGATCGGTTTTATAGTTTCGGAGTCTATAGCTAACACACAGGCAGAGTTTCACTTTTATATATGTACTAGAAAAGCCCGGCGCGTGTTGCTACGCCCATTAATCAATAAAAATGAATTCTAAATTTTAATTGAATATCAAGTGCAAAAATCTAAAAATTATAAACTTTTTTAATGGGCGTGGCACTGCCCACTTTTCTAATCACGAAACTGTATAGTCATGACAGCTTAATATGTGTGCAAAGTTTCAGAAAAATCGGTCCAGTGCAAGTACCTCAAAATTATAACCTTTTTTTTATGGGCGCGGCCCCGCCCACTTTTCCTATCACGAAATTGTAAAGTCATGACAGCTCAATATGTGTGCAAAGTTTCAGAAAAATCGGTCAAGTGCAAGTAGCTAAAAATTATAACTAATTTTTTATGGGCGTGGCCCGCCCACTTTTTTCCACCCATAAACACTCCCTGGAATGTGTACAACAACTTCCTAAAGTTTGAGTCCGATCGGTTTTACAGTTTCGGAGTCTATAGCTAACACACAGACAGAGCTTCACTTTTATATACATACATATATAAATATGTGTACATATATGTATGTATATGTATAAATAAATATAAAAAACATATATAAAAATTATAAGCAAATAAATAAAATATTTTATTTATTTATTTATACATATATATTAAGGGCACCTTACTTATAAAACTGGGACCATGTTGTTTTATAAAATTTTGTATGGCTCGGGTTTTTCTTTAATTACGTAAAAATTCTGATAAAATAAAAAAAAAACAAACGATCAATAAAATATATATACAGTAGGTAGGTAGGTAGGAAAGGGGGATGCAGGAAGCAGTGTCTGCCTCCTACACCCACACTCGGAGACCAATAAGGTCCATTGCGTTACCCTTTTGTATAAAAAGAAAAATAGAAAAGAGGTTTCCAAAGATATACAGTATAAGAATAATAGTAGGGTATAGAATAGAAGGAATAGAATAGAAGGAAGAAAGAAATACAGATTTTCTACGAGCTCCATTGCCTGATCACCAACCACCCGATCCCCATGATGAATCCGATAATATTTCCTAGCTTGCACTCTGAAACATCACCCAACTCATCGTGGAATCGTTTACCTAGCCACCTTAGCCTGTGATTCTGTAACCTTGGACAGTGACAGACAATGTGCTCCACAGTCTCCAGTTCGTCCTCATCCTCACACATCCTACAATAATCCGGAGTGCCGCGATCCCATCTATTAATCCTAGCCCTCACAGGACAGTGCCCTGTTAAAACCCCAATAGTGGCCCTCAGACATACCCTATCCAGGCCCAGAAGTACCGTAGAGTCCGCCGAGTTCAACTTGGGCCAAAAAGCCCTTGATACTCTGCAGTCTCTTCTGTTCCTCCACGCCATATCGGTCCTGTCATATACCCACGCCCTGATACGCCCGAAATAGTACCCTAACGGAGGCCTCGCCACGTCCTCCTCGCTCGCCGAGACCAGTGCCGATCCACCGCGCGCAAGTTCGTCAGCAATTTCATTGCCGACGATTCCCTTGTGCCCTGGTACCCAACACAGTCTAACATCGAAGAGGTTCATGATCCTATCGAGTGCCCTCCTACACTTCTCAACCAGCCTAGATTTGACATAATGTCCCTTCAAGGCTCTGAGCGCCGCCTGACTGTCCACATATAGAGTAACTTCCCTACCCCTTGGAACATGTTCCAATATAAGATCCGTCGCCTTATAGATAGCCAGTATCTCCGCTTGGAACACACTACAGTTATCAGAAAGCCTATAAGACCTCCTGATGTTCTCTCCCATAATATAGACACCTGCCCCTGTGCCCATATCCATCTTCGATCCATCCGTAAAGACTGCACACCCCTCAAACAGTCTGTCGGATCCGACCCAACAATCCCTATCCGGAATTACTAGCGGGGGTGTCCTAACAAAACTGATCTCTGTGACCTTGTAGTCTGTCAGATTACCCTGACATTGAGCATAGTCCTGGAGACCAGTTTCCCATAGAATTCTAGTGTGGCCCATGTCAAGTATTCTACCCAACCCTGACTCACCTAGCCTAATCAAGCTCCTTGCCGCCATTCCCTTCACCCAGAACTCCAAAGGAATAGTGCCAAGAATGGTGTCCAAAGACCCCTGAGGTGTGCTTCTCATAGCACCAGTGATACCGAGCGAAGCACACCTCTGTACCTTCGTAAGGAGCTTCCTATAGCAACCCTTTTCCAATGCCTCCCACCAGACAGTACATCCATATGTTAGAATGGGTCTTACCACCGTCGTGTAAATCCAATTCACCACCCTTGGTTGTAGGCCCCAACTCTTACCTATGGAGTTCCTACAAGTGTAATAGGCATTTAGGCCCCTTTTCACTCTCTCCCGTACGTTCTGACTCCATGACAGCTTACTGTCGAGAAATACACCGAGATATTTCGCCCCACCCGCTAGTTCTAACTCTACCCCATTAAGCATCGGTCGCCTAAACGTCTCGATCTTATATCTCCTGGTAAAGAGAACTAGCTCAGTCTTCCCCGAGTTCACACCCAGTCCATTCTCAGAAGCCCAAGAAGATAATGTACATAATGCCGATTGAAGTACCTCGCTAATCGTCGGAAGAAATCTTCCCCTGACCAGCAGAACTACATCATCCGCATATGCCACAATCTTTACGCCCTCACTCTCAAATCTCCTCAAAATAACATTGACCGTTAGTAACCACAAAAGGGGCGATAAAACCCCCCCCTGTGGTGTCCCCCTGGTCACTGTCCTTCTCGTGTCGAAATCTCCCAAGCTAGAATTTATAACCCTACTCTTCAACATCGAGGTTATCCAACTAACCAGAAAATCCCTGACTCCCAGCCCATACAGAGCCGCTCTAATTGCCTCTATACTAACATTGTTAAAGGCACCCTCTACATCCAAAAACGCCGCTAGCGTATATTCCCTATCCTGCAAGCTACGTTCTATAAAACCAACCACATCATGCAGTGCACTCTCAACAGATCTACCCTTCAGATAAGCATGTTGAGCCCCACTAATAATGTGGGGATCAATAAAATCCCTCAGATGTAGATCGACCAGTCTCTCCAGCGTCTTAAGCAGAAAAGACGAGAGGCTGATAGGTCTAAAATCCCCTGGCTTCGAGTGTCCCGCCTTACCGGCCTTGGGTATAAAAATAACCCTAACCTCTCTCCACCTCCTAGGTATGTATCTCCTCAGGAGACACGCTCTAAACACTTCCGTCAACAGTGAGAGAAAATGATCCGAGACGTTCTGCAGCATGGCAGGGATAATTCCATCCGGACCCGGGGATTTATAGGCCTCAAATGTATTAACCGCCCATGCTACCTTATCCGTCGTTATCATCTCCTCAGCAACTATCTCTTGTTCCCTACCGATCGACCCCAGGTCGACCTCTGTCGAATGAGCGTTCACCACATTCACACAGCCAGGAAAGTGTGTCCCCATAAGTAGATCCAGGGTCTCCGAGCAAGACTCTGTCCATGAGCCATCCGTCCTCTGAATATATCCAGGTACCGTAGGGTCTTTGGATAATATTTTCCTGAACCTTGATAGCTCATTAACAGACTCTATGGACTCGCAGAACCTCGTCCACGATGCCCTTTTGGCTCTCCTGAGTTCCCCTTTATACCTATTGAAGCACACTTTATAGCTCTCCCAATCGTCGGCCCTCCTACTGGCCTTCGCCCTATTAAAACTCTTCCTAACCATAGACCTTTGAACACCCAGTTCCCTGGTCCACCATTTCGGTTGTTCCCTCCTCCCCGGAAAGACTAATGGACATGCTGCCCCATAACTTTCCATAAGAGTGTCAGTGAGTTTCCCCACCACCGTATCTATGTCAGCGTGCTTACACTCTCCTATTGATATATCCCTAATGCCATACATAGTGGTCTCCCTAAAAGTCGCCCAATTCGTCCCGCGCGGGTTTCTATAGGGTTCTCTACTAGGTCTGGCAAAGTTCAATTCAAAATTGATCCTGCTGTGGTCTGAAAACGAGTATTCACTCGCAACCTTCCATCCCCTCACAAAATCATTACCCCTATTTGTCAAAGTGATATCTATAACTGCCTCCCTATCCCTAGTTCTGAATGTCGGCATACTGCCCTTATTACAAATATAGAGATTGTTAGTAGTTATGAAATCAAAAGTTTTCTCACCTCTTTCATTTATGTCACTACTTCCCCACTGGCTGTGATGTGCGTTGGCGTCACATCCAAGTACGACATCAAACTTCATCCTTCTTGCGTACTCGACTAGCCTTCGGACGTCCATGCCTGGTGGGTCTGCAGTCTCATAAGGCATATAAACTGAGGCCAGTGTTAGAACTGGTTGACCTTTGGCCTCTCTTCGAACGACAGTTATGTCACCTGTGCTAAAAGAGGAAATTAAAACAAAGTTCAAATTTTTCTTAGCAAGTATGCATGTTCTAACCTTGTCATCCGTGGACTTGACGAACAGCATATAGTCCTTTATCCCTAATCCGCGAACCTTATTTTTATTGATCCAAGGCTCTTGGATTAAGGCCACATCCTCTTGGAATTTGGCAAGATGGGTTATCAGTTCTGCCGAAGCTGCCTCACTATGATGCAGGTTTATCTGCACCACTTGCAGCTTCTTTGGACCTGTCAGACCTAGGGAACCTAAACCGTACAGTTCCAAGACCAAATCTGATAACCCCTTTTGCCGCTTCCAATTTACCAAGGGATTCTCTATCTACTGCGAATCTGAGATCCCTTCCAGAATTCTCCTTACAGACCAGTGAAGTCACCAGCTTCCATTGGTCAGTTTTGAGATCCTCGTTCTGATTGGCCAACACTGACAGTATTGTTTCCACCGATCTAACGGGTGGTGGAATCCACACTGTCACTATTGGTCTCAGTGGAAGCTCCGAAGCCCGTATTACTTCCAGACTAGCCCCTGGACAAAGGTCGCTACAGCCTTCAACTGAGGTTTTTAGAAACTCGAATGAGTTCTTATTGCCGCAGTTGACCACCTTAACGCCCTTTGACCAGTCCGCTCCATTGAAGCAAACGTCTTCAGGCTTGCCCCTAAAGGCTGCTATCCGGTCAATGAGCCTGCCTTCTATCAGCTGCCATCCATCCATGCTGATCCTGCCATCAGGGTCAGCCCGGTCAATGACAGCTGCTAGAATGCCTTCCTGGCTCAACGACCTTTTAGGTTTCTTTGATGTGGAGGGCTGATCATCTCCAGACCGTGCTCTCTTGGTTATCTCCTTTTTTGGGAGGTTCCCAAGTGATCCAGATGGAGCATCACCAACCCTCTTCTTCAATACAGACAAAGGCTTACCAGCGTTACCAGCTCGTTCCAAAGGCTTGAGCGGTTTTTCCGGCAAGCTAATGCCTGGGTCGTTTCGGTTTCCATCGTTGACCACCACAGCCGTCTCCGCACTCCTACCAGAGTCGTCAAAAACGGCTGGGATGTCCACCGCTGGGACCGTGGAGAGGGAGATGCCGAGGACAGCATTGGTAGGGCCGTAGGTTCTTTCGAACTTCGCGACACTCTGCCTATGCTTCCTCACCAAATGCCTCTCTCTGGCAGTGAACAGTTTTGGGTCCTTCTTGGCCATTTTATTCAAAAAGGCCAAAGAGGACCTCGTACCGTTCCTCGCCTTCTCCTCCTTCGTTCGGCTTTTACAGTCCCGTGGCAACTCTGCAGAAGTTACCACTGCGTCTTGCCGAACTATGTTGGCCACCCGATCTCCTGATCCTGGGGGATTACCCATAAGGTCAGCCTTCCCAGTCGTTGGAGGATCCACCTCTGAGCTCGGGGTAGGATCAGATATCACAGTGATATCTAAATCCTCTTCCGAACTCAGTGTAAGATCACCCAATTTCTGGGTGTTGCTACCCTCAAAGGAATCCCCTGATAGTCCCAGGAGATCGTCCAATTGGATCTGTGTCCGTATCCGCCCTTCATGGTCCATAATACTTTTATGGATGTCCGTAAGGGCAGCGTCAAGACCCTGATCAACGTCTTTTATCTTTTGTAAATTTTTATCTAAATAATCTTCAATTTTGATCCCACGAGTAGGCACGTAAAGGGTCGACGATCGCGCGCAGTGACGGCGTACGCGGATTAGGCAACTATCAATACAACCAGCCCGTGCCCTAGCGCCGGAGGGGAGCTGTTAGCGACTAGTTTCTTTACCCACTAACTAGCCATACAGGTCCTCGGCACTGCTACCAACCACCTTGACCTTAAAAGTGTCCCCCAGTTTATTTGGTCCACGAGAACCCAGAGGATTCTAAGGCTATGTATATTGTACGGGAACGGAGCGATCCAGTTTTGGGGCCCTCACACTAGTGCCTGGCACCGTCTGAACCGCTCAGACCCCCTACCCTATACTAAGCCCCCCCTATCCGCCACCTGGGGACGCGTCCGATGGGAGTAAACTGAGAAAAAGACTCCACACGGAAAATTTATATATATATACAGTACCAACTCCATAATCCGGACACGTGATTTTACGGACACATCTATAATCCGAACACTGCTACAAACCGGACAGTAACATTTTTTTACTCTAAAATCCGGCCAGTATTTTTATACCCGCCTCCAAAAAAATGGTGGGGGGTATAATGAGATGATTATTGCATAGCGATTACTGTTAATAACAAAATAATACATTTTGTGCTATAAAAGTACATTAAATTGGTGGTGGGTAGATTCGGCACAGCCGAATATAGTGCTCTTACATGTTTTCATTCATATAATGCTCTTTGTATAATAACGGCACTTTTTACCGCTATACATATTCGCCTACGCCTGGAATTTTTACAATTTTAATTTAGTTAGTTGAGTGTTTTTGTTGACAAAGGTTTGAAACATACATATTTCTTTATTAAAGTTATTTAAATATAGGCTCTATATATTCTAAATAACTTCCTAATTGTGAAATAATTTGTCATAAATGATGTGCTTAAAAATGAATACTACATCATGCAAAATAGTGGGCCAATTCAAAGTGGTTGCATATCAGTCATATTTGTGCTATTTCATATTATTTTATGCATGTATAAATTTTTTTTTAGTAATTTCCATACAAAAAAAAAATAATATGACTTTACACATTTGTTTCCTATGTATAAGAAATTGTTTATGTTATACTTTTAACCATACTGTCTCTCAGAGAGAATTTCTTCGCTTCTCACCTCTCAGAGAGAATATTTTCTATTTTCTTCTTTCCTGTATACATACAATTTTTAACAGCGTCATCTCTTTGTCTTCTTTCTTGTATTAAATACATAATTTGTTAAGAAAAGGTGTTCAAAGTCACTAGTCATATTAATATGAATTATATGACATAGTACAATATGAGAGTCTACTTTGAATTGGCCCAGTAAGTTTGGTTAAATAATCGGTCTGTTTTTAATAATTTTCTTTATTATTAATTTTGTTCAATATTTCGCCAACCAACGGTTGGTATCTTCAGGACTCTTAAAATAATACATAAAATAAAAAAACAAAATTTTTTTAACATATTACGTACAAATATATAAAATAAAGAACTTACAAACGAGTGATAATAATTAAATTAACAACACAACATAATTGTAACACACTAATTACCAACTTCTTTTGTTTATTAAGTGTTTGTAGCTTTGTGATGAATTCTTAATATCAGTTTGAAAGTTCAATCGTTGTTTTTGTGGTATATTTATGATATGTAACATTTCAGTGTGTATTGTTACAATTTAATGAAATTAGAATTAGAGAATCATAGTACTTATTTTCAAATTTGTCCTTTTGCTTCTCTTATCAAATGACATTTTACTACATGTTCATATTCATTTATATTCGGAATAGTTTTTTAAGATTCTTAAATGATTACAATTTAATTTAATGTAATTTATAATCAATAATATTTTTTAGGAATTCAAAGTAATAGAATAAATGAACTTGAGCCAAAATAAAGATGATTAACAGTAAATTCAAACACTATTTTACAAATTTATTAAAATAATAAATATTTAAGTTTTGAGTTGGCTTGAGTTCATTTAAAATTTTTATTTTTATTAAGAAATTTAGTTGTGATAATGAAAGAAGAATCTAAAAAAGCTTATAATTTGTTTTGTTTATACATATATGTATTTCATCTAGTTGTATTACCAGTTTTGTCCAAACTAAAAAAGATTTTAAATAAATTTGACTGAAACATTTGTATTTGTTTATTATTTTCATTTGTTTGGTTGTTGTGTTTAAGCTGGTTTACATGCATTCCACTGGTGCTTATGTCAAGTCATGAGTAAATCTTAAACCCAATAAATGTTATTAAAAATTTATGTAAGCATATCCCGAATAAATTAGTAAATTATTAAATAAAAAAAAAACTAATTTTTTTAATTTTCTTTTTATAGAACGTTACCAGTGATGTTGCTAAAGAAGAAATTGTTTCTATATCATTTGATGCCACCTGCTCCTTAGTGGTTTTGGGTGAAAACGGCGAACCTCTATCGGTAAGCAAGGGTGGACAGCAAGAACAGAATATAATTTTATGGATGGATCATAGGGCACACAAGGAGACGGCTCAAATAAATGCCACCAAACATGAACTACTAAACTATGTTGGTGGCCAGGTATCAGTTGAAATGGAATTACCAAAATTGATGTGGCTGAAAAATAATCTGTATCTTTCGACCTGGACTAAATTATGGCGAGCTTTTGATTTACCTGATTTTTTAACCTGGCGTAGTACCGGATGTGATTCGAGATCTTTGTGTTCGGTAGTATGTAAGTGGAATTACGATGCTGTTAAAATGGAATGGAGTAAGGACTTTTTAAAAGAAATTGGTCTACAGGATTTACTTAATAACGAGGCGGAAATAATAGGCAGTCAAATAAAAGAACCGGGTTCAGTGGTGGGTGCAGGTTTAAGTGAGCAAGCGGCTGAAGAAATGAATTTACTACCGGGCACTGTGGTGGGTACCTCCCTAATTGATGCTCACGCTGGGGCTTTGGGTATGTTTGGTGTTCGTTCGACAGAGTACAATTGTGATTTGCAAGGAAAATTGGCTCT
The DNA here is from genome assembly GCA_941918925.1 of Phyto melanocephala. Classification (NCBI taxonomy): domain Eukaryota; kingdom Metazoa; phylum Arthropoda; class Insecta; order Diptera; family Rhinophoridae; genus Phyto; species Phyto melanocephala. Next base: position 94,626,160 of record OW799235.1, read on the forward strand.
GATATGTGGCACTTCTACATGTCACATGAGTTTAACTAAACAACCCTGTGAGGCTAAGGGTATTTGGGGCCCTTATCGCAATGCCATAATACCGGATTACTTCTTAAATGAAGGTGGCCAAAGCGCAGCTGGTTTATTGTTGGATCATGTCATTAAAACGCATCCGCAATATATGCATATCAAAATGAAATTAAGTGATAATGAGTTAGTCGTATACATATAAGGTTTTATTTTAATCCGAGTACTACAAGTAAAAACATTTTTCATAACCTTTTCAGGCACATTTATACATATTTAAATAGAATGTTAAAAAATATGGTTAAAGAACGTGGTTTAGATGATGTCTGCTATTTAACTAAAGATCTACATGTTTGGCCAGATTTTCATGGTAATCGATCGCCAATAGCTAATCCCAATCTAAAAGGAATGGTAATTATTTTACGCAAATTTATGAACATATCATTTTGATTTTTTTTAACCACTTCAAACAATTCGAAAATTAATATACAATATATTAAACATTTTATTCTTAATACTTTGTATTACAAAACTTGTTCCATGATTATCCTAGTACCTAGATGAACTGAATCTATTATTCTTATTTAATATATTAACTTTTAACGATGTATTTTTTTTTTTCTTAGATTTCTGGTCTTAATATGAATGTGGATGAAGAATCTTTGGCCATTTTATATTTAGCATTTGTTCAGGCATTAGCTGTTAGTACATGTAAAAATATTTTATAACATTTTTCCATCTTAAATAGTTTCATTAAATATTGTAGTATGGTACTCGTCACATCATCGATAATTTGCTTAATTATCAACGTGTTCCCTTTCACACACTGTTATTCTGTGGTGGTTTAGCCAAAAATGTTTTATACGTTCAATGTCATGCGGATATTTGTCAAATACCCGTCTTAATACCTGATGAACAAGAAATGGTTTTGGTAGGCTCTGCTATGTTGGGTGCTTGTGCTGCTAAAGTCTATCAAGACTTAGAATCTGCTTCTGCTGCTATGGGTGGCACGGGTAAACTGCGCATACCTCAGTTTGGTACAAAGGATTATCATGAACGTAAATATAAAGTTTTCATAGAAATGTTAAATGATCAATACAAATATAATGACATAATGTTGTAAATCATAATTATAGCATTTAATTTATTAAGAAACTCAGGTGAAAAATTACAACAGGTTGATTTTCAAAAAAATTTGTAGTCAGATTAGTTGTTGTTAATTCATACGCATGTAGGTATGCAAATATTTTATGTACTTATGTACATGAAAAAAAAGTTATATATGTACATATGTAATTTAGTTTTCTTTGGTTTTCCGTGAGGTTTGGAAAGAGATAAATAAATTTGTCTTACAACAAAAATTTTGAGCTTTAAAGTTCTACGATATAAAAGCTGCAGCACGGGCACTAATTTTACCCCGACAAACGGGACAAGTCATTTTAATTTTCTCTGAACAATCTTCACAAATACAAACATGACCACAAGGAAGCATAATGACCTAAAAAAGTACATTTTAAAGATATTTAGCGGAAAGTTTGTTTAAATGCAAAAATTATTTAAAGCTTACCTCTTTTGGATTTATATTGCATACAACACATGACTGATCCGGCGTTAGATTAGCAGGTCTCGATTTAGCCCTTCTCTCTTTGCGCTCCTTTTCTAATGTCTCTCGAATGCGACGCTTATCACGTTCTTGCTTTTTTTTTGTATACATTTTACGTACTATCACTGTTATCAGTACTACTGATATAGAACCACAGACAAAAATTTTAAATAACATTGAATTTTTCGCCTCCTCAAATTTCTTAATTAAAGTTGACTTTGTCGATGTTGTTAGGAAGAGAGGACCCAAAGGCGAAGGCTGCAAACGTAAAGTTTTCCCATCTAGCTCTAATTCACCGACAGCAGTTATGAAACTGCCATCCCTCAAAACTTCCTCGGTAGTCTGCAGCCCCTTTTGACGGATGCCTGAAAAAAAACCGAATACGTGATCGAAGAATGATAAAGATGAAGGTTCGTAATTATCGTAGACGACATCCATATCAAGTACAGCGGCAGAAAGTGCATCAACAACTTCAACACCTGCACCATTGTTGGTTAATTCGAAGGGCATTTCATTCGAAGACACATGAATAAGTTTTCGTTGTTCTGACCAGAAGCCAGCAAAACCGCGAGCTACACGATGTTCACTGGAAAGTTAACATTTTAGTTTTCCTAACTACATTTCTGGCAATGTATTTATTGTTTTTATGGAGGAAACAAAAAAATTTTAAAAGAGAGGACTAACAGCCTTGTGTATAAAAAGCATTTGATTTTAACTAATGAGCTTTTACTTTTTTCCTTATGGAAATTTGCACAAAGCATAGTTGTTTATCGCAGCTGCTTGTTATACGTGACACTGTAAGTATCTCATTTATACGTTTAAACTTTAATGGAATAAAAGTAAATATTAAATACCTTAATTTAATCACTTGTAATACACCAGTTACTGAAGGTGACATTACACTACGCATAGGTGCACCAATGGGTGTAACCGTACCACGCACCACTGCATAAGGTACTCTCTTTTCTTTCTGTCGAGCTACAAAATTTTTTAAATCATTGTCTATAGATAATTGTGGTGCTGTCTAATAGTTGGAAACACATTAGGTTTTTAAGGTATAAATAAATCAAGAACTTCATAATCGCTTACTTTAAGTAGTTTAACACTTTTCTTATAACTAACGTATTCTTTAACACATAAACCCAATATTAATAAGTCCACACCTAATGCAATGCCTTCGTGTATAAATTCCATTTTGCTAATGATATTCCCACAAATTTGCTACAAAATAATTGAAACTAATAACATAAAGTAACTGCAAAAAAATCTAATTATTATTTTGTGTAGCAAGTTGCAGTTACAAAACAAATAACATCTGTAGCAAGGCGAATTTGAATATGCCTTGAACTGTAACAGGGCAAATTCATACAGGTGAAATTATCAGCACAACTAATAAAATTTTTTGTCAAAATTTTAAATTACATCAATATTATTCTTAATGTATATTTAAAGAATAAATATTATAAATCTTTTCAAATTCACAAAAATAAGTTATATTAACAAATATTATTTTACCACAATCCTGTAAATTTGTACAAGTTTTATTAGTTGCCTACTAGTGTTTACCTATTTGTCACTTTACTTTTTGAAAACGTCAACATTAAATTTTTTGAAAAAATTTTTGAATTATGGAAAGTAAAATAAATGTGAGTGCGTTAGTAAGGAAGTGTGAGTGTATTGCGAATTTCATAAACTTACTTTTATGTGTAAATGCTGGGTAAGTATACCCTGTTATAATGAATCATATCCAGGTCAAGGTATATTAACTTCAGGACGCACCGTGTATTTTGTTGCTACAAAAAACTTCCTAAATGTCATAACAAACACTTAAACAGCTGATAAAAAAGTAACAAAATGTTAGTGAATAAAAAATATTTATGATACAAACACGTCTAGTATAAAACAAAGCATGTAAACCAACAAAAAAAAGTTAAACAAATTTTGACATTTGAGAAGAGAAATGTATAAACAAAACAATGACCAGCTGTGGACTTAAGTCTACCTGGGTATCAATTCTCGTTCTATGAAACTATGAAATGAAAAGTTTTTGTGTGTAATATCATATGGTGCCACCATACCCTTTGCTATGCAAAAACTTTTTCATTTCACAGTTTCACAGAACGAGAATTGAGTCCCTGGACGGTAAAATAGCTTTTATCCCATCACTGATGCAAAGTTTACAGAAAGGTAATGATAAAATTTTACAAGAAATTTTTTTTTACATTTTACACATAACAGAATTAAAAAAATTGGTTGAAAAAGAATTTCTGGGGTACTAGATTCTTCCTATTCTCTTCAACATTCATATACGGTTCCAATCAAGTGGAATAATCGAGATTTAACTGTATATAACATTTGAGATAATTAAATTTTATTGTGAATCATTTTTATTTTGGCTTAAGTTCATTTATTCTTTTATTTAATTTTTATAATTCAAATTAATTTAAGTTGCAATCATTTTTAGGAATATTCTTTCTAAAATTGTTTCCGATATTAGCCGAGTGAAATGCATTTTCGGACTTATAAAAAGGAAAATGAAAAATACAACCTTGCGTTCAATAATTCCAGCCAAAAGGATCGATATTGAAAGCATAACAAAATGTATTACGAATATTAAAGAATATGAACATGTTGAATAAAGCAATGTCATTTGATAGGTGATGTCAAAATTCAACAAATTTGAAAATTAATACTATGATTCACTAATTAAAATTTCATTGAATTGTAACATAAATAATAATTTTTTATTTACATAATAGTATACCGATAAAGAGTGCTGATGATAAAATTGTAGCTGATTTCGAAAATGCATTCCACTCGGCTTATATCGGAAATCATTTTAGAAAGAATATTCCTAATAATTATTGCAATTTAATATAATCTGAATTATAAAATTAAATTGAAGAATAAATGAACTTTAGCCTAAATAAAAATTATTCACATTAAAATTTAATATATAGAAAAGTTCGAGTAAAATATCAATATATAATTTGAGATTAGTAAATTAATAGAAAATAATTAAATCATAATTTTTCTCCGTGTACTGTAAATAGTCTTAATGGTAATTGTTAATTTGACGCGTATTTGACATTTATAAACGTCACTAGAGAAACGTGTATGTTTATGATATTTTGTTTTTTATAGTTGTTATTGCAACAATTTGTTTCTTATTTTTTTAAAAGTAATTAAATAATAACGATATCTAAATAAGTATGCAAGACTATAGTGAAAAAATCAGTGAGGAAACTTCTATTTATATGAAACCAAAATACGATAAATTATGCGGCTACGAATTTTATCACAAAGTGTTGGGTTCTCCCAAATTAATTGTTGCACCAATGGTTGATCAAAGTGAGCTGGCTTGGCGTATGATGTGTCGCAAATACAAAGCTGAACTCTGTTATTCTCCAATGTTTCACAGTAATTTGTTTGTAAATGACCCCAAATACCGTAAGGATGCTTTGCAGACTAGCTTCGAGGACCGGCCGCTTATAATACAATTTTGTGGCAATGATGCGAAGACATTATTGGAAGCGGCTCTTTTAGCACAAGATTATTGTGATGCAGTCGATATAAATTTGGGCTGTCCCCAAGCTATAGCCCGACGTGGACATTATGGATCGTTTTTGCAAGACGAATGGAAGTTATTGGAAGATATTGTAAGAACTCTACATGTTAATCTAAAAGTGCCAGTGACGTGTAAAATACGTATCTTTGAAGACCGACAAAAGACCATACGTTATGCCCAAATGCTAGAAAAGGCTGGATGTCAATTGTTAACCGTGCACGGTAGGACTAGAGAGCAAAAGGGACCCTTAACAGGTGTTGCCGACTGGAGCTATATACGAGATATTCGCCAGCACATAAAAATACCTATGTTTGCCAATGGCAATATCTTGGGATTGGAAGACATATTAAGATGTCTGCAAGAAACCGGTGTAGATGGTGTTATGACCGCAGAGGGTAATTTACATAACCCCGCCATATTTTGTGGCGAATCCCCTAAAACCTGGAAAATGGCCAATGATTATTTGACATTTGTGGAAAAATATCCCTGTCCTATTTCCTACATTCGAGGACATTTGTTTAAGATCTTTCATCATATAATGAATCTAAAACCAAACAGTGAATTAAGAGAGGAACTGGCGGTAGCCAATGATTTGCAAAAGTTTCGCGATGTAGTAAAGAAAATTCAAACTAAATACCAACCTTATCATGAAGGTCTTCAAGTGTATGAAATGGAAGAAGTTGATCCGAGTGTTATGCAAGGGTTATTGGGCCTCAATCTCAGCTTACCTCCTTGGTTATGCCAACCATATATCCGAGTATCTCCGGAAATGCATAAACAAATAGTTGCCGAAAAGGTGCGTCTGGCTGAGGATCCAAATAGAGAAAAACGGCACTATTTCGATAACGATGGCCAGGAGATTTCCCGTAAACGGATGAAAAAACTACGTCGTCGTATGCGTCGTCCAAATAAACCCGAAGGTAAACATGAGCGTAATTTAGAGAATTGTGTTCGATGCAATAATCCTATGGGCTTTAAATGTGAATTTCGTCTGTGCCGCATTTGCTGTCGGGATAAATGTTACACCGAAGATTATGATTGTTCCGGTCATGGTATTCTAATAAGGTCTAGACGTGCTAAGGCAAAACTATTTGAGGAATCGGCTAAAAATGATTCTGGTGTAGCAGATGATGCTGATGATTCAGTGGGAAGTCTGACCGAACATAATGTTCTTAGTAGAGTATCACTGGATGCTGAGAAATCTGTTGATATTAGTTAGTACAAAATAGTAAAAAATTTAGTTAATTTTTAATATGCATAACCGTTTTAAATTGTTGTAATTATGTACATATGTCTGTATGCTTATTGACAGCCAAATATATATGAAAAAATTGCTTTATTAAATCTGTACATTTTTAAACAAAGTGTATTTAAAACAAAAGTGAAAATAAAAAATTAAATATTAAGAATAATTTTCAAGGCAAATTTATTCATCAAATAGTCTAATTCGTCAGCTGAATATTTTTTTCCACTTATTTTAAACTTTGATAATCGATAATCAAATTAATCCGTCATAGAAATTTAACGCAAAAGTATCAAAAATAAGAGTTTTTATACCCTTCACACAGTGAAAATGGGTATATATATGTATTTTGTCATTCCGTGTGAAATTTCTACAATTTTCATTTCCGACCCCATAAAGTATATATTTTCTGAAAGCTTATGAATAGGGGAGTCTATTAAGCTCTGTCAGTCTGTCCATGTGTATGTTGAAATCAACTTTTTGAAGCCCCCCGACATCGCTTGGACCCGGGTGAGTCATTAAAATATCAGAAATATTCGGGAGTAGATCGGTATTGAAAATCAGAAACATCGGTGCATAAACAACTGAGATATGAGCAAAAACCCACGACCACCTAGATTTTTTTTTCACAAAAACAACATTACAACAACAACATACATACATACAAACGTGTATACTGGTTAGAAAAAACGTGGCATCGAATCCCAGCTGAGCCAAAAAAATTTTTTTTTCAATTTTTTTTTTTTAATATTTTTTTTATTTATTTTTTTTTATTTTTTATTTAATATATTATTTATATTTTTATTTTTTTAAAATTTTTTTATACCCTTCACCTGTGGTGCACAAGGCTATATATAGCTTTGTCATTCCGTTTGTAATTTCTACAATTTTCATTTCCGAACCCATAAAGTATATATTTTCTGAAGGCTTATGAATAGAGGAGTCGATTAAGCCCTGACCGTCTGTCCATCTGTCCGTCTTTCCGTCTGTCCGTCTGCCCGTCTGTCCGTGTGTTGGTTGAAATCAACTTTTAGAAGCAACTATATGTTCCTCAGATCTGTATATGGTATCAATCTCTTGGAAATATCCAGGAATGAATCGCTATTGAAATTCAGCACAATCGCCCCATAACTTTCTGAGATATGAGCAAAAAACCACGACCACCTCGTTTTTTTCACAATTACAACAACAACATACATACATAGATACATGTAAAAAACATACCAAACAAAAAAAATTACAAAAAAAAAAAAAATATTAAAAATAAGAAAAAAATAATAAAAAAAACTACAAAAAAAAAAGTTAAAAAAAATTAAAAAAAAAATTTAAAAAAATTTTTTAAAAATTTTTCTAAAAAAATTTTTTTACAAAATTTAAAAAAAATAATAAAATATAAATAATATATAAAATAAAATTTTTTTGGCTCAGCTGGGATTCGATGCCACATTTATTCTAACGTATACGTATGCACGTATTTTATATGGGATGAATGGTGATACAAACAATTGTTATTGCATGACTACACGTTGTGAAGGGTATATGAGATTCGGCACGGCCGAATATAGCACTGTTACGTGTTCTACAAGCAATTTTACAAAAGAAGTTACATTATTATATTATTACGTTTTTATCTTTTCCTGTAAAGTTACAATTATTTGGGTTTGGGCCTTTCTACCTGTGGCCATCGATATACCTGTAATATTTTTTTTTTAGCAAAAAATGCTTATACGTAGAATATTTTTTATTCATAGAAGCTTTCCTTGAAAAGTTTTATTATTTTTTTTTATTTAAATAATTTTTAAATAATATAAATGTTTTCAATAATTTTCCACAAAAAAATGACGATAAATTTTCTATTGTAAATACCTTATTATTTATTATTCATTGCAAAACAATTCATAGATTATTTAAATAAAATTTAGTTTCTTAATGCAAATTTTTGATATCCACTACTACCAATACAACATGTTCTACTCATTTGGTATAGTTTATAATGAATTTAGAAAAATATAAATGTTTATCAGACGTTGTACAGAGTTTTGTCAAATAATCATTAGGTAGGTAGGTAGGAAAGGGGGATGCAGAAAGCAGTATCTGCCTCCTACACCCACACTCGGAGACCAATAAGTTCCATTGTGTTACCCTTTATATAGTAAAGATAGAAAAGAGAGAGAGGGTTACCAAAAATATAGTACATGAAAAAATAATAATAATAAGTTAGTAGGAAATAGAATAGAAGAAAGAAAGAAAAACAGATTCTCTACGAGCCCCATTGCATGTTCACCAACCACCCGATCCCCATGATGAATCCGATAATATTCCCCAGCTTGCACTCCTAAACATCACCCAACTCATCGTGAAATCGTTTACCTAACCACTTTAGCCTATGATTCTGCAGCCTTAGGCAGTGACAGACAATGTGTTGCACAATTTCCAGCTCCTCCTCATCTTCACACATCCTTCGATAATCCGGAGTGCCGCGATCCCATCTACTTATCCTAGTTCTCATAGGACAGTGCCCTGTTAAAACCCCAATAGTGGCCCTCAGACATCTCCTATCGAGGCCCAGAAGTACTGTAGAGTCCGCTAAAATCAACTTGGGGCATAAAGCCCTTGACACTCTGCAGTCTCATAATCATTGAATAAACCTAAAATATTTTTTATAAATACGTCGTATATAAAATATTTTTTTATACTAGATGAACTTGGCTCCAAGAATCATTCATTCTGTTATTGAAAATTAATACTTTTTTGTTGTTAATGCAATTATATTTCTTTTTCTGTCGTGTTCGTATAATCATTTATTTATTAACAACTTCCAAGTACCATTTCAAATATCGTTTTATTCGATATTTTTCTGTTATGCGATACTATCAAAGTACCTACATACGAAATATTATCAAAAATTCATTTAATGGAGTTTATGACAGAGACAGAAAGTCTGACAAAAATTCTAAAAATAAATCTTTTGTATTCGAGATCGTTGACTATATACAAAGTATTCAATGTAGACACAAATTCGATCTTACGATCTTATTATAAGTATAGATTCGTGGTTAAATAATAAAGAGATATACTAGATCAGTTATATTGAATTCAAACTTATCTGAAAATAGACAAATATAATATTTAAAATTACTTATATCTTTTTTATTGTGTGCTAATGACTAAATGATAAAGGTGCAAACAAAGATTGTCTTTTTAATTAATCTTTTAGATTTTTTTCGACTACAACTAATTAAATTGATAACAACTTGGTGTCCGAAAAAAAAAATAAAAATTTGTATATAAAAATAACACCCGTACGAAAAAATGCAAACAGTTTAATGGTGAATTCCGCAACAAAATGAACAAACTCGTTTTAAGTATTTTGGTAAGATTAAAAAAATTTGTTTTCGTTTTTCTGTTATTAAATAGAGGATGAACTTTTAGTTAATATCACATTTAACAGTCTCAATGACTTTGGAATATTCCGAGCTAGTGGATCCCTATACTGCACTGCAAAATCCCTGCAGCGATATACGTAACGGTAAATTTATCTGTCTAAATTGCGGAACACTAGGCTTTTGTTTACAACAAGATGGAGCATGGACAACACTGAAAGTAACCGAATGTCAGACGGAACATAGTTTGTATTGTGACGAAGATGCTCGAGGTTGCATTTTTAAACAGAGTTGCAAAGAAAGTACCAGAGGTCCTAAATTTGAATGTCAAAATGCAGGAATTTTCCCAGATCCTTACGACTGTAAGTACTATTATGTGTGCGACAATATGAATGAAAAGGAACGCTTGATATGCCACAGTGGTACAGCTTATTCGCCAGCCAACAAAACATGCTCTTTATCGACCACTTCCGATATTTGTTTGCAACCCCAATACGAGTGTAAAGCATTTGGACAAATGGCAGCTTGGCCCACAGATCCCAGCATTTATTATGTTTGCCACTCTACAAATGTTGGAGGAGATCAAATACGTTATCCCGTCTTGTATCATTGTCGAACCGGTTATATTTTCGTCACAAATAGATGTGTGCCAGATACAGCAGTGCCTGAAAACAAAAAATGTCAAATGGATCGAGATTTGATTGAAAATCCAAACGATTGCAATTCGTATTTAGTTTGTGCTAATGAAATTTGGGTTTCAGCCATGTGTCCAGTGGGAACTCACTTTAGCAATGCAACGAAAAGTTGTGTATTTGGTAAATGTTAAGTTTTTCTTTAAGTTAAGCAAGTAAAATTTTTCTTTTACTTACAATGTTTTTTAATGATATTTTCTAAATAAAGACATTTAAAAAAAGTTTTATATACATACATACATATGTATGTTCATATAGTAAAATGAAAATATTTTTTATATGTATTTGTGTTTTGTTCCAACTTTTATTTAAATTCTAATGTTATAATGAATAATAATTCAGGCTGGCTCAAGATCGTTTTCGCAAATTATAAATATTTATATAAATTTAAGAATACTAAAAAATCAATCGGTAACTATCTGAGTGGAATGCCTTTTTAAAAAGCAGGAGGCAAATTACGGCATTCGAACGTGATCGAAATTTTTTTTTTTAATTTGGCCCCAGCTAGGTATCATAATCAGGGCCAAATTACGGCATTCGATCACGATCGGAATTTTACTCGAATGATTGAGTTTGCTGTGCTTTAGGTATAGAGAATCTAAAAAGAATTTTCAAATTTCGATCACGTTCGAATGCCGTAATTTGCCCCCAGCACTAACAAACTAGTGCCCGACTCGTTACTTCAGTTTCATTTTGCCAGTAACCTTCATAATTTATTTTTGAAGGAACTCAATTTAAATTACATTGTGGTTTATAGAAACAAATTAACTAGGTTGTTGGCAAAAATTAACTTAAGTAACCGTTTGACCCAAGTCTACGTTTTATTGATAAAAAGTAAAAGAAAAATTGTAGTTCAGGCTCCAAATTAGGGCATTCGAACGTGATCGATATTAGAAAATTCTTATTAGAATCTCTATACCTAACGCACAGCAATCTCGATCGTTCGAGTAAAATTTCGATCGTGATCGAATGCCGTAATTTGGCCCCAGAACTGGGCCAAATCACAACATTCGAACGCTATCGTAATTTTACTCTGTGTTTTTAATATAGAGATTCTAATAAGAATTATTAAATTATGATCGCGTTGGCATGACAAAATTTGCACCTTGAGCGATTTGCAATACAATTGAAGTAAACAAAATACAAAATATCTTTGTACAAGTTTATTGAATTATTATTTACTCTAATATTTTTAGAGATATTTTTACAGCCTGTCTATAAAGTTCATATGATTCAATATTATTTTTTTTTTCAAAATATACCAGGGCAAATACTGATTACTTTTGACAAATTAAAATACGTAGTGACAACGAAATACATTCTATTATATTTAAATTGCAAAAAAAAATATTATTTATAATATTTTACTTTTAAATTCTTGTAAAAAATATGAAAATATTAAAACCTTAATTAAAATATTTAAGATTTTGCGCAGAAAAGTAAAAATAATCAATCGCAATTTAGTTGCCATATTTTGTTACATTTACTCATAGTAGAAAAATGGTAACTTTAATTCATAAGTCTTAGGTTAAAAATTAAAGGTAACATGAGCTTCCCTTTAGCTTATTAGTCACTTTAAGGTTAAAGTGTAGTTATAATAACGAATCCTAATTTTAGCTATAGGCAAGTTATAATAATGCGCCTTAAGTGCAATATAATTTGCGATTATTAACTTCTATCAGTAACGTAATTTAAATGGGGTTTAAAGAATGATTAAACTAGGTTGTTGGCAAAAATTAACTTAATAACCTGTACAGAAAACAAGTAAGAGTGCTATATTGGGCCGTGCCGAATCTGATAATACCTTTCATTGTCATGTACATAGGTATAATGACTATATCGTAGTTTAGCCTAGATTTTAGATTTCAGGTAATACGCTATTTTATTTATTACTAGCGTATAACCCGCTACTTCGATAGCGCAGTTCTTACTATTTATTGAATACTCAAGTTTTATTTTTAATTAGTAAATATTTTTGGTTCAACTTATGAAAACTTGTATCTCTGATTCAATTTACTTAGAAAAATAAAAAGTAGAGTAAGGATATATCGGGCATATATTTCCTAACTAAAAGCAAGATCAATGCTACTGAGTTTCAAAAATTAAGATTCTTAAATTCAGAATTTGCAAAAATTACCCTAAAAATAATTAATGTAGTAGTTTTTCATTCTTATTCTACATTCTACATTCAGAATTCTATGTATACAAAATATAAAAAAAAATGATAAAAAGTAATTTTTTGGTCGTCTATAATATTAGGAGTCAGACCTCAGATCAATAAACACTAATTTTAAGAATCTATGTTCACAAACATTAAAATACAAAGAATTCAATAAAAGTTCCAAAAGGCATCTTTTATGTCGCCAATATTATTTTCATTCTCAACTTAAATCAATAATCCTTTATTTTACAATTTTAGCTTCATAAACGTAGAAAATACAAAAAGTTCCATAAAAATAATTTCGAAATTCTAGCTTCGCAAACGTTAAAAATACAAAAAGTACTATGAAAATTAAAAAAATTACCTTCTTGATATCCCATAAAATTTTTAGACTCACCTTGTATCAATAGTCCCTAATTTTAAAATTCTAGCTTCACAAATGTTAAAAATTCAAAAAGTACCATAAAAATTAAAAAAAGTACTTTTTTGGTCGACCATAACATTTTTAGTCTCACCTGGAATCGATAGTCCTTGGTTGTACAATTCTACCTACATAAACGTAAAAAATACAAAAAGTACCATAAAAATTCAAAAAAACATTTAAAGTCTTACCTGGAATCAATAGCCCTTTATTTTACAATTCTACCTTTTTAAACGTAGAAAATACAAAAAGTACCATAGAAAAGCGAAAAAGTAAATTTTGGTCCAAGTTCCATTTTAATAGACATGATTTAAAGTCAGTAAATTACTCTTTTTTGCATAAAAGTAATTATGTTCTAAAAAGTACCAAATTATTTTCCCGATTTTCCCCTTTCTGCCCTGTTATGAATATGTTTAAATTTTCCCCTTTTTGGTACCTTTTTTGTCCCCAAAAAAGTTTCCAAAATTTCACCTAAATAATTGTCCATATTCTATTAGGCAATAATAGTTATCAAATTTTGTCCCATTGAATATTAGAAAAGTTTCTTTTAAAGAAAGTACCGAAAAAAGGGACAATTTTTACCCCTTATACATGCGAATTCCTATTAGTATTTTTTCGCGGATTAACTAATACAGTTTAAATTTTTTTCCTAGCTTTGTGTTTGAAAGTTACATAGGGTACCAAAAAAGTACCAAATTATAATTTTTACCCATTTTTTCCCCTTAGGGGTTAAAAATTCAAAAAAGGGCCAGACACCTGTCAGCTTATTTTTTGTGCAAATTTTTCATTTCAATTTAATTTTTCATTAAATTATGTCATTAAAAATTCAAGTAATTTTTGTCTATAACTTTGCCGATTAGTGACCTACGATTTACTAACTTATAATTAATAAATCTCTTATCTCTTTTAAAGTGCTATTTTTTGCTATGTCTATGTACATGTATGTATACTGGTTTGTATGGTAGTAGCTATTGTTTTTCTCTTCTAAAGGGTCCGTCAAATAACTTTTTTTTTGTAAATGCTATAAAAAAAGTGTAGCTTCGGCTGTGTGGCACGTAGCGCCGTCCTGTTGAAAGCAAATGTTGCCAATATCCTTCTCTTCAATTTTTGTGAACAAAAATTCGTTCAACATGGCCCGATAACGATCGCCATTGACTACGGCCACTCTTTGCTTATTTTCGAAGAAAAATGGCCCAAGTATGCCTCTGGACTAAAATCCGCACCAAACAGTGACTCCTTTTGGGTGTATCGGCTTTTAAATGTATGCGTGCGAGTTTTCTGTGCCCCAAATGCGATAATTTTGCTTGTTTACATACTCGCCAAGATCAAAATGAGCTTCATCTGAAAAGATGATTGTTTTTTTTTTGGCAAAATCGGCCAAAGTAATGTCACAATATTTCCCAGCGTTGTTCAAGCGTATACACAACCATATTCGTTCAGCAGAAGGATAAAACTAATTATCTGTCAAATCACACATGAGCTAAGTGTTACCATTCACGAAATAAGCACTAAGACTAGTAGATGGCGGACTCTTTACTACACAACAAATTCTGTTAAATTAACTCACCAAATCAATTTACAATAATTTATATAGTTTTATACATAGCAACAATAATTTAAGTTAAATTTAATTAAGTACAGTAGTTAATACTTCAATTTTGAACGTAGTTAATACTTAATGTGGTAGCGAAATATTGGAATAAAATAAAATTGTTTTTATAAAAAACTCATCTCAAGCTTAATAAATAAATAATGTTTTAAAAATAATGTCAATTAAAATAATTACTTCTATAATTAAAAATTAAAAAACTAATTTAAAGAGAGTTTTTATTATTTTATATTTATATTATTGCAACTGTTTCAAATAAAATCACCCCCCGAAAAGAAGAAAATATATTTTTTATATTTATTTATTTTAAACAAACATAATTATGTGCATATGAATCTTTATTTTAATTACATTTTGTTACTTACGTTATATTAAAATAAAAAAATATTATGATAAAAAGTGGAGCAGCATCCACAAGTGCACATAATCACTATACCATACAATTACAAACGCCAAATTTCCGAAATAATGGGTGGTATCAATTATATATCACGACAAGACATAAAGAAAAATTTAGCGTTATGAAGGCTTGATCAGATGGAGTGAAGGAATTCAACTAAGTTACCTATTCAAGTAAGAATCCTGCGGAATGTGTGAACATACAAGAAATATTGATTTGTAATGAAACTGAAACTCTTTATTATATAAAAAAGAAAACATATTTATATGTATATGTATGCACATATGTATGCATTTACCCGAACTTTCCTCTGTAGATTGAGCATAATTTTTTTATTACAATCAAAACTTGAAAAAATTACATTTAAAAATATATTTTTTAAATATTATTTACTTTGTGAATGGCAGAAAATTGTTTGTTTTTCGACATTTAATAATAAAACAGGTCTTATTTCTTATAAAACCAATGCATTCATATTTTTATACCCTTCACGCAGTGAAAAAGGGTACATGTATGTAGGTTTGTCATTCCGTGTGAAATTTCTACAATTTTAATTTCCGACCCCATAAAGTATATATTTCCTGAAAGCTTATGAATAGGGGAGTGGATTAAGCTCTGTCAGTCTGTCCGTCTGTCCGTGTGTATGTTGAAATCAACTTTTTGAAGCCCCCCGATGTCGCCTGGACCCGGGTGAGGTATTAAAATATCAGAAATATTCGGGAGTAGATCGGTATTGAAAACAGAAACATCGGTACATAAAAAACTTTCAACTTTCACAAAAACAACATTACAACAACAACATACATACATACAAACGTGTAAACTGGTTAGAGAAACGTGGCATCGAATTCCAGCTGAGCAAAAAAAATTTTTTTTTTATTTTGTTTTATTTTTTATTTTATATATTATTTATATATTTTTTTAATTTTTTTTTATTTTTTTTAATTTTTTTTTCGTTTTATATTTATTTAATATAGCACTCTTACTTGTTTTTAATAAAATTGTGAGTTAAATAGTACATTCAAATCAAAAATCAATATACTGAATAAGAGTGCTACGCAGGTTTCGAAAATGCATTTCAATGTGCCAGTATCGGAGTAGTTTTTCAGTATTCTTAAATAATTGCAATTTAATCTTTTTGTTTTAGGAAGTATACCAATTTATGAAAATTAACTTAAGCTAGAATAAGTGATTTAAAATTGTCGCCATTTTATTTATCTTTATAATGATTTTATCCGCTTAAAACCATCCCATTGTAGAATTATAAAATATTTGTACCAATAATTGAAAATATAAATAATTTTTTAATAAGTATACCACGTTTGTATGGATGTGTTGAGAAAAACGAGGTCGTCTTGATTTTATCCTCAAATCTCAGTGGTTTATGGAACGATTTTTTTGATTTTCATTAGCGATCTGCTCCCAAATATTTCTGATATATTTATACTACACAAGGGTCTGGGGGCTTAAAAAAACGTTATTTTTTGATTTTCGCTAATAAAATAAATTTATATAAAAGTAAAATTTTTATTTATAACTTTTACATCAACATTTTTTATACCCGCCACCAAAAAAATGGTGGGGGTATATTCATTTTGTCATTCCGTTTGTAACACATCGAAATATCCATTTTAGACCCCATAAAGTATATGTATTCTGAATCGGGGTTTGATTTTATGACGATCTAGCTATGTCCGTCCGTCTGTCCGTCTGTCCGTCTGTTGAAAGCACGATAGAGGTCGCACCGAAAAAGCTAGGGGGCTCAAATTTTGCCAGAATCTTTCTTATGGACAAGGTTTGTTTGGTATTGAAAATGGGCTAAATCGGATTATTAGGAAGAGAGTTATAGCTCGAGAAGCAAGAGTAGGTCGAAAAAACCGTGTCCTTCGAACATCGAATAAAATGGAATTGTGTCCAAACGCATTAAAGTAGACTCATGAAACTTCGAATATATATTTCCTGAGTAAAAACAATATTTTTCCCCAAAAATTATCTAAATCTATGTATTAGGAGAGGAGTTATCGATCAAAATGTACGAAAATTTATACCGCACAGTGTATTTTTCGGTATATTTAAAAACAAAAACGTCATAAAAGGAACAAAATTGGATGTACGACTCTGAAATTTTGCACACTTTGCTTTTTGGTGAGGCGCTTTTTTGTAACGGAAAATCAATGTGCCACGCCCACTTTTACGCCCACCTCCCATATAACGTTTTACCTAAAATTCATATAATTTCTCTATTAATAAAGATTTTGGAATAATAAAGGCCTATCTTGAAACACCTCAGTTGTACTCATTCGCACAAATAACTTTGACACGCCTACTATAACGCCCACTTTTCGCGTTATCTACCGTTAATGAAATTTAAAAGCTCATAAAACCGCTAAAATTAGAGGTATGATGATAAATTTTGCTACGTCTATCCCCCTAGGCAATTTCATTACTATGCCAAAAAATTAAGGTGCCACGCCCACTTTTACGCCCACCTCCCATTTAATGTTTTACCTAAAATTCATATAATTTCTCTACTAATAAAGATTTTGGAATAATAAAGGACTATATTGAAACACCTAAGTTGTACTCATTAGCAAAAACAACTTTGACGCGCCTACTATAACGCCCACTTTCACTTTTGAATTGTGTCCAGACGCATAAACGTAGTCATGAAACTTCGAATAAATATTTATCGAGTCAAAAGAATATTTTTCCCTGAAAATCGCTTAAATCTATGAATTAGGAAAAGAGTTATAGATAAAAATGTACGAAAATTTATACCGCACAGTGTATATTTAAAATTTAAAACGTAATAAAACTGACAAAACTATATGTACGATTCTCAAATTTTGCAAACATGGCTTTTTGGTCAAAGTCTTCGTTATAACGGAAAATAGATGTGCCATGCACACTTTTTTCCTTAAATTTTTATAAAAATATATTAGTCATATATACTAGCATTTATTCATCATACACTGCGTCATTTATTGTACTGTAGCTAAATATAAGATAAAGATGATAAGATAGATGACTCTACTAGCAACTACTAGATGGCATGCTAACAACTTTTGCTTATGTTCTCCTTAAGTTATGCTTTATTAAATACTAGCCAATCCCGGCGCGCGTTGCTACGCCCCTTCATGAATTTTAATCGCATTCTAAATTTTAATCGAATATCAAGTGCAAGGCTAAAAACTATAACTTTTTCTTTATGAGCGTGGCACTGCCCACTTTTCTAATTACGAAACTGTATAGTCATGACAGCTCAATAAGTGTGCAAAGTTTCAGAAAAATCGGTCCAGTGTAAGTACCTCAAAATGATACCTTTTTTTTATGGGCGTGGCACTGCCCACTTTTTTAAATATGAAACTGTATAGTCATGACAACTCATTATGTGTGCAAAGTTTCAAAAAAATCGGTCCAGTGAAAGTACCTCAAAATGATACCTTTTTTTTAATGGGCGTGGCACTGCCCACTTTTCTAATGACGAAAGTGTAAAGTCGTGACAGCTCAGTATGTTTGCAAAGTTTCAGAAAATTCGGTCCAGTGCAAGTAGCTAAATCTGATAACTAATTTTTTATGGGCGTAGCCCCGCCCACTTTTTCAATCACGAAATTATAAAGTCATGACAGCTCAATATGTGTGCAAAGTTTGAGAAAAATCGGTCCAGTGCAAGTACCTCAAAATTAAAACTTTTTTAGGGGCGTGGCCCCGCCCACTTTTCTTATCACGAAATTATTTAGTCGTGACAGCTCGATATGTGTGCAAAGTTTCAGAAAAATCGGTCAAGTGCAAGTAGCTAAAACTGATAACTAATTTTTTATGGGCGTGGCTCCGCCCACTTTTTTCACCCATAAACACTCCCTGGTATGTGTACAACAACTTACCAAAGTTTGAGCCCGATCGGTTTTACAGTTTCGGAGTCTATAGCTAACACACACACACACACACACACACACACACAGAGTTTCACTTTTATATATATAGATAGATAGATGGGAATTTAGGAAAATTTTGACCTAAGAAAAAAAAAATTATCTCTAAACATTATAAACAATTTATTTTCATAAGTACGACTAACAAATTTTAAAATTATACAAAACTTATTTCGTTTGAAAATCTTTTAAAAGCAAAATGTTATAGAAGTTTAAAAATCAAAATCTTACTAATAAATTTCCCGTTTTAGAAAAATGCAGAGAATGTATATTTTAAGTCACCCTGTGGCCCTTAAAATTTAACCTTAAATTCACTTTCTTCCTCTTAAATTCATGTAAATTCTCTATGAATAAAGATTTTGGAATACTAAAGGACTATATTTTAATATCAGTACCGAAGTTATAATGGGTGGTTTAATTTTAAGGGACTATGTTGATTTTGAATAAAATTATTATGAAATTATTATCATTTATTTTTATAACGATAATATTTGTATGCTTCAATTATGTATGGAACAAATATATGCCAAATGGCCCCCCAACCTAGGCGGCACACCACGATCCGATAGTCCAAATTTTCAATGACACTGTTGATGCTCGATTGTTGGGCACGATGATGAGTCGAGGTTGCTTGCTCTTTTGCCACGTTATCGTGAAAAACATCAACGTTTCCCATTCAACGAACTAAGATGGCATTCACAGATATTTTCACATTTCATACAGACCTGCTTTGCAGACATTTAAATATTTTTTACAATTCTCAAGATTGTGGACGAATGCGAACGATTATGTTGACCAAAAGAATCACGAAGTGCACAAAATGCATTTTGATTTGAACGCCCATTTTTATAAAAATCTTTAATATTTAAAAGCGTCTCTCGATTGCGTATCTTTTCACGGTTCAAATTGAGTTAGTCTGAGATTGAGAAATGTCAAATGAAATGCAAGAAAAAAGTTGAAGTTTAGATGTGGTTCACCTTAAACATGGGCCCTTTAAATTTAACCACCCTCTACAAAGAAAGTGATACATATTTTATTATAAAGGGATTATTCTATAGCGATTAACAAAATAATAAATATTGTGCTTTAAATGTACAAAAAATTGGTGGTGGGTATAAAAGATTCGGCACAGCCGAATATAGTGCTCTTACTTGTTTTTTATAAAAATAGAGTTTGTCGAAAATTTCCACGAAATTATATTTATTTAGTTATTAAAATACATATTATTGAAATATTTTAAAACTGTTTTTTTATGATGTATTTTCTCTTTTATGCGCATATTTCTAAATATTCGCATTACCGAATACTTAAAAATTGATATTCGTCACATCACTAATATATGTATATGTGTGCAATTCAAATCAACAATTACCAAAAGTACATGCATATATAGCTTCATTAAAATAGGTACCCTTAGGACATTCCATGCGTTTTAAAGCACCACTTATAGCCGAACAATAGTAATACTTATGACAATCTTCAATGTCTGAAAAAAGTCCAACTTCATAGCACACTCTAGGTACTCCAGGGGCCACAGTCGTAGTTGCAACGCTACCAGCTATTGGTGGTGGTTGAGTGTAAATACTTGAATTGACTGCACGACAAAAATAACCATCAAATATTTCACCATCATCACAACGATATAGGGTGGGATAGAGCACTCTTTCATCCTGATTTGAGGTGGCCTTGCAAATATAAAATATATTCGGACTCATGGGCCAAGCATGAGCATCGCCGGCTTTAAGGCACTTAAATTGTTTCTCGTGGCATATAGAGTTTGTTATAGTCAAAGAACATTGACCGGTAGCTGGATTAAAGGCCTTATCATTGCCACAATCAACACTGGCCGAAACTAAAGTGGGACCCACAAAATAGCACATGTGATATTTCTGGCAATCATAAGGATCGGGAAAAACCCCATGTGATGTACAGGGAAAGTTGCCTTCAAAACTAAAGGGATGACAAGGTCCTGTGGCGTTGCTGCAACTGCCCAAATGTGCATTACAATAGAAGCCATTCAGTGTGTCACACGATTCAACGGGTACATTGACCCAACCGTTTGAATGTTTAACACAGGTCGATAACAAATCACACGATTCACAGATGGGTCCTGGAGATTGACGACCTTCACAAGTGCTTGTTTCACGTGGTTCTATTTGAGTTTGCATATGGCTGCGAAAACTTATTGATGTTACGTGCCGGGTGAGGCCACATATCTGCAAAAGATAATTATAAAAGTGTTTTGATTTACAAAATTATTAAAACAAAAATAGTATTAAGTCTTCGCAAAAATAACAATATATTCAATATATTTGTGTGAAACAACAGTATGATTACAAAGCAATTTAGCTACGATATCATTTAGTAATAATTTGTTTTTAACGTTTCTTCTTCTTCTTCTTCTTGTTGAGTAGATTTTTATTATTTGAAAAGTTTGATGTATGAAACAATAATAAAAAAAGAAAAACTATAAAAAATCTGCAAATCATAAAAATAAACCATAAAATATAAGAAAATATTGATATAAAAAATTGTTGCTTAAAAGGTAAGCATAATCAATATAAATAACACCAAAGAAAAATGATTTGCATCTGAAAATAGTAAAGTTGTTCACATTCTTTGTAGTCATAATATGATTATTGCAACCATTATATGTTGAATCTACAATCATACAATTCAATTATAGCATGTTGGTTTTCTATTATGATTACCACAACCATGTTAAAAATATATAAAATAAACTAGTCTTAATATCGCCATGTTTTGCGAGAAATCGCCACATCTGATAACCCTGAGATTATGTTTTAGTCATAGAATTATGTGTATAAAGGGTGTTTTAGTAAGAATGCATTTTTTAAATTTAGTTTAATTTTTTAGTGCAAGTCGTAACTCTGAAATTTGGCAGCTGTCATACACGTTTATTCCGTTTATTTTCAACTTGCAAACTTCGAAGAATTTCCAATGTGCTGGTCGGTCTGTTAAAAATGCATACAAAATTTGGCTTACTCAAGAGCTCGCCGCAGCAGACCATGAAAAGCGCCACCAGTAATTCGTTAAATGTACTTGTCATATGCAAAGCAAAAGAAAAGAAATAAGTAAGAGTGCTATATTCGGCCTTGCCGAATCTGATAGTACCCTTCACCTACATGTACATAGGAATAATCCTACATCGTAGCTTAACCTATATATCATGTTATACGCCATTTTTCTTTATTATTTCCGATGCCATCCTCGATTTTTAATTTTTACGTAGTTATCTGTATTTTGCTAGTCAAGCCCTTTTATTTGATACCCATATTGATGGGGTTAAAAAATTTGATTCATTCCTGGATATTTCCAAAATATAGATACCATACATAGATCTGAGGAACATGTGGTTGCTTCTAAAAGTTGATTTCAACCAAAACACGGACAGAACGACAGGGCTTAATCGACTCCTCTATTCATAAGCTTTTAGAAAATATTTACTTTCTGGGGTCGGAAATGAAAATTGTAGAAATTACAAACGGAATGACAAAGCTATATATACCCTTGTGCACCACAGGTGAAGGGTATAAAAACAAAACTCTATTCCCTTTTTCAGCCGTTTCCTGTTAAAAAGTAATCTTATTTTTAAATTGGTACTATGTTTGTCGAGTTATATATATACATATATCTTTTTAAATATTAAAAAAAATATATATATTTATTTATTAAATAAAACATATCGATTTTTGTGTATTTAATGATAATTTTTCAAAGGTTAATTTCTAACGAATTTACCAAATATGATCTGCAAAAAAAGAATTTCTCGACTTTCAAAAGTTAAATATTTATATTTTTTATAAACAACTGAGAGCTAATTGACAATTCTTAATAATAAAAACCGTATGAAAATTTTTCTATAAACTATAGTTTACCGAAACTATTTTATAAAAATTTAATTTTTAATAAGAAATTTTTAAACATGTTCTACATATAAGGAACAGTATTGCCTGAAAGGATAAATTCTTTTATTAAATATTTCATAAGTAATATATTCTTTGCTTTTATTCACATCTATTCATATTTCTATTCTATAAAATTGGGAAATTTTTTTATTCAATTTTATTCTTAATAAAGAAAAAAATATCCAAGAATAATTTCACTTTTACCATTAAAATCATTATAATTGACTTCATGTTGAATATCAAGACACACAATCAATTTTTTATAGACTTTTTAGTTTTAATTTTAGAACACAAATGCCAAGTTTCACTCAAATGTATATTGTTCTTTTTTTATCCTAACTGATAATATTTGGTTTTTTTTCGCTACTTTTTTGGGGTTTCTTTAAAAAAATGTTCTCTTCTTTGTTGTAAATTCTTTTAGGTAACGAAATTATCTGAAATGATAACCGATTGTGTCTCAAGTATTTATATATTTTAACAAAGAAATCTTCCTCTACAAACAACTTTGTATTGTTAAGTGTATTTTGGTTTTTTTTGTTTGTTACAATTTGCAATTTTTAATCTATAGATGGTATAGAAACCATAGTAGTACGTTTAGTTTTTTCAAAGGTTTGTTCAATTTATCCAAAAGATTTTAGAAACAAAAAATTTGTTGAAAGAAAACATAAAGGGACAAATTATCGAAAGTTGTACACTAAGGCGAGTCGACCTCCATCCAAAGAAAAAAAAGAAGTTGTGCCAGTCACCCCCTAGAATCAAAGATATTTCAATGAAGTTTCTAAAACATGAAACTTTTTGTTTGCCACGCCCCAAAATACAGCACTTTTTGTGTTTTATATATATAGCGCCGCCATATTAAGTTCGATCTTATCATATCACATTTCGTTGTTCTGGCTTGACTATGGCTTCATTTTTGCCCTGAGTGACTTTTTAATCTAACGTCAAATTAAAGATGTCAAAAAAGATGCAAAAAATTATACATTAGGGGGGAAGGATCCGAGGTATCATTAATGACATCTTTAATTTGACGTTAGATTAAAAAGTCACTCAGGGCAAAAACAACGATATGCGATAAGATGAGATCAGACTATATATAAAAAAACAAAAAGTTTTGTACTTCGGGGGGTGGCAAAAAAATGTTTCCTGTTTTGGAAACTTCATTGACATATCTTTGATTCTAGGGGGTGACTAACACAACTTTTCTTTCGAGCCGACTTATTGTACACTTAACACAGTAATAAATATATATAATATTTATTTATTTATACATTAGAGTAACCAGATCTCATGTAGGGGAAAATAAAAGTCAAAATCTTGTTCGTTTGGGAAAGAACTGGCTGTTGTAACTCTGTTTGACTTAAAATAACAACAATTATGTTAATAATATAAATCTTAAAGAACAACATTCGATTTTTTAAAGATATTAAGCGTGTTTTTATAAAGTATTTACCATTCTAGAGTTGTGTCTCCATATGTCAGCTTTTTGGCCAAAAATTTGGATTTTTTAGAACTTTGAGCGATGAGCGGCACGGGTTAACGTCGTTTAATCCAGCTTAATTTTTTACTATCTTAATACCTGGAGAGGGTAATCGTTTTGTGGGTTCAGACGAACAAAATTCTGACATCGATTTTTTGCGGTCATCCTAAAGTAATGTAAGTGACTTTGCCACCAGTTCCACATTTATCATGTACTTGTCATTAAGAATGCACTAGTGATCGTAGAACTATTGCCTAGGAAGTTCTTATGTGATCATATTGAGAGCTAAATTTTAATAATTCTAGTCTACACATTAATAAACTTTATGTTGATTTTGTTTTACATTACAGTTTAAAAATTTCATATGGGTACGTTTACAACGCTAAAATAGCTTTAAAGTCTTTAAATTTTCTGGGTGTACTTTTTACAAATTAAAATGTAACTATATTAAGTAAGAATGCTGCCAGCAGTACTCCTTTCTGTTGTCCAAAAGCTGAAAAAATCGATTTCAATATGATATAACACGCACATTTCACATTTTCACAGAACGAGAATTGATTGACGATGATTGAGGATTATAACACTTGTGCTAAAGTTTTCGAGTTTATAATTGTTGTTAAAATTTTTAGGCAACTAAGACATGATCTACATATTTTATTAATATGTTTTCTGGGGAAAATGTTAGCTACAAAATTCAAAAAAAAGTGCCAAATAGGCATAATTACCACTTAATGCTTTTTTTTTAACTTGTCAGGGGACTGACTTTATTGCTAACAAAACGTCGAGAGTAAATACAAAATATAGGGTATATACGATTCCATATTACAATCTCTTGTTTTATTAATTTTTTTTTGTTTTTTCTAATAATGGCAAAATACTGTCATTGTTTTTTGTGTGTCAACAGAAAATCATCAATATTTTTTTAACAGTTCTTCTGGCCAAACTGTTTTTCTATGTTAAAATGTGTTCAAGCATACATACATAAGTTTATGTATTCATGCACATACCTATATTTGCGGTCTTTTGATAAATCAACTTAAGTTGAGATAAGAAAATTTTCACTTTTGTTCATCATAAGAGTAAAATTTTCAAAACGATTACTTTGCATAAATTGGCACCTTGCCATGTAGGTATAAAATACTTTAAGAGATGTTGCGTAAATCGCTATTCTAAAAAATTTCAAGATCTTAGTAAAAAACTCTATAAAATTTCGATTCGCTTACAGTGTAAATTTTACACGAATACTAGTCTTGTAACGAATTATTTTCACTTCACTTATATTTTACATATTGTTTTGTGTTTTTTTTTGCTCACGTAAGTAATTTAAAAACTCTAAATAAGTTCTTTTGTCAACAGTCCACAGATATTTAACAGGTGTTTTTTTTTACAGATATTAAATTGTCAAACGGTTGTCAGCTCTCGTTACTCTATAACCACTTGGTTTGCCAATCTATTATAAACGATCAGATTAGCCAGTTCATGGCAGACAAAATCAAAACTAAATTGTTTTTATGAGCGTGTTTAGACGGGTAAACATTTAAAGGGGAAACATTTGATTTCTTAGCATATTACGGGTAGGGAAAAAGAACATGGTTTTTGTGTTCGGTGCTCGGCGGAATGCCTTGTGGAAAAAAAAGTAAAGAATAATGACATGCTGTCAACAGCATCTTCGTCAATGTATAAATGCAAATAAAAAAAGAAGAGAATTCTAGATATTTTTCTTCCAAATGTTCGCCCGTCTAAACTTGGACTTTGTTATCTCAATACACTAAACAACGGCCTATGTTAAAAACTCGATAGTCTGACTCTGTTGTAATCATTGTTAGTGTTGCTGAACCAGCCATTTTTAGGAAAAATATAAAACCAGCAAATCAGTTCGGGTTCAGCTGGTAGACTTAGTTAGACTTACGGCAAAATACCCCTTGTAAATTTTTTTAATTTATTTTGAAGAACGTCATACAGTGCTCACCGAAGAAGAAATTGCTGCTATAGTGCCACATATTGACTGTGACTAAGTAATACGTCTTCCACTTCCCAGTGCAGACTTATTATCTTACTGTATTTTATTAATGGAAATTCTTAAAGCACAACAAAGTATATTTTCTGTACTGCTTACTATTACAGCAGTAGAAAAAAGGAGACTTATTTATACAATTTTTTTTTAATTCCTCTCTTACTTGCTACTACATTTTTCAGCAGTGCGTAAGGAGAAGGCATGATTAAGCTGTTCCTTAATAATTGCAAAAAAGAGACTTACGAAGTGGGAAATCGCATATGAAAACCATGTTTCTAGACATGAAAAAAGAAAAGCGATTTAAGGAGGGCTAAACAAAACCGTAAAGTTAACTGAACCACTGCTTAGTCGCAATATTCTCTTTGGTAATGTT
Organism: Phyto melanocephala; assembly: GCA_941918925.1. NCBI lineage: Eukaryota > Metazoa > Arthropoda > Insecta > Diptera > Rhinophoridae > Phyto > Phyto melanocephala. The sequence continues at coordinate 94,652,983 of OW799235.1, forward strand.
ACAGTCAACGGCAAGCAATGTAAAGCCATCACTAATAATTATTAAGGGTGATGTGATGTTTTACTGAAAATATGTTTTAACAAGAGGACGATGTTAGATGTGAAAGCGGTACAAGCAATTCATTACTAAAAAAAGTTTGCAACCAAGATTTTGCCATCAGGATTTCTGCGATATGCCCGAAATCACATTCAGGCACTATTTGCATTAATATTTTTTCTTTTAATAAAACCAACTGTTGGCTTGACATTATGGACTTAATATAAAAATTTTTTATTCAAAATTGTTTTCCCTAAAAAAATACCCTTTATATGTACATATAATGCAACATATTTCAATTTTTTTAAAATTTATTTTAGCCACAATTTTTTTATTACTTATAGTCGTTACTTGTGATCCATTTGATGATTTTCATTTGTATGTGATTGTACCTATGATGTCCATATGTGCATATGTACATTTGTGCATAAATATGTATGTATGAATATATTTACTTGTTCTTGGTGCCAAAAAGAATTGTGTCACATAATATTTGATTGTTTACAGAAGTAATGGATAAATGACATCAAAAAAGAGACGAGTTATTCGCCCATACGAATATAGAGAATAACATTGTTCAAGTGAGAAGAAATTCATATTATTTAAGTAACTCACAATCATGACTTTTTTTGAACAAAGTTGTTCACATATGTATTTATACCTATCGACAGTAAAAGGTTTATTGTATTTCTCTCTTACATGCAAAAAAAAAAAACAAAAAAAGAGTGACTTACACCTCTTTGGATATGGGTAATTCAATGTCAAACAACCAAGTTATGTCTTATCTTCTCTGCATTTTGTGATTTTTCGTATAAATAAAGTTAATCACAGAAACCAGAAACCTTTGTTTGAAGTCACTGACTCATCTGCATCTGTAAATATGATGTCTTGAAAATCGGGAAAAGCCTTAAAAAATTTAAAGTATTTGTAGTACTTAATTCAATGCCATTTTAAATTCAGCATGGTCGCATTTAATAGGTTATCGAATTGTGTTTTATTTGATATACAACATGAACTTTTTGACCTTCAAGTCAGGAGGCTTTATCTCTGAAAGCAACCTATTTAATTTTTTAAAAATCTATATGTTAAAGACGGCTTCCTTTTCTATAGTTATGAAAAATGTCAAAATGGGGCGATTTTTGTCCCTAGAAATATAAATTAAATTGCCAATTAATATGGGGTAATCGGATATAAAATGAATATTTTGATGTGTTAACAAACAATGACAAAATAAATATGCACCAACACATTTTGTGTACAATGATTTTGTAAAGTGATATCAAAAGCGGAAGTTTTTTTAGTTGATTTAAAATAGTTTTTTAAAACATACACAGAGAAAACAGTATCATTTGTTAGTACCGCATTTGTTGCCAATCGCAAGATTAGTTGTGATAGTAGAACTTTATGGTTATATCTACAGAAATTCGTTTGAAATATAAATATGTAGTCAGCACTAAAAAATAACAATTCTTGCAATAGAAATTTTATAATCACAAATGAAAAGTTTGATTGCAGTTACTAAACCATTCGATTGACAATAAATGTGATATTCTGTTTGCATAAATATTCCTTGTATAGATATTCTGGGTGTATAAAGTATTTTATACAAAAAAAAAAAAAAACTTAATTATTTGTTGGTAGGAATAGCTAAACAATATTTTATAAAAACTAATTGATTGCAAGCTTGTAATAAAAGATTATATTTATATTCGATGCTGTATTTTTGCATTACAAATTGATTTTTTGTACTCCAGTTCTATAGCTGAGAACGTGTTAGCCTTATCAAACTTAACAAATAATCCATTTAATTTTGATTTTCTTTTCATTAGCTGTACTATGGAATCGAAAAGATCCATCTTGTGGGACATCGATATACTAACTGATATCCGAGGCAATCTTTTATGACTTTTGCTTACATATTTGAGTCTTCTGGATTAATTCCATAATAAAGTACATTTAGCAATTGCCGAGTAGTGAATCCTACAGACACGAGATTTTTTTATAAAAATATTCATATCTGTTGTGGCTAAAAGACTTAATGTGTGGCTGACACATCTCAGATGCCTCGGCAAATATAACTCTCTAGCTTTTCATTTGATATCACATGATTAGTGTAAATGAATTCGCCTTAGACGAAACAATTTAAAGCTGAATAGTATTTTTGTCAAATGTGAAATTTTGATGGTCATAGTTTTTAGCGATTTTCGCTTTTGTATGACACAACTTATTTATTATTAATTTATTGTAAAATATAAATTATTTTGTATAAATGTGCCTTTGAGCCACATGTATTATACAAAATACTTTTAAGTTGTGTATTTGAAATACAAAATACTTTCAAACCATGTATTTAAAATACAGATACAAAATAGGTATTTGTATCTTGTATCTGTATTTCAAATACTGCCCAGGCCTGAATACATACATACATAAACTTAATTTATAAGTTTAAAATGGGATGTTTTTGAGCGGATAAAGTCATTATAAAGATAATGAAACATACATGTATTTCATATTAATGAGATAAATGGTGATACAAACAACTGTTATTGCATGACTACACGTTGTGAAGGGTAAATAAGATTCAGCACGGCCGTATATAGCACTTTTACTTGTTTTTTAATAATAAGTTTGACATTTAAAATAAATAAGAAAAGAGAGAAATTTGTTTTTTTTTTTATCAAAGATCTTTGAAATTTAAAATTATTGAAGAAAAAAAAAATCAGATGAGGAATCAAGAATACCTGATAAATGAATATATGTACATTGGTCGGTCTAGTATTTTCATACTACACCTCGTTTCATACCATACAATCCTAATATTAGAAAATTAAAGCACGAAAAAATCGTTGAATTTTCTCTCTTTATTTATTGTGATATCAATCGTGCCGGTTCTGAATTTCAAGAGAAATTGAATTGTTCGGTAATATCATTGTAGTTTCTGACAATAAAGTTCCTCTCATAGAGTAGAACACGAGGCTTCTTAAAATTGTCCTTATTCTTTAAATTTTCTTGAGATCAGTGGCCCTTAAAGAAAAAAATTGGTTCCATAAGCATACCGCGCATTTTGTTGAACGATGTATTTTATGGATATAAAAAAGAATTTGAAACATTTACTAACCCCTAGAACCATATTTATACCCTTCACAATTTTCATTTCCGATCACATAAAGTATACATTTTCTGAAAGCTTATGAATTTAGCCCTGACTGTCTGTCCGTCTGTCCGTGTGTTGGTTGAAATCAACTTTTAGAAGCAACTATATGTTCCTCAGATCTGAGTATAGTATCAATCTATTGGAAATATCCAGGAATGAATCGCTATTGAAATTTAGCACAATCGCCCCATAACTTTATAGGATATGAGCAAAAAACCACGACCACCTCGTTGTTTTTTCACAATTACAACAACAACATACATATATACTGGTTAGAGTAAACGTGGCATCGAATCCCAGCTGAGCCAAAAAAATTTTTTTTTTATTTTATATATTTTATATATTATTTATATTTTTATTATTTTTTTTTTTAATTTTTAAAAAATTTTTTTTTTTAATATTTTTTTTTTGCTTTTTTTTTGTTTTAAATACATATTTTTTTTTTTTTTGGAAACATACATACGTAAACTCAACATATAATTCTGCAATGGGATGTTTTGTATATGTATGTATGTATGTATGTAAGTATTTCATATAAGTTGAATGGTGACACAAACAATTGTTATTGCATGATTACATGTTGTGAGGGGTATATGTATAAGATTCGGCAGGGCCGAATATAGCACTTTTACTTGTTCTTATTAATTTTATTCGCTGGAATGAAAATGTAGGCATTTTTATTTTAAAAACTTTAACTCCAACTTAAAATTATTTTTATAAATATGAGGGTCATTATAAAAAAGAAAACTACGAATATGTCTTTCTCTGATACGTATGGGTAAATTGTTAAAGGTGCAAAATGTGTTGTTCTTTTTCTGTCACCTTTTTCGAAAATATCTTGTATATGAGGAGCCGCAGAACAAAAGGTGCTTTTTCGCATTTCGCGAAAAATTGGTTTTTTGGTATTTTTATAATATTTAGGTTGAAATCTTGTAGAAACAATCAAGTTTGCATTATTATTATTTTTTTTTTACAAAGTAAATGGGTTCTAAAAAATTTATGCTTAACAAAAGGTGCTTTTTTGATTATTTTTTATCAAAAGGTGCTTTTTTGATTATTTTTTATCAAGAGGTTCTTTTCCATAATCTTTGTGTAGTTTCACTTTTTACTTTAATGATCAAACCAAACTACAGTTAAAGTAAAATTAATCAGATGTTGAAGTCTTTGTGGAAAGTCTTTTAATAAAACAGTTTGGTAAAGACTGGAGTGAAAATCAGTCATTATTTTGGTACAAGAACATTTTGTATAACCAGGATAAAGGTATGGAAGATTCAATAGGCGAAAATGTTGGATGTTCTTGCCTAGAAGAAGATGTTGGAACAAGAGTTTGACTTTAACAAATTTTATATGTATTTAATTTAAGGCTAAGAAAGAAATGTTTAAGTTGTAATTTTATTTAATAAAACGACAAAAATTATATACTTAATTTAACATTTTTTAATATATTAGATCAGGTTTAACCACATTCAGTCAAAATTTTATCGTCATTTATGTGTATTCGCATTACAAAATATACTTTTTCCTTCTATTAGCAGAACGTGCTCTTTTACTTTTTTTAACAAAAGGTGCTTTTTTGCTTTCTTTTTTACAAAAGGTGCTTTTTCCGAAATAAAAATGGAATTATATCAAACATCCTTAATATTTAATAGGATGACTTATGACAGTTAGATGCATCTGTAGATAAGTAAAATACTTGTTAGCATTTGCAGGTTCTTGCAGTTTTTTAAAGTGGCGAAAAAAATAAATCTCAATTTCCCAAAAATTTGAAATGAGCGAAAAAGCACCTTTTGTTCTGCGGCTCCTCATATATAGAAGGTAGTAATCATTTTTGTAGACTGAAACTGAAAGTTTACAACCAAATACATGGTAGTGCATTTAATGAAAAAATATAACAACTTTAGGAGTTTTACATACAAAAATTGCTATCTAGGAAATAAATAATGAGTACGTCTTTTAAATATTTTTTACTTGTATTGACAGGATTCATATTCTGCAAAAAAAAAATAAAAAATCGAATGTGTAAAAAGGAGGCAGACAAATTACAGTTTTTTCCAGTAAACATTCTTATATCTAGTGTTTTCAATTTCGACTGATTAAAAAAGTGTTTACCCTTAAACTGCGTAAATAAAATCTTTTAAAAGTAATAAATTAAAATTTATGATTTTTCCATAATTGCTTTTATTGTATAAAAAAATACAAAATGTTGTTTAGTTGTAAAAAATCCATACCATAATTAACATATAAAACTCCCTTAATACTTAAGCTTCTAAACTAATTGTGTTTAAAATAATAATAAATATGAACAAATATTTAAATCATATATTTCACTTAATGAACAATGGTGGTAAGAGAACGTACATATGTACGAATACAATTTGCAGCAACTTTAGAATTGTTATTTAGTCATCACATTCACGTACGACCGGATGTAGAATAATTGAAGCACCATTGCAACCAGTACGTTCCGAGATAAAATCATGAAAATTACTTTCCAAAGCCCACATAAAGCGTTTATGACCAGGTAAAACCTAAAGAGGAAGAGGAAAAAAGATAGAGATTAATAATCTGAGAGCATATAAGGCATGTACAATTTAAGGTATAAAAAAAAATATTGTAATATAATCTTGTTTACTCGTACTAAAGCAGTACGAAGGATTAAAACTACACATAGAACGTGTAAGTTAGACTGATGCAGAATTGTTGAAAGTTAAGACAAATCGGTTATTTAAAAATCAAATTGTGATACATTTTTGATTGATGGCTTTTTAGTTATTTTACAATAGTTTCAATAATTTCTTTATTTAGAATTTCTTCTTTTTATAATCTCAGTGTTTATAAGCAATTTTTAAGCAAATTTCTATTAAAAAAAAAAAACTTGAATAGTTTTTAATTTTACTTTTTGATATAAATTTTGTTTATATTCTAACGGTTTGTAATAACTGTATTTTACCAGTTAAGCCATTTCATTTGATACCAATATTAATTAAGTTATAAAAATATATCCACCATTTTGTTTCAGACACTATCTTAAATTTTAAAATTTTTCATAGTTTACTGTATTCTACTGGTCAACCTCATTCATTTGATATCAATATTGTGAAGGTTGAAGAGGGCAAAGCCGTAAATACTTTATTTGATCCATATATCCGCCATTGTATTTCGGACGACATTTTGAATTTTAACTATATTCGAACAGTCAAGCTCTTTCGTTGATGATGCCAATATTAAGGTGGTTGAAGTAGGTACAGTTTTAATTACTAGATTTGACCCATATATACATTTATTGTACGCCATTTTGTAGTGGCGGCCATCATGGATTTTAAAATTATTTTTATTTACTTGTATTATATTCTGTTAGTACATAAATTACTGAGCTTCTAAAAGTCGATTTTAAGCAACACACGGACAGATGGTCAGTGCTTAATCGACTCCATATTTATTAGCTTTTAGAAAATATATACTTAATGCCGTTAAAAATGTAGTTCTAAAAAATAAATTTAAATCAGTTTGAAACTGACTAAGCGTGTAAAAATAACTATCTTACTGATTTTTTTTAAATTTAAAAAAGAAAAACGTTTTTTTCAGCTTTAACACAACTGACATATTTGTTTTTTTAAATATATTAAAATTTAATATACTCACTCTTGAAGAATATTGGCCTAACGAAAATTGTATTTAAAGGTTAAATTTAATTACAACCTTGTTAAAACAAATTCCAAGATGGCGTCTGAAACATCATGGTGTACTCTATATATTTTGTTAATCTCCCTATATTTAAAAGGGTTTGGCTGGTAGAATGCATTTTAATTTAAGAATCTAAATATAAAATGGCGCCAGAAACAAAATGGTAGTTTACTTAATTTTTCAAGCTTTCAATTTTTCCATTATGGGTATTAAATAAAAATCAAAACCAGTATAAAAAAAAATGACAGATCATAGAGTTTAATGAATAAATACATTAAAAACATGTTATTGTATCTTTTCAAAACTTAGGGCTTTACCAAAAAAGAATCGTGCTTTCCGTTTATACAGCCGTCACTCTAATCTTGTGGCCTTACAGCACAATGTTTTATATATTTGCTTAGGCAAATAAATCATATGCTATGCGCCATGATTTAAGTTTGATCTATGCCTTTTCAAATCATCACAAATCTACATATTGGTGAATACTATACAAAATTCGGCACGTTCGAATAAAGTACTTTTTTATTTGAATATAGTACTTTCATTTGTAGAAATTTTTCTGCAAAATATTTATTTATAAACAAAAATTAACTATTTTTTTTTATTTACGGTACCCTAATACATTACATATGTACGTGTGTCAGTTGAGCACATAAAGTACTAAAATAACAAATTATACACTATTGTTTACAACTAACAGCTCCCCAATTGTGTACATACAATACATTTGCATGTATAACCGTTCACTTCTTACCTGTGTTGATAGACGACAATCACCGCCACGTTGCACTTCCTGAAGATTTGCTGCTTTAAAGCACGTCTCCGAATCCCACATGTAGATGTCATTTTCACCCTTGTAGCGGAAAAACAACGAAGTACCACCATCGGCACCCAACATAACCATTTGTTTGCCAAACGGCTTAGCACCCACATCAACTATGGAACCGGCACCCTGACCAACACGCAAAAACTCACCCTTAATCGAGTAGAGACGTGGAGAACTTAGGTAAGTAAAGAATAAAGTTGATGAACCATCGGGTTTGGCTGCCAGCGCTATATAGAGAACATCGTTTGTGGGGGATGTTGCTTTTGGCAACACAATACGATACGATTTAGCACCAGTTATATCGTAAACCAAAATACTACGTGCACCAGCATCTGCAGCATAACTGCAAGTAAAAATTATGTGAGAATGTACAAAAAGATATTTAATTCAAAGTGATAGAAATTGCAAACAAAAAAACAGAAGTATCCTTGAATAATAAGAGAGAATCAGATTTATTGAGGTGTATGTGTACCTTAATATGATGTATGTGAACAAACATTAACAAAGACACTAACTACTATACAATAAATATTATTGTCATTTTAAAAGTTAATAATCATAGTATTACATATTCATATTACATACATATTACATATTCATTCAGAAATTAACCATTTATAAACAAATAAAGGGTCCGCCATCTAACGTTTTTTTTTTCAACTAGTGCTTATTTCGTGAATGGTAACACTTAGATCATGTCTGATTTGACAGATATTTAGTTTTATCGTTCCGCTGAACGAATATGGTTGTGTATACGGTTCGCTAGGTGGGCCTGCGATCGACTTACAGAATATGCCGTTTTTGAAAAAAAAAAATCATCTTTTCAGATGAAGCTTATTTGATCTTTGCGAGCATGTAAACAAGCAAAATTGTCGCATTTGGGTCTTAGAAAACCCGCACGCATACATTGAAAAGCCGATACACCTAAAACGAGTCACTGTTTGGTGCGGATTTTGGTCCAGAGGCATAATTGGGCCATTTTTCTTCGAAAATGAGCAAGGAGTGGCCGTTACAGTCAATGGCCATGTTGAACGAATTTTTGTTCACAAAAAATGAAGAGGAGGATATTGGCAACATTTGGTTTCAACAGGACGGCGCTACGTGCCACACAGCCGAAGCAACACTTTTTATATAGCATTTTTTGAAAATGCTGCGTGCCACACAGCCAAAGCCACACTTTTTCTTTATAGTATTTTTTAAAATTTTTGTGAACAAAATGAAGGTGACACGCCCTCTTTAGCGCCTATCCCCCATATAACGCTTTATCTTAAATTCATATAATTTCTTTATAGACATAGTTGTGGAACAATGACGGACTATATTAAAGTATGTATATAAGTTTTATTTATTAGCAGAAACTATATTGACACGCCAACTTTAACGCCCATTTTCAATTAAAGACTAAATTTACGAAAATATTTCAATAGTATAACGAAGTTATACAAAAAACGTGGTACATATTTTAGTATAAAGAGATTATTGCACAGCGATTACTGTTAATAACAAACAAATACATTTTGTGCTATAAAAGTACACAAAATTGGCGGTGGGTATCAAAAATTGGGCACAGCTCTTATTATTTAAAAAATTTTTTATATGTATATTATGCATCACAACATCTTTAATACCTTAAGGTGATGAATTTTCCTTATTTATATCAAATTAAGGCTTAATTTTCCAAAATGTTAGTACAATTATTGTTTATATTCAATTTTGATACTGAAAAGGTTGTTGGATTGCACCAATTTCAGATGCCACAGTGAGCAAACAATTAAAACTCATCAATAACATAAATGCCATGAAGTATGCTTTAAAAAAAATACATTGATTTGTCAAAGCTATTCAGCCTAATAGTTTATATGTATATGTGCATATATGTATATGTGTATTAATATTAACATGAAGGTCTAGAGTCAAAACCATGCAGTTTTTGAAGTGGTTAGTTAGAAAAAAGCTTTCTTTAAACGTTTATAACTTAAAAGAGATAGAAAAATAAAAATAAATGACGGTTGAAGTCTCTTTGGTAGTCTGGGGAAGCATATATTTGTTGAATATGTGACAAATGACAAATTTTGAGGATTTTCCTATTTAAGTTGAACAAAAGGGAAATGCTGGTGACATTCAAGAGTATACAGCTATAAAGAAATTATCATTATCGGTTGATATTTTCTTTTATTAATACATCCGTTAATAGGCCTAATGCTTGTTTAAGGTTTTTGTTTTAAGGGAAAAGTATTCATTGAGTAATAATGAGTGAGTCTGAGAAAACTTATGCACACTATTTTATAGGGCACATACACAACACCATAATAATTGTGCAATCAAGTGATTGATCAATTAAGCTTTAAGCACACAACACACCAGCATTGTGGTACAAAATTCATTTTTTACCCAAAAATTGTGTCGAAAAGTTTGTAATGAATAACGATAATAGCACTTATTATTGCCATTATCCTAAAACGAAAACGAATAAGGAGCAAAAAAAAAAAACGTGTTTGGATGAAGAAATGGCTATGAATTGGCATTTAGGGACAGAGTAAACTTTTTTCGGCGCCCAATTTGTCATGGAGATAAATGGGTGGGCAAAAAGTGCGCCGTTTCCTGGCAAACCATCTGGTCATGGCAAAATTTGTAGGAGCTTGTCCTAAGAAGGGCCTACGCTGTGAGTATAAAAAAATAAACAATATTTTTTGTTTTGTTTTGCTTGAAATTGAAACCGTTCTCTGGAAACGTGCAGAGTACGGTTATATGTAAACGTGCCAATTCCCGGGTTGATAACCGCTGACCTTACGCTCTAGCTAGCGGGTAAACCACCTTTCATGCCCTTAACCCTAAGTTGGCGTGGTAAAACAGTCGTTAATTTTTTTTTATATTTTTGTTTCATATAATTGGCATTGGTAATGTACCTGCACGTAACATATATGGCTAAAATGAGGTATTTTTTTGATGTTAATGCCTTGACGATTTAACTTTTATGAGCTAATTTTACAACACACGACTAAATCATGCTGGTACAATAAAAAAAATATCAAACTATTTTTGATAAAGTACCATCCGCTGGTACAATATAACCACAACCTCATACACGGTCAAACAGCTGGCACAATCAATTGATTGTACAATTATTATGGTGTTGTGTATGGGCCCTATTAGCCAAAGCTTATTCTTCGTCCAACAAATTGTTATATTTTTCTTAATCACGTTAGCTTTTAAAAATATATCAGAATGAACAATATGTACGTGAAACCAAATTGGATTAAAAAAAAAAAATAACAAGCATCATACTGTTTTAAAAGCAATTAAACGGTATAAGAATGATCTGAAAATTAAACAATTAATTAAATTAAACCTACATCAGGGTAAGGCAATATCTAACAGATATTAGTAAAGTTTTAGATCACAATGCAGTTAAGTAAATGGCTGATGGACGAGATAATATTCAAGAACAATACCGGACAAAACAAGTAAGAGCGCTATATTCGGCCGTGCCGAATCTTATATACCCTTCACAACGTGTAGTCATGCAATAACAGTAGTTTGTGTCACCATTCATCCCATATGAAATACGTACATACATATAAAAAACATACATATATAAAAACATCCCATTGTAAAATTATAAATTCACGTATGTATGTTAAAAAAACAAAAAAAAAAAAATTTTTTTTAAAAATTTAAAAAAAAATTTAAAAAAAAAAATTATTATATATATAATATATATAAACAAACAAAAAATAAAAAAAATTAAAAAAAAAATAATATAAAAATATATATAATATATTAAACAAAAAATAAAAAAAAAAAAAAAAAAAAAAAATTAAAAAAAAATTTCTTTTGGCTCAGCTGGGATTCGATGCCACGTTTTCCCTAACCAGTATACACGTTTGTATGTACGTATGTTGTTGTTGTAATGTTGTTTTTGTGAAAAAAAAATCGAGGTGGTCGTGGGTTTTTGCTCATATCTCAGTTGTTTATGTACCGATGTTTCTGATTTTCAATACCGATCTACTCCCGAATATTTCTGATATTTTAATACCTTACCCGGGTCCAACCTATGTCGGGGGGCTTCAAAAAGTTGATTTCAACATACACACGGTCAGACGGACAGACTGACAGGGCATAATCGACTCCCCTATTCATAAGCTTTTAGAAAATATATACTTTATGGGGTCGGAAATGAAAATTGTAGAAATTTCACACGGAATGACAAACCTATATATACCCTTTTTCACTGTGTGAAGGGTATAAAAACAAAATAAATTCCCCAAGAAGTTTTTTATGTGGTATAAAAAGCTAAATATTTGTAACTTCTGGCAGTAAGGAAAAACTGTCCAAGTCCAATTTTATAGTTTTTCAGAAGAGCAATTTTAAATTTTTGAGGTGATTTTTATAAATTAGTATCTTTAAAATAAAAACTATTTTATGAATCTCACCGTGTATTAATTAGACGGCAAATCGGTTTTATATATTTAGTTAAATTATAAGTTAAAATAAATATATTATTTCAAATGATATTGTTCGTAGAAAAAAGGCTATAAGTTGTTCAAAATAGTTAAAATTGCACCTTAGTGTAGTTTCAAATTGTGGGATTTCAACGTTGTCAATATCTCAATTTTATCTTATGTCGACTTAAACAGTTATTCCTTTTTGCCACAGATACATAACGGAATGTCTAATGAAAACTGCATTTACATTTCTTAAAACAGCTCAGAGTGATTTCATATTTCTAGCCTGATTTGGCATATGAAAAAAAAGGCCCCTGACTGCTATTTAAAGAACAATGTCAATTTTGTATCACGGATGTACGGAACTTCGAAAGGTATTGGAATCTTGTAAAAAAAGAATTAAAGAATACAAAAGAGGTATCCAAACATTATCCAAAAAAGGAACGGGCCAACTTAAAATTTTTAATAAGAATATTTTCGAAAACAGTGGATGAATTTGTTAATACTACGTAATATGCCAATATTTTAATATTTATTTAATTTGTACAATATTTAAATACATTAACATATTTCTGAAAATTATAATATTAAACGGTTAAGGTATTTTATAACTTAATACAAGTTTAAGTAATTCCATACAAATATTTTATCAAAAAAAAAACTATTGCGAACATTTTGGAATCGGTAATCGGTTGGCGTTGCCAGATTTTTTAAAGCCGTGATGAATTTACAGGGTTTTATAATTTTTTTTAGTGTATTATTTTCGTAGACGACTACTTTATTGCTTATAGGGTAATATTACACACTACTGTGTGCGTATGTGTAAGACTATTTGTTTTGATTAAACGACATGTACATATGTACATACATAAGTCGACATGTTACGTTGTTACAAAAAAAAAAAAAAAAATGACACGAAAAAGGCAAAAAACATACATTCATACATATGGTACATAAGTATAAATGTGCATACATGAATTTTCTTGTTGTCAATTTATTAAATCATTCATTTATGTCTTATAATTTAAGAAATTTTTATTTTCGCAGCAATTTTTATTCTTAGAAATAACAATAAGATTTACCCATGACAAATTGGTTTTGTTCATGGTCTTAGGGTGATTATGTTATGTCAGATTCTTAATCAACGGCTTTCAATCAAAACGAATCGTTTTCTTCCACATACATATGTACATATTCATACATACATACATATACTTACATACTTTCTCCTCAAAACTAAACACGATAAAAAGTAAAGCGTAAATTGACATAAAACGTCTACTTTTTAAAAAAATTTAAATTAACGCATTAGAAGTGCCAAAAAAAAAAAAGCATGGTATGGCTTACCTTATATCTATGAATACTTGTTTAAAATATCGAAACAAATGCTAACTTACACAAAAGGTTTATTATCCGCTCCATAATCCACCAGTAAGAACTGCAGACGTGATTCGGCCGTCACTAAATCACTCAAATCAATACTTTTCACAACTTTACCATCAGCCGTATTTATGGCCACAATTTTGGGACCACAACGACGTATGGGCTGCTCTAATGTATTTACAATACCCACATCTAAAGCCCATAAAAGACCCTGAAAATTAAAGAGAAGGTGTAAACATTTTTAAATAACTTGAAAGTATGCAGAATAATATTAAATCTTTTCATGTGTTGCTTAGGCTACGCGCGTAATTACACAATTGAGAACATGTGTCGGAAGCGTGACAGAAAATTTTAAAATATGTACATAAATAAAATATAAATTTAAATGAAATTCCTGCCAAGTCTAAAATGCTAAAGTTTAAAATTTATTTTGACAATTTGAAAAATATTTTAAAATATTTAATTTTTGTGGGGTTTTTTTAAGTGGTTACTATTTTCATACTGAATCTGAAAAATCTAGATTTATATCTTTAGAAATTTTTGCTAGAAGTCATAATTTAGTAATGACTTTGATTCGTTAAAAATTAATTGGAATTTTCGATAATATTTCTACTATAGAAAATCTTTTAAAAAATTATATGTCCTAAGAAACTTTTATTATAATAATTTTATACATACATATGTACATAACTAAATTTTTGATTAATTTTTTATATAAGAAAAATAATTGTAAAACAAGTAAGAGTTCCATGTTCAGTCGTGCCGAATCTTATATACCCTTCACAACGTGTAGTCATGCAGTAAAAATTGTTTGCATCACCATTCATCTCATTAATATATTAATACGTTGTTTATAAAAGGATTTCATTGATCTTCAATATCCATCTGCTCCCTAATATTTCTGATATTTTGAAAATAAAAATTTCTCTGTGCTTCAAAAAGTTGATTTCAACATACACATGGACAGACTGACGGACGAACAGTGCCTAATTGACTCCCCTATTCATAAGCTTTTAGAAAATATATACTTTATGGGGTCGGAAATTAAAATTTCAGTAATTTTACACGGAATGACAAACCTATATATACCCACACACTCACTGTGAAGGATATAAAATATTTAAAATGTAGAAAATTCTTCAAAAAACTTTTTAAATAATTTTTGCAACCTTAATCGGTGGTGCCGAGGCTAAATATGGATTTGTCATTCCGTTTGTAATTTCTACAAAATTAATTTTCGATTGAGCAATGTCAGTCTGTTGGTAGAAATCAACTTTTAGAAGCCCCCCCCCCCACATATTACAAAGATCTTTAGCATATTTTGGAAATATCCAGGAGTGAATCGCTGTTGAAATTTAGCACAAACACCCTATAACTTTCTGAGATATGAACAAATATAGACGACAGCCTCAGTTTTCTCTTATATTTATACCATAAAAATAAAAGTTTTTCAGCCTATCAGAATTTATAGACACATTAGATATGATATACCTCCAGGGGTCTCTGTCACAAAACGACAAAGTTATAGGTAGAAAAAATTTTGAAACAATATATATCTTTTTTAAATATATCATATAACTAACGCCGTTACTTAATTTTAAACTCGCTAAAAACACCGAGATATAAGCCGCAATCTCAAAAATTTTTGCTAAGAAAAACTGATAAATCCGTTTAAAACTGACTGAGATATAAGAACAAGAAAATCGATTTTTTCAGATTCTAAACGACAGGATCTAAATGAGTACCATGAAAAGGGCTTAACGAGCAATATATAATACACTTTAAAGAATTTCAAATTCATGATGGTCGCCGTCACAAAATGGCGTAAAATATATTTATATATGACTTAAATCTAATATTTAAAAATCTTCTACTCCCTTAACATTTGTAACAAGAGTTTGACTAAAATACAAAAAACTATAAAGAAGTTAAAATCCAAAATGGTGTCCGAAATAAAATGGAGAGTATATGGATTAAATATATTAAATACGGCTTTGGCCCCTTCAACCTCAACAATATTGGTATCAAGAGAAAGGGCTTGAAGAGTGGAATATAGCAAACAATGAAAAGTTTAAATTAAAGATGCCTTCCTAAGCAAAATGTCGGATAATTTTTTTCTCCCATCAATATGGGTATAAAATAAAAGGGCTTGGCCAGTACAATGTAGTGTTAAATACAAGATGGCGTATCAAACAATAGCGGTAAAATTTTTTTAACTCCAACAATATGGGTATCAATTGAAAGATGGCGTCGAAGATAATAAAGAAAATAGCATATTACATGAACTATAAAACCAAGCCTAAGCTACGATGTAGTCATCATACTCATGTACATTCGGCACGACCGAAAATAGCACGCTTCCTTGTTTATTTCTAATACATACAAAATACTAAGTGCCGTATTCATAAAAAATATTTTAGGTTTATTATGGGCTTATTTGACAGATATTGTAGACAAATTTGTCACATAAGCCTTCAATAAACCTAAAATATTTTTTATAATACGGCAGTAAAACTTTAAGTTATGACATTCTTACTGATAATAAATGATATTTATTTTGTTAATGGTTAGTAAATAGAGAGCGTTATTTTATATTTGTTTAATAAAATAAATAAACTTGCAAACTATTTTAAGTCAGAATTTTTTTCTTAAAATGTAAATACATATATTTTATAACAAAAATTATTTTCTGCTAAAAATACAATGTATGATTTTTTATTTAAGTAAATTTACAGAATTTGCCTCTGCAAATTGAAAAAGTTTTATATATACGCATTAGCATTATGTTGACGAAAAAATTAACAAAAATTTGTCTTATCAATATTTTAATAAATTTTCTTAAAAGGCAATATTTTTCTATTTTTCTAACTATAAGATTTAATTTAAGTATATTAGAGCTGACAAAAATCTTGTATATAAAGAGATAAAGAGAAAACAATAATAACATTAAAAATTATTAAAAATTTTATATAAAAAACAGAATTTAAAGAAAGCAAATTTATGAATATTTTCTATAAAAAGTTGATCGAAAATGTTCTTTGAGAACAGCAAACAAGTCATGCAAAACAAGACATGCAAAATAAATAGTGAATGCATGAGTTCAACCCATGATGAAGTGGTTTAATTTAACATTAACGTTTCATTGAATGAATACATTGATAAAATTCAATTTATTCTAATAAGTGCAGAGTAGGCATGTTTAGTAGATGAAAAGATTTTTAGATTTTTTGCATGCATTTGCTAGTATTTTGAAGCACATCAATTATAGGTAATTGTTTTGTATTTAGATAAGTCGTTCTTTGTGCCTCCTTTTGCACTTATGAATTAGAAGTCATGAAAAATGTTGCTCACATTGATCTAGTTCAAAATTTTTTTGCTGGGTTTTTATAAAATATAACGAAATCAAATAGAAAATTTATGGAAAAAGTATTAAAAAAAATATTAAAAAAAATTAATAGACAATCGAAAATTTTTTATACTCCCAAGAGATTTTAGTTTGATGTTAAACTATGAACTTACATTAGGATCCACAACAATATCCACTACCGATTGTAGGGCCTGACAATTGCCCTCCTCTTGTATCGCCCAACAGGGGTAGGGGGCAATTTTCGTCAAACACTGGCCCTTTTTCAGATTAACTTTGCCCAGCGTAAAAGGTACACCCTGCTTGTAACGTGGCATTGCCACAAATGCCGTATCTCGCAATAATTGCGCCCGCGTCACAATCACATTGCGCGGTACATATCGACCCGATTGTACATAAATATTTTTAGTGGAATCACATGGCCACATTAAACTGCTGCCACTAAGTTGAAATGTCAGCTCGGCGAGAGGACTTTTCTCGCTTTTACTAATGAGCTCTTCACCCGCCCCACCAGGTGTCACTGCGTATGTGGCAAGAAGAAGAAAACTCAGCACTTTAAAAGACATTTTGCGCTCTTTAAATATGAAGAGTTCGCGACGTGCTTAACGGTGCGCGTTCAATTTTTCTTTACTGAAACATTAAAATGTGTATGTTTACCTTTATAAATAACATATTGTTAAATTTACCTATTATTTTGTCATTTTTTTCTTTTATTCTTTAATCATATTGCAGATTTTATTTGGTATCAGACTGCAGACTTGTGTGAAAGTTAAAAAAAAAAAATAAATAAAAATAAATAAATATTTCTAAAATATCACGCATCATTTAATGTTTAACGTGTTTTATATTGTTTTTTAAGATATAAAAGCATTGCAGTTTTGAACTGGAGTATTTTTCGTTGCAAAGAAAGAATGACATTAGGGGCATTCATAATAGAGAGGGCACTGCTTTGATATATCAGACTGTATGATCACTTTTTATAATTATTGTAAATATTGTTAAACATTTTATTTATATAAATTTTAACTAAAAATTTTTTTAAGTTTAGCTTTTTATTTATTAGTGCATTTCGTTTCAGTTGTATATATAAAATAATCTACTGTTATTTAATTATGTAATTTTTCTTAATCAAATTAAATAAATATCCCCTTTAACGATGTCAGAAGAAAACCTAAGCGAAAGAAAGCTAGTCACTCACCTCTCACAAATGAATTTTGGTTTATCTATATCGAAGGTTTTCATACGTTTGTACTTACGCAAGGCGAATTCACATCAGGTGAACTCTTAAGCCCAGCTGTTCATCAGCTGTGAACGAAGTTTAAGACCACAATGTCAAAATTTGTATTTTTATGTTTGTTTACATTCATTGCCGGAAAATTTAAACAAAAGTTTAAAAAGCGGAAAAATTTTATTTCTATGGATAAAATCAGATTGAATTTAAAATAAATATATGTATGTACATTTGTGTTAATTGTACAACAATTAAAAAACGTAAAATATAATTGCTTTAAAATAAAATGTAAACAAATGTGTGTTTGTTTGTGTTTAAATAGAAAATTTTTTGACAATTTAGTTCAAATATACAAAAACAAAATATATGCAGTTTAGTGTTTTAGTAGGGAAGAGATCACTTGATTGAATTCGCTTGTGCTTACGTATGAAAGTTTTTGTTTCGTAACTCGTAATACTTGTTACGTATTAAACAGTTACAAGAATGCCAGATTTAAAAACGTGAATTTTGCTAGAGATTTTTCTTCAAAGTGGTACAAAAATTACTAAATTGTTGGCACAAAAATACATCTTATGTAATGAACAGTTGCATATGAGAGGTGCAAAAAACACGAAAGAGAGAAAGAAACAAAACGTATAAAAAGTTGTAAATTTTCAATGTGTCTGTTTAATTTTTTTGTTTATTAAAAGTTCAACTTAAAAAAAAAATTTTAAAAGTAGCGTAAAAGTGTATTTTACTGGATTAAAGAATATTTCAAAATACCTTTAGAGATAAAAACAAATAGAATAAAAATGTTTAGGTGTGTATGTTTTTTGTTTGTTTTAAAATAATAAGAAATTGCCCTGCCTATTAATACATTAATATGCAAAAAAATTTGGATATAAAAAGAATAAAACAAATTAAATTTATGTTACAATGTTTCAACAACTCTTTTTGTCGCAAAATAGTTTGACTAGTCGAAAACAGAATAACAAGTGACCGATTTTGATATTTGCACTTTTATTCCAAACCGTGCATTCGACATAGACGAATCAAGTTTTGTATGAAAATTCTTATACTTTCTTTTGTGTTGTCTTTCAAGTTATCGTACGCATAAAGTGTAGAAAGATAATTCAAATAAGTTTTTTTTTGCTTAGAATTCGATAGAACACATTTATTCGACATCCACAAACAGGCTATAAATTGTGTTTAATTATAAATTCCTGCTTGTGCATACATTTTTTGTAAATTATTTTCAAAAATTAAAATAATTTTTTCAAATATTTAAATATTTAATTTTTTGGTTGTTTTTACTAACGTGAATACCCCTTATAAAAGCTTTTGTGTGTAGTTGAGAATTCATCATCAGTGACCCCCATTGAGGTTGTAGTTTGGGTATAAACTGTTATTGCCATTTTTTTCTTGTTTTTTGTTGTTAGTTTGTATTACACATTCCATTCAAGGTCTTTTGTAGTAACAACAATATAAATGTTAAGTTTTTAACATCTTTTACTGTTTATGCAGATGAAATTCTTCATTTTTTTTCACTCTTATATAGTACCTATCTTTTATTAAAAAAAAAAGAAATAACGGAAGTGGATATATGTATGTTTGTTATGAATGTTTACAAAACAAATGTACATACAAATGTATATATCAGGTTAAATACTTTGTTTTTTCCCCAAATAACAACTGCCGAAAGTTTATCATTAGAGAAGAGTTTTAAAAGATATTTTAGATTCACGAACATCTCTGACTGTGACGAATCTTTAGTACTCTTCACCAAATGTATGGTACTTTTTGCTTTAAAAATATTGTTTTATAAAAAAAATATTAAAAATATTCTACAAATATTTGTCTTAATCCTTATGTACATACATATAATATTGTACAAAAAATGTAAATAAAAATATTTTTGCTTGCCTTTTTGAAAAACCATATTAAATAATTTTTATACCCTTCACCTGTGGTGCGCAAGGGGGTATATATAGCTTTGTCATTCCGTTTGTAATTTCTACAATTTTCATTTCCGACCCCATAAAGTATATATTTTCTGAAAGCTTATCAATAGAGGAGTCGATTAAACCCTGACCGTCTGTCCGTCTGACCGATAACTTTCTGAGATATGAGCAAATAAACACGACTGCCTCTGTTTTTTCCTATATTTTTACCACCAAAATTAAAATAGTTCAGCCATAGAATAATTTATAGGTACCTTTGCTACTATTTATTTTGGATAAATCGGGCTCTTATCTGTAAAGTTATAGGCAAAAAAATTTTTTTTAAATAAATATTCTAAAAAAGAAAATCAATTTTTTTTAGCTTCTAGACAACCGAGAGAGTCAGTATTGGTATCATCTGAAAGCACTTGACTAGAACAATAAAAGCACCATAAAAAACTTTAAATTTATGTTGGCAGCTACTACAAAATGGCGGACAATAAATTTATATATGAGCTAAATCTGGTATTTTAAAATGTAACTTCTTGAACCCCCTCAATATTGATATCAAATTAAAGGGCTTGACCAGTAGAATACAGTAAATTATTCTAAAATGTAAAATTTAAAATGGCGTCTAAAACAGAATGGCGGATACATTTTTTTTAACCAATTAAAATTCAGAATGCATTTTGATTCATTAAGGGGCGTAGCAACGCGCGCCGGGTTTGGCTAGTATATATATAAAAAGAGAATATCTTTTTTGTATTTTTTTTAAACAGGTTTAATAAATTTTATTATTGATATAATAAATGCTTTAATTTTATAAATCCCAAATCTCAAGTATAGACTTGATTAAATTAATTAAAATCATTTTTGAAAATTATGAAAATTTTAATCAATTTTTTAATACTGTTTTAATTGATATTTTTCTCAATACTTTTTCAATCAAAACTATTAATTTTCATTTAATTTATAGTATCATTTTGATGATTGAACAAAATTAAACAATTTTTTAATTAATAATATTAATTTCGTAGTTGAAATTCATATATATTTTTTTCTGTGTTGACAGACATGAAGATTTACATATGCATGTCTCACAAATTTTAAAGTCAGATGTAAAAAACATGCCGTGTATTATAGCCTTTATTTGCTTCAGTTGATTGTTTGTGTTTTAGAACTGTGTAGCCCATAAACGAACGTATTAAATTGAACGAATTGATCCGGTTATTTTTTGAGCACTTTTGGTTCAATGGTGTTTTAGGGTATTTTATATCAAAATATTTTCGTTAATATGTGTTTTTATACATTATGTTCATATATTTATTATGTTCATTGTGAAATAAGTACACTTAAGTATGACGCCATGGTTATGTTCTTTTGTTTCAGTTGGGTGTTTGTGTATTGATAGAGGTAGGTTAAAGTTAGGCTTGTAATATACACAAAGTGTTTGTTTCAAAAAAAAAAAAAAAAAAAAAATCGTAACTTTTTAAACGCCAAGTTGGTCTTATATTAAGCAAAAAAAAAAACAATATTCTAGTCAAATGAAAAAATTGTTTTTAAATAATTTAAACAGTATTTATTTACTAAAAAAATTCAATAAATTAATGAATCAACAATTAAATTTAATTAAAAAAACTTCCTTAATTTATTTACATTATTTAAATATTTACAACCAATTTTTTTTGCATGAATTCTTAAAAATAGCATGTTTCCGTACTTTTGTTCAAAAGGGAACGATTGAAAGAAGGGGTCAATTTTTTTAAATTGAACGAAAATTACAGATCACTGAAGGGAACGATTTGGCACAGCTCATATATTCATATATAGATACGAGTACCTTATTATTCTACCCTGTCTAGTATTTAAGAATTTTAAAATTTATACATGCCCACTCTTATGTATATTTTTAAAATATGTACATATGTATGTTCATATGTATGTATGTTCATATGTATGTATGTTCATATGTATGTATGTTCATATGTATGTATGTTCATATGTATGTATTTTTAATAATTTTGTTATTTTTATTTCTGTATTTAGCTCTATTTTCTCTACAAATATTATTTTTAATATTTACAAATAGTTTTTAATTTATTGTAAATATTATAAATATGTCAATAAACTCATGCAATATGTGGAAAATAAATACATATGTAGCAAACAACATGTTGAAATTCTTTTATTCAATTCTTTCCGCTAACGTAGTTTGTGGATGTGCATCATCATGCATTCGCTGTTTAAAATTGCTTATGACAGCCTAATAATTGACAGTTTTTGTAAACACAAATTTTATTAAGCAATAAAAATTCAAATATACTGAACAAGAAAAATGCAATATACTTCAATAAATTTAATACAAATTGGCTAAATAACGTATATGAATAAATAATTCAAAAAACGTTTTTTTTTTGTTATTATTAATGGAAATAAAATAAAAATCAGGACTTATGTATTTTTATATTTTTATATTGCAGACAAAATAAAAAAGACACAACAAAGTAATGGAAAGTAAATTTTTTAATAAAACTTAATAACAACTAAAGAATGAAATAGAGCCAATAAAAATACATCACAGTGGTAGCGAATGCAAAGTATGTGGTTATAGGAAAAACAATTATTTCGCATGTGTGTAAAGGTAAAAAAAAAGTATAATAAAGTATATTTTACTATATATTTTTCAAAATTCCCTTATGACTTACATTTTTCAAGATTTATTCAAAATTTCCATGATGCTGCAATATAAATGAATAAAATTCTCAGCCGTAAAAAATATATTTCTGATATTTATTATTAATATAAAAGTTTCCATGAAAATCCATTCATCAAGTTTTCATTTAGTGTTGTTGGTTGAGCTGGTGTTATCAATAAAAAAATTTTTGTTATTCTCAGACAACAATATTTTCAATGTTTTTTTTTTTGTTGTAACCTGAGTTTCTTGTAAAAAGCGAAAAAATAAAGTTATGCAGGTTTGTGTTTAAATATTCAAAAAATATTTTTTCTTGCTTGACTACCAACAAAAACAAAATAATAAAATGAAATCAACTCTTTCAACAAGTCTCTAAGGGACATTATAGAGTTATTTTTACCTAACCCAGCTAAAGCCTTATTTATAATTCCCTTGAGAGTTTTTTTTTTACTTTATTTTGCTGATATAGTGGTTCCCAAAATTTCAGTTTACACACAAAACGGGTTAATATCAAAATGTATTAATACTTGCACGCAAAGAAAAAACATGCTTATGGTAATCTTAATCTAAGATTGATTTATATGATTGTGATTAAGACATATAATGGTTGCCAGTTATTAGTATGATGTTTACACATTATACATTTATCATATTATGATAAGAAATCAAAAATAAAAATTCTTTGTTCTTTTCCAAAGCAAATTATTGGTTTTTGCTAATACTTAGTCATATTGAGTGTACTTTACTTTATAACCACATCTCAAACTTTTAATATAATAACATTTAATTAACAATAAAAAAAAGTAATTCATTAAAAAAATATATTTTGTTTTGTAATCATAATGTTGATTAACCTAATATTTAATGGGTATTTATAATTTTAAATACTTTTAAAGATTTCGTTATTTTTACGAAGGCATCATACTATTTTTATACCCGCCACCAAAAAAATGGTGGGGGTATATTCATTTTGTCATTCCGTTTGTAACACATCGAAATATCCATTTTAGACCCCATAAAGTATATATATTCTAAATCGCGGATTGATTTTATGACAATCTAGCTATGTCCGTCCGTCTGTCCGTCTGTTGAAAGCACGATAGAGGTCGCACCGAAAAAGCTAGGGGGCTCAAATTTTATAACGGAAAATAGATGTGCCACGCACACTTTTTTCTTTAAATTTTTATAAAAATATATTAGTCATATATATTAGCATATATTCATCTTACACTGCGCCATTTATTGTACTGTAGCTAAATATAAGATAAAGATGATAAGATAGATGACTCTACTAGCAACTACTAGATGGCATGCTAACAACTTATGCTTATGTTCTCCTGAAGTTATGCTGTATTAAAAATGGGAATTTAGAAAAATTTTGACCTAAGTAAAAAAAAATTATCTCTAAACATTATAAACAATTTATTTTCATGTACTAATGGCTAACAAATTTTAAAATTATACAAAACTTATTTTGTTGGAAAATCTTTTAAAAGCAAAATGTTATAGAAGTTTAAAAATCAAAATCTTACTAATAAATTTCCCGTTTTAGAAAAATGCAGAGAATGTATATTTTAAATCACCCTGTGGCCCTTAAAATTTAACCTTAAATTCACTTTCTTCCTCTTAAATTCATGTAAATTCTCTATGAATAAAGATTTTGAAATACTAAAGGACTATATTGAAATATCTAAGTTATGTTTATTAGCAGAAACTTTATTGACACGCGTACTTTAACGGCCACTTTCATTGAAAGACTAAATTTACGAAAACATTTTACTAGCATACCGAAGTTATAATGGGTGGTTTTATTTTAAGGGACTATGTTGATTTTGAATAAAATTATTATGAAATTATTATAATTTATTTTTATAATGATAATATTTGTATGCTTCAATTATGTATGGAACAAAATATCGGCCAAATGGCCCCCCAACCTAGGCGGCACACTTCGATCCGATAGTCCATATTTTCAATGACACTGTTGATGCTCGATTGTTGGGCACGATGATGAGTCGAGGTTGCTTGCTCTTTTGCCACGTTATCGTGAAAACAGCAATGTTTCCCATTCAACGAACTGAGATGGCATTCACAGATGTTTTCACATTTCATACAGACCTGCTTTGCAGACATTTAAATATTTTTTACAATTCTCACGATTGTGGACGAATTCGAACGATTATGTTGACCAAAAGAATCACGAAGTGCACAAAATGCATTTTGATTTGAACGCCCATTTTTACAAAAATCTTTAATATTTAAAAGCGCTGCTCGATTGCGTATCTTTCCACGGTTCAAATTGAGTTAGTCTGAGATTGAGAAATGTCAAATGAAATGCAAGAAAAAAGTTGAAGTTTAGATGTGGTTCACCTTCAACATGGGCCCTTAAAATTTAACCACCCTCTAAAAAGAAAGTGATACATATTTTATTATAAAGAGATTATTCTATAGCGATTAACAAAATAATAAATATTGTGCTTTAAATGTACACAAAATTGGTGGTGGGTATAAAAGATTCGGCACAGCCGAATATAGTGCTCTTACTTGTTGATTTACCGTTTCTTTATTTTATTGCCACTTTTTGTTTTGACATTTTACTTTGTTTGAAAAGTAAGATACACTAACAAAGCTGTATAGAAACACTTTTCGAGTGATGAATAATTTATTTAAGTAATGTTTTGTTATTTTTGTTTTTCTATTTATGCTTACACTGAAATATAGTTATTGGATGACGTTTTAAATAGAAAGCATAACTTAGTAAATATTTTGGCACTTGAGATCGATTGCCCGAATATTGGCTTCCGCGAAATTAAACCATCGATATTCTATATATAACAAAAAAAAAAACATAATAAGGCGACTCCGAATATAATAAAGGCGACTATGTTCAGTATTTTTTTTCAAATTGTCTAGCCAAAATATTTTCTATTGGAAGTTGTACGTCAGTCTTTTTCCTTGTAAAGTGGTCTAACATACACTATTATAGATACTAGATACGCAAAATAATGGGCCAATTCAAAGTAGACTCTCATATTGTACTATGTCATATAATTCATATTAATATGACTAGTGACTTTGAACACCTTTTGTTAACAAATTATGTATTTAATACAAGAAAGAAGACAAAGAGATGACGCTGTTAAAAATTGTATGTATGCAGGAAAGAAGAAAATAGAAAATATTCTCTCTGAGAGGGGAGAAGCGAAGAAATTCTCTCTGAGAGACAGTATGGTTAAAAGTATAACATAAACAATTTCTTATACATAGGAAACAAATGTGTAGTCATATTATTTTTTTTGTATGGAAATTATCAACAAAAATTTTATGCATGCATAAAATAATATGAAAAGTTTATACATTTCCGAACTATTTGAAACGCAGTTTAGGGTTATATAAAAAAAAATAAAAATTTAATAAACTCGGTTAAGTAAAACTAGTAGCAAAAGACTATATACCTTGTATATGCGCTACACTGCCTACTTTTATAATCATAAAATTTAATAGGTCCCGTGCCTTTGTGTTTTACTAAGTTATATAAAAATTGGTTAAGAAGAAAAAGAAGTTGCAAAAGAGTTACTTATTTGTAAAGGCGTGCAACTGCCCATTTCACTAAGCACTTAATTATATTTTTACATAAAATTAATGTGTGCGAAAATATTTTTATGTATCGCTTACGTAAAATTAGTTGAAAAAAATACTTTATGGGATAATCTACAAACTTATTAAAATAAAAATAAAATTTTTAATTATGAGACATTTTGCTGCTGTCAAATTTATTTTTTTTTCTTTTTTTGAACTGTGGTGATGAGCCTCCCTAACTGGACTATTTTTTTTTTTTGGTATTACTTTTTATATTATTACCTTAATATATGACCTAATGTTTTTATGCTTAAAGAGCAAACAAATGAGACTGTTTGTCATTGAAATTGTAAAATAATGTATATAATGTATGGTATATTATATTTTTATTATAAGGCTATGCTTAGGCGTTTTCTAACTATGTAATATATTATAATTGACCTTTGTGGCTTTATATTACGGAATTGAAATAAATAAATAAAACAAAAAATTATTATTTTACAGAAAATTTTTCGTAAAATGAAAAAATTTTTAAAAAGGTAATTTATAACAACTTTTTGATTTGTAATTTAACAGTTCTATTTAGTTGGGAACCACTTATTTACGTTTTTGACTTTAGGTACGTGTTAACAGTTATTTAAACACGTATGTGTTATGTGAGTGTGCGTGAGTGTATGGCGGCTCACAAAAATCTACAATCTTTTGACCCTTTTAAATATATTTTAGCATACGTTTGATAACATCTGAATCTAATGATGTGATTTAAATCACTTTTCTTTTTAAATCACATTTCAACATTCACTTGCACCCACCCACGTACACCCAAACATTTCACGGAAATATTATTATGAGTTACACAAGTGTTTTAAATATTTCTTAAATTTTGGGGACCAACAAACAAAACAAAAAAATAAATTTTTATTCAAGGACTGGTCGTATCAATGAAAAATGTTGGTAAATAAAACGTAAATTGCTGTGGGAATTTCTATGTAAAACCAAAATCTTACGTGTGATATTAGAAGAAAAGGGTTGAAAATATTTTTCCAACTTTTTTATCTGTACTAAATTGAGAAAGAAAACACATGATTTAGAAGAGGGTTTAAATATTAAAAGTTTTTCTTTAACTTTTCTGTAATTGTTTTTGGTTAAAATTGTCTAAAGTATGTGTTGATATAGATTTAAGGTTATGTTAAGAGGGCCTCAAATCAATTTATTTTATTCATGATCATAAATATGTTTATCGTAAACCATATGTGGGACAACCAGAAAAAGTTCTTAATGACTTAAAAAGAAAAATGCGATCAAAAAATGCGGCAAAAGGCAAAAGATTTTAATTGGGCTTAACTCAACTGTTTTTCTTTCCATTTCAATCGTAATTATTTGTTTTTTTTTTGGCAATAATTCTGAAAAATTCATATTTTGTTTGGTATTAAATGAAAACAGCAGTTTATTAAATTAATAAATGAAATTAGTGTTAAATTACTTTATTTTTTGTAACAAAATTAATTTAAATTCGTTAATGCCGATATTTTCCTTCTCCTTTGTGTAGCAATGTCAGGACAATAAACAATAAATTATTGTATTAAAAAATTACAAGAACAAAACTAAAAACTTTAAAATTAGATTAATGACTTTAGCATAATTTAAATAAAGCTGAACTAATAATAATTAATTATTAATTTATAAAGTTTTCTAAATTATAATTTTTCGTCTGATTTTGCTTCACTTTATTAAAAACTTCTAAATTAGATTTTAAGAAGTCTAATTTTGATATTGAAAAGATCAAATTAATGAAGTAAAAACCCTATATTTTGTATATAACTTAACGTTAAAATTAATTCGATATTTACTTTAAATTATTATTAATTATTACCA
Organism: Phyto melanocephala; assembly: GCA_941918925.1. NCBI lineage: Eukaryota > Metazoa > Arthropoda > Insecta > Diptera > Rhinophoridae > Phyto > Phyto melanocephala. The sequence continues at coordinate 94,681,174 of OW799235.1, forward strand.
TTCTTTGTATAATTCCACATACATGTAATAATACACAGATATAACTATTGACAGTAATAATTAAAAATTAATAATTTTAACTTATATTTCTTGAAATGTCATATAAATATCTTTGGGCCAAACCCACCTGACCAAAAACTCGAAAATTGATAAATGTTTTGGGAATTTTTGTTTTAAACCTTAAGCAAGTGCAAGTTTTGGAATTATTATTATATTCTTCGCAAATAATTATTGTAATAAGCAGACATACATACATAGTATGGGAATAATGATTAGTAATCCTAATGATTAGCAATTGGATTAGAAATTTTTATTGTGCTTAAAAATTGATTAATTATGATTAGTTAGGCATTTTAGACGATTACTAATTGATTAGATTAGAAATAATCAAAAATCTAATCACAATTAGTGACGATTAGCATTTCTAATCAAATCTAATCAAAACTAATCGAAAAACTAATTGATTAGATTTCTTGATTATTTTTGATTAGATTTGATTAGATCAACTATTTTTAACTATTTTTGTGAAAAGAAAATATTTATTTATCACATTTGTTGCTATAAAAAAAAATCCGTGCATTTTTACTTACCAATAATTTTGAACACTTCAATTTGAATAAAGCAAAATTAAAATCACAAAAGACGTTGAAAATTAACATTAATTATAACACAACAAAAAAGTGAACCAGCTGTGTCAAGTGTTTAGTTTAAGAACAGGGTGAATCGTATGCAATTTTATGCAATATTCAAAATCTGTTAGATTATGTAAATATAGCAACAAATGTGGTAAATAAATATTTTCTTTTCACAAAAATAGTTAAAAATAGTTGATCTAATCAAATCTAATCAAAAATAATCAAGAAATCTAATCAATTAGTTTTTCGATTAGTTTTGATTAGATGTGATTAGAAATGCTAATCGTCACTAATTGTGATTAGATTTTTGATTATTTCTAATCTAATCAATTAGTAATCTGAAATTTTTATCAAAATTCTATTCTTATGATTAGATTATTTTATTTTTCTAATCGTAATGATTTCTAATTCTAATTGAAATTCCCAAACTATGATACATACATACATAAATACATATCGTTCATTCACTTCAACAATGTTTTAAATCAAAATTTTTCAGGTTTGAAACTGAGTGTCACAAACAGTTATTCAGTTTATATTGTTTTATTAACTTTTGGGCTATTTTTAAAATGGCTAACACTTTCTTTAGTGCCATTATTTTAACTTTTCATTTAGTGTAAGTCATTTGTTGTGGCTGAAGTTCATTTTCCTAAATTATTAAACTTAAAACCTAAAAGATTTTTAAAATAAATTGTAATCATTTACGAATATTAAGAAACTTTTTCAATATTAACAGTGTAATACAACCAGCTACGATTTCATCGTCAGCATTCTTTATCGGTATAGTTAGATAAAGAACTACTTTTTAAACTCACCACCAAAATAATGGTGGAGGTATATTCATTTTGTCATACCGTTTGTAACACATCGAAATATCCATTTAAGACCCCATAAAGTATATATTTTCTGAATCGGGGTTTAATCTTATGACAATCTAGTTATGTCCGTCCGTCTATCCGTCTGTTGAAAGCACGATAGAAGCCGCACCGAAAAAGCTGCGGGGCTCAAATTTCGCCAGCATATTTCTTATACACAAGCTTTGTTTAAATTTGAAAATAGGCTAAATCAGAATATTGGGAAGAGAGTTATAGCTCGTAGTGCAAGAGTAGGTAAAAAAAACCATGTCCTTCCAACATCGAATAAAATGCAACTGTGTACAAACGCATTAATGTAGAACCATGAAATTTCGAATATGTATTTCCTGAGTAAAAAAATATTTTTTCCCGAAAAATGTTTTAATCTATTCAATAGGAAAGGAGTTATAGATCAAAATGTTCGAAAATTTATACCGCACAGTGTATTTTTCGTGTAAATGTGTATAAATTTAAAACGTAATAAAACAGATAAAATAAGATGTATGATACTGAAATTTTGTAAACGGAAAACAACTTTGACACGCCTACTTTTACGCCCACCTCCTATATAACGCTTTATCTCAAATTCATATAATTTCTTTATGAATAAAGATTTTGAAAGAATAAAATTTAAAAGCTCATAATGCCAGACAATGAAGGGGATACGCCTACTTAAACGCTTACCTTTCATATAAACCTTTATAAATATTACTTTCGAAACTTATTAATTAATATTTTATCACGACATTTAACTGATAGATGGGTTGTAACATTTTTCGCAAAATTTGTTTTTACTTTTTCATCATTGTTTCTCAATTTTTATAGATTAAATCTTTTGCTGACATTAACCGAACCAAATTCACCTTCTTTATGTAATGTACACAAAAAGAACGTTATCGATATAATTTTTCAATCTTTGGTCGCTTGGGAAAGGTATTGAAGGAAGCCACAAGACCTATTAAAATAATCTAAAAACAATAACAATAAATTCTGTGTATGTCTTACCAGATGTCTTATTAGTGTATTAATTAATGTAATTGACGTAATATACTATTTTATAGAAATTGCTTAATGTATACATATGATAAATATATGTACATTAATACATAAAATATTTGTATAATGTAGATATTTATTTATTAAATTTATACAAGTTTGAAAAATTTATCTTAATAAATCAATTTAAAAGTCAAGTGGGCTTAAAAGTTGAAATTAGAGTTAATAAATATGTGTATGAGTATTTTTATGACTGTAATTAGATAGTTACAAGTAACTGCGCTTGTTTTAAAATTTATTAAATTATTGAGACTAATAACAATTAATGACCTATAGCCGAATCAATAATATTTACAAACATTACAAAAGGTCAAACCAAAAAATTTGGTTGCAATTATTTTTTATTTAAAATTTTTAAAGAATTTAAATCGTATAATTGTGTCAAATTTTTTAATTATTAAAATCTGTCTTATAATAAGCTTGTACTATTAGTTTTAATTATAATCAAAATCAATTATTAAATTTAACAAGTATGGAATTTATTTTATGTTTTTTGCTTTTCGTTTTCTTACCAAAACTTATTTGTCAATAAACTTAATTGTATTATTAATTGTTGTATTTTTTGTGGACTTATGTATGTATGTATCCGTACGTACAAGTGTGTATATTAAGTAATTTCGTTTTTTTTTTGCAAAGTGTTTTCACACCATAATTTTAACTATCAGCAAAATTTGTCTGCCTACTCAATTCAAAAACTGTTAAACATTTTAACAATGAAATCAGAGCATATAATATGCTTAGTTGTAACGACTTGTGTGCATACTTTCGGAAGATGGATTTTTTACATTTTCGATATGTCAGGAAGTTAACAAAATTTATTGTTAAACCAAATTTATTAAAAACTGGTGATAGTGATTCATTTTAAAATTTCTAATCAAATTTGAAATTAATTGGAAAAGGTGAATTGAAAGTTTCGTTTTGAAAATCAATTCCTAATAGTGGCAACTATATAATCGTGGAATAATATTTGTTACAGTATCACTTCATAAAGGCTCGACGAATTTCACTAATCTTATTTTTTTTATTCCCAATTAATTGGACAACATTTTTATATAACAAAAATTTTAAAAGCGGGCGTGGTATCTCCAAAACAAAGAAATTGAATTTGCCTAGCAATTTCTGCATGTATGTGAGATTAGAACTTAAGAACAGCTTGATGAATTTCGCTGATTATTCTATTATAGTTTTTATAGTTGCCAGGATATAGTTCGTATAACAGAAATTTTAGTATTTGTTCGTGGCATCTCCTATCCAAATCAAATACATTTTCTTACATCTATCTTCTATATATATAAAAATAAGTTGTATTGTGTTAGTAATTGATGTTCTCTGGAATGCGTGACTTTGTTTCTGCAAAGTTCATATGAACGTCAATATGACGTCAATACCAAGGTTTTTATTTATAAACGGTCTCTGTATGTGGTTCATGAGTCATAGCCATTTTAGTGAATACTGCATTCATTTCGAAATATTTGAAAGTATTTGTGGAGTGAATTTAGAGTATCCAGTTTTCTCACATGGACAGTTGTATGTAGCCTGTTCGCCCGTTGGCAAACTATTGGTTTTGTATATTTACATCGAAATGGAAAAACAACAAATGTTGTTTACCACAGAGCATTACAATAAATGTAATTTATTTATCACTGATTTAAATGATTTCGAATTGATTTTTTTATTTTCTTTTATGCACTACGAAGTGTGCAAGGGGTTCGCTAGTATACATATAAAATACAACTACATCAAGTATGTATAAATGTAAGGCAGTAGATAGAGAATGAGAGTTCTAATTTAACTTCCGGTCTTAAAGCCATAAATCATAAATTTACTTATTATTATAAATTTTTTAATAGTGTTCTCAGATTATAGTGTATTATGTGAACCAAAGTAATGTTTAAAAACCAAATATATGTTTACGTTATATTTTTAGTATTTAATACAGGCACGCAGGCAGGATTGATTTTAAATTTTTTTTAATGGTGTCCTCAGTAGTGTGTTTATGCCGGTTTCTAGTATGAAAATGAGATATGTTTATACTAAACGTGAATCCCCTAATGTTAGATCGTAAATATTTATACAATTTTGCACATCATACATGAGCGTAGTCCTGGTTTAGTTTTTTGGGGGTTGGAAGCTTTTACATTTTTGATAGTAAATGGCAGCAAAAGACTTACTTACCAAAAGATACACATAATATATAAATCGTTTTTTTTTTTGGGGGGGGGGAGAAATATTCCTTTTTCCCTCCTCATGTATACGCGCTTATACACATATTATAAGGGAGTTCGTGAGAAGTATGTTTGTACTAATCGTATTCATCCTAATGTTAATGTATTGTAGGTGTGAAAATTGAGTGTTTATAATATATAACGTGAACAAACAGACGGACAGACAGACAGAAGGGTAGAGATAGATGGATAAGTTGATTACTATGATTCCTTGTTATTAGGGTATATTTTGTTCATTTGTCTGTTTATTTGAATGATCGTCTAACAAAGCATGTATTTATTTTTTAAATCTTGTGTTTATAAGTCGTGGGCAAACAGACGGACTAACAAAAAGTGAGAGAGAGAGACGGACATAAAGACAGACGGACAGAAAAATAGACAGAGGGAGAGATTGACTACATTGATTCTTATTACAGTAGTGGAGTTTTACAAAGTATGCGTCAGACAGACGAAGAATTGTAAAGTATGCCTTGAAAACAGGTAGATAGACAGACAGTTAGATTTACATACAGATGAGGTATAGAAATTAATTGTTTAGGATAATTAATAAGTATATTTATTATTACTGTTTACTTTTCTTTTCTTCTTGTTTAAAAAACAGATAATGTTAAATACGCATGAATTAAGTTCCGATGACATAATAATTTTATAATTCGAAAAGTAGGCAGTGCCACACCTATAAAAATTAAATTTTTAAACAGCTTCGTGAAACAGTTAAACAGCTTTGTAGAACAGCAAAACAGCTTGGTGAAACAGCTTAACAGCTTCGTGGAACAACTAAATATCCACGCCTAAATGATCTTTTCTACCGCATTTTGAGATCAAAGATGCAAGTTTTTATTGTTATACGCGACAAAGATTGTTTATTTCTTACGGAAGGTTGTGCCTCACGCATTTAATTAAGAAAAAATGTCCGTAAACACGATTCTTAAGCTTAATAGATTTTTAAGAATAGTCACCGCAGTCGTTATCCGATTTTTGATAAATTAATAAAATGTGGATGTGGTAATTTTTTTTCGTAAAGTTGGGATATGGTAAGTATTTGCAAAAAAAAAATATTAGCGAGATCGGTGCAGCCATTCTTAAGTAATGCTATTACCCACGAACGACATTTAATTTTTATTTATATAAAAATATATAATAAGTATTCTAAGTTATTGACTGGATTAAGGCGTATCGCTCTTTTGCCCTTATGTTATAATGTGCAATTATAAGTTAACCACAAAATAAATAAATTAAGAAATATATTGGTGATATAAATATTTATAAAGGACAGAGTTGCCTCGAATTTCTTTTTGTTTTTATTGCATAACTTTAGAGATATTTATTAAAGAATTGTAATTATTTTACATAAGCGATAAAATATTATGTTTCAAATGAAGTGACAAACTCTAAACGACTATTTTGTGAAGAAGTATGATAAATGTGTGTTACCAAGTTTAACACTTGTACAATTTTTTTCTTCTTTGATTTTGTTGAATTCGTTTCAAATATTAAATTGGAACTTGACACAAAAAAAAAAAACAAGTAAAACACTAAACAATATTGAGGACAACAATATTGTCGTGTTTCTTTTTTTATATAAAACTTTGCTATGCACTTTTACGATATGTCGACATTTTATACTCCAAAATAATAAAAATGAAAGGCAATAAATAAATGCACATGAATCGAAAACGACAACCGAAAAAAAGAGTTAAATTGTTATTGAAATTGATAACGATTTGATAAAAAAAAATAAATAAATAAATAGAACAGCAAATAGCATCTGTGTCAAAAAGAATGACTCAATTTTTGTCAACGAACTGTGTAATAAATTATAATATTGAAATTGTTTTTTAAAAATAGTTTTCTGATTGTCACATCTTTAGAAAAAGGCTTATGAAATTTTTATATTTATTAACTTGTTGTAAAATTTTTTTGCTTAATATACGAAATATTTTAAAATTTTCTTATAATTTTGTATTTATCGCAAACTTTAATAAACTTTTAGTTTGACATGTGAAAAATATACAACAATTAAAAAAAAATTAAAGAAATAATAAAACAATAAAGAGTGTTATATTCGGACGTCCTGAATCTGATAGTACCCTCGACCATCATGTACATAATCATAGTGACCATATTGTAGCTAAGCGTAGATTTAAGATTTAATGTTATACGTCATTTTGTTTTTTTATTTTTACGCCATCTTCGATTTGCATTTTTACATAGTTAGCTATCTTTACTAGTTCAGCCCTTTCATTTTATATCCATATTGATTCGGACGCCATATTGTACTTTTTGATTTACTCTATGGCTTAATTTAGTGTATTCTACTGGTCAAACCATTTCATTTGAGCCCAGTATTTTGGGATTGAAGCTGACAGATCCGTAATTACTATATTTATATACCCACCTTTCGATCTATTTCGTTCCCTTTTGTTCTATACTTATATTGTGAGGACTAAAGGGGACAAAGCAGTAATTTTTATATATCACCCATACATAAGCCATTTCATTTAGGACGCCATCTTGGATTTTAAATTTTTCATAATTTACTCTACCCTACTGGTCAGGTCCATTCATTTAAAATAAACTTTAAGGGGGTTGATGGGGTACACTTTTTAATACTAGATTTAACCCATATATAAATTAATTGTAGGCCATTTGAAGTGGCGGCCATTGTGGATTTTTAATTTTTTATAGTCTATTATATTTTTCTAGTCAATTGCTATTTTATACCCATATAAAACCTCTTGGTTGTCCAAGAGCTGAAAAAAATTTGATTTTCGTTTGCAAATTTTAGGAAAACCACCAAAGCAGTTAAATTTTGTTGCCCATATCTCAGTTACTTTATAACCAAGTTGTCAGTTTTTTTCATTAATAAATATTGATACTACGGCTAAGAATTTGGTGTCTTTATCGTGTCCAAACATTTATTTGGAGCTTTAGTAAGTTCATATGTTTAAAAATTAACAAAAGTAACAACCTTGTATATAAATTATTGTAGAGCTAAAAAATTTAATTTTTTTTTTTGATAAAAATATTTTATGAAACAGAAGATTATGCTGGATTTTAATAGCGATTTATGCTTCATACAGATCTTTGCAACATTTGGAGGATTCTAAAAGTTGACGTCAACCAGCACATGGACGGACGGACAATAGATGGACGGATAGAGGGAAAGAAATCAATCGATTCGTATATTCATAAGGTTTCAGAAAATATATACTTTATGGAGTCGGAAATGAAAAATAGTTGACGTAAACTAGCCAATGGACGGACGGACGGACAGACACTAGATGGACAAACAAACGGAAGTTGTTAAATCGATTTGTCTATTTATATGTTTTCAGTAAATATATACTTTATGGAGTCGGAAATGAATATTGTAGAAAATATAGACGGAGTGACAAAGTTATATGTATCTGTGTCAAAAACGAATAACTGCTTAAGTCGATATAAGCCTTAATTTAGATAATAACACCATTACCATCTCAACTAGTCTCAGCCAAATTTTTAACTATTTTCAACAACCGTTCAGGAAGTAATGGCATGAAAAGGTTTTGCCTACATTTTTTAAAAAAAGACATAAGTAGCTTTTCCTTATTGCCACAGATATTATACGAAAGCAGGATGAAGCCACTCTAGACTACAATGGACATAGTGTCACTTTTTAGTTAAATTTTTAAAGAGCGAATAATTTTGAGAAAAAAATTCGCTAACGCAGTGGCCAGGTTTGTCAGCATCAGATGACTCCTGGCCCACCATGTATCATACGTGATGCGTAACAAGTATTGCCATAATTTAAATAATTGGAAATGTGCAAAATTTTGGAAAAATATAAAATAAAATTTTCAACACCTTTAATGGAAAAAACTTAAAATACAGAAGGAAAATGGTAGCCTAAAATTTTCATTCCTTGTCTCACTACCTATTTCATAAGCTTTTCTACACATCCCACCCAAAAATACAAAAACGCCGATTCATGAAGCTGCTTCAAAAAATAAAGGTAAGTGCGCTATAACTGATAACATCTGAAAAATTATGGCTTTTTGCTTAACATATTTGGGGGATTCACAATAGTGTTGTAAAATCATATGTCCTATAATAATAGCATGAAAAATTAAGACTATTGTGAACAACCTCTCATAATTAAGTGTGCTATTTTGAATTTATATCAGCTGATGTAAAACAATTATAAAAATAAATATTTTCTTTCATAATGCCAAAAACAAGTAAAAAAACAAAATAATAGCCAGTTTGTGCGAAAAGTACATTTTAGATGTTGTAATGGCAGACTCAAGTTAATAAGTAACAAATAAATTAAATTTTGTTTGATAAACAACAAGTAAGAGCACTATATTCGGCTGTGCCAAATCTTTTATACCCACCACCAATTTTGTGTACATTTAAAGCACAATATTTATTATTTTGTTAATCGCTACGGAATAATCTCTTTATAATAAAATATGTATCACTTTCTTTGTAGAGGGTGGTTAAATTTTAAGGGCCCATGTTGAAGGTGAACTACACCTAGACTTTAAATTTGTTTTCTGCATTTCACTTGACATTTCTCAATCTCAAACTTACTCAATTTAATCCGTAGAAAGATACGCACATGAGCAACGCTTTAAAGTTATTCAGGTTTTTTATAAAAATGGGTGTTCAAATCAAAATGCGTTTTGTGCACTTCGTAATTCTTTTGATCAACATAATCGTTCAATTTCGTCCACAATCGGGAGAATTGTAAAAAAATATTAAAATTTCTGCAAAACAGGTCTGTATAAAATGTTAGAAAATCTGTGAATGCCTTCTTAGTTCGTTGAATTGGAACTACTGGTGGTTTTTGCGATAGTGTGGCAAAAGAGCAGTTAACCACGACTTATCATTATGCCCAACAATTGAGCATTGTCATTGAAAATTTGGACCATCTGATAGTGGAGTGGCGCCAAGGATGGGGGGGGGCCATTTGGCCGATATTTTGTTAAATACATAATTGAACCGTACAAATATTATAATTACAAAAAGAAATAATAATAATATCCTAAATAATTTGTGTTTTATTTAAATTGAACATCGGTCCTTAAAATTTAACCACCCTTTATAACTTCGATATGCTACTAAAATGCTTTTGTAAATGTAGTCTTTCAATGAAAGTGGGCGTTAAAGTAGGCGTGTTAATAAAGTTTGTGCTAATAAATACAACTTAGATATTTCAATATAGTCCTTTATTTTCCCAAAAACTTTGTCAATAGAGAAATTACATGAATTTAAGATAAACCGTTATATAGGAGGTAGGCGTTAAAGTCGGCGTGACACCTAAACTTTTTGGCACAACAATTACATTGAGTAGAAGGATATACGTTGCAAATATACCTTTAATTTTGGCGGTTTTATGAGCTTTTAAATTTCATTAACGGTAGATAACGTGAAAAGTGGGCGATATAGTAGGCGTGTCAAAGTTGTTTTTGCGAAAGAGTACAACTTAGGTGTTTCAATATAGCCCTTTATTATTCCAAAATCTTTATTAATAGAGAAATTATATGAATTGTAGGTAAAACGTTATATGGGAGGAGGGCGTAAAAATGGGCGTGGCACCTTAATTTTCTGGCACAGTATTGGCACTACCTAGGGAGATATACGTAGCAAATTTTATCATCATTCCTCTAATTTTGGCGGTTTTATGACCTTTTAAATTTCATTAACGGTAGATAACGTGAAAAGTGGGCGTTATAGTAGGCGTGTCAAAGTTGTTTTTGCGAATGAGTACAACTTAGGTGTTTCAAGATAGCCCTTTTTTATTCCAAAATTTTTATTAATAGAGAAATTATATGAATTTTAGGTAAAACGTTATATGGGAGGTGGGCGTAAAAGTGGGCGTGGCACCTTAATTTTCTGGTACAGTAATGATATTGCCTATGGGGATGTACGTAGCAAATTTTATCATCATACCTCTATTTTTGTCGGTTTTATGAGCTTTTAAATTTCATTAACGGTAGATAACGTGAAAAGTGGGCGTTATAGTAGGCGTGTCAAAGTTGTTTTTGCGAATGAGTACAACTTAGGTGTTTCAATATAGCCATTTATTATTCCAAAATCTTTATTTATAGAGAAATTATATGAATTTTAGGTAAAACGTTATATGGGAGGTGGGCGTAAAAGTAGGCGTGGCACATTGATTTTCCGTCACAAAAAAGCGTCTCGCCAAAAAGCAAAGTGTGCAAAATTTCAGAGTCGTACATTCAATTTTGTTGCTTTTATGACGTTTTTGTTTTTAAATATACCGAAAAATACACTGTGCGGTATAAATTTTCGTACATTTTGATGGATAACTCTTTTCCTAATTCATAGATTTAAGCGATTTTCAGGGAAAAACATTCTTTTGACTCGATAAATATATATTCGAAGTTTCATGACTCTACGTTTATGCGTCTGGACACAATTCCATTTTATTCGATGTGCGAAGGACACCATTTTTTCGACCTACTCTTGCTTTCCGAGCTATAACTCTCTTCCTAATATTCCGATATAGCCCATTTTCAATACCAAACAAACCTTGTCTATAAGAAAGATTCTGGCAAAATTTGAGCCCCCTAGCTTTTTCGGTGCGACCTCTATCGTGCTTTCAACAAACGGACAGACGGACAGATGGACAGACGGACGGACATAGCTAGATCGTCATCAAATCAAACACTGATTCAGAATATATATACTTTATGGGGTCTAAAATGGATATTTCGATGTGTTACAAACGGAATGACAAAATGAATATACCCCCACCATTTTTTTGGTGGCGGGTATAAAAACAGCAGAGTCCTTAGCCGATCTTTTATCAAATTTTTTATCAAAAATTAGCAACTGCGCTTTAATTTGGATGTCGGCCCGATAAAATTATACAATGAACGGCGACGGCTTACAATATTTATTGCGGCTTGGCTTAGCTGTTTAGCACAGGTCTCTGCTTATTAAATACGACAGCATAGCGTACAAAGTTCTATTATTATAAGACACTTTTTGTTTGAAAAGCAGCAACAACATTTTTAAACCATTGTAAAATTTTAGAACAATATGACCTGATAAGACACCTTGTGAATCACCCAATTACTTAAGTTACGGTACCCGATATTTAATTTGTATGTATGTTATGTATGTGTGCGTTTTTTTTATTTGTTTTAGTGTATTTTTTCTATTCTTTTTCTACGACTTTTGACTGATTGAAATTCGTACTTTAATTGTTTTTTTTTTAAATTTTATAAACATACATACCAATTTGTAAGAAATATGCAAACATGTATCAAAAGATATGTGCATGCGTACATATCGACGGCTGTGCGCGAAATTATCGTATGTTACGTTTTCTTAGAAGTCGACTTTTTAATGCAAATTGGTTCTACATCCATTAATCTATCTGCTGATAAAATATTATAGCGATAACTGTTTTAGTTATGGAGATAACACTTTGTACATTTTATCATGTCGTCGTTCGCAAGTTATTGTTTTCTATGTGACACATAAAACATATACCTATAGAACACAATAATTTGAGATATGTAGCAGTGTTACTTACGTTTTTATTTTTTTTTTTGAAAGTAATAAAAACGCTCTCCTGAAAAAATTTGTTTTTGTAACATACGATAATTTTGCGAACAGGGGTCAATATGTAAGTATGTATGTATGATGTTAAAAATATATAAACGCCAATATGAGCAAAAACTAAAAATAAATCGTCACATGATGAACGTTTCTATCACTTTGTATTTCTTAATAGAAAAAATAAAAAATACTTGTTATATTTTGAATTGAATGTAAAAACTGCAAAAAATAAAAATTGATTTAAATCACAACAAAAGCGTTTTGCCCCATGTATTAACACAAATTGGAACTATTGGTGCGAAATTTATGGAGGACTAAAAAAAGTAATATTGTTTTTTTATAAAAAAAATCAAATATTAAATAGACAAATAAAAATGTTAGTTTTTATTTGCAGATATTTTTGATTAATTTTTTTAAGCTTGTGATAAATGTGATATTTAAATGCTTTTATGCTATAAGCTATAAATACAATCAAAGGCTACCGACCATCGACTACCGACTACAAAAGTAGCTGGCTACAAAAATAGCCAAGTCGCCAGCTACTTAATTCTTTTAACGACTACCGACCACTAACTACAAAAAATAAACATCTGTTTTGACATATGTATTAAAGTTAACCAAAACAAAACAAACTTAATTAATGGTGCCACTATAATAGTTTTTCGCGTTTTTAATAGCGACATTTAATGTATTGCGCTTTTAAAACCACCATTTCATGCATTTATTGTATTGGCAGCACTAATCTTTTTTTTGTAGCCAAGAAAAATAGAAATTAGCCTAAGTTGGCTACGGGCTACAAAAGTAGCCGTGTAGTCGGTAGTCGTGTAGCGGCTAAAAGAATTATTCTCATAAGCACGCATGTATTCTATTTTTGACATCTTGTAGTCGATGGTCGGTGGACTTGATTGTGTTTATAGCAATACTCTAAAGAAAATGTCGACAGTAAAGATTTATTGATCGCAAACAAGGTATATTAAGAAGGTACTTGTATCCAATCAGCTAATTGTTTCTTTTTAACATTCACAAGTAATGCCAAGTTCTTTTAATAATGTGTATGCATCCGTTAAAAATTAATTATATTTATTTTTTGTCTACCATAAATAATTTGCTGTTTCAGTTGGTTTAGAACAAGGCATATCCATAAGGTATATGCAACGGCCAATTGATACAACAAAGCAACTTTTCATGGAATGTTTTATGTCAAGGCCAATTCGTATATCAGGGATGGAAATTTGTTTTTACAAATTAAATATAATAAAATTTGATTAAAAAAAGGATATAAATTTTTTAAATATATTATTTATGACGCAAAAGCAACAAATATACATAAATTTAGCACATTTATTATCAAAAAAGTACACTCAAATTAATTGTTTAATACCGAAACCAAAATCACATTTCCTATCCCTGCAATTATAAATGAAATCAAGACGAATTGCACCAATTTTGACAAAAACTTTCCCAATCAGCTGGGCTTATAATTTCACCTGTATGAATTCGCCTTGGTTTAGAACGTTTTAAAAACTTCATAAATGAGAAAAAAAACTTTTTTTTTTTAGCTGAAGGCCTATGTTGCTATTGCTGGTATTATTAAATTAGCTTATATATTTTAATTGCAAGTTAATTGCTAATAAATAAATAAATAAATAACTTTTTACCTTGAAGTTTTTAAAAAATTTTCAAAATTAAAGAAAAAGAGAAAAAAAAAAGAAATTATGTGACATAGACAGGCATACATATACAAAAACAAAATGCATATGTTTTATATCACTCATATCACTGTGCAGCTAGTTCCAAAGAAGAAGAATGCAGTAAACCTACTATCCACTGTGCACTACACCAAGAAAGTTGAAGGCGTAGCAAAAAACCCGAAAGCTATATTATTTTACAATTCAACAAAGGCTGGCATTGATACAATGGACCAAATGGTAATACATTACTCCACAAAACGGGCAACCAGACGTTGGCCATTAACAATTTTTTGCAACATGATAGACGTCATGGGATTAGCCGCTTATATCATATGCAATGCAAATATTTGTAGACGGAACCAGAAAAGAGAAGCGACGATTGTTCTTGAACACGCTGAGTAAACAATTGGTGTTTGCTAATACAGAAAATCGCATGAACAACAACCATATTTTGGGATAACATTCAACCCGTTTGGCCATTGAATCTGTCTTTGGAAGGCCATTGAATATTCCCAGCAACATGCTGCCTAACCAACAAAGCGGTCCTAGTAAATACATTGAGTTCCAGAAAAGATTGCAGAATTTGTGTCACGCAAGACGAAAAGCTGCGTAGAAAGACACGTTTTTACTACACCAAATGTTCTAATCCTGTGTGGCAACAACATCCTAAAGTTGATTATACATGTTTTTCATGCATTCCACAAAATGAATAAAAAGTAAAATTTTTTTTAATTTAGGCTAAAGACCAAAAAAATATACGAACACACTTCGAAATTCAAAGTTACGGGTATACCCTTTTTGCCATACAAATGCATGAAAACGTATAGGGGTCTGGCCAGGCATATGTATTTGTTCGAAGGTTTCAGAATATGTGTTTGATAGGGGGGTTAATTGTTGTGTTTGTTGCCAAAATGCATATATCGTATGCCTTGATCGCAAGGCTTAATATTTGTTTATTTACTTACCCAGGCTAGTATACACAGAAGTGTGATGCCAGATTAGGGGATTTTCTCTAGAGTTATAAATGTTTTCATTTATATATTAATTAAGGAGGTACAAGTTCGCCAAAGAATTCGTTAGGGAGAGAAATAATTGAAAAAAAAAATTATTTTAAGGACTTTTAAGAGAATTCTACTATTTGGAAGTCTGGAGAAACAGCTATTTATACAATAAACTAATCAAACTTCTTATATATATTGGATAAAAAAGGGATGTAAGTAAAAATTCAGGGTGTTCAGAAATTAGCAAAATGGAATTATTTATTGGTATGTCCTTATTTAAATTCATCACTATTTGATGTTGTCAAAAATAAGCTAAGAAACTTTTATTCTTGAGGTAAACTGTGGACCGATCAATTGACTTGATTGATTCGTTCTACAATTGGCAAGGCGGTCGGCAGGTTTATTGTCAAAATGTTTCTTATAACCTATAAACCAAAGTAGTAAAAGCCTGTTGTGCATACCAAATGGGTTGAAGACGTCAATAAATTTTAACTTCAGAGCTTTCTTTACATCTCTTCTTGTAGATTTATAGTCATATAATTCAGCGTAAAATATCAAAAGATATTTACCCTTAGGTAAGGCCCTTTGAAATCTGACACAAAAATTCGATTGTTTTGAACCATCAGTGTATCAGACATGAGCTCTGTCCTCGGGTCACCAGACTAATTTGGTCCATTAATTAAATAATATTTTTCCGTTAAGCTTATTTATCTGATTCTCAATAATGAACTGTCTGGAAATTATTGTATCGTTTTTGGTAAATTTTATTAAACTTGGCCAAAAAGTTTGGTCGTGAGAAAGTTGTCCGTACAGAGATGGTCAGAGCTAATTCAATTAAAGAAGTGTGTAAATATGAGAAAAATAATGTTTGCATACAGTACAAAATTTTTCTAAAGAAAGCTTTCAAATAATTTTGCAGACCTTAAATTTTAGCTATCATTTAGAACATATTAACATTGATTAAAAAAAGTCATTCAATTGAACAATTGTACAGAACACAACAAACAGAACGTAAATGTGAAGAGTAAAATGTACCATACTGACGTTTGTACGAATTTTATAAGAAAATACCTTTTGACATTTGCCAGTTTATTGAACTTTCTTTTACAGTATGTGACCCGGAATAAAATATCTTTTCTTTTCTTTTATTTTCTTTTCTTATTTATTGCATTTATTTTATAACAAAAAAAAAAATGAAATGTAACAGCAGTGCTTCCCAAACAAATAAAAAGAATTTAACTAATTTATCTATTTGCAAAAAATTTTCATTTAATGGGTGTTGAAAAAAATGTGGCATGTTTTTTGTTTTGTTTTGGAAGCTACCTTGGCTTAGTAATTCAAGGTGTACTGTAGTCAACAGCATTCTTTATTTGATTTGAATCTGTCAGTTGCAATGCTGCAAAAAAAACTATTTTCGTTTGAAAATTTTAGCGCAAACAATACCAAGACAGTTTTAGATTCAAACCGAATTTACAGTTTTTCTGTAGGAATTTTTGAGACTACGGCTAAGAATTTGCTGTCATTTTCAAGTTTAAATAGTAATTAGCAGGTTTTGAATTTCTATACTTAAACTATTTCTTCCAAATAACTACTACCTTAAGCTTTGCCAATTTGTGACGGTTTTGTACTAAACTCTTTAAGAGTAACTGTAGAAGCATATCATTATAGCAAAGTAAATTACACGAGAGCTAAAATAAGTAAATTTTTGTGTTAAAAAAATTTGAAAAAGTAGAAGAAGGTGTCTAATTTTTATAAAATAATTTATAATTTATGTATGCAAATTTAATGAGTTTTTACAAAAATTTAAATAATTTTTATTTTCGTTCCTGTTTTAAGATTTGGTTACTGTCTGTAACGAACACCTATTTTTGAACATTCACAAATACTAATGGTTTAAATGATCTTAACTTCATATTTTTAGTAAAATTTTATAAAGGTGACAAATTGTTCAGTACTGGCAAGTCTTCCACAAACTGCTAATTAAATCAAATATTAAACTTTTTTTATTAGTAGAATTATTAGAATTAGTAGAATGTAAAACTTTGTCTTTGTAAGGATTTTGTAATCAGTTCCAAAATATTATCTATTTATAATAAGAAAAAACATATGAAAATGTCGGAAATCACTGACATATGTATATATTTTCACTTGAATATCTTACATGTATGTTTGTGCAAATATATACAAACGTACTTTCACCCAATACACATTTTTGTTTAAAACTTTTTCGAACATTTCTGCTATATTTTTTTGTTGAAAAAGAATTTATAATATTGTTTAGTTTTTACACTAAATTTATTTACAATGAGCGAATGGAATAGCCTCTGGATTATTTATTTATTTTTTATTGTATTACAGTTTATTATTGTCGAATTTTTAATGAGAATGCTAAAACAGAATTACACCGGAAACTTTAAGTAAAGCCAGTCTCGTTCTATGAAACTATGAAATGAAAAGTTTTTGTGTGTCATATCATATGGTGTCCAGAGGTCCAAGTACATATGTAGTATATTTTTAAATAAAACTTTTTACTTTGTTAAGATTTGGAAAGCCAACGTCAACAATTAATTATCTTAACCATTTACGTGCATGGTATTGATGATAAGTCTATTAATTACAAGAACAACATTCAAATGACTCAAAGTGCATTGGACCCAAATTCTACATAAAATTATAAATTTCTAACGGCTCGCCGATTGGCTGAAATGTACTGTATTGACTTTCAGCCATTTACAATTGTAGAGCGTAGTGGGTTTCAAAAATATATCTAAACATTAAATGCCAAAACGACTCTTCCAAGGGCGTATACCATATCATCAACTGCATTAGAAGATGTATACACTTTGTATTTAAAACACGTTGAACAAGTAATAGACCAATCACAAAAAAATATTTGTTTGGTGTTAGATATATGACCTGATAAACATAAACTTTTACCTTCGATAAACATAAAAGTCCATTACTGCAAACAATTTAAATTGGAAGTAAAAACTTTAAAAACGGAAATTTTTCCTCGGCCACATACAGATATTGCCGTTGCAGAAAAAATAAAGAATAGTATTAAAGATATGAATTTACAATGTAGAAACATATCTGCTATTAATGGAGGGGGCTTTAACATTGTTGCTGCATTGAAATTGCAAACTATTATACGTAATGGATATGCCCAATTATTGCATCGTTTTATTTGTGTACGACATATTAAACAATGATTCGGTTTCTCATATTAATGTTATAATAAAATAATTAAAAGAAATTTTTCGCTACTTTTTTTTTGCCCTAGTCTTCAATGCGATTTCGAAATTTATTTATATATATAGATTTAATATATTTTTTTTTTAATTTGGCTTCAGCCGGCTTGAATCCGCCGCCGGTTATTTTTGCACTCAGAAGCCGCCGCCGACTATTTGTCAACGGCTTGGACCTCTGATGGTGTCACCATACCCTTTGCTTCGTTGCGTTAAGGTAACAAATATAAAATGGTTGCATATAATTTTAGTTAAAATATGGCACTTTTGAACTTAAAAAAACCTATTAAAATTAAATAGATTCTGTCGACTGATTTCTTGTTATTTTAGTGTAGATTCTAATTTGTATGCAAAATCTTGGTATGTCGAAACTTAGTTTCATAAAAGTTGTTAGTATAGGCTCTGGTGTTACCATACTTTGAAACAAAAAAAAAAAAAAAAAATTAACAAAAATAAAAAATTATATTTACAGTCACTTACTTACTCACTTTTCTAACTCGAATAACTTTGTGTCTACAATAGGGAAATTTCTGACATAACATACGTCAACATACGAAATTAGTATTTACCTTACCATTATTTTTTATAGGTATGCCAAACGTTTAAAAATGACCAAAGCATAATGTAGCTTAGATTTCAGATTTATTGTTAAAGGCTATTTTTTAAGTTGATTTCAACTAACAAACAGACAGATAATAGGACAGATAGACATAGAGAAAGACAGACAGACGAACATCACTCAATTGTCTTTCATATTCAAAAGCTTTTTGATAGTATTCATCAGTACTTTATGGGGTTGAAAATAAATAATGTTGAACAGTATGTTTATACATTTTTATTTTTCTGTATGTGCAGGGGTGCCAGATGATTTGGATAAAAAATCAGCATTATCGGCATTTTCAATTAAAAAAAAAAAAAGACCGCAAGAAATCGCATACAATAGTTTTTTTTCTAACGGTGAGAAAATTAAATTTGTTGACAGAGCGAAAAATCTTAGAGTAGTTTTCCATAGCAGATTGACGTAGACTGATCACGTTGAATGGTGGGTCAATTATTTGTAACGTTATGGGGTCTTTGGCCAGACAATATATTGTTCCTTTAAGAAGTTAGCAATTTTGTTGACTAAAACATATCTTTCTTAAAGATTCCTTAAAAATTAAAAAATTAAATACATAATATTAGAGTCGAAAATTTGTTTTGTTTCCTTTTCACAAATAAAGCTGGGGAATTATTTCAGAATCTCTATAATTAAATTTTTTTTATGAATTTGTTATGGTTAATTATGTATGTATATTCAAAGATTTATAAGTTTTATGTTGGTTTAAAATCAAAACTTTTTATTGGTTGATATGCAAATTTGATAGAGAATTAATACAATTATTTAAAATTTTGTAAATTTAGCTTTTGTTCAGTATTGATTCTAATATTCACTCTTATACCAACATAAATTGTACAAAAACTGCATTTAATTTAAATAAACTCTTTAGTATATGTTCTGATTTATTGACAGTTGTCTCTTTTAAATGTAACAAGCATTCCAGTGTTTCCCAAAATTAATAAATTGTACTAAAATTAACAAAGTTTTAAGTGCTTATCGAAGAATCCGCATTCTTGAAGCAAAAATCGGCTCTTTAATAATATTAAGTCAAAAAATCGGCAAAATACAAATAATTCGTCTAATGTGGCAGGCCTGTGAATACGACAGAAATTTGTTTAATGTACACGCCCCTAAAAGTATGCTTATTTTATTCTGATAGAATGAACTGAAAATTCTCAACTCTGTTTAAGAAGATAACAGAAGTTTTATTCCTAAAAAGAGCTTTCTTTTACGCTTTTAAAAGTAGAAAATTTTATATTTAAATTGTGTTTAAAAAAACTTTTAATTTTTTGCTGATTGAAAACCAAATATTTTAAAGCTGTTCTTGCACTCAAAATAAAATTGTTTTCGATGATTAGATTTTGTGCTTATTGGGTAGTTTATAAAAATGTATATTTTTTTGTTAAATATTCAGACGTACAGAAATTTTTATATAAATTTAATTTCATTACAAAAAACTTCAAGGTTTTTTTTTTCTACTCAGAAAACATGAAGTTGAATACTTTGGTAATAAACGCATAATTTAATTCAAGAAACAAATCTCAGATAAGAATATGTTTTTATTAAATAAATTTAATCAATTTATAGAAATTAAAATTCTTAAAATATGTAATTTAATATAAAAAAAAAAAAGAGTTATTTTTTCTCGCACAAATGCCAGACATAAAAACCTTGACAGTGAATTCATGTATATGGGTGCGTGTATTTTGGCGTAAGAGTTTTAAATTTTGTATTTTTTTTAATGAAAACTTAAAGTATAGAAAAACACCATAGACTTGTTAAACGCGACAAAGTAAACAAAAATCGTTTTCTTATAACCGAATTCGACCAAATTAGGTTTTAATTACGGTCGTTAATAAAGTTTTTCTATATGTTTCTTCTTATTGATAATTTCGATTGTTTTCTTTTTAGAACAAATTTGATTTCTTAAATTTTTTTTATTTATTGTAATTCTTCAATTAGTACAAAAACATTTTTCCGCATTTCGAGTGTTCAATGTTTTCGAAACTTTACGCGTCTAAAGCACGTTTGCCCATTTTTGTGCTGTTCTTTATACGAATTCCACTTTGTTTTTCTTTTTCATTTTTTTATTCTCATTAAACGTTGTTATATCGTGTATCATTTTGAGTATCGACAAGATAGATTTGTGGTATTTTCTTGTTTTTAGCTATAAAACCATTTGCCAGATTGCAAAATGAAACTAGTTGAAATTTAAAGCTGTGAGTGACAAAAAAAGAGGAAGAGGAAAATAAATTGCACAGACGTGAAGAAGAAATTAAAAATTAAAAAAAAAACACAGGTGACCAATAGACCACACTCACAGTGTGCATGTGTTAGAGTGTGCACTCGTCAATAAATATCGGTATCAAAAATAACGATAGTAACTAAAAACAACTAACGGTTTCCACTTTCTGCACAGTTAGTTTTTCATTTCCTGTACACAAATACAAGAATATTGTTGTATTGTTCTTTACATGCTATTGTTCGCTGTAAACAGCGAAACGCACTAAAAACAAAAGATGTGGTGTTGGCCATGTCAAATGTTAAATATGCCAAAAGGTTTGACGGTTATTGTAATTGTAACATTGATTTGTTGCAATTTTTTGCCAAAGTGTCAGGCTCAAGGCACTAAATATGGCCTTTGGACACCGGAAAAATCTTGTCTTGATAGTGGCAGTGTAGTACAGTGGACAGGAGGTCAATTTGAATTTCCCTGTGCCTCGACAAAGTCATTGTTTAAGAGTTCGGGAAAATATATTTCGAAAAATGTTATTGCCACACGAGCTCAAATTATACGAGATACCGTATTTTTGGCCCTACCACGCTATAGAAAAGGTGTACCCGCTACCCTAGTGAAAACTACCATACAACCTGGTACTTGCATTACCACTTTCACGCCTTATCCCTGTTGGGACATGCAAGAGGAAGGCAATTGCAAGGCTTTGCAATCAGTAGTCGATTTGGTGGTGGATCAAAATGAAGTTATATGGGTTTTGGACACTGGCATTGTTAATACCCTGGAAACGCCCATACGTAAGTGTCCGCCCAAAGTGGTGGCCATTTCCGCGAAAACCGGTAAAGTCTTAAAAACAATAGATTTAAGCGGTTTAACCTCTCCCAATTCCCGTCTACAATATTTGGCCGTTGATTATGCTCCCGATGGCGGTTGTTTTGTATATGTGAGTGATGCCGCCAATCGTGCCATAATTGTGTTTAACATTCAAGCCGATCGTGGTTTTAGAATTGTTTTACCAAAAGCTGTTACAAACGGCTGTCGTTTAAAAGACGTCCTCTATATTGCTTTGATACGTCACGATTGCGGTACAACAGAGTTGTATTTTACTTATTTGAGTACAAGCAAATTGTTTTCTCTAAAATCGGAATATCTAAGAAGTGGCGTAGCTGATGGTAAAATTATCGGTGAGTAAAAATTTATTAAAATTGGCTGAGGAGTTTCGTGATATTAATTTTAAATATTGTCATTGCGAAAAGAATATCTTTAGTCGTTCTAATTTGTTTTCGCCAAAACGAGTTGATAGAAATTTTGCCAGTCCAGTGTTCTAATGTATTGAAAGAAGTTTGTTTTTTAATAACCAACATTTTATAAATTTCGATTTTGAAATACAAAATGTTTCCATTCAATAATTTAAAAATTTTGATAAAATGTGAAATGGTTGAAGAATGTACATATATATGGACAAATATTAGTTTTTAGCGATAACTTAAATTTTGTTATTGGAATATTGCTGATGTTTGTTGGCTATATCTGTCTAATTGCATGTCCTTTAAAATCAGGTTATGCTTGAGTGCAATACCTAAGATATTTAAAAGAGTGCAGATTTCTGCGTCGATTAGAAGTAGGGGAACAATTTTCAATTAATATGAACTTATAAATGTTACTACCCCTTTGGAATTTACTTTCAATCAGCCAGGGTATTTTACTTTAGTTCAGTAGACTTAAGTTGACCTGTACCATCATATAGAAAGTCGGAGACATCTGAGCAATAAACAGAAATTAGTTTTATTCTTCTAGTAATAAAGTAAAATGAGTGTTATGGTACTGTTCCAGAAATCACCAAATAAAGCCTGTAGTTAATTGCAGAAAACTTTTAAAACTCTATCATAGTAGAGCTATGCGTCGGCACACAATGAAATATTACTAGAGTGTGTTGTAAGTCTCTTGAAGTTAGATACAAAGGGAAAGCCTGATATCCCCTCAACGAGAACGCTCTCTGGGACACGCTGCACTTGAGCACTTGAGAGTATCTTAAGTTGACTAAATTTGTTGTTCGCTTCAATAAATGATCGATTCTGTTAGCGTGGAGGCCATATCTTACCAAAAAGATAAAAAAAGCTTACAGCTAACAACGGCCAATATGAAATAAATTTATATTGTACAAATATCTTTAAATAAAAGCTATATTATATTTATATGACAGACTTACAATGTGGCCTTAGTGTCGTATAAATTTTTTAATTTTTACAAAATTATTAAAATTTTACCATAAGCAATAACAAAGTTTTTCATTTAAAAATTTTTGTGTAATTGTGGTAATACGACACTTAGAACACATTGGGCCAATTCAAAGTAGACTCTCATATTGTACTATGTCATATAATTCATATTAATATGACTAGTGACTTTGAACACCTTTTGTTAACAAATTATGTATTTAATACAAGAAAGAAGACAATGAGATGACGCTGTTAAAAATTGTATGTATACAGGAAAGAAGAAAGTAGAAAATATTCTCTCTGAGAGGTGAGAAGCGAAGAAATTCTCTCTGAGAGACAGTATGGTTAACAGTATAACATAAACAATTTCTTATACATAGGAAACATATGTGTAAAGTCATATTATTTTTTTTGTATGGAAATTACTCACAAAAATTTTATGCATGCATAAAATAATATGAAAAAGTACAAATATGACTGATATGCAACCACTTTGAATTGGCCCTTTGTGAATAAGTCAATTATATACCTAATTATCGCATGCTTTTTGAAACTAATTAATTTTTCTTCATTTGAAATATTCAGGTATGTGATGGAAATCGAAAACGAAAACGAAGCAATTTTGAAAGTTCGTTTTAATACTCTATGAATAAAATTTTTGTAATTTTTGTTATAAAATTCTTTTTAATATAGAAATATTTATGTATGTACATATATAACAAAAATTACAAAAATGTTATTCATAGAATATTAAAACGAACTTTCAAAATTGCTTCGTTTTCGTTTTCGATTTCCATCACATGCCTGATAGACTCAATAACTCGGATTACTTACTTTCAAAGTTCAATTGATTTAACAATTGAGGGAGAGCAAGCATCTACGCTTTTCAATTTGGGTTTTACAGAAGAACCAATTTTATACAGAATTTGACTTAAATCACCGTCTGTGGTTATGTCATTAACAAATTGCCGCAACTGGGGACCGATACTGCTACACGTCATTTTTGTCAAGCCAATTCATTAAAAGATCTTTTGCGTACTAAGTTTGGTAATCGTGTTTTCAGCTGTATTGGCGATGGTTGTTTTCCGGAACTGCGATTTAGCCTCTTAAGAATTTGGGTGGCGTTAAAAACCTGATCCACAATCTTTAGGCTAATAACGTCCAAGTCGATTGCCAGATAGAACATTATGATCTTTATTAACTAAACTGACAAATAGGCTACTCAGCCGTGGCAGCCACATTTATAAAGTAGTCTTCGTCCAATATGAAAATAAATCAAGCCAAAACTCAACAAAAACGCTCATTACAAAATACTTAGTTGAATATACTAAAAAACAATAGTTCACTACTTACAATTTGGCATCTTAACCCATTATTTTAACACGACGATGTCATTGGAGGCAAGTATTTACCACGCTCACTTTCAAATAGGGACTAAAATAGGTCCTTACCACACTCGTTTACATATATTGACTTAAATAAGTACTTACTTCTATAGCAATAAATAAGATTTTAATAACATAAATAACGACTTACAGAAATCGTTCGGTTCTTAAAAGGATGGAAATTCGGTTTCATTTTTATGCGATACGTAAATTTTAAAATTAAAATTCAATGACAATATATTAGTTAACAGTTTGCTATTGAACTGCTTTGCCACTATTGTCAAAAACATTAGTATGTACTTATTATCTAACTGTAAAAGTTACATATTTGAATGGCTTCTAATAGATTCCGCAATGAGTAATTATATTTGTGTGTATCTAAGCAAATGTCTGAAAAATAAGTACTTGTGTATCACCTTTTAAATTAAGTCATTAGTAAAACAATTCCTGGTAAGATAGACGATATGTTAGAGTGATTGAAAAGTATGATGTTTAGTAAGAACCAATCATTACCTCGTTTTTGCTCACATCGAGGGCGCATCTCGATTTTCTATTACTTTACAGAAGAAGCAAAAAACGCAATAAAACGTAAATGAACAAAATGAGTTCGGAATTTTTTATTTGGATTTAAATTCATTATTTTGATTTATGGCATAGGCAACGGCAAATTGTTACAACAAAGCAACTTTTCGAAGGACGTTTCTGTCAAGACCGATTTTATGATATGTTATGATATGTTCGATATAATTAAATTAGCTTAAAAAAAGAATAAATATTTATGAAACACATTATTAATGACGCAAAAGCAACAAATATACATAAATTCGGTACATTTATTATTAAACAAGTACACTTAAGTGATTTGTTTTATACCGAATCTAAAACCTTACTTTCCATCCCTGCATTAATAAATGAAATCAAGACAAATTCAACCAATTTAAACAAAATGTTTCCCCATCAACTGGGCTGATAATTTCACCTTTATGAATTCGCCTTGAGTCATGGCTTACAAAACTTTTCAAGGGTAGTCTGTTTGTTAGTAGAATACTAGAAAATGTTAAACGCGAGATTTCGAAAAAATCGAGAGACACGAGATATGAATCTTTGTTGTAGCTTAAGTTTATCACCTATTTTTGACAAACGATCTTCAGTTAAGTTTAAGTAAGACAATTTTCAATTGTTTAATTATAAATGAGAAGCGAAATCATCCAATTAAAGATTTTGTCTTGTGGGTTACGACTGTTTTGTTGTTAGTGACCCAGAATAATAATTTCAGTTATTTGCCTAAATATAATTGCTCAGCACACAAGCTGTGGTAGAAGTCGTAGGTTTTAAAAAATTCACTTCTACATAGTAAAGAAAAAAACGGCGACATGATTAATTTTTCCATCTCTGATGTATTTGTATGACATTCTATCAGCATTGGTAAAATTGTTGTAAGTGTTGTAAATACAAACAGTTAATTAAGAAATTACCATCAAAATTTGTACAACAACTACGAGGTACAATTTCTACAATAGATTGTGAATTGTGAAAATATTTATATCATTTATTTTAATAGTGTCATAACTCATAAACAAATTTTTAACGAGAATTACTTAGAAGTGGCTTAAACTGTTTGATATGATTTAGAATAGCAAAAATTTTACTAATTGGAGAATTTTTTGATATTGACCAAATTATGAAATGTCTTTAAACGTCTAAACCGATTTTACTGAAAATTATTTTTTTTTGATTTATGACACTGTTGCAATAATAAGCGATATGTACATATGCACAATATACATTTTTTTTAATTTAAAATTACACATAAAATATGCTCACATTAAAAATTATTATTTATTTTTCTCTTTTGTAATTTTCTTTCATTTCGTTCTTTTTTTATTTTGTTCAAATCTAGATCTTGGCAAAAAGCCATCACGTATGGTCATTATTGGTACGGACAATGGTTCAGCCATATTTTTCCGTAATGAAGGTGACGCCGAAGTCTATCGCTGGGACACAAATACAACATTCACTGAGGCCAATTTTAAACCTGTCTATCGTTCGCCTACCTGTCAATTGGCTACACATGCCGTGCCCGATTACAAGCGCAACACAATGCGTGTATTACAAAGTAATTTCCCTGATTTTATGCAAAATCGTGTTGGCTGCGGTGCCATACAACAATTGACAATGATGCAAGGCTGTTGGTAAAGTTCGACATTAGTTAAACATAAAGTTGAAACGAAAAAAAAAACAAAAACTAAAATGAAACAATAGTAGAAAAGAAAAACTAACTTTATGGTTATGCATAGATTAAGTAGAGGTGGTAGTGAACAATAAGGCTGACATATTTATTTATATTGCTTTTGCCGGCCTACAGCAAAAAGTGGTATTTCGTTTGGGTGATTATGCAAAATAACTGAGGCCTGTTCCAAATGTACACACATAGCCGCAGACTATAATACTTAGCAAAATAACACACATGCTCATAATTATTTTTATTTTCTATTTTCTATTTCCTATTTTCTAAATATGAGCAATTTAAATTTTTAAACTCCAATTTAGATTTAAAATTACTACTGGCATTTGTAGTGAACAAAATTTTCTTTTTATTTTTTTATGCAACTGCATTTTTATACAACATGTGTCAATTTAAATTTATTACTTTTATTTTTCTACTGCCTCTTAGAGAATAGCTTTTGATAAATAACTTCCAGTCGAAACATGCAGAAAAAAAGTTGGTCTATAAAATCAGGAATAAAAAGGAAAAGAAGTTGTTTATAATGACCATTAAATAGTGTTTTAGTTTAAAATTCATATTTCATATTTAATATTCCTTTATATATGTCGGCTTAAAGAATATTTGCTTGTAATAAGTTCATTATTTTATATTGTGGTGTAGGGGTTGTTCTTTTTGTATGTAGGACAATTTGTTATAGATAATTTTAGTTTCTAAGTTTTATAAGAGAAGTGTTTTTTACGTAATAATAATTTTTTTTTTAGCAGAAAAAAGAAAACAAAATTGCTGTAAATTATATTTTAAGTGATGATGAATAAAAACTAACGATTTTTCAAAAAAAAAAAAAAATAAACTGAAACTTTTTTCAATTAAACGTAAAGGGTTTGAATACATAATAGTTATGAAACAATATTGTAGCTGGCATAAAAGAAGAGATGTTGTAAAAAAAAAAATACTGTAATTCCTGGAAAAAATTTAAAACTATAAAGCATTTTTACATTAAACGATAGAGTGCATACAGAGACAGTGTTACCAGATGATATAGAACAAGTAAGAGCACTATATTCGGCTGTGCCGAATCTTTTACACCCACCACCAAATTTGTGTACATTTAAAGCACAATATTTATTATTTTGTTAATCGCTATGGAATTATCTCTTTATAATAAAATATGTATCACTTTCTTTGTAGAGGGTGGTTAAATTTTAAGGGCCCATGTTGAAGGTGAACCACACCTAAACTTCAACTTTTTTCTTGTATTTCATTTGACATTTCTCAATCTAAAACTTACTCAATTTGAACCGTGGAAAGATACGCAAATGAGCAACGCTTTAAAGATATTTAGGTTTTTTATAAAAATGGGGGTTCAAATCAAAATGCATTTTGTGCACTTCTTTTGATCAACATATTCGTTCAAATTCGTCCACAATCGGTAGAATTGTAAGAAATATTTATATTTCTGCAAAACAGGTCTGTATAAAATGTTAGAAAATCTGTGTATGCCTTCTTAGTTCGTTGAATGGGAAACATTGCTGTTTTTTGCGATAGTGTGGCAAAAGAGCAGTCAACCTGGACTCATCATCATGCCCTACAATTGAGCATCAACATTGTCATTGAAAATTTGGACCATCAGATAGAGGAGTGGCGCCAAGGATTGGGGGGGGGGCATTTGGCCGATATTTTGTGAAATACATAATTGAATCATTCAAATATTATAATTACAAAAAGAAATAATAATAATATCCTAAATAATTTGTGTTTTATTTAAATTCAACATCGGACCTTAAAATTTAACTACCCTTTATAACTTCGACATGCTACTAAAATGATTTTGTAAATGTAGTCTTTCAATGAAAGTGGGCGTTAAAGTAGGTGTGTCAATAAAGTTTCTGCTAATAAATACAACTTAAATATTTCAATATAGTCCTTTATTTTCCCAAAAACTTTGTCAATAGAGAAATTACATGAATTTAAGAGGTAGGGGAGGTAGGCGTTAAAGTGGGCGTGTCACCTAAACTTTTTGGCACAATAATTACATTGATTAGAAGGATATGTGTAGCAAAGTTGATCATCATACATCTAATTTTGGCGGTTTTATGAGCTTTTAAATTTCATTAACGGTAGATAACGTGAAAAGTGGGCGTTATAGTAGGCGTGTCAAAGTTGTTTTTGCGAATAAGTAAAACTTAGGTGTTTCAATATAGCCCTTTTTTATTCCAAAATCTTTATTAATAGAGAAATTATATGAATTTTAGGTAAAACGTTATATGGGAGTTGGGCGTAAAAGTGGGCGTGGCATCTTAATTTTCTGGCACAGTAATGACATTGCTTAGTGGGATATACGTAGCAAATTTTATCATCATACCTCTAATTTTGGCGGTTTTATGAGCTTTTAAATTTCATTAACGGTAGATAACGTGAAAAGTGGGCGTTATAGTAGGCGTGTCAAAGTTGTTTTTGCGAATGAGTAAAACTTAGGTGTTTCAATATAGCCCTTTATTATTCCAAAATCTTTATTAATAGAGAAATTATATGAATTTAGGTAAAACGTTATATGGGAGGTAGGCGTTAAAGTGGGCGTGTCACCTAAACTTTTTGGCACAATAATTACATTGATTAGAAGGATATGTGTAGCGGTTTTATGAGCTTTTAAATTTCATTAACGGTAGATAACGTGAAAAGTGGGCGTTATAGTAGGCGTGTCAAAGTTGTTTTTGCGAATGAGTAAAACTTAGGTGTTTCAATATAGCCCTTTTTTATTCCAAAATCTTTATTAATAGAGAAATTATATGAATTTAGGTAAAACGTTATATGGGAGGTGGGCGTAAAAGTGGGCGTGGCACATTGATTTTCCGTTACAAAAAAGCCTCTAATCAAAAAGCAAAGTGTGCAAAATTTCAGAGTCGTAGATCTATTTTTGTTGCTTTTATGACGTTTTTGTTTTTAAATATACCGAAAAATACACTGTGCGGTATAAATTTTCGTACATTTTGATCGATAACTCCTCTCTTAATGCATAGATTTAGATAATTTTCGGGGAAAAATATTGTTTTTACTCAGGAAATATATATTCGAAGTTTCATGAGTCTACGTTAATGAGTTTGATGTTCGAAGGACACGGTTTTTTCGACCTACTCTTGCTTTTCGAGCTATAACTCTCTTTCAAATATTCCGATTTAGCCCAATACCAAACAAACCTTGTCTATAAGAAAGATTCTGGCAAAATTTGAGCCCCCTAGCTTTTTCGGTGCGACCTCTATCGTGCTTTCAACAGACGGACAGACGGACGGACATAGCTAGATCGTCATCAAATCAAACCCTGATTCAGAATATATATACTTTATGGGGTCTAAAATGGATATTTCGATGTGTTACAAACGGAATGACAAATTGAATATTCCCCCACCATTTTTTTGGTGGCGGGTATAAAAATTAAGGATGTTTTTCCTAACATGTACAAATTTAAATTTTAAATAAAATAGCGAGATTGCGTAGTTTTTTTAAACATAATAAAATAATAAAATTGTTTAAGTATAAATTTGAGAGCATTGTTTAAATAATATTGAGCTCAATCTAGGTTATGGTCGGCATGATGTTATTTCCTAAGTCACCTTAAGTTGCTGGTTTGTTCGCATAAACAATATGCTGTTGTTTAACTTCAAGCTTGCAATAGCTAAACATCTTTTCAAGGCTGGTAAATTTCAACAAGTAACAAGTGAACAAAATACACCCACTAGCAATAAAAGAAGAAAGTGACAGGATTTCCCCTTGGATTCTGTACGGGCTGACGGAATAGGCAATTTCCCCAAATGGATGAAAAACCGACAAGTTTGTTAAAATAGTTGCTTTTTTCGCTCATACACCTTTTGCGAAAAATGCAATGTGTTCTTGTGTTACAACGACAAAAGAAACTGTTTTACAAGTTTCCACACCGAAAATTTTTTTTCTCAAAAATAACTCTAAATGCATAGAAGACCATATATGGCTTCATTTGTTTTCTTCCAAAATGACCAGTGAACTTGTTAATTTTTGTTACATACATATTAAATTGTTCTTAATAACCATATGTGTTTTATTTGTTCTTTACTGTAAGCATGTTTATGCAGCAGAGAGTTAAATAATCCAAGAGCAAATAATCCATACAAGTTAAATCGTATAAAAAAATCGCACTGCTTTTAAGAAGTTGATTGCTTGAAACAAGGTGAAATTATAAGCCCAGCTGATGGGGAAGAATAATGTCAAGATTCACTGAGCTCGGCCTGATTTTATTTATTAATGCAGGGATGGAAAATGAGATTTTTATTTTGGTATTAAACAGTTAACTTAAGTGTACTTTTTGCTCTTTATATTAGTTGCTCTTTAGCCATTTATAATGTGTTTTAGAAATATATATCCTTTTTTGAATAAAATTTTATTAAATTAAACATATCATATTTAGTTTCCATCCCTGATATACGAATTGGCCTTGACAGAAAACATCCTCTAAAAAGTTACTTTCAGGTATTAATTTGCCGTTGCATATACCTGAATGAACATGCCTTGGTTTGAAGAAATTAATGCATACATTGCATCGTAATATAAAAAAAAAATCTTCAGTTAGCGTCGCCTTATACAGTTTGCCGTTGTCGGTAGTCTTTGTGTATTTATTTACCTGTAGCGGAGATATCAAAGCAGACCTCTTCCATAAACGGGTCCCTTTTCTATCCCCTTAGTTCTTCTGTGATTACAAGGATACCGAAGAGGTATCACTGGCCTCATTGAGTCCCATTCTACCACAGGCTCTAGACTATTGTAACTTTAAATTGTTGACTGATAATTTTCAGCAATCGTTATCACAGCATCCTTGGTAGTCGCCAGCTTCTTCATAGCCAAAGTGTGCTTGCCGGTGGCATTAAGTCTGTTGCGGGACAATGCGCGACACTCGCACAACACATGCGTGCCGTATCAGTAGTCTAAAGGCACATTCATTGTGTGCTAATTATATAAATAATCTCTATTAGATCTAGATTTCAGGTCTAATATTATGCGTAATTTTGGCTTAGTACTTCCAATGCCATTTTTGATTTTGAACTTTTACTTCGTTAGCTGTATTCTAGTAGTTAAACCCTTTCATTTTATACCTATATTGTGACAGTTAAAGAGGACATAATTGCTATATTTGACCCATATATCAACCATTTTATTTCAGACACCATCTTGAATTTTAACTTGTGCGTATTTTACTGTATTTTACTAGTCACGTCCTTTCAATTGATATGAACATTGTAGAAAAAAAGTAGTAACTATTATATTTAACTCATATATCCGCCATTTCGCTTGGGATACCATTTTGGATTTTAATAAATTTTAGTAAATTTTATCTCATTTTATCCAAATATTTTGTATTATACTGGTAAGTTCGTTCCATCTTATACCAATTTTAAGGGCGTTGAAATGGGTAAATATTCAATTACTAGATTTGATCCTTATATACGCCATCTAAATAGGGACGCAATTTTAGATTTTAACTTGTACATGTTTACTGTATTGTACTAGACAAGTTTTTTAATTCGATACCAATATTTTATAGGTATAAGGGGTAAAGCCATAGTCACTTTATTTGACCCATTTATCTTTCTTTTGGTTTGATTATAGTTCCGAGAAGTTGGAGTGTGTACAATTTTAATAACCACACAGAAAAAATTATTATAAAAAAAATGTTCTTACAAACACTTGCATAAAATAAAATTAATTTTTTATTCATTTTTAGAGTGCAATATAAAAATTTGAATTTTCAAAAAATTTGACTTTATAACTTTGCCTGTTAGCGACTAATTTGTCAAACAATTTTCAAATAAAATTCGGCTAAATGTTAATGATTTGTGGAATGTTATCAAGACATATTTATTTACGGTAGTGGGTATTAGATTTTTAAGGTGTGGCAAGCGTAGGAACTCTTAACAGCGTGAGCCGGTGGACTAGTAACTTCTAGTCTGCTAGTCTAGGGGTTGCTGGTTCGATTCTAGCCAGAAACTCTGGTCTGTCAAGTTTTTTTTTTATCAGGTAATTGCAATTCAGATCAAATTTTTTGCTTAATATTTCTATGCATAAGGTTTGACATTTAAAATATATGAGAGAAGAGAGAGAAAATGTGTTTTTTATTTGTGGACTTTGACAGCTTAAATTTTAAGGCAGTGAAAAAAATAATAATAAGCAAATCCACTAAATCCTCTTTAAATCGATTTTTTAAATTAAAAAACTTAAGTTAACGTTAAAAGTTAAATAGTTTTATTTATTAATGTTAAATCCTTAGAAAAAAATGTGTGGTCCTGTATTATGTTTAATATGACATCAGTGCGAATGAGTGATTTTTATATAATTCCATATCAGTCATACGTTCAGTACGTTTACTCATGCCCATGAGATAATAAATGAAAATTTTTACAAAAAAACACACTTTAGGTTTTTAGGTAAAACACTTTTTTCCGCATTTTAATTGGGAACACATGCTAGATAATTTGTGACAAGAAGAAATTTATAAAAATGCCTGTTACATGTGAGAGGGTCATTAACAGAAGAAGATAAAAAAAATTAGACCTTAGCATGTATGCATATGTATGTATAGACATAAAGGGGGAGACCAAGTCTAAGCCGGCAGCATAATAACCTCCTTTTCTTTTATAAGTCATTAGAGTATTTTACATTAAAAGTTTTTGGCAGATATAAAGTTGTACTAAATTAAAGTTACTACCAGCAGCTGATTAGATGATAATGATGATTATGTTCTTAGAAAAATAACGTAATATTTAATGCAAAAATCTTTTAGCACTTACAGATATGTGCAATAAGAGACGAGTAAAAAAAACTAAAATTAAATCCTTAAGAAAACGTTTGAAGGCCTTAAGCACACAGTACGCAGTGTGCATTTTGTCACTCTCGCAAAAGAACTGTAACTATTTGTCTGACAATTTGTATCAACATTGCCTCTACATTATTACGACAACTGTCCATTTTCAACATGTAATTAGCTTCCAATTAAAAATTAATTTTTGTTTAATATCTTAACTGTTTAAAACTATACAAGTATTAAATTACTTGGGTTTTGCAATTTTGCCCAATTACACAAAAGGGAAATTGATTTTTTATTTTTGGACTAAAGATATTATTGTTGTTAAATCAATTGTTTTTACATAGAAAATAGTAAATCTGAGTTGCATGCTATAAGTAGATGACCTCAATATAAGGAAGATTCTTTGCTTGGGCAACCCACGTAGCTGTCCTTAAAGCTCCTTGTAGACACATACTGCTTGAGCTTTTGCAACAGAATTTTTTGTAGAATATAACTTTTTGGCACATTAATAATTACTTTGAATGTCTCTAATACTATTTTACCAATAGACTGTGCAGAAATCACGGTATTAAACTTTAAATCTACTTCTTGTAGCTAAATAACTCAGTCTTGTTTAAAATTGATTTGCTGAGATAGAATTTCTCATTCATAAATCCATCTTACTTAATAAAGGTGTCACCGTATTCAGCACTTAGTCGTTGCAAGCAGGATACATTCTCATCAAATTCTTAAAATGATATGACAATGTGTCGCGAAGTTCCTTTAATAGGTTTTCAATGACGAACTGATCCTGTTTTTGTGCCACTCCATAGCCGACATTTTCGTTGTCCCTTCTCTTTAAAATCTATTTTGTAATGTTTTTATAATAATTATGCCAAAAGAACAGAAAGTAGTTATTTTTTGTTTTTGCAGGCATTTGTTGTTTTTTATTTAAAAACTCAATTCAAAATGATGCTTAATGTATGAGTAGTAAAATCGTCAATCACATACAACTGTTCATTGACAGACTGCTGCTTGCAGTGTGTGTCTTTGGGTAGTTTAAGCCTTAACTTGTCAAAGTCCCTCACACAACTCAAAGTTGATTTGAATTAAGAGCAAACTCAGTTCCTAACATTGTTTGTTTAATATCTTTTTTATAATTGAAGTAATCGCGATTTTAATTATTTAGTTTTTTTTAACAGTTATGAAACTAGACTGTTCTTTGTTATTGTTTAAAATAATAGTTTTCTATTAAAAATAATTATTTTGCAAAAAAGAAACTATGAATAAAAATTATTTAAAAAAAAACCAGCTGCCCCGGAAAACGTTGCTTTGCCACATAAATTAATTCTAGGAAATATTTTTTTTAGGTTAATAAAAATAAATAACTTACTCTGAGTACATTAAAAAAACGTAAGCCATATATGTATGTTCTACGTTACGTTACGTTACGAAGTCGTTACGTTATTTAGACGTGGCATAAATTGTCCTTAGATAAATTTAAATAGTTAATTTTTTTAAATTCTGTGGGTGTTTACAACCCTCAAAATGGTGTAGTTACGGCAATGCTGTACGTGCTCTAACAAGTAAATGCAAAAATGCCACCATGACACAAACACGCCATGCATAAATTGAAGTGCCAGTGGCAGCTGGGGGATATTCAACACTTCGAAAAAAAACTACAAAAACTTTAAGAAGTCGGTGAAGTGCAATACTTCTTACAAAATTTAATTTATTCATTTGTGTGTCTTCCTTTATTTCATCGTTTATTTAATTAAAAGTTTAAGTGCTTTTGAATTTAAGTAAAGAACTTCTGGCAAGAAAAAGTGTTTGTTTAAATAATATTTCAAAATTTTTTATATATTTGCATAAATAAATACAGTTATTTTTTGGCATTTCAGCACATGCAGAGTGTCGTTGGATTAACATTAATTGTTAATGTATGTAAGAATTGATGAAAGAATAACTCAATTGATAGATTGCATTCGATTAACAAAATAAATGGGGACAATATATATTGAAATATTTAAATCTTTTTAATAAAGCGCATTTTCAATATAATATTTGGAAAAAAATAATGTTTTTTACCATAAAGAGAGCTATCGAAAACGTGAACGAATTCACGTTTTCGATCTTGTTCAAATCATCGAATTTACACTTTGTTGACGTTTTAGAATAGTTTGTAGAAAAATAAATGTATTCACGTTTTTGAGACCACCCCTTTCACCCTTTTGGGTGTTTACGTTTTACAGAGTTCACTGTGTGTCGAAGTCTGTGGGGAGATAATTTTAAAGTTTTAATAATTTTTATTATACCCTTCACACAGTGAAAAAGGGTATATATAGGTTTGTCATTCCGTGTGAAATTTCTACAATTTTCATTTCCGACCCCATAAAGTATATATTTTCTGAAAGCTTATGAATAGAGGAGTCGATTAAGCCCTGACCGTCTGTCCGTCTGTCCGTCTGTCCGTCTGTCCGTCTGACCGTCTGTCCGTGTGTATGTTGAAATCAACTTTTTGAAGCCCCCCGACATAGGTTGGACCCGGGTAAGGTATTAAAATATCAGAAATATTCGGGAGTAGATCGGTATTGAAAATCAGAAACATCGGTACATAAACAACTGAGATATGAGCAAAAACCCACGACCACCTCGATTTTCTTTTCATAAAAACAACATTACAACAACAACATACATACATACAAACGTGTATACTGGTTAGAGAAAACGTGGCATCGAATCCCAGCTGAGGCAAAAAAATTTTTTTTTAAATTTTTTTAAAATTTTTTTTTTTAATTTTTTTTTTATTTTTTTTTTATTTTTTATTTAATATATTATATATATTTTTATTATTATTTTTTTTTATTTTTTTTTTTAATTTTTTTTTTATTTTTTTTTTGTTTTATATATATTATATATGTATATAATAATTTTTTTTTTTTTAATTTTTTTTTTAATTTTTTTTTTTTTAAATTTTTTTTTTATTTTTTATTTTTTTTTTGTTTTTTTTAACATACATACGTGAATTTACTGTTATTGCATGACTACACGTTGTGAAGGGTATATAAGATTCGGCACGGCCGAATATAGCGCTTTTACTTGTTTTTTTAATATCATTTTTATTGCGAATTTCTTATTAAGTGATTTTTGTTGAAATAAATTAAACAAACTTAAAGATATTTTTAAATCATTAAACAACGAAAGAGTTGTTTTAGGTCCTTTTCTATTTAGTTACTAAATCAGTATCATAAATAAAACAAGTCAGAGCACTATATTCGGCTGTGCCGAATCTTTTATACCCACCACCAATTTTGTGTACATTTAAAGCACAATATTTATTATTTTGTTAATCAATTTGGATAATCTCTTTATAATAAAATATGTATCACTTTCTTTGTAGAGGGTGGTTAAATTTCAAGGGCCCATGTTGAAGATGAGCCACACAAACAATAAGTTTTTTTTTGCATTTCATTTGACATTTCTCAATCTCAGACCAACTTAAAAGTGGAAAGATACGCAAATGAGCAACGCGTTAAAGTTATTCAGGTTTTTTATACAAATGGGCGTTCAAGTCAAAATGCATTTTGTGCACTTCGTAATTCTTTTGATCAACATAATCGTTCAAATTCGTCCACAATCGGGAGAATTGTAAAAAAAATTTAAATTTCTGCAAAGCAGGTCTGTATAAAATGTTAGAAAATCTCCGAATGCCTTCTTAGTTCGTTGAATGGGAACCATTGCAGTTTTTTGTGATAGTGTGGCAAAAGAGCAGTCAACATCGACTCATCATCATGCCCAACAATTGACTATCAACATTGTCATTGAAAATTTGGACCATCAGATAGAGGAGTGGCGCCATCGACCATTTAGCCGATATTTTGTTAAATACATAATGGAACCATACAAGTATTATCATTACAAAAAGAAATAATAATAAATTCATAAATATTTTACATCATACCTCTAATTTTATCGGTTTTTTGAGCTTTTAAATTTCATTAACGGTAGATAACGTGAAAAGTGGGTGTTATAGTAGGCGTGTCAAAGTTGTTTTTTCTAATGAGTACAACTAAGGTATTTCAATATAGTCCTTTGTTATTCCAAAATCTTTATTAACAGAGAAATTATATGAATTTCAGTTAAACCGTTATATGGGAAGTGGGCGTATAAGTGGGTGTGGCACCTAAATTTTTTGGCACAGTAACGACATTTCCTAGGGGGATATACGTAGCAAATTTGGCCATTATACCTCTAATTTTGGCGGTTTTATGAGCTTTTAAATTTCATTAACGGTATATAACGTGATAAGTAGGCGTTATAGTAGGAGTGTCAAAGTTGTTTTTGCGAAAGAGTACAACTTAGATGTTTCAATATATCACTTTATTATTCCAAAATCTTTATTAGTAGAGAAATTATATGAATTTTAGGTAAAACGTTATATGGGAGGTGGGCGTAAAAGTAGGCGTGGCACCTTAATTTTCTGGCACAGTAATGGCATTGTCTAGGAGGATATACATAGAAAATTTCATCATCATACCTCTAATTTTGGCGGTTTTATGAGCTTTTAAATTTCATTAACGGTAGATAACGTGAAAAGTGGGCGTTATAGTAGGCGTGTCAAAGTTATTTTTGCGAATGAGTACGACTTAGGTGTTTTAATATAGCCCTTTATCCAAAATCTTTATTAATAGAGAAATTATATGAATTTTAGGTAAAACGTTATATGGGAGGTGGGCGTAAATGTAGGCGTGGCACATTGATTTTCCGTTACAAAAAAGCCCTTCCCCAAAAAGCAAAGTGTGCAAAATTTCAGAGTCGTACATCCAATTTTGTTGCTTTTATGACGTTTTTGTTTTTAAATATACCGAAAAATACACTGTGCGGTAAAAATTTTCGTACCTTTTGATCGATAACTCCTCTCCAAATGCATAGATTTATATAATTTTCGAAGAAAAATATTGTTTTTACTCAGGAAATATATATTCGAAGTTTCATGAGTCTACGGTAATGCGTTTGGACACAATTCCATTTTATTCGATGTTCGAGGGACACGGTTTTTTCGACCTACTCTTGCTTTTCGAGCTATAACTCTCTTCCTAATATTCCGATTTAGCCCATTTTCAATACCAAACAAACCTTGTCTATAAGAAAGATTCTGGCAAAATTTGAGGCCCCTAGCTTTTTCGGTGCGACCTCTATCGTGCTTTCAACAGACGGACAGACGGACAGACGGACGGACATAGCTAGATCGTCATAAAATCAAACCCCGA
Organism: Phyto melanocephala; assembly: GCA_941918925.1. Lineage (NCBI taxonomy): Eukaryota > Metazoa > Arthropoda > Insecta > Diptera > Rhinophoridae > Phyto > Phyto melanocephala. Next base: position 94,720,202 of record OW799235.1, read on the forward strand.
TTCAGAATATATATACTTTATGGGGTCTAAAATGGATATTTCGATGTGTTACAAACGGAATGACAAAATGAATATACCCCCACCATTTTTTTGGTGGCGGGTATAAAAAAAAAATTTAATATACGAATGCTGAGTGATAATTACGAATTGAGAGAATCCGATTTTATGTTATAGAAAATAAAACTAAACGTTTTTAAATAAAAATACGTATTTTAACTTTTATACCTTTTATAATTGTTGGTGTATTTCCTTTATATTAACCGGGATTCTTTTGTATTGCAAATAATAACACTTGAATCTTTAGTATTTAAGTACAATTATCTCATTAAAAAATTTATTTTTTGTTAACAAATATTATTATTATTATTAAAATACAATCACATATCTAGGCTTTGTTGTAAATGATAGTGTAAAATTTGTGAATTGTTGTTGTTATATTTTTTATTCTTATTTAGTTATAGGAACGTATATAATGAAAAGATTTTTATTTGTTTACTGTACGTTGCACAAATATGATCACGTACAACAATAAGGTTTGTAACTACAAAGAGAGACAAGAGATGAATCAAAAACAGCAAATAATAAGCAAGTGTAAATCTGTTTCATAAACAACCTACATGCTTATATTTAAATATCTACACTTGTGTGTAGGGTGTATTAAGATTTGGCACAGCTGAACATAACAGTTCTACTTGTTATCTTTTCTTTTAGTTTTTTTTCCAAAACAATCAGTAGTCTGACTTTTCTATCACCTTCATTCTTAAATACTTTCACTACAAAAAGAAAACCAAACGATTGTAATGTTAAACGTCTACAGGGTTCAAGCTGTTTTGTTATTGATTTCAGCTCAATTTAAAATGCTTGTTGTGCAAAGTTTAAAAAAAATGAAATGTAAAGAAAGAATACTTAGTGGAGGTGATTTTCAACCTTTAAATTTTGTCTTTATATTCTGTTTTCTTTACTGTGACTCTATTTGTGTCTGCATAAATTTAATCAATTCATTATTGCGGTTTCAAATTGTATTGAACTCATCTCAGTTGAGAATTTATGTAAAATTGTATTTAACAAGCGTTGTTGTAAAGGGATTTTAATTTTAAAATTTTTTATTTTTTTTATTTTTTTTATTAAGACGTGTCTTCTTAACTGTTACTGGAATTATAACAAAATATTTGTTTGTATGTAAATTAATGAACTTTGATGGGTAGAAGCTTCAATCCGAGGGAATCTTTTATCAACAAGAAAAACAACTTGTTAAGGCAAGTGTTAATTTTTTTTTTTTTTTATATTTCAATATTCCATAAGAAGGTTTCCAAGATTAATTCTAAGACAGTGGTTTAGTCAAGGAATTTTTGACACTGTCGCATTTTTTGCACATTATCCAATTAATTACTTTCTTTGTATTAATACAAAAATAATTTTATTAAATTCCGCTTATTTTTTTGCTTCTTAGTAAGATTTAGAGCTCTAAAAATCTATTTGTTTAACTATAACATAGCACACCGCTGATGCAACTAATGTAAAATAATGTAACTAATGTAACTACCAGTAAGATGTTAAGTAGTAAACAATTAAAAAAATAAAACAAGCAAGAGTGCTTTATTCGGCCGTGCCGAATCTCATATACCCTTCACAACGTGTAGCCATGCAATAATAATTGTTTGTATCACCATTTATCTCAAATGAAATACGTACATACACAAGTTAAAAAAAAAGTTGAAAAAAAAAAATTTTTAAAAATAAAAAAAAAAAATATAAAAAACAAATAATTAAAATATAAATAATAAATATAAAACAAAAAAAAATTTTTAAAAAATAAAATTAATAAAAATATAAATAATATATTAAATAAAAAAACAAAAAAAATTAAAAAAAAAAAATATATATAAAAAAAAATATAAACATTTTTTTTTTGGCTCAGCTGGGATTCGATGCCACGTTTACTCTAACCAGTATACACGTTTGTATGTATGTATGTTGTTGTTGTAATGTTGTTTTTGTGAAAAAAAATCGAGGTGGTCGTGGATTTTTGCTCATATCTCAGTTGTTTATGTACAGATATTTCTGATTTTCAATACCGATCTACTCCCAAATATTTCTGATATTTTAATATCTCACTCGCGTCCAAGCATTGATACCATTGCATTGGGGGGCTTCAAAAGTTTGATTTCAACATACACACAAACAGACGGACAGACTGACAGAGCTTAATCGACTCCCTATTCATAAGCTCTCAGAAAATATATACTTTATGGAGTCGGAAATGAAAATTGTAGAAATTTCACACGGAATGACAAACCTATATATATCCTTTTTCACTGTGTGGGGGGTATAATAAATGACATCTACCTGGTAGTTAAATGACTGTTTCAGTTAATATTAGTTTCGGGCGTTACCAGTGTTATTTAGTTAAATTGTAATTGTTTTATAAATTGTTTAAAATATATTTTATGCCGTCGTGTTTTATTAAAATTTTTACTTGCAGAAAGTGTAAAAATAATTTCAAACGCACTTGGCAGGTTCTGCGAGAAACAGTTATCAAAAAAAAAATTCTTGAATGCCCACAGTTTTCTTTTTTATATGAAATGTGTGGAGTTGTTAATGTAAACATATGAAGAGAAATCGAAAAATTATCACTAGTTGCTAAATGAGAGAAAAGTCTTGTTTATGAAATCAGAAACAACCCTTATTATACCCTTCATACGAAACTTCAAAGAGATATATATAAGTTTGTCATTCCGTTTGTAATTTCTACAGTATTTTTTTGCGACCCCATAAAGTGTATTCTGAAGTATTATAGATAACAAAGTTGAATTGAAATTGTCCGTCTATCAGAGTGTTTGTTAAAATCAGCTTTAAGAATACCCCATATATTGCAGAGACCTGTATGTAGCAGCACTCTTTTTAGAAAATCCGGTAATGAATTGCTATTGAAATTCAGCAAAATCGCCAAACAACTCTCTAAGTTATGAACCTTGGCAATAATTATTTGGAAAACATATATATTTTTTAAATTAAATTTCTCCAGCTTCTAAATAATTTTTGGGCACGCTAGTGATACTTAACTTAAATCCATAGCCTCGGCGTTTATTTTTGAGTTAAATTTTGAAAGCGGTTCGAAACTAACTGAGAGATAAGCGGCAAAAAACAACTACTTTGGTGCTTTTTAAAAAAAAATTTTGAACGAAAATCAATTTTGTTCAACTTCTGGACAATTAAGATAGTCGATGTGATACCTTCATTATTTTTAAATGGCTTAAATAGCAGAATATAATATTGTATATTATTAAAAAATAAATGCAAATCCATGATGGCATGCATTATTTTGTAGTAGTATTTTGCACTACTTTTTCTGCCAACATTAATTTATGCCAAAGTTTTGGACCGATATGGCTGAAATTTGGAATTTAAGAATTTTTTATGAACACATTATCTGCTTGGAAAAGTCGTTAATTTTTCCGTGGGCTTGTGCCACCTTAACGATAAATTTAAGACCTTTTGCTCAACGAAGCAAAATCTTGATTGAAAACATTATTTAAATCAATTTCAGTTATAATAAAATTATATTTTATTTTCTACACAAATCCAAACATTAAAAGGTGCACTAAATTTCAAGTTTAGGCTTTCTGAAAGAAAAGGATATAAATCAAAAACTGAAAAAACTGTAACCAAAAATAAAAAAATTAAGTCGGAATTATCCTCTTAATACTTTTCATCAAGGAAAAACACGGAAGTCTACGAAGTTTATATTTATTGTAAAAGTAATTTATTTGTGGTTAAGTTAGAATTACACGTTTTGTTAACAAAAGCAATAACGTGCAACAAAATATTTTGGTTTTTTTAATTACTTGATAACTTATTTCTTATGGGCGTGGCACTGCGCACTTTTCTAATCACGAAATTGTATAATCATGAGAGCTCAATATGTTTGTGCAAAGTTTTTAAAAAATCAGTCAAGTGCAAGTAGCTAAAAATGATAACTAATTTGTTATGGTCGTGGCCCCGCCCACTTTTTACCACCCATATACACTCCCTGGAATGTGTACAACAACTTACCAAAGTTTGAGCCCGATCGGTTTTGCAGTTTCGGAGTCTATAGCTAACACACACACACACACACACACACAGAGTTTCACTTTTATATATATAGATACGGGCTTTTGACGAGAAGTCTTAGAAACATGTTTTTTTTATAATTTTCCTAGTCTGTAAATATTTTTATTACTGCTTTAAAAAATGTAAATGTTTTTCAAAAGCAAATTTTATAAATTCAAACCAATTAAAATATCGATTTATTGTTGGGGATTGACCATATATTTTGGTTAAGTGTAAAGTGACGTAGTACTCCGATTAATAAAATAAAAACCCAGGTAACTTTAATATTCAACGTATTTATAGTTTAATTCAATTTCTATTATATTACATGTTATTTTATCGAGTACAGAAAAAAGAAGAAAGTAATAATTGTCATGTTCTGACTGTTATACAAAAAAACATAGTTGTATGCAGTTGGGTTGTAAAGAAAGGTTGTATTTTCTAACAATCTTCCCCTCAAGCCAAATGCATTTACAATATTTCAAAATAAATTACAATTTGAGTTTTAATAAACTACAACAATACAAATGTTTCTGTTTAGTTAGAATTTTCGTTAAAATATCCGCAGCATTTTCATTCGATGCTACATACTTAACATCTATACATTTTTGTTCATATTTTTCTCTTATATAGTGGTAGCGAATGTCGATATGTTTGCTTTTCTTTTGGACTGTTGGATTTTTAACCATAAATGCTGCACTTTGATTGTCGCAGAAGACAGAAGTAGATGATGACGTATACTCTTCAAAACCTAATTCATTTAAAAGGCATCGATGAAAAATGACTTCCTTTGTGCCTTGACATAAAGCGATATACTCGGCTTCCATCGTACTTAGCGCCACCACGGATTGTTTTCGGGATTCCCATGCTATAGGACCACCAGCCATAAAAATTACAAACCCTGAATAAGACTTTCTATCAATGCAATCACTTCCCCAATCAGAATCTGTGAAACATTCAAAGTTGTTTAAATTATTAGAAAAACTTAATTTGCCTGTTGGATTTTTCTTTAGGTATCTGAGGACGTATTTTGCAGTTGCAAAATGTACTTCATGTGGGTGTGTATTAAATTGGGCTAGTTTTGATACTACGTGCATCAAATCTGGTCTCGATATTACGGCCAAGTACATCAATGCGCCAATTAATTTGTACATTGTTTTTCACATTTTCTTAATGTCGTACCACTAGGCCATGGAGTAGCCGCAGGTTTACAATTTGACATACCCCATCTTTCCAACAATTCTTCTGTATATTGTTTCTGATGAACTGTGATGTCACCTCTTGTACCATCTCGACTTATCTCCATCCCCAAATAAAATGAAATGGTGCCTTTATTAACAGCTTTTACCTCTTTGTTTAAACCTTCAATTATTTCATGCATATCTTGCTCATTTTTACACGCCATTAATATATCGTCGACGTAAATTGCAATAAAACAAAATTTTGTTTCGTTTCGTTTTACGTAAACACAAGTGTCGGACTTACATCTTTGAAAACCAATACTTATTAGAATGTCATTAACCTTTTTGTTCCATTCTCGACCCGCCTGTTTTAAACCGTATAGTGCTTTATTAAGCTTACACACTCTGTTAGGATGCTGCTTGCTCTCGAACATTTTTGGCTGTATCATGTAAACTCTCCATTTAAGTAAGCTGATTCTATGTCAATGTGGTTTACTAGTAACTTGTGCCTTGCGGCCAATGCCAACAATAAACGTATAGTAGAATGCCTTACTACTGGAGCAAACGTTTCTTGATAGTCAGATTTAAATTTTTGCGAACACCCTTGTGCAACAAGTCTTGCTTTATATTTTTCTATTTCTCCATTCGGCAAACGTTTTACAACAAACACCCATTTACACCCTATTACATTTTTTCCATTTGGCCTCTCAACTAATGTCCAAGTTTTATTATTAATTAAAGAATTGAATTCTGTCTTCATAGCTAATTTCCAGTTCTCACTGTCTTCTGAGTTTAATGCTTCATTAACAGAAGTTGGGTTTTCAATAATAGAATTTAACATTTCAGGGCCATTTTGAGTAACATACACTTTGCGTGGTCTCCCTTTGCCACCTGATTTAACTATTTTAGGCCTACCTCTTTTTCTTTTGTTGTTTTCTGCAGTTATGTTTTCATTTTCAGTTTCGCTACTAGATTCACTCACATCTTCTTCAGATTCACCAGATTGTACAATTCCTTTAATAAGCTGTTTACTATTACTAATATTTTTGACACCTACCTCAGAATGAATATTATTGTTTGGGTTTTCGTTAAATATAACTACACAAAACATTTCTTGTTCATTGTTAAATTCAATTTTTTCAAAAGATTTTTCGAAAAATATGACGTCTCGAGCAACAACGATTTTTCTCGTTTTAGGGTTATATAAACGGTAACCTTTAGTGTGTAACTGGTATCCAACAAATTTCATTTTTAAACCTTTTGGTAAAAATTTACTGAATTTTGGTTTTATGCGTTTGTCTAACACGACGGCATCACATCCGAACGTTTTTAAATGAAACACCGATGGTTTTTTGCCTACCCATTTTTCGTAAGGTGTAACATCACCAAGTACTTTTGTAGGTGATCTGTTACGTAAATACGTGGACGTATATACTGCCTCGGCCCATAAGTATTGTGGCAAACGTGATTGTTCTAATAAACAACGCGCCATCTCGACTAGGGTCCTGTTGGCCCTTTCCGCAACACCATTTTGTTGCGGTGAATAGCTAACCGTTGTCTGGTGCACTATTCCCTTTTTTGAAAAAAATTCTTTAAACCTAGAATTTAAAAATTCCGTTCCATTGTCACTTCGTACGACTTTTATTTGGCGGCCTGTCTGCTTCTCCGCAATCGCAGCAAAATTAGTAAATGCTTCAAATGCATCACTTTTATGTTTAAGAAAAAAGGTTGATACGTATCGAGAGTAGTCATCTATAATTGTCATAAAATATAATGATCCACCAATACTATTAACGCCAATTGGCCCACATAGATCTGTATGCACCACCTCTAATAAATCAGATGTTTGCACACTGCCATAATTTGTGTATGGTTTTGCAGAAATTTTGTTCACTGCACACGTCACACAATCTATTTTGTGAGGTATTTTTATATTTAAGCCTTTTACCATCTTTTTATTTGATAATTTACATAAATCTTTTACGTTAATGTGTCCATATCTTTCATGCCACTTTCTACCTTCAATTTCATCACAAACGGAATTAACAATTTCAATTTCTTTCATTACCTTTACTTTTGCAATAAAAACTCCTTCATTTAATACAGCTGTCAAAATATTTTCGTTTTCTTTACTTTTCATAAAAGCTCTATTGTTTACGAAATTAACAGAATGGCCTGCTTTTAAAATTTTGTTTATAAAAATAAAATTGGAGTGTAATTTTGGGACGTACCAAACATTATGTAAAGTGAGCTTACAAAAATCTGTTTTAATTCGAACTTCACCAATACCTTCGGCATTAACACTCTCACCAGATGCTAATATTATACTTTGTTTTGATTCTTTTAACTTTGAAAAGCTCTCTTTTGTTCTGCACATATGTGATGTTGCGCCGCTGTCTAATATAAACGGCTCTGTTAACTGCAAGAAACTTTCATGTAAAGAACACGCAAACTCGTTTTCGTTATCTTTACATTGTGAACGAATGTGCCCTTTTTTTCCACAACGATAACATTTAATGTTGTTAACATTAAAATCGTTTAACTTTTTCTCACGTTGATGCTGGTCAACTTTTGCTCTATAAAAGCGCTGATTATTATTGTTGTTGTAAAGCTTCTTATTTCTTTTGTGTTCATTTTTAGAATTTGCAGCAAAAAGTGTTTCATTTTGGTAGTTACTTTTGTTATTTTGTCTTAATTCTTCTTCATATATTTTTGCTATTAATGCATCATACCTGGGTAAATGATCTCGACTTTCAATGGCAATAACGAAGTTTTCCATTTCATCTGGTAGGCTACACAAAAGTAAAATGGACAAAAAATCATCGCTTAAATTTATGTCAATTTCTTTTAGTTCATCAACAACAGAACTAAACTCATTTATTTGCGGGGCAAACTTTTGATTTACATTGAATTTGTATCTTACTAGTTTTTTAAACAAATTAACTTTTCTCGACGCCGTATGTGCTTTGTACAACGAACTTAAAGTGTTCCAGGCACTTTTTGCCGTATCACAATTTTTAATTTGAATTAATTCACTTGGCTTGATGCTTAACGTTATGGTAGCAAGTGCTTTCGAATCATTTGCAATCCATTTACTTGCTAGACTTGCCTCTTTTGGGCAACTATTTACGACAGTATCCCATAGATCCAGCGTTATAAGTAAACTTTTTACTTGAATACACCAAGTAGCATAATTGTCGCCACTTAACTTTTCAATATTAGCAATACCGGTAGCCATTCTTCAGTTTTGTATTTTAGGTTGAAGGAAAACTATCAAAAACTTCAAACACGTTTTCGGACTTCGTACTTAACCTCAATATTTGTTACTTGCACTTGGAGCTCTTGTTATCAGGGTGTCTGGGCCCATAACCTTTGTTGGGGATTGACCATATATTTTGGTTAAGTGTAAAGTGACGTAGTACTCCGATTAATAAAATAAAAACCCAGGTAACTTTAATATTCAACGTATTTATAGTTTAATTCAATTTCTATTATATTACATGTTATTTTATCGAGTACAGAAAAAAGAAGAAAGTAATAATTGTCATGTTCTGACTGTTATACAAAAAAACATAGTTGTATGCAGTTGGGTTGTAAAGAAAGGTTGTATTTTCTAAAATTTATTTAAATGTGTTTTAATTTTATTTGTTGTAAGAAAATTCTCATAAAATTAAATAAATAATTAACAAAAAGAATGGTTACGCTTATTTGGGCAAATATTTGCTTAATGTGAACATAGTTTAAAGCAGCTAACACACGGCATGTTTTTTTACATCTGACTTGACAAATTCCACACTGTTAAATACGAACATGTCGTGTGTTACCTTTAAAACATTACTTCTGTAAACAACATGTGTTGAGACATCTGACGAAATTTTAATTAGCTCGCGGTTTATTTTCTTCTGTCAAAAGATGTGACATCAGCCGTTGGTAGAAATTTCTGCTGCTGCAAAGCAGCCAGCGACGGTTGCCTGTAAAAGAACAATTTTGACAGACATATAGACTTACATATGTCACACATATTTTAAAGTCAGATGTAAAAAATATGCCGTGTATTACAGCCGTAAGCAATTGTAATAAAAAGCAAATTAATAAAAATGAATCTACTCTTTGTAGTTGTAATTATTTTATACTAACGGCAAAATATGTTTAAAAAAATCTAATTATAGTGAGAAAAATGTGCAATATTTCGTTTTCATAGAAATCCCTTTTTTTAATTCAAAAACTGCTGCAACATCATTGAAAAGGTATAAATTGTTTTTGTTAATTGCAATGCTGTGTTCAACGATAATGGTGCTACACCACCAATAGACATGCTCTCGGCTTGCTGAGATTCTCTCAACATTATTAGAACCATTTTTTGTTGCGATACCGTTAGATTATACCAGCTGGAATCATATATCATTAAAGTCACATCATCATTCTAAAGAAGTTTGTTTAGAAAAAGGATGTTATTGAAGAAAATTGCTGGCATATGCACATAACTAATAATATAATTATGAAATTACCGAAATTTCTGCCAAGTTACCCAAAGCACAGTGGAAATAAAATAAAAGAAACGAATAGAGCAAAAATGCGGGTGCTGCTGGCCATACGCCCAAAAATATGCAAACAATTGTACAGACAATACTTACAAACTCCATGGCGACTTGCACGAAAATTACCCAAAAAAATAAATCTTTAACGGTTTTGCAAAATCTTCCAAAAAAAAAATATAAATTAAATTTTCTAATATTTTGATGTGGAAAATACTTACACTATGTACTTTTGATGCCACTTGAAAATATCCATTAACGCGTCTACAGTTGCCTTTGTGTTATGCTTCTCATTTTCAAACAACTCATCCAACTGCTTGAATTTGGACCGCTGTATATCTTTAATAAGCGGTATGTGGGTGGTAAATACAAAACACCATGAATCACTAATAAAGTTTCCAAAAGCACCAAAAAATACGCAAACTACATGAAATGTTGAGGTCAAGTAGTAGCCGAAATCAGAATTATAATTAATGTAGGGAAAAAAGAAGGGCATTATAAAGATGCGCTCTCCATACAGAATTTTATAGAAAATAGGAGTGCCAGTTATGGCCAATGAGATCACAACTACTATGACTAAAAGAATTGTTATCAGTTTCTTGACCAGCGATATGCTTTCACTTAAAAGCCGGTCGTAATTTTTAGTCTTCTTCTCATAGACCTCATATATGCCACTAATTTCCTGGTGAATAAAACGAAATTTATGAGGCCTCTTGAGGGCATTAATAAGTTTTGCATACGCCTTAAGGGGTGAGTGCAAAAATAAGAAATAAGTTTTTTTTTGAATTTTACGTTAATATTAATTTATGTTTGACTTACTTGTATGCCCGTACAAAACATGCACAAACATTTTAATATTACGGCCCAGTCATTATCGATGGCAACACCCACATACATGGTGTAAAACGTAAAGATAATGGCACCGTTTACCAAGCCAATTAAACTCCAGGTCATCCAAGTCATTTGATAATCATCTCTCACCACATCAGCTCCACACATGGCCGAAAACAAGCGTGTGTAATTAAAGACTCTTTTAAAATGTCTCGAATATCTTTCAGTCATGGTTCTACTTGTACGATTTTTCACCAAGTGACAACATTTAAGTCGGAACAGACGACTTAACTGTTTTGAAATGTGTATTCCCTTATTGCTTAAGATGTATTTGAAATAAAAATTTAATTGCATAAAGTGTTATTTAAAGTGGTATTTAGTACAATTGCAATTGTATAATTTTAATTAATTGAGTTCTTTTATGAAATAATAAGTTAAGTTGGGTGCAATAGCACATTGTGGACAATTTTTTCTTTAGACAATATTGTTAAGGTCTAGAGAAAAGAAAATTAACACATTAAATTATAAATATTACAATTCATATAAAAAACAGCTACTCAAAGTAGAAAGAGAAAATATTGTTGAATAATTAAGAGTTTGTTCTGCAACAATTATAGTTATTATAAAAATATTGAATGTTACTAAACAAGAACAAGTAAGAGCACTATATTCGGATGTACCGAATCTTTTACACCCACCACCAATTTGATGTACTTTTATAGCACAAAATTTATTATTTTGTTATTAACAGTAATCGCTATGGAATAATGTCTTTATACTAAAATATGTATCACTTTCTTTGTATAACTTCGATGTGCTATTAAAATATTTTCGTAAATTTAGTCTTCTATTGGGCGTTAAAGTAGGCATGTCAATATAAATAGTTTCTGCTATTAAATACAACTTAGATATTTCAAAGTAGTCCTCTAATCTTCCAAAATTTTTATTCATTAAGAAATTATATAAATTTGAGATAATGCGATAAATGGGAGGTGGGCGTAAAATAGGGCATGTCACCTAAATTTTCTGGCATAACAATAACATTAACTAGAAGGATATCTGTAGCAAATTTCATCATCATACCTCTAATTTTGGCGGTTTTATGAGCTTTTAAATTTCATTTACAGTAGATAACGTGAAAAGTGGGCGTTATAGTAGGCGTGTCAAAGTTGTTTTTGCTAATGGATACAACTGAGATATTTCAATATAGTCCTTTATTCTTCCATAATCTTTATTCATTGAGAAATTATATGAATTTGAGGTAAAACGTTATATGGGAGATGGGCGTAAAAGTGGGTGTCTCACATTTATTTTTCGTTTCGTTTGACTAAAAAGCAAGATTTCAAACTCATATATCAAATATACCGAAAAATACACTGTGCGGTATAAATTTTCATATATTTTGATCTATAACTCCTTTCCTAATGCATAGATTAAAGCAATTTTAGAAAAAAATATTTGTTTTACTCAGAAAATATATATTCAAAATTTCGTGACTCTACGTTAATGCGTTTGTACACAATTGCATTTTATTCGATGTTCGAAGGACACGGTTTTTTCGACCTACTCTTGCATTACGAGCTATAACTCTCTTTCTAATATTTCGATTTAGCCCATTTTTAATACGAAACAAACGTTATGTATGAAAAATATTTTGGCAAAATTTTAGCCCCCTATATTTTTCGATCCGACCTCTATCGTGCTTTCAACAGACGGACAGACGAACGCACATAGCTAGATCAAACGGATCAAACAAACGGAATGAGAAAATGAATACCATTTTTGTGGTTGCGGGTATAAAAATGGGTTGTAATATTAGCAGTTATTATAAGTATCACCAAAAAACTGGTGTAGAATTATATTCATTTTGCCATTCTGTTTGTAACATAGCGAGAAATTTATTTAAGAGCTCTTAAGGTATATTTTTTCTGATGATCATTATTTCAGCTGTGGAAAAAAAGGAGACTTATTTATCTCAATAGCATTTTTTATACCCACCACCAAAACAATGTTGTGTATATTAATTTTGTCAATTGGTTTGTAACACATCGAAATATCCATTTTATAGCCCATAAAGTATATATTCTCTGACTACTGGTTTCATTTTTGAATGATCTAGCTATGTCTGTCCGTCTGTCCGTCTGCTAAAAACACAATAGAGCTCGAATCGAAAAAGTTAGGGACATTAAATTTTGCCAGAATAATTCTAATATATTAAGAATATTTGGCATTAAAAATGGGCCATAGAGAAGGCCAAAACAATGTATTTCTTACATAAAAAAAAAAAATGCGATTGTGTCCAAACGCATTAACTTAAAGCGATAAAATTTCGCAATAATAAATAAATAATATATTTTACTTAATTTGCTTAAATCTATGCATTACAAAAAAAGTTCTAGAACAAAATGTACGAAAATTTATACCACACAGTGTCCTTTTTGGCCTCTTTAAAATTTTAAACGTAATAAAACTGACATAATTAGATGTAGGATTCTGAAGTTTTGCAAATCTTGCTCTTTGATCGATAGATTTGTAATATTGAAAACGCTTTACCTCAAATTCATGTAATTTCTCTTTGGAAAAAGATTGTGAAGGAATAAAAGACTATATGTTGAAATTAATGAGTTAAGTTTATTAGCAGAAACTACTTTGAGACGCCCACTTCAACGCCTACTTCTTACATAATATGCTGTCCAAAAAAAAAACAAAAATTCACTAGTTCAATGTGAATAACCATTTTTCGTTATAAAAGGAGGCAAAAATAATGCCTTCTCCAAATACAAAATAGTTAGCCATTAGTGATGTGCTTTTAAATACATGCAAATGCATGCAAACAATGTTGAATAAATCATGTAAACAGACATTTTTTACTCACGAAACTTGGGTTTCTTTTCATCTACTGTCCATGCGTTCCATGCACTTATTGGAATTAAGTGAAATTTTATTATTATTATAGGTTGAACGCATGCATTCACTATTTCTTTTTAACTTCTTTTTGGAGAAACGTTTTGGCAAAATCATTCAATAATGTATTATCCAAGTTGAATTCAAATATTTATTCTATAATTTTAAAACTAGGAAGTGCCATGCCCACATACTCTTTAAATTTCATAAAAGTACAACATTATAGTCCAAAATAGTGAGTAGTTTCTTCTCTAATGTAGAAATATTTAGGGTTTCATTGTAAGAATAATTTTAAGAAAATAAATTTAAAGCAAATCGAAGTTACACAAAGAAAGTAAGATTTATTTTAGTGGAATAGTAATATTCCATTACTTTTAATAACAAAATAATGAATTTTGTGCTATAAAAGTACACAAAATTGGTGGTGGGTCTTAAAAATTCGGCACAGCCCAATATAGTGTTCTTATTTGTTTTTTTTTATGTGGTCACACTATTAGCTGTTATACGAAAACAAACTTTAAATTTATGTTTACTGCAGCCTTATTCTGTATTTCGCTAAAGCTATATCGTTATCGCTAAGACTTTAAAAAATCTGTTTAGAGATTATTGGCCACAAATGGAATTCTCTAATGTATGTATAAATATTGCTTAGTTTGGCAATGTCTTAATATTCAATTCGCCGCAATATTGGCTTTAATTGTTATCGCTAAAATTCTGAAATTTTGTACTCTCTAATACAAATAAGCGATTCCATAAAAAAATTAGGTTTCAAGCAACGGATATTTTAGGGTGGGAAAGTGTAAAGCTGCTAATACGCGTCATATTTTATACATCAGACTTGGTAAATTTGTATCCATTTATAATCGGTTATGGCTGTCAAAATTGTTATTTAACACTCAATTGCCGCTGACTGTTTTCTGGTATCAGAGATCTGCCAACAACTGATGTCAGGTGGCTTGCCAGAATAAATTATAGCACGCTCTAATTAAAATGTTGTAAGATGACTTAGCACATGTGTTTTATAGAAGTAATGTTTAAATGCTAACACACGACATGTACGGGGAATTTTAAAAGTCAGATGTAAACAACATACCGCGTATTAGCTGCTTAAGTAAACAAATATATACATACATATATATTTATTTAATGTTATAAAAATGTTATTTTATATTTAGCAAGAAAATGGCAGGATTTCAAAGGAACTGAAGTGTATTACTTACTTAGTATTTGGAGGTACGCAGAGAATACGCCAATGACATGTATGTTTACTTCATCAACTTCAGGCAATTATAATAAAATTTCCTTTTGCAGTTTGATAAATACCAGTGGAGTTAAGTCTTGCTGAGCAATAAGACACCGTAGCTGAAAAAATAGCGGCTTAAAGGAACTTCTAAAAATAGTAAGAATTAGAAGAGGACTTGAACAAACATGCAGTAAATTTTTCATTATTTTTTATTTGCATGCACTATCAAACGCAGCCATACAGCTGTGAAAAGGATTCTCCTTCACTGTGAGATTATTACGCTATTATTTGTCGCCAGTAAAACTTACTCATGTTGTTGTTATATTCTTTATTATTTATTTTTTTTATTTTTATACTTTATTATTTATACATTTTCTAAATAAAGTACCGCATCCACCATAAAGAATGGGGTACTTTTCTCAGCTTTATTCAAAGGGTTTCGGAACATTAGAATGATTACTAATTACATAAATAAAATTTTTATTGAGGGAAACTTATACAAAACTTTGCTTTTAAGGAAGTTCTGATAAAAAAGTTGTATTTTTGTGTGTTTGGAGCACAAAATTAATAATGTGTTGTAAATAACCAAAACTGCTAGGTAGAGAATAGGGTGATCGATTATTCGACATTTTTAAGAAACCGGTTTTCAAATAGTTTGAATTTTTTTTTTTTTTTTTTATATTTATATAAATTTTATTGGCAAATAATTCAATTACAATAGTTTGTCTCAGCGCCTAAAAGGCATTGTTGAGACGAGTTGGAAAAAACATATTTACTTAAAATTTATATGTTACAAAATAAGAAAAAAATATTTACATACATATATACAAGAAGTTAATTTAAATAATGAGATCAGTTAATAGATTAAAAAAAAATTATAAAAAAATTTCATTTATGTGTTGCAAAATGTGTTGTTTAAGAAGTCTTTTAAAAACAGAAATTCTATTTTCATTTTTTAACATTTGAGGCAAATTATTGTATTCACGAATACCCATAAATTCCACGCGCTGTTTTGTTGATTCAAACCTACACCAAGAGATTCTTAAATTTCCATTATTCCTTGTATTAATCATATGGTTACATCTCATAAAATTTATAGTATGATGTCCAATATTGTGCAAACACTTAAAAACATATATTAGAAGTTGCATTTAGAATTAAAAAAATAAATCGGTTGCTTTTTTAAAAATTTAGAAAAAACCGGTTAACCGGTCGAATACATAAAATATAATTTTTTCTTATACCCATGCAAGAGATACATATATAGGTATAAACTAGTTTGTTCTATGGTTTAATTGCATTTTAAGTTGACACACATTCAATGGAATTATTATAAAATGCCGTTATATAAAATAAAGATGTTAAAGGACAAACACTTTTTACCTTAAAGTGACCGAAAAGTTAAGTTTATGCTTCAATTACCTTGAACCTTTAAGGTTAGGTTGATAAATTTAAAAATGCCATTGTTTCTCTACAAGAAACAAAATATGGCAATTAAGTTGTGATTTATATTTTTTTTCTACTTCGACCTTTAAATTTTTTTTATTTAAGTTTTAATTTTCTAATACAATAATGCTAACACAAAACAGTAAATAAATCAATAAAAATTTTATTTATTGTTTTTAATAAAATGTATAAATTTACATTGTTGCCACTACAGTTTTTAAAAACTAAATTAATTTGTTAAAAATAACCAGTATTTGCTCTGGTTCTGCCATATTAAAAGAAAACCTTTGTTACAAGAAGGTTTTTATAATGAAAAATATAAAAAAGTCACTTCACTGCTCACGGTAGTCAACTTAATAGGCAAGATGTAATAATGACCCATTTTGTGCCAAACTGTTTTAGTATACAAGTCATATGTTATCAGAGGTATTAGTTAAGCTATAGGTAGTCTTTAGTACAAGTCGCTAGATTTCGTAGAAGCAAAATATTATGAAATTCGAAAATGAGATCAAAAAGTATTGCAAAGTACAAAAAACTTAACTGAACTGCTGATTATCACAGCAAATTATAAGCGCAACAACGTATTAAATACCTGCTCTCCATTTAAAACAAATAATTATTTTTCTTATTTTACATTTGTTTTTGAAACAACTAAAAAATTTCTCATAATATTATGGAAGAGTATTTAATAAATTTTCTGATTTTTGGAAATTTTTTGAGCAAAAAATATAATATGGTACGTTTGGTTACAAAGATAAATGAACATAAAACTAAAAATGAAAAAAACCGGCTTCTGTGAGTAAAAAAAAACGGTGTATTCGACATTCGAAAAATTAACCGAATCGATCACCCTAGTAGAGAATCGAATGGTTATCTACAACATTAATTTTTGGGTAAAATTAAATAGTTGAAGATGATGATTTTATTATTATTTTAGGCAAATTTTTATTTTGTATTACTCTTTTATTATGTACTTAAATAAACACTATTAAGGGTGTCACTTTTAAATAAATAAACAATAGTTTGAACAAAAAGTTAATCGTGCAAGTGTTACGAAAAGAGTAAAATTTATGTTTTTAAATATCAGTGTTAGAGCTCTAAAAACCATTGGTATATAAAGGTAAATATTAAATGGCTCACATTAAAATGGTAAGTAAAATTAATATAAAAATGGTACATTTAAAAATGGTTGGTATAAATTTATATGTAAATAATAAAGAAACATAATGTATTATAATCGATGTAAGTAAAAAAGAAAATGATAAGAATAAAATAAAAATTATATAAGTCCAATAACAAGATTGAACAAAAGTAATTGCGTTTGGTGCGAAAACTTTTTTGCAATTTCGAAAAAAAAAATAATATTTTTATACCCTTCACACAGTGAAAAAGGGTATACACATATAGGTTTGTCATTCAGTGTGAAATTTCTACAATTTTCATTTCCGACCCCATAAAGTATATATTTTCTGAAAGCTTATGAATAGGGGAGTCGATTAAGCTCTGTCAGTCTGTCCGTCTGTCCGTGTGTATGTTGAAATCAACTTTTTGAGGCCCCCTGACATCGCTTGGACCCGGGTGAGGCATTACAATATCATAAATATTCGGTAGTAGATCAGTATTGAAAATCAGAAACATCAACACATAAAAAACTGAGATATGAGCAGAAGCCCACGACCACCTCGATTTTTTTTTCACAAAAACAATATTACAACAACATACATACATGCAAACGTATATACTGTCTAGAGTAAACGTGGCATCGCATCCCAGCTGAGCCAAAAAACTTTTTTTTTTTATTTTTTATTTAATATATTATTTATATTTTTATTAATATTTATTTTTAATTTTTTTTTTAAATTTTTTTGTTTTATATTTATTATTTATATTTTAATTATTTTTTTAAATTTTTTAAAAAATTTTTTTTTTTTTAACATTGGGATGTTATATTATAATTTTACATTGGGATGTTGTTATATATCTATGTATGTACGTATTTTATATGGGATGAATGGTGATACAAACAATTGTTATTGCATGACTACACGTTGTGAAGGGTATATAAGATTCAGCACGGCCGAATATAGCACTTTTACTTGTTTATGCTCTATTTGACTATGATATACGATTTTCCCTATTTGCAAAAATTATTCAAATTTATATGTTTAATGTGCACATATATTTGTGATTGGAGATGCGTACCTACGTTCTTAGATTAATTTAGGCCCATATTTTACAAAATATTTGTTTAAAATAAATAAATGATTAAAAAAATATTTTATTGTAAATCATTTTTATTTCGGCGCAAGTTATGTTACTTAACCTGTGAAAACATTTTCAATATTAAATTAAATTAAACTGTAATTATCTTAAGAATATTTTAAAAATTATTCCGATGTAAGCCGAGTGGAATGAGGTTCGAAACCAGCTATGACTTTATCATCAGCACTCTTTATCGGTATACTCATATGGGCTCCTATAAAGTGGAGTAATTTTTGCAAAAGTAAGAGTAACTGAAACAAAATTAGATCTTTATGTTCCATTCAAAGGGTACTTTATTTAAAAAAAAAATTAATTATATTCGAATCATTGTTGTCAAAAGTATCCAGAAAAATAAGAATATTTCGTACGTGACATAAAACAGAAGTGATTTTGAGGTAACATGAAAAAATATGCGAATCTTGGGAGGTATTTTTTTAATTTCTTACACTAAACCAAATATTTTTTCATTTAAAATCCGTCATACCTTATTGAAAACAATAATTTTATAATAAATTCAATTTAATATCGTTCGTGACAGATTTTTCTCTAATAGTGTTCTTAGGTAATACAATTTATATTATGTTAAGAAACAAAGTTAAATTCTTATTTAGGTGCTTTTATTTTGGAACTCTTGCGACTGTTCAAATACGAATGATGGAGACAAATTATGTTTTTACACTACGTACGTGACATTAAAATAACATCCAAAGGAAATAAAAAAAAAATAAATACCACTAATTAGACTCTATATTTTCTTTTTTCTTATGGATCTTGTTAATTGTTGTTGTAACCTTAATTTTAAAGCATATTTACAATTAAAATTTATTTTTACAATTTAGTCGCTAAAAAAATAGTTGATTGCAATTCTTAAAAATAAGTCAAGGAGATGATCAGATTTAACTCTTATTATTGCTCTTAAAATAATTTAATAAGCTCTTAAAACATGCGCATAGTAAAATTTGAGTGTTTTTTTTTTATCAATAAACCTATATTGAAAAACTAAACAGTTTTTATTTTTACAGTTGCGGTTGACATATTTATGGAAATGTCTATATGTAATTTGAAATTAGTATATATGTATGTCACAATTTATCGAAGTTAGAATGAGGGAATTATGGTATTTCTTCTCCTATCAAATGACATTTTTCTACATGTTCATATTCTTTTAAATTCGTAATACATTTTTGTTATACTTTCAATATCCATCCTTTGGCTAGAATTATTGAGAGAAAAGTTGTATTTTTAGTCTTCATTCATATCTTGAGCCAAAATAAAAATGATTTACAATAAAATTTATTGTATAAAGTTTGAATAAAATATTCAAACACAATTAATAAATATTTCCAAGAATAAAATCGTTTTGCAACTGTAACTAAATGCATTGAAGATTGTATTGCCACATACATACAAGTCAAATGTAGTATGCGAATGGAAGTACAAGAGGTCATGATGCGAATTCGGTAGCCGGTGGAAAACCTTGTCTGTAGTACTATATTTTAATATAAATTTTAATTATATTTGAATAAAATAAGGGTGTTCAAACAATAATGCATGGTGTTAAATGTGAGGTGTACTTTAATCTCATTTTCTTTGGCCAACTTCATTTAACATTTTTTTGTTTCAGTTACACAATTGAGCAGCGCATTAAGATTGTTGAATCCTTTTACGAAAATGTGCGTTCAAATCAAAGTGCGTTTTGTGAGCTTTGTTATTTTTTCGGTCAGCGTAATTGACCAAATATATCGACAATCTGCTGATGCATCCACAAAGAGAGACGTTTTGGTATGGATTATGGACTGACTTTTTCGAAAATGAGGTCGGCCAAGCTATTGTGAAAAGATATCGGACTTTTTGTTGCCAGAAATTGAGCATAGGAACCTCGACGATATGTGGATTCAGAAATGGCTATTTTGCGAGAGAAATTCAATAGCCGTGTTACGTCTCGTCGTGGCGATGTTAATTGGATGCCACAACCATGTAGTTTGACACCGTTCGACTTCTATCTTTGGGGATATTTAAAAGAAAAAGTATGCGTTAAAAAGCCAAGATGATTATGTCTCAGTGTCACTGAAAATACAGACCATTGAAAAGAATTATAACACTGAAGCCATGGAAAGCATTTGGCCGATATTTTTTTACACATAATTGACATAAATCATTTTTTTGTAGTAAAAAATATTAATATAAAACATTTTGTTTTATTTAAAATGTGTTTAGTGCGTTTTGACTGAACTACCCGGTATAAATTTTATAAAAAAAAATCACCCTCAACTGGCATTAACAAAATGGTGACAAATTTAAGGCCGGCGCCTTTGTTGCGACATTTTTCTCATAATTATAAAAAAAAATTAAATAAAATTCTGTATTAAAATTATTAATGCCTTTCAGTAATTTACTTAATTTGGGTTCACTCAAACGGTATTTCATACCTCTACAAGTGCAATATTTCGTTTCTATTAAAAAAATTCTGTGTTAATTTTTTTGTTTGTTTAAAATCATTAATTCAAAAACTGCTGCAACATCATGGAAATGGTATAAATAGTTTTTGTCATTTGCAACGCTGTATTCATTGACAATGGAGCGACACCACCAATAGACATGCCCTCGGCTTGCTGAGATTCCCTCAACATTATTAGAACCATTTTTTGTTGTGATACCGTTAGATTATACCAGCAAGAGTCGTAGATCATGAAAGTAACATCATCATTCTAAGGAAATTGATTTTGAGATAAGTAATAAGCAAAAGTACTGTTGTATTGAAAAATTTACCGCAAGTTCTACTAAGTTTCCCAAAGAACAATATAAGTAAAATATAACGAATGAATACAGCAAAAATGTGGGTGCTGCTGGCCATACGCCCAAAAATATGCAAACAATTGTACAGACAATACTTACAAACTCCATGGCCACTTGGACAAAAATTACCCAAAAAAATAAATCTTTTACGGTTTTGCAAAATCTTTAAAAAAAATAAATAAAAAAACGATAAATTGAATTTTATAATGTTTTAAAGTGGGAATTAGGAGTACTTACACTATATACCTTTGATGCCACTTGAAAATATCCATTAGCGCGTCCACAGTTTCCTTTGTGTCATGCGTTTCTTTTTCTAACAACTCATCCAGCTCTCTGAATTTGGAATGCAGTATATTTTTGATAAGCGGTATGTGGGCAACAAATAAAAATATCCAAGTGTCCATAACAAAGTTGCCAAAACAGCCAAAAAATACACAAACAACATGAAATGTTGACGTCAGATAGTAGCCAAAATCAGTTGTATAATCAATGTAGGGAATAAGGAAGGGCATAATGAAAATTTTCTCGCCGAATACGATTTTATAGAATATGGGAGAGCTGAGTATGGCCAAAGTGGGCAGAAGGGAAATGGTCAAAAGAATAGTAATAAGTCTCTTAACCAACGATATACTTTGAGCTAAAAGCCGGTGATAATTTTTGGTTTTCTTCTCATAGACCAAGTATATATCATTAATCTCCTTGTACACAAAACGATATAAGTGAGAACTTTTTGCGACATTAAGCAGTTTTGCGTAGCCCTTTTAGTGAGATTTGAAAATAAAAAAATTAACATTTAAAAATAATATTGTTTTGCATGACCTACCTGTATGCCCGTGCAAAACATGCAAAGACATTTCAGAATTTCTACCCAGTCATTATTGATGGCAACACCCACATACATGGTGTAAAACGTAAAGACAATGGCAACATTTATCAGACTTATTACACACCAGCTCACCCAAGTCAATTGATAATTTTCTCTGACTGCATCAACACCACATATTGCCGAAAACAGGCGTGTAAAATTGAAAATTTTGTTAAAATTTTCCGAATACCTTGTAGTCATCGCTTAACTTGTAAGATTTGAAATGACTTAGTGACAAATACTTTGGCCAGAACTTATAAAATAAACGTTTCATCAAAATACGCATTTCCTATTGTTTGTGATATTTCAAATAGGAATCTAATTGTGTAAAATGCTGTTTGAAGTGGAATTTGTAACAATTATAATTCTATAATTTTTATAATTGAACTCTTTTGTGAATTATAAGTTAAGTTGGCGTAATACGTTGAATGTGTAAATTGTTTTCTGGGTTAAAAAAAAACACAGAAAGAAAAATAAATATGAGTTTCAATTACGAAATAAATATAATAATTTAAAATTTCATTTGATTTTTTACCCAATCGTTAAAATGGTACCAATGAAATTCTGTGGACAGAACCGTAATATTACACTATTAGAACTAAACTATGCAATTAGCAACAATTGTGGTACTTACAACTAAAACAGTTGTCTTCTTTTAAATTTTACTTCAACCAATAAACGAACAGACAGACACACAAGCATGGCTTTATCGACTCCCCTAGTCATAAGCTTTGCGGCATCAAAAATTAATATTTTAGAAATTATATACATAATTTTATATACTCATTACATAACATACATATGTACATACATACATTTTTAATTACATATCAACGATTAACAGTAAGTAATAAGCAGTAATCAGTGGTGTAATCAAAAGCGATTTTTATAAATTATGATTGATATCCACAATCTTAACACAATGAAATATTTACCAGTAAATGAGCTTGATAAAACTGTACGAATGAATTAGAAAAGTTACTTACCTATAAAGCTTGGTTTAGGGCTACTCATTTGGACTCATCTATATATATAAAAGTGAAACTCTGTGTATGTGTTTGTGTGTGTGTGTGTGTGTGTGTTAGCTATAGACTCCGAAACTGTAAAACCGATCGGACTCAAACTTTGGCAAGTTGTTGTACACATAACAGGGAGTGTTTATGGGTGGAAAAAAGTAGGTGGGGCCACGCCCATAAAAAATTAGTTATCATTTTAAGCTACTTGCACATGACCGATTTTTCTGAAACTTTGCACACATATCGAGCTCTCATTACTAAATAATTTCGTGATGAGAAAAGTGGGCGGGGCCACGCCCATAAAAAAGTTTTAATTTTGAGGTACTTGCACTGGACCGATTTTTCTGAAACTTTGCACACATATCGAGCTCTCATTACTAAATAATTTCGTGATGAGAAAAGTGGGCGGGGCCACGCCCATAAAAAAGTTTTAATTTTAAGGTACTTGCACTGGACTGGTTTTTCTGAAATTTTGCACACATATTGAGCTGTCATGACTTTATAATTTTGTGATTAGAAAAGTGGGCAGGGCCACGCCCATAAAAAAAAGTTATAATTTTGAGGTACTTGCACTCGACCGATTTTTCTGAAACTATGCACACATAGTGAGCTGTTATGACTTTACAATTTTGTGGGTAGAAAAGTGGGCAGTGCCACGCCCATAAAAAAAGTTATAATTTTGAGGTACTTGCTCTGAACCGATTTTTGTTAAACTTGGTACACATATTGAATTGTCATGATTATACAATTTCTTGATTAGAAAAGTGGGCGGGGCCACGCCCATAAAAAATTAGTTATCATTTTTAGCTACTTGCACTTTACCGATTTTTCCAAAACTTTGCACACACATATTAAGCTGTCATGACTATATAATTTCGTGATTAGAAAAGTGGGCACGGCTACGCCCATTAAAAATGTTTTAATTTTAAGGTACTTTCACTGGACCGATGTTTCTGAAACTTTGCACACTTATTGAGCTGTCATGACTTTACAGTTTCGTAATTAGAAAAGTGGGCAGTGCGACGCTCATAAAAAAAGTTATAGTTTTTAGCCTTGCACTTGATATTCGATTAAAATTCAGAATGCGTTTAAAATTCATGAAGGGGCGTAGCAACGCGCGCCGGGATTGGCTTGTTTACTATAACGATGAAGATCTTTGTATAAGAAACAAAACATATTTTTTTTATAAAGCTATAAACGTACTTTTTCGATCTTTCTCTTGCAGATTGACTACATTTTTTTGTAATATTAAATTCCTTATTTATAAGGTTAATTGATAAATATTGCACAAGGTGTATGAAATCTCGAAAAGATATCCAAAATTTAATTTAATTTTATTAATCTTTAATTCCTTTTCCAAATGAGAGAAGTTTCTTTGTTAAAAAAAAAATAAATAAATAAATAATATTCAATTAAAAAATTAATTAAGTTAATTAAAAGTATAATGCAACCTTAACAACAATTTAACTCGTCAAATATTTAATTAAACATTTTGAAGCAATAATTTTGTCTGTGTATGAACATAATTGGTTGCGCGAAGGTGTTTGCTCAGTATATATTGTTGCTATTGTGCCGATGGTTCTATTTCTATTCAATGGTTTAAAGTGAAAAGTCTATGTAAGTTTTTTAAAGTGAAAATTTTATAAAAGTTATTGTGTGCAGTTAGAAGCTGGTGCTCTGATTTTGGCGCTTCTTCGATATATGGATATTGGCTGGAACCAAAATTTCACAATCCGTCGCTTTCAAAATTTTCTTTTCTCTCCTTTTGGTATATAAAATTAATAAAAAATTCTTTAATTTTTTCGTGAATCGAATGCAACAATTCGGCTACTTTATCAGTCGAATGGTGAATGTTCACCAAATGTTAAAGAGTTTAAACTATACTTTTGCCACAGCATCTGTCAAAAAATCTGCACACTTATTTATTGTGCAATTTATTTGGCATTGACGTTAACAGTTTTGGAATATCGTAGACTAGACATTTTTAATCATTGTTTTTTAAAAAATCTTATTAATCGTTTTTCTTCTTACGGCTTTTTTTTCACTACCATTTGCTTGAGAAAATTACACATATTTTATGTCAGATTTAAATCTGAGCTTTGGTATCTTTTTGTTATTAGTATAAAGAAACCACGATCTAAAAAGAGAGCGTGAAACAATTAGTACACACTTTTAGGTATGTTGCTTTGTTACCATGGGTTGAAAAAAAATAGCGTTATTTTAATATTTGTAAATGCTTCAGAAGAACACTTGCTGAATTTTATGTTAGTATCAAAATTAGTTATTGTAAAAATATCGAATCAGCCAGTGTCCGTAAACTCATTATTAAGATTTTTAAGGAAAGATTTTTTTTAAATCCAAGTTGTCAATGTAAAACAATTGCTTGCAAATGTATCTTGTAATCCTGTGTCTAGGATTATAAAAATATATAAAGACTCCCTGACTATCAATAGAAAATTAGATCGCGGTAGAAAAAGGAGATTTCCGGAACATAAGTTGACAGCAAAAAAAGAAAAATAATTAATGAAGAATACCTATCCCTAAGAAAAGCGGAAATTCGAAAAAGAATAACAATAATAATTCAGATTTTTCTCAAAATTTTGAGCTGAAAGTTAATGGTTTCCTTCCAGCTACTTGCGACAAATATATGTTTTTGTTTAGAAATATTGATTTTTGTGGTGGACTGTCCGTCCAACAGCCTCAAGTGCAACTGTTTAGAAGTCTGTTGCTTATTTAAGTCCTGAAAACAAAACAAATACTACATGATTCATTCACATACACATACGTACACGTATCTATGTATTTATATACTTATTCAGTTTATAAACTCTTGTCACTTCCGTTAAATGATTGACAATGAAAACAACATCAAAATAAAGAAACGAAAGAAAATCGATTTTAAAAATTTCAAATTGTTTTTTTAAGGAAAATATTCCCTCAATAAAGTTAAAAACTTTTTAGCAAAAATGCCACAGTCTGCATAACAAATTTTATAAATGAGTACAAACAGAATGTAAAAGACATTCCATGCATTAGTTTTCCCACTTAATATTCTGGGAAGGCGTCATGAAATGTTCTTTAAAGAATTTATTTTCTATTTAGTGAACTTGCACTACATTTTTGTTTTTATTTTTTTAGTTGCAAATGTATGTGGGATATTAAAGAAACTTATTATTTATGCCATTTGATTGTTTCCCAACACAAATACATACTAAATATATAAAAAAAAAATAAACTAAAACTTAAGGGTGTCTTTGTAAGAATGCACATTTTAATCTTAAAAAAAGAACACGTAAGTTTTGAGATAGTTGTGATTAATTAATTTAATTGTACAGAAGACGTATTCTGATTAAGTATGAAATGAAATATCCCTTAAGTGGCACCCAGGGTTCTGATGAAATGCCATTGCCTTTTTTATGAAAATATTCATGACTTCTTCCTTGAGATGAGGCTGTATCTCACCATTGACGCCTTGGATCTTAGATTTGAGCTCTCTCTTTGGTTTATTCGCCTAAATCCAAGATCTTACGAAATTTCAAAGAAAAATAAATCGCATGATGTTGGTGGCCAGAATTTCCTAAGATAATTTATTCTATAAATCGTTTGCTGTAATAAATGGGTTGTTTCATATGCGGTTGTGGCAGCTGGCGTTGTCTTGCTAAACCAACATATCGTTCAGATCCATGTCGTGCAGTTTAGGCCACAAGAACTCTGTTATAATGTTTCAGTAACGAATGACTTTCACAGTCACTGGAATTTTAGCCTCATCTTTAAAACAGACAGTTGCTTGTTGTTGGTATATTTATTTCTCAGGAGTTGCATGAGGATTTATTGAGCCCCGAATTTGATATCTTTGTGTAGTTACAAGGCCATTTAGATGAAAGTACGCCTCATTGGAGGAGACTAATTTTTTTTCGGAAAAATGGCATTGACTTAGATTTGCTCCATTGCCCATTGAATGAATTGCCGGGAATTTCTACTGTGTGCTGGATTGAGTTCCTGTGTAAGCTGAATTGTGTACGCACGAAGGTGGAGATATTTTGTTAAAATTCACTACGTATTGCGGCGTTTAATTTTAAGTTGTTGAGAACGAAGCAAAATTGATGTTTTCTGGTTTTCGGCGACACTTCCAATCATATCAGCAATCTTTTCAAGTTGAAGAACAAGAGTCTTATTGTCCATAATCAATCCAGTTTCTTAAAAATTTTTACCACTCTTAGAATGACAGAAAACTCTTCGAAGTTTGCGATTTGTCTAAGCATAATTGTTATAATTTGTAATAAGTTTTCACAATTATAACGCATTATTCTTTCGTAAAGCGCTCTATTTTTAATTATCGGAATAAACCTATGTGACACCTGCCGAATTTCAGAGTTGCCACTGCAAGAAAAAAAAACTAAAAAAGACGCTAAATTTTAAAGGTTAATTCTTATTGAGATACCCTTTATATAAAAAATGTGTAGGTAATAGGGAATTTCTCTAAGAGCTCAGTTCCACCTCTACAGTATTGATTTGTTACTTTATTTCATTGGAAAGAGTGCTCAAAAATAAAACTTCATAAATATTTTAAAAGAATTTAAAATGAAATAAATGGAAGCATTAAATTATATTATGTAAGAAACTTTCGATTAAATCACCCTTATTTTAGTCGTCATTATCGTTATCGTAATCGATTTTATGTCAATACCACTTTGTGTAGACACTGTCATCACTTCGAGACCAATTTGGAATCTATGTTTTCTTTTCGCTACTTAGGTAGCATAATAACCCTATATGGTGCAGAGTAATAAAAGATACAAGTTCATGTATACAAAAGAACAAATTAACTTTTTATGACCTTGAAAATAAGGGGAAATGAAACTTTAATGCACATCAAATTAATAGAAATAATGCCAAACTTATATAATAAAAGTCTTAAAGCTAGTATTCCAAACAGATCTGCAGTTAAATGCTTTCTTTGTTTTTTAAAACAGTTCATCTATATCAATGCAACGAATGCAGCTACAAAATTTTGTGTCTTTAAAAAACAGCTCCTAAAAGGTAAAGACTTCTGTTTGGTACCAGTTGCAATGTACACGTGTGTGTAAAGGTAAATATAAACAAATTTTTACACATACTAAATTCTTCACTAATCTAACAATTACACACTTATAATCACTACATTACAGACTATATTTATGTATGTACATGGGTCCCATATACATATGTAGTCCTACTGAATTTTCTATTTCTAAATATCACTTTGTATAAATATTTCTTGTCTTTGGTTGTATGAACATGGTAAATATTGACATAGTAAAACTTTCTACACATAAATTCTTGTTTATTATTATAATATTGCTGTTATAGGGATTCTAGATTCTAGTTGAAAAACCAAATAGAAGAACAACAAAACATTATGATGACAATAACAAGGATAACCATTTGAAAAAATAATCAGGCGAATAACTAAAATATAGCCAATACCAGTTAATATATAAAATCTTTCCATACATTGTTAAGTATATATAAAAGTTATACGTATTTATACATATGTATGTAGATATACATATGTATGTATGTATGTAAGTATGTATATAAATAGAGTCTAACATATCAAGGCAGAATTCACAACTACAACTATAACTTAACAAAATAAGTAAACAAAAACATAAATAATCCATACAAAAAATGACAATAATTGTCAAGAAACATTCGCAACTAGTCCAATGTATAAATATAACTAGAAAGAAAAATAAAAAAATAAAAAAAAATATGATTGCAAAGAAAGAGAATAAATTTAATTTTTTACAGAAGAAACACAAAAACACAACAATTTATAAAATAAAATATAGAAAAATTTAGAAAAAACAAGTAAGTGTGCTATAGTCGGTCGTGCCGAATCTTATATACCCTTCCAACGTGTAGTCATGCAATATGCTTGTTGTTAGTAATTTCCATGGAAACATTCTGTATAACAATACAATTTCATTTGAATTAATCTTAAATATTACATTTAAAAATTATATTAAAATTATCCAGAAAGATTTTTAAAAAATCCATTTCCAAATTTCCTAAAAAAGAGAATAAGAAATCTTATAATAAATTTCGAAAACATTCTGTCGTACTAAGTCTTATTAATATTTAATCACATATGGACATTTCCATGAATATGTCAACCGCGACTGCAAATATAAAAACTGTTTAGTTTTTCAATATAAGTTTATTGATAAAAAAAAACAAATTTTACTATGCGCAGGTTTTAAGAGCTCAATAAATTATTTTAAGAGCAATAATAAGAGTTTCATCTGATCATCTCCTTCACTTATTTTTAAGAACTGCAATCAACTATTTATTTTTTAGCGAGTAAATTGTAAAAATAAATTGTAATTGTAAATATTTATGCTTTAAAATTAAGGTTACAACAACAGTTAACAAGATCCATAAGAAAAACAAGTAAAAGTGCTATATTCGGCCGTGCCGAATCTTATATACCCTTCACAACGTGTAGTCATACAATAACAGTAGTTTGTGTCACCATTCATCCCATATGAAATACGTACATACATATATAAAAACATCCCATTGTAAAATTATAAATTCTCGTATGTATGTTAAAAAAACAAAAAAAAAAAAAAAAATTAAAAAAGAATTTAAAAAAAAAATTATTATAAATATAATATATATAAAACAAAAAAAAAAATAAAAAAAAAATTAAAAAAAAAAATAATAAAAATATAAATAATATATTAAATAAAAAATAAAAAAAAATAAAAAAAAAATTTTAAAAAAAATTATAAAAAAATTAAAAACAATTTTTTTTGGCTCAGCTGGGATTCGATGCCACGTTTTCTCTAACCAGTATACACGTTTGTATGTATGTATGTTGTTGTTGTAATATTGTTTTTGTGAAAAAAAAAATCGAGGTTGTCGTGGGTTTTTGCTCATATCTCAGTTGTTTATGTACCAATGTTTCTGATTTTCAATACCGTTCTACTCCCGAATATTTCTGATATTTTAATACCTCACCCGGGTCAGAGAGATGTCGGGGGTCTTCAAAAAGTTGATTTCAACCAACACACGGACAGACGGACAGACGGACAGACTGACAGAGCTTAATCGACTCCCCTATTCATAAGCTTTCAGAAAATATATACTTTATGGGGTCGGAAATAAAAATTGTAGAAATTTCACACGGAATGACAAACCTATATATACCCTTTTTCACTGTGTGAAGGGTATAAAAACATAGAGTCCAATTAGCGGTATTTTTTTTTTTATTTCCTTTGGATGTTATTTTAATGTCACCTACGTAGTGCAAACACGTTAATCGTTTCCGTCATTCGTATTATATTAATTAATTTAGAATTTAACTTTTTTTCTTAACATAATATAAATTTTATTACCTAAGAACACTGTTAGAGAAAAATCTGTCACGTACGATATGTCACGAATGATATTAAAATGAATTTATTATAAAATCATTTAAAGATTGTTTTTAATTAAGAATGATGAATTGTAGATGAAAAAATATTTGGTTTAGTGTAAGAAATTAAATTCAAAAATAAAAAATACCTCTTAAGATTCGCAGATTTTTTCATATTTCCATATATACCTCAAAATCACTTCTGTTTAGTGCCACGTACGATATATTCTTATTTTTCTGTATATTTTTGGCAACAATGATTCCAATATAATTAATTTTTTTTTAAATAAAGTACCCTTTGAATGGAACATAAAGATCTAATTTTGTTTCAGTTACTCTTACTTTTGCAATAATTACTCCACTTTATAGGAGTGCAAATGTCACGTACGATGACATGGAAATGCCCATATCTATGTGCATATATGCTTTCTATTTTTTGTTATCAGCAATAACAATGTTTCACTTTGCAAAGAGTTTTCCTGCATACATTTTCGATCTTTATCTAAATATAAAAAAAAAAAAAAATGCAATAAATGTGTGAATGATTGATGACTATGTACCGTGTGAATTAAGCGTGTGTTTACTGCTTTTTAATCACCGAAAAATTAGTAAGATACTTCTATTTTTGATTATTATATTGCCAACAGGTGTTTTGACTTTCATACAATAAATAAAAAAAAAAAATATTTTTCCAAATAAAAATCCTTTTTTTTCAATTTTGGTTAAGATTGTGTGTGTAGAAAATGTAGAACATCAATTTTGTTCAAAACTTTTTTTGTATTAGAAAATATATACAAAAATATCAAAACTAAACTTAATAAGTTTAAGTGGTGCTGTTGAATTACGCTGACGACTTAACAAAATTGGTGTGAAATATTGCTGTTTTCAAAGGTATTGCAAAATTTTCAAAATATTTGAAAAATTAAAAAAAATAATAGCGAAGTATTCACTCAGAATTCGGTAGTTTTATTTGGTAAATTACCCACATACTTTGTTATAAATCTAAAAAAGACGTAACCGCTGATTGCAATATCGTTTCATTATAATGTGTTTTGAGTGTAGTTGGTGTAAGACAAAATCCAATAAATATTTACCGAAAATTGACGTAACGCTTTCTATTTGGGTAAATCTTTGCCTATTATGAGCATAGCTTAAGAATTTGTCTAGAAATGATAATTGTTCAAAAGGATGTTATTGCTTGATAAAATAAAATTTTATTAATGTAAAAGACGATAGGTTTGTGTTAGCTTAATTAACACAATAACGTCACAACTCAAAGTTCTAAAATGTTCAGGAGAGACAAAAAAACGTTGATCGTCGTACACAAGCAATACATTTAACATAAAACAGACATAACGGTTTATTTCCAGTCAAAATATAGAATTATGAGAGAGAATTTATTGAAGTAGTTAAAGATGTGTGTTCAGTATCAATTTTTCGAAAAAATTAAATTTTCGAAAATTTTGAGTTGTGACGTTATTACATTTAGTTGGCAATGTTTAATAAAAAAATAATAATATTTTTTTTGTGTACTTGTGGAACCCTACATCTTATATTAAATTATTAGTATATCTATATATATAAAAGTGAAACTCTGTGTGTGTGTGTGTGTGTGTTAGCTATAGACTCCGAAACTGTAAAACCGATCGGACTCAAACTTTGGCAAGTTGTTGGACACATACCAGGGAGTGTTTATGGGTGAAAAAAAGTGGGCGGGGCCACGCCCATAAAAATTAGTTATCAGTTTTAGCTACTTGCACTTGACCGATTTTTCTGAAACTTTGCACACATATCGAGCTGTCATGACTAAATAATTTCGTGATAAAAAAAGTGGGCGGGGCCACGCTCCTAAAAAAGTTTTAATTTTGGGGTACTTGCACTGGACCGATTTTTCTGAAACTTTGCACACATATTGAGCTGTCATGACTTAATAATTTCGTCATCAGAAAAGTGGGCGGGGCCACGCCCATACAAAATTAGTTATTAGTTTTAGCTACTTGCACTGGACCGATTTTTCTGAAACTTTGCACACATATTGAGCTGTCATGACTAAATAATTTCGTCATCAGAAAAGTGGGCGGGGCCACGCCCCTAAAAAAAATTTAATTTTGAGGTAGTTTCACTGGACCGATTTTTCTGAAACTTTGCACACATATTGAGCTGTTATGACTTCACAATTTTGTGATTAGAAAAGTGGGCTGTGCCACGCCCATAAAAAAAAATTATAATATTTAGGTTTTTGCACTTGATATTCAATTAAAATTCAGAATGCATTTTGATTTGTAAGGGGCGTAGCAACGCGCGCCGGGTTTGGCTAGTAAGTAATGAAATGGAATTAAAATTTATGTTAAAAACAAATATTAAAAAAAATTTATTTTTTTTTTGGTAATTTTAATTTTAAAAACAGTTTCAATAATATAAATTGCTAATACAATAAATTCTTTATTTATATAAATCTCAAATTTCAATTATAGGCATGATTCAATTAATTAAAATCATTTTTAAAAATTAGGAAAATTTTAATTAATTTTTTAATGCTGTTTTAATTGATATTTTTCGCAATATTTTTATACCCGCCACCAAAAAAAATGGTGGGGGTATATTCATTTTGTCATTCCGTTTGTAACACATCGAAATATCCATTTTAGACCCCATAAAGTATATATATTCTAAATCGTGGTTTGATTTTATGACGATCTAGCTATGTCCGTCCGTCTGTCCGTCTGTTGAAAGCACGATAGAGGTCGCACCGAAAAAGCTAGGGGGCTCAAATTTTGCCAGAATCTTTCTTATAGACAAGGTTTGTTTAGTATTGAAAATGGGCTAAATCGGAATATTAGGAAGAGAGTTATAGCTCGAAAAGCAAGAGTAGGTCGAAAAAACCGTGTCCTTCGAACATCGAATAAAATGGAATTGTGTCCAAACGCCTTAACGTAGACTCATGCAACTGCGAATATATATTTCCTGGGTAAAGACAATATTTTCCCCCGAAATTGTCTAAATCTATGCATTAGGAGAGGAGTTATCGATCAAAATGTACGAAAATTTATACCGCACAGTGTATTTTTCGGTATATTTAAAAACAAAAACGTCATAAAAGCAACAAACTTGGATGCACGACTTTGAAATTTTGCACACTTTGCTTTTTGGTGACACGCTTTCTTGTAACGGCAAATCAGTGTGCCACGCCAACTTTTACGCCCACCTCCCATATAACGTTTTACCTAAAATTCATATAATTTCTCTATTAATAAAGATTTTGGAATAATAAAGGGCTATATTGAAACACCTAAGTTGTACTCATTAGCAAAAACAACTTTGACACGCCTACTATAACGCCCACTTTCACTTTTGAATTGTGTCCAGACGCATAAATGTAGAGTCATGAAACTTCGAATATATATTTATCGAGTCAAAAGAATATTTTTCCCTGAAAATCGCTTAAATCTATGAATTAGGAAAAGAGTTATAGATAAAAATGTACGAAAATTTATACAGCACAGTGTATATTTCAAATTTAAAACGTAATAAAACTGACAAAACTATATGTACGATTCTGAAATTTTGCAAACATTGCCTTTTTGGTCAAAGTCTTCGTTATAAATTTCTTTAAATTTTTATAAAAATATATTAGTCATATATATTAGCATTTATTCATCTTACACTGCGCCATTTATTGTACTGTAGCTAAATAAAAGATAAAGATGATAAGATAGATGACTCCACTAGCAACTTCTAGATGGCATGCTAACAACTTATGCTTATGTTCTCCTGAAATTATGCTCTATTAAAAATGGGAATTTATTTAGGAAAATTTTAACCTAAGTAAAAAAAAAATTATCTCTAAACATTATAAACAATTTATTTTCATGTACTAATGGCTAACAAATTTTAAAATTATACAAAACTTATTTCGTTGGAAAATCTTTTAAAAGCAAAATGTTATAGAAGTTTAAAAATCAAAATCTTACTAATAAATTTCCCGTTTTAGAAAAATGCAGAGAATGTATATTTTAAATCACCCTGTGGCCCTTAAAATTTAACCTTAAATTTACTTTCTTCCTCTTAAATTCATGTAAATTCTCTATGAATAAAGATTTTGGAATACTAAAGGACTATATTGAAATATCTAAGTTATGTTTATTAGCAGAAACTTTATTGACACGCGTATTTTAACGGCCACTTTCATTGAAAGACTAAATTTACGACAACATTTTACTAGCATACCGAAGTTATAATGGGTGGTTTAATTTTAAGGGACTATGTTGATTTTGAGAATTTTGATCTTCTGATTGACCGGTTAATAATTGCAGAAGATACAGGTGTGGAGTTTTTAGTGTCTTTAAATCAGTGAACTGGAGTGTTTGTGCATAATGCATGATCTTGACGGATACTATCGAATTTGACGCAGACGAATATAGCACTCTTATTCTTTTCTAGGATATTAAAGACAATTTTTTAGAACAGCCCGCTTATAATAAAAACAAATTATTTTTCCATACACATACATCTGTGGCTTGGAGCTAAAAGGGCCAATGTCAAAATATTTACCTTTGAGAAAATTTGAATTGAACTTTAACTTTTATAGATGCTTTCATAGTGACATTTGACAGCATTTTATTTATGAAGCTGTTCTGGGTTAAGTATGACTTTAGCTGTTTTACCATAATGAAATAGAGCTAGAAAACAAATCTAATGCAATGATTAACTCAAAAGAGCAAAAAAGTGACATTGGCCTTTTTGGCTGCAAGCCAAAGACATATTGTACATTAAACCGTAAATCCTACTACATATGTATTGAGGACCAAATATATTTTTAATTTATTGCAAACACATTCCCGAAAAAAATATATACTTACTTACTGTTTGCAAACGAAAAAAGATAAAAACAAGTAAAAGCGCTATATTCGGCCGTGCCGAATCTTATATACCCTTCACAACGTGTAGTCATGCAATAACAGTAAATTCACGTATGTATGTTAAAAAAAACAAAAAAAAAATAAAAAATAAAAAAAAAATTTAAAAAAAAAAAATTTAAAAAAAAAAATTAAAAAAAAAAAAATTATTATATACATATATAATATATATAAAACAAAAAAAAAATAAAAAAAAATTAAATATCGGCCAAATGGCCCCCCAACTTTGGCGGTACACCACGATCCGATAGTCCAAATTTTCAATGACACTGTTGATGCTCGATTGTTGGGCACGATGATGAGTCGAGGTTGCTTGCTCTTTTGCCACGTTATCGTGAAAAACAGCAATGTTTCCCATTCAACGAACTAAGATGGCATTCACAGATGTTTTCACATTTCATACAGACCTGATTTGCAGACATTTAAATATTTTTTACAATTCTCACGATTGTGGACGAATTCGAACGATTATGTTGACCAAAAGAATCACGAAGTGCACAAAATGCATTTTGATTTGAACGCCCATTTTTATAAAAATCTTTAATATTTAAAAGCGTTGCTCGATTGCGTATCTTTCCACGGTTCAAATTGAGTTAGTCTTAGATTGAGAAATGTCAAATGAAATACAAGAAAAAAGTTGAAGTTTAGATGTGGTTCACCTTAAACATGGGCCCTTAAAATTTAACCACCCTATACAAAGAAAGTGATACATATTTTATTATAAAGAGATCATTCTATAGCGATTAACAAAATAATAAATATTGTGCTTAAAATGTACACAAAATTGGTGGTGGGTATAAAAGATTCGGCACAGCCGAATATAGTGCTCTTACTTGTTTCAATTACAACTATTAATTTTTATTTAATTAATAGTATCATTTTGATGATTGGAGCAATATTAAACATTTTTTTTAATTAATAGTATTAATTTCGTAATTGAAATTCATATTTATTTTTTTCTGTGTAATCATACAATTCAATCATAGTATGTTGCTCTTCGATTATGGTTACCACAACCATATTTTTTCTTTGCGTGTGTTTGAAATATTTGAACACCGGCTTCTGTTGCATGCCAAATATTTAATTACTCTTATTGAGTGAAACTGGAGCAAATTTATTTCATTAAAAACATTACATTTACGCGTAAAATAATATTGTATTGCTGCTTATCCCTCTTTCATTATAAATCGGTATATGTTAACGTTGTGCATCTCTCTGAGTTTCTGTAATTTTTTGGAATATACAAAACATTTTACTGAGTTA
The DNA here is from genome assembly GCA_941918925.1 of Phyto melanocephala. Lineage (NCBI taxonomy): Eukaryota > Metazoa > Arthropoda > Insecta > Diptera > Rhinophoridae > Phyto > Phyto melanocephala. The sequence goes on from OW799235.1 coordinate 94,756,957, forward strand.
AATTAAAAAGCCAATAAGTTTATATGTATGTATATTTGAAAAACTTAGCAATAGTTATTAAATTACATTGTAGATTTACATAAAATAGACATTTTTTAAAGTAGTGTGACGATAAGTTGTTATTTAAATATATGAGTTGATATTTTTAACTGCCGCCAAAACTATCAACGATCAAATAAAATAAATTGGTTTTGGGAAGGGAAAGGGGTTGGTTTCAATATCATTTTTGCTTATTAGCCCACACAGAAAAAATATTGCTAAAATTTGTTTAATTAATTGAATTTTTAATTTGTTTTTGAATTTTAATTATAGTTTTAATTAATTTAATTAAATTTTTTAATTGATATTAAATATTTTCAAAAAACAAAGAGATTTCTGTCAGTTTAAAAAAATTTTAAAAATAAAATATATTATTTAAAATGACATTTACTTGAAAATTTAATTTTAAGAATAAATTTAATATAATTGTTACTCAAGGAGCGAAATAATGAAAACTTGTCGCCAATCTGCAAGAGAAAGTTCTGGTAAATGCACATTCGTACATATATAACAATATGTTCTGCTTTAAATATAATAAATGGTTTCGGTTTCATTGCCAAAATTCATTACATGTTTATTGTGTGCCTTTATATTCCTCAGAATTCTCATTTTAATAGGTAAGTTAGTTGAATTTTTTCACTCCGCCTGATCAAGCCTTTTTAACGGTTTATATTCCTTTATATCTAGGTCGTTGATGGTAAAAATTATTTTTGGAAATCCGGCTTTTGATATGGTATAGTATGAGTATGTGTGTGGAACACTATTTCTTATCATTAATTTTATTACATAAGTAACGAAATATAATTAAAAATATAGATTCCTTTGTCATATAAATGTATATGTATAAAGAATAAATATATATAAAGAGAGAATATTTTTTTGGTATTTTTTTTTAACAGGCTTAATAAATTATATTATTGATATAATAAATGCTTTAATATTATAAAACCCAAATCTCAAATAAAGAGATGAAAATTATTGAAAATTTTAATTAATTTTTTAATACAGTTTTATTTGATATTTTTCTCCATATTTTTTCAATTAAAACTATTAATTTTCATTTAATTAATAGTATCATTTTGATGATTGGAGCAAAATTAAACAATTTTTTAATTAATTTAATTTAATAATTAATTTCGTAATTGAAATCCATATTTATTTTTTTTCTGTGCACCTACTCTATGTTTACCGTGTAGCTTCTGTTTAAATACATTTTATGAAAATGCATTTAAAAACAGCCTTAAATAGGAGTTCAACGTTGATATAAAAATATAACTGCAAATGTTAGCAATATTATAAAATCTTTACTTTCCAATTTATATACATACATACATATATGTATAGATATGTATATATGTATACCTGTATGTATGTAACAAACAAACTTTTTAAAACTTTTAACTATATCCTGACTGTATTTAAAAGTATAACAATAAATCTATTGCAAAATAGTTAAACATCTGTCTATATTGATAAAACGAAATTGTTTTTTTTTTTAAACTTCTGGGCAACAAAAACGAACGACATGTGCAACAACAAAAAAATGGCTTAATACACCATAAAAACTTTAAAATCCATTATGGCTACCACTAAAAAAAAATTGCGTAGAATTTAATGTTAGATCATGAAAAGCCACAAAAATTCGTTCAATGTGTGATGGAGCAAAGTGGAGTTAAAGCCAATTTTTCGAAAAAGTCATCTTCTCCAATGTAAAGTATTTCCATCTAAATGGCTTCATGAATATGCAAAATTATCGAATTTGGGATTTAGAAAGTTTGAATCAGAGTTTTTGTAGCTTAATTGGTTTGAATGGATATGAACGACATGAACAAATCGCTCATGAAACAAACCATTTATTGCCGTAACGTTTTCTAGAAAAAAATTATCCCGAGAAATACTGATGTTACCTCTCCACCCATGATGTTGGTGGCGATTTAACGCCGGCCGATTTTTTTTTTGTGAAATCTCAAGTTTATGTGTATAAACTAGATATATAAACTAGGTTTAAATTTGAGATCTATGGGCATAATTTTATGGAAAGAATTATGGCCTGTCATAAAAGTCGTATATGCTATTTGACGAATATTTTATTTCATACTTAATCGGAACATGTCCTCTTTAGAGTCCAAACAAAAATCACAACTATCTTATCAATTACGTGTCTTTAACTAAAAATAATAAAAATGCGTTCTTTCTAAGACTTTCTTTATATGTTGTACATTTCAATACAAGTGACGTGTGAAGAAATTCCAGATGAGGATAAAAATTAGGACCGTCTATTCTTTTAAACTGATGTTTTTAATTTGTTATAAATTTAAAGAAATGCAGCAACAAATTTTATCTTTAAATTTATTGTTGTTGTAGTCAGTTTTTACACAAGGTTTTCTGATTAAAAAAAATATAAATATTTAATTTCTTATAAATTTTATTCACATGTGCATATGATGTATCATCATTCATTTTTTTGGATTTTCATGCTTAAAATGTTGACAGGACAAAACCAAAAGGAGAAAAATTTATAAAATGAAAAGTAAGAATATGAAGATAGTAAAGAAACCTCTTTTGTTAATAAAATGTTGTTCTTATTTTTTAGTGACAGGCATTCACTTAAGCAAGTAAAAATATCGCAAACATATCGAAGATTAACCGCCAAAATAACGTAACTAACAATTGCTGAATTTTACAGGAGAAGATTTTTAACTTGTGCTTTTAAATTTGTTTAGGATTTTTTATATTAATCTATAAATGTAGCCTGCTAAATGTTTTATGCACCTTAATTTGCCGTAATTCTTCATATAGAGTTTTTGGTCAATTACGTTAATTTGAAAATAAAATTTATTCGGAAAGCGAATAAAATTTTAGAGTCAGTCAGCAGCCAATTTACATGTCCAACCAAGTGAAGGAATGTTTTGGTTTTTTATTCCAAATTCTTTATGAACAATCTGAAAATCGTTAAATACAAATATAAGACGTGTGTTGAACCTTCGCATAAAATCATCTATATATGAATGTGAAATGAATTAAATGCAGCTCAGAAAGATGTTTACTTGCTACAGGTTTTCATAAATCGCGCCCTGAAAATATTCTGGTCAGTAACGATATCCAAAGGTTAAAACTCTTAAACCCTGTATATGTCGAGATCCGGAAAAGAAAATGGCGCTAGCTAGGGAGTACCCCACTGAAGGCCCATTTCACAAGACAAGCTATCGAATGGAATGCGCAAAGAAGCCGTATAAAAGGAAGACCAATTGAACACACCATACACCGCTAAATCTAAATTGAAGCCTCCACCCAAGACAAAACCTGGAACAAGATAAAAATAATTGCATCGAACAAACCAGAGTGTAAAAAATTCATTACTGCCCTATGATCCTTGTAGCTACAACGGCTAACTCTAATATATGTATATATATACTAGCCAAGCCCGGCGCGCTTTGCTACGTCCCTTACTGAATAAAAATGCATTCTGATTTGTAATTGAGTATATTAAAAATAGTATACAATATTTTTGGTTTTTCCATTTGCTGAAAAATGAACAAATTTTTTGGTGTTTTCACTCTGAAGCATGCTACGTACAGCTGGCATGGATTTTCCAAATTCAATAGCTGAGAATTATAACTTATTTTTAATTGGGGTGGCACCGCCCACTTCTCTAATTACGAAATTATATAGTCATGACAGCTCGAAATGTGTGCAAAGTTTCAGAAAAATCGGTGAAGTTCAAGTAGCTAAATATGATAAAATTTTTTATGGGCGTGGCACTGCCTACTTTTCTAATCACGAAAATATATAGGCATGACAGCTCAATATGTGTAAAAAGTTTCAGAAAAATCGGTCAATCGGAAGTAGCTAAAAATGATAAAGTATTTTTTATGGGCGTAGCCATTCCCATTTTTTACCACCCATAAACACTTCCTGGAATGTGTACAACAACTTGCCAAAATTTGAGTCCGATAGGCTTTGCCTTTTCGGAGGCTATAGCTAACACATACACACACTCTTACAGACAGACAGAGTTTTACTTTTATATATATAGATGAGGTGTATTATTTGCAGTAAGTTTGTATAAAATATTTGAATAAGTTTTAATACTTAAAACGTTTAAGATTGTTTAAGTGGAATGCCTTTATGTAACTATTAATAACTTCGATTAAATATTTTAACAGACGAGATTTTGGAGGCTGGAGAACAATTCTGCATGAAAAAGTATATTTCGAAAAATATGTCAGTTACGTTATTTTTAAAGTTAGGACTCCATATGCATATCGCCCACTGGTCGCTATATAATGGCACAAATTGTGTAAAGCTGGTACTCATGAAAGCTCTTTTATTTAATTATATTAAACACATTTGGTGAATTCACAAGAAGAGTGCAATATTGCTATATTGTTGCAAATTTCTAAAATTTTAAATTTCTTAAAAGTATTTTATGGTTGATTGTAAACATTTTAAAATTATTAAGATTGCAAAGAAGTATTGTTGATTTTTTTGTTGTTTTTAAATTTTGTTGAAGATTTTTGTTTGGCTTTAGGTCATAAAAATTAAATTCAGATTTATTTATTTATTTTATTCCAATATTTCGATTAAAAAATTTTTTTTTATATAATTTTATATCGAGTTGAAAAAGAATCTTATTTTTTTTAAAGTTATTTAGCAACTTAAGATTTTGAAATATTATGGCAATATAGAGCGCCTGATGAATTCACCCATTGTTTTAAACATTATTAAGAATTAAAATAAAAACAAAACGGTGGCAACTTCTGCAAATATTTATCAGAAACACTTTACCTTAATAAAAAAAAAAAAATTTTTTGTTGTGGCATTGTTTAAGCTGGCAATATATGTATACACTCTACCTTACGTTAACTTACTTGTAGATGACAAGTAACTTTTGAATTTTCTTTGCAAATATTGCTCTGTCAGTTTGAAAACAGTAGAACGTTTTAAGGATAAATACCTGAACTTTTGAATAATTTACTTTAATTTTTTTTATGTTGGCTAATGTGGGATTCGGTAAGGAAGTATTTTGCTTGTTTTATTTGAATTAAAAAATACATTTTAAATATTTATATTTTATACATATTTGAAGTAAAATACGGATGTTAATGCTTTTGCTTAAAAATAAACTCGATTTAAACGAAATCAAAAGAATTCCGTTTATGTGAACTGAAAGTGAACATGAAAATGTACAAAAAAAAAAGAAAAAAAAAATCACATAAATAAACGAATTTAAACCATTTAATATGAAAAGTACACTTTAAGCCACCATAAACACACATACGTCATGCTGTCCGGCCCTTAACAAATCAACAGTAAAAAGAACCATGAAACAGAAAAAAAATTAACAAAAACATTTAATAACTTACACATATAGTGGGTGGGCCAAAATTCACTATGGGGCTTAAAAAATTTATAAATTTTTAATTTAAAAAAATTTTTTTCTTCCTTTTTTTCCTTTAAGATGATACAAATAACACTTGGAAGATAAATAACACAGATATTCACAATTGAATAAGGAAACATAATAATAGAATTTTATTGCTCAAACCATTGATCAATTATTTTAATGCAAACAACATATCGTCGACAGTTTCATGCCAGAATTTCTTCGAATCCATGATTCGTTGACAGTTTAACATCACTGTGCTATGAATTCCAAAATTGAAGGAAGTCCAAGGCAGACAAGGCACTTGGAATCTACAGTGGCTGCTTATTTTATAAGTTAATAAATTTATCGTTTTGTTTTTACATTAAATAACTGAAAATATAATGGGATATATATCCGCATTTATACGTTCCTTCGACAGTTATGTTATTATTTACTCTCTTTAAAGTAATATTTCAATCATTTAGTCTATTTAATTTTTATATCTATGAGAATAATCAAATAGTCGGATCTCTAAGCGAGTCAAACATAAATAAACAAATAATATTCTTATGAGTTTATGATTAAAAGAAGTAAAGCCTTTAGTTGATAATTGTTAATAACAATTGCGGTGTTAATATTTCCTACATTGTAAGAAATAAAAATCCTTTATGTATGTAATGAAAAAATAAAACAGTTTAAATTGCTTATATAAGTCATAGTAATCAACTACAAAAAAAGAAAAGTACTGCTTCAGGCTTCACGAAGAAGGTAATACATATTGAAGTATAGCCATGGTTTTTAGCAAAACATCAACTGCAATATTTAAGAGCGCTGTAATTATCAGGGACAAAATATATCCTCTTCAAATCCTTTAGTTTCTGCACCAAAAATTCCATCGCAACTTGTATTTGAAAGCCAATCAACACCATATATGTCCACTATACGCAGAAAGCTTTTTGAAGACGAGCTTACGGTAAAGTACAGCAAGACAAGATAAGGACGGGTCATAATAATAAACTAAGAGTGTCCGATATGTTAAAGGGAATATCACTCTAGCTGTAAATTTTAACGTGCGGTTTATAAATTAAAAGTTTCCATATTTTCTACGGTATATAGGAATTGTTTACTATTCATTTGTCGTTGTCACTTTGTTTTTAAAGACTAACTGCCGTATTCATAAAAAAAATATTTAAGGTTTATTATGGGCTTATTTGCCAACTGTTGTAGAGAAATTTGTGAAACAAACCTTCATGAAAAATAAATAAAATATTTTTCATGAATACTGCAATAATTAATTTGTTTAAAAAAGTCGGTATTTGCTTTGGTGTTGCCATATTAAAACAAAAATACAATTTCTTTTACAGGTAGGGTTGCCATCCGTCCTCTTTGCCCCGGACACCGTCCTCTTTTTTAGGGCATCCGGGGCAGTCCTACTTCTTTTTTAGCAAATGTCTCTGAAGTTTTTTTTACATTTAAACTTTAAATCACAGGTCACAAAATGTTTAAAAAAAGATTTAGGTACTCGTACAATTAGTTTTGAAAAAGTACAATTTTAAAACTGCTCTTTGTACATAATTAGTTTAATTGTCGCTATTTATCGAAATGGCCTATTTTAACTTGTCTTTTATTTTAAAAAAGTTCGGCAGAGGGGTCTGCTTGTCAGCTGTGTATTTTTCATTAAGTTTGTTTTTCAGATATAGAAGAAAGTCTTGAACAAAAAATATAGTAAAATCATATAATTTTGTTATGGATTGCCTAGAGTTTGACAAATATTTGAAGAGATGCGATGGTAATATATTGGCTCAAATTGGAAGTGTTGAAAAATATATGTAAAATTTTTAAAAGTGTGCATTCCCGATAATGAATGCAATGAATTTTTTTTGTTTTTATTTTCAATCATTAAATCAGAATGATATGTTCAGTTTGTATTTTTGTAAATATAGTTTTTTCGTAAAAATTTTGTTTTTGTATTTAAATGGCGTCGCAAATTTTTTCAAATTAAATTTTTTAAATGTGTCCTATTTTTTTGGCTAAATATCCTAAATTTTTTATGCTGGCGTCCTCTTTTTTTTTAAATAGGAATGACAACCCTATTTACAGGAAGGTTGTAATAACGAAACATACTTAATGGCTAGTTTATTGCTCTCGTTAACAAACGTTAATTTTTACTAAGATTAGCTTTATCGGCAAGTTGTAATAATGGCCCTTAGTGTATAACTTAAGGCTGCAGGATTTTTTCAACGTCTTAGCTTTTACAGTTTTACAATACAAAATTATTTCAACTACTGGCCATTGTTAGCTATGACCTTTTCCCCTCTCTCTGGCAACAAATGGATTCCACGTTAACCAAGCGCTGTCAAGTTGAAATATTAAAGGTTCATGTCTGGCCAAATATTCTGGGCATTTTTCATTCATACTCACTTTAAACGAATCAGTTGCATTTGGTTTAAATTTGCTGTGATTGTTTGGCCAGATCTTAGCAGCTCAACATAGGTTTTACTATGCGTCATCAAAAACTTTTATGAATTCTTAATGAAAAGTGATAAAGAAATTATTTTTTAAACAAAATTATCTTAAATTTATGTTTATAAGCAGATTGTACTTTGTACTTTGAAATATCAAATGTTTTTTATATTTATGACCCTGTATTACAGTGGTCTACTGAAAAAAAAAATATGTTCGAGATTTTGACTCTCTAATTTCGTTTTCCGTTTTTTTCTATCGCGGTCAGATTTTTTTTTGTATCAGCGGTTATGCTTGATTGTGATCAAAAGATCAGCAAATAGTTAATATTAAAATTTGTTTTATATCAGCTAAATAACGTTTTTTTTTAACATTTTCCAGTGCTTAGAAGTTATTCAGCAATAAGTGGTGATACAATTTTTTAATGCAAAATAAGGTACTGCTTTTGCTTTCAAACGTGGAGGCGATTTGAATGTGGTTTTATTTAAAACTTAATTGTATCGATTGTACTTAATATTAAATAAAAAACTTTTGAAGTTCCGTAACAATAAGTGTGTTGTTTTTAAAGAAATCCTATCGCTCTTATTGAAACCCCTTTTACATTGCTAATGTATTCTCCTGCTGTTGTAGCTTAAAATTCACTGGATTAAAAGGTAAAGGCTTGGTCTTGATAATACTTATGTATATCCGATACCATTTATGTGTTTCAGAGTGAACATTTAAATCATATAATTTTGCAATAATTTCAAATTTACAATATTTACAAAAACTTTTTAACTTCTGTAATTCATTCTTTTAATTTTGGGTGGGATAACCATGCCTTCATACACTTCTGGGAAAATTTTGTTTATTTTTCTTAAATTTCTTTTTTTATTTATTTATTAAATACACATGCTTGGTTGGTTTTTTACTGATTGATTGTTTGTTTATATAATATTTTAAAGAGGTTCCCATCGATGCAATTTTTAGTAGTTTGAAAAACATTGTTTTATAGAAGCGTTTTCCACTATTTAGGAAACGAAACAACAACAACACTTAAAAGCTAAAAAAATGGCTGAAAAATGCTAAAAAATGCTAAAAAATATCTAGGAATGGCTAAAAAAATGGCTTATAGCTAAAAGCAGATTTTCCTAGCTAAACGTGTTCAAATATAGCTAAATCTAGCCATAAAATAGCTTAATTGGCAACACTGTATATATGTAATATAACACAGTACAACATTGTTCAGTTAATTGATTGCCAACTCAATTCTGTGAACTGTATGTGAAATTAGACCCAAAAAGAAGAATTTCTGCATCATTCGTTTTGTCTTCTTACCTGCGATTTGAAGTTAGTATCGATTTGAAGTTAGTACTATCGTATAGGGGAATTTATCACGTTTTAGGCCCTGTTGTTTGACATAGCTCGACAACCACTAGCCCAATTTAGTTGAAATAAATTTTAAAAAATTAAGAATTACAATTTCCTTAATCTGTTCATATATTGTTTTCCTATACAAGTAACACTTTCGAAGTTAAAAATGAATGTATGAAGGGAAAAAATTATTTTTTGCCTAAAAATTTAAATTTTTTTTTTTTTAAATACATAAAAAATCCAAAATGGAAAAAAGTTTCAAGTCTAGTTATTTTTTCGCAAAGTCACATAACCTATGAGCAAAATGAGACAAAGATCATAAAAATCGATGCACGCGTTTCGCTTTTATTCGCAATTGAGTAAATGTATGAATGTTTAAATATTATCTGCTTGCGAGTAAAACGGGTTTTCTACTGTCCGCATGCCAATTTGCAGCTGAGTTTTGTTCTACAGATTACAAGTGCATGTTTCTTTTTTCTCGCAAAAAAAAAATTAATTCAAATTAAATTTTATTTTTTATATGAAGGGGTTTTATCAAGTGATAAAAATGTGTTTTTTTCTTAATTAATGAGATTACAGCAATTAGGTCAGTTTTTTTAGTAAAAAGTTTACTTAATAAAACAGTTTCAAAGGGGCAATATGAATATGCAGGATTTAAAAACAATTAAATAAACATCGATGTTGTAAGACATTGTTAATTAAAACGATACAGCAATGTTTTTTCGATGTTTGATTTTGCTATCATTTAACAACTGAGGAACACCCAGATTGGACAATTCCGTCATGAGTTGAATCAATTTCATTTCATTGTCATGTAATTTTTTATTTGTCATTGTTATATATGTATACCTCTAAATTTTACTCTCCTACAAATTTATTAGAAACAACAAAGGTAGAATAAAAAAAAAAAAGTTATAAACAAGCAAAGGGGATAATTACAATTATTTATAATAATTTTGTTATTTACATTCGACTTTTCTCGCTTTCCTGAATTTTACTTGATGGCTAAAAAAAACACTTTTTTATTTTATATTATAATGCAATATTAGCTAAACATTCCCTCATTAGTTTATTTAAAGACAAGTAAAAGACATTAATCAAAACGATGTCGATGGTTTTTAATTTTAACGCCGTCAACTACAACGAGTGTAAAGTAAACAACGCAAAAACTTTTATTAAATAATTCAAAGTGTATAAAGAACAATGCTGATATATTTCAAATTGGATGTCGATATATCGGCCCATAAACATCGATATTAACATCCCTAGTATCTGAAAAATTTTACTTTAAAGAAACACGCATTTCTGGATAAGTTTAGCATAAAATATGCGTTAAATGGCCTCCACAGTTCAAATGACAGGCTCTTTTTTTAATGAAGTTTTCTATTTTTTGTTTGCCGATGACGCAGTAAATCTCAGATCTGAGTTCAGATTTATTTGAAAAAACTCAAAATTGAGCAAAATTGAACCAATTGCAAATTTGTAATATTAATTTCGTAATTTTTTGTTCTGTGTGTACTTTATCGACTGAAAATACTTTCGAAGCTTGCGAGCGGTCTTAGCATAACTTTCTTAATCTTTGCAATAGGTCTTTATAATTATAACACTCCATTTTCAATAAGCTGAATGTAACTATGTATGTAGTAGCTGTACAATTTCAGGATTGCCCCAAAAATAAAATCATACTGAATTAAAAAATGAATTTTTACCGAGACACTTCTTTTATGTAGAAAAATCATACTTATGAATATACAAAATTATTTTAATAAGGAATTGATTTAATAAATATCTTGCATATATTTTACTGGTTGAAACATCATGCTTCTGTAGGATTTACTATGAGTACTTTATTGATTAAAATAAAAAAAAAATGTTCTCCAAAATCTTGTTTGGGTCATAAAAAAATGAATACAAATAAGCCCTTATTTGAATTTTCTTATTAAAAACGAAGAATAAGTATAAATTATTTTTGTTCACTTAACTAATACGAACAAAAATTTTTATTTTAAATGGATTTTCGTGTTAAAATTTTGAAAATAATAAACCAATAAAAAGTGGACCCTTGCTTTATCTAAAAGCTTTTACTATTTATAACTGGACTTTATTGCATTCCTTACGTTTATATAGAATTTTGTGTAAACAAACGCAAAAAATATATTAATTCTTTTGAGCAAACGAACGAACATAATAAACTATTCAATAATAAAACAATTAAGAGCGCTATATTCGGCTCGGCCGAATCTGATGAAAATCTTCACCATTATGTAAATAGGTATAAATACCACATCGTAGCTATGCTTAAATTTTAGATTTCATGTAATACGCCATTTTTCTTATTATTTCCGGTGCCTTATTTGATTTTGAATTTTTACATTGTTACTGTGTTATATTTACTAGTCAAGCCTTTTTATCTTGGATTTTACACTTTTTAAATAGTTTACTGCATTGTATTATTCAAGCCCTTTTATTTTATATAATACTAGAAAAGCCCGGCGCGCGTTTCTACTCCCCTTAGTGAATAAAAATAATTTCTGAATTTAAATTTAATATCAAGTGCAAAAAGCTAAAAATTTTAACTTTTTAATGGGCGTGTCACTGCCCACTTTTCTTTATAACGAAACTGTATAATCATGAGAGCTCAATATGTGTGTGCAAAGTTTAAGAAAAATCGATCTAGTGCAAGTAGCTAAAAATAATAACTTATTTCTTATGGGCATGGCACTTCCCACTTTTCTAATGACGAAACTGTATAATCATGAGAGCTCAATATGTGTATGCAAAGTTTTCGAAAAATCGGTCAAGTGCAAGTAGCTTAAAATTTTAACTAATTTTTTATGGGCGTGGCACCGCCCACTTTTTCCCACCCATAAACACTCCCTGGTATATGTACAACAACTTGCCAAAGTTTGAGTCTGATCGGTTTTACAATTTCGGAGTCTATAGCTAACACACACACACACAGAGTTTCACTTTTATATATATAGATATAGATTGTGGGGGTTAAATGGGACAAAGCCGTAACTACTAAATTTGACTCATATATTCGCCATTTCATCTATGACGCCATCTTGAATTTTTTCTTTTCATAGCTATCTATATTTTAATACTCAAGACCTTTCATTTAATCCCCATATTTGCTCTCTTTAATCTACAGAAACTGAAAAATATCGATTTCCGTTTGTTAATATCTCAGTTGGTTTCAAACCGATTTGTTTGTTTTCTTATAAATAATTTCTGAGATTACGGTTTATAATTTGGTATTTTAAGCGTGGACAAAAATTATTTAGGAGTTTAATAAAATTTGATTTATTTAAAATAATATGTAATTTTAAAAATAATGTTTACATATAACTTAGCCGATTAGTTACCTTTTCATTCAAAATTTTTCATGAATATCTCCAAAAACATACCAAGTCTATAAATAGTAACAACCGTATTAATTCATCGGGCTGGAAAATTTTAATTTTTATGATAAAAATAAGCAAAAAAAAGAGGCAGTTGTGTTTATTTGCTCATATCTCAAAAAGTTATACAGAGATTAAGCTGATTTTCAATACCGATCTGCTGCTGAATATTTTTGATATTCTGCTGATGTCGGGGGCTTGATTTCAACATACACACGGACAAACGGACAGAAGAATAATGCTTAATCGACTAATAAGTTTTCAGAAAATATAAACAAAAGTGAATATTATTAAAATTTTACATAAAATGACACACCTATATATACCCTTACACTCACTGTGAAGGGTATTGTTGTTCGTAGCTGAGAAAATATTGAAAAAAATAAACAAGAAGCAAAAGTCTAAAAACTTACAAGAAATAATTCGTTAAAAAATATTTTAGGTTTTGGAAGGCCTATTTGATAAATTTCTGTACAAATCTGTCAAATAAGCCTTTATTAAACCTAAAATATTTTTTATGAATCTAAGATTTGCAATCATATTTGGAGTTTTTCGTTGGCTAGTGAAATTATAATAGAAAAAGGTTAATGTCCTTCTTAAAAAAAATTCTCTTTTAGTGGCGGAAAGCACGAGGGGCATAAAAATAATTAATTCAGTTTAAAGTACTTATTAGGAGTTTTCTCAATATGCATTTGAGATATAAAATAATAAATTTTTACTACTTGTAAACATGAGATGTTATTTTGTCGCTATGCCGAAAAATATTTATAATAAATACTATTTGAAAAGTGAATAAGCAATGCCAATATGAACTAATATAGTCAAACGGCAATACTGGTTTTAATTTATGCATATTATTCAAAACTGCATGCATTTGGTTGTATTATTATTTAAAGGTTGTTCACGCCTCACACACAATGTAAGTAAGACATGTGTTCACAATGTAAACTTAACAAGAATGATTTTAGATAATATTGTTTTATTGTCAGTTTTTTATTTATTTTAAATTGAATAATAAAACATCCGAAACATATGTATTTGTAAATCCATATGTGTGTAAATATGCATGTATGTGTATATGTGTATAAAAAAAGGTTATTTTTGTTGTTATTTGAGTTGTTATCACTAAACACTTGTTGAAAAGAAAATATGACATAAAATATTTTATGAGACACCTGTCGTTATAAGAATAACATTGTATCATTTATGACTAATACTTTTTACAGGAAACCTTATGAAGTGCAAGTTAAATGGAAATTTATTTTAATATTTCCTTTCAACAGTTAAAGGAAGTTACGAATGGGTTTCAAATCTGTGATAACCAGAAATGTGTCTTAAGGATTTTACCATTTAGCTTTTAATTTTCAACGAATTTAAATAAACCATTTGATAAAAAATATTTTTAAAAAACATTTTTATGTATTTTATTTTACTTTATTTTTTCTTTTTTTTTTATTATTTTTTCTATTAATAGATTTTCGTAAAATTTTATATTTTTAAAAATCTTTTGGTAAATTTTCGTTTCTGAAAAAATTTTTGTGTTATTTTTTAAAATTCTACTAATGTTTTATTTTTGGCGAAAATTTTAAGACAAATTTTATTGCAAGATAATTTTTGAAAAAAAAATTTTTTCAGAAAATTTTTGTATTTTTGGAAGTTTGCAATGTACGTTTTTATTTGTTGTATAAGGCAAGAAATGGGACTAAATAGCTAATAAATTGAGTAAAATCTAGTGGTTATGCGAAAAATGTTCTAAAAGCTACGTGTTCTACTTCACACTTCTTCCAATCAGTGTACTTCAGTGTAAGCAAAAATAACAAAACATTACACTCTCCAAAATAAAATAATCACTACTCGAAAAGTTTTTCGCTACAGCTTTGCTGTTGTTTGTGTTTTCAAACAAATTAGAGTCAAAGACAATAAGTTACGAAAGAAATTAAGAAACGGTAAGTCATAGCAAAAATATCAAATAAATACAATAAATACAGTACAAAAGTACGAAATTAAAAAAAAATATTTAGCAGCAGTCTTCTAGATATTTAGTGCCGTATTCATAAAAAATATTTTAGGTTTTTTTAAGGCTTATTATATAAAAATACTATTTTAAATTTAATAAACCATTTTTCTTATGCTTGTGGAGATCTTTAGTATAACAATTTTATTTTTGCTGGCAATTTACATTGTAATACGATTATCAAATTTGTGTATAGAAAAGCATTTAATACTATCTTTCAGTAACAGCTGTTTCATTTTGTTATCCTGTGCCAATAACACCAGCACAGAAAAACTTCGACTTCTACTCTGTGTTTTTTTTTCTTACAAACGATAGAAAATAGTATTTTATTTTTTCGTTGATATTGCAAATACAAAGCCACATCTGCTTAAGTGCTGTTAGTAAACATTTTGAAGAATATTATTGGGAAACGGAGTATCCGAAGTCTGCTAGAAAATCACTGTGGACACAAAAAAATTGGAAAAACAACCAAAAGCATATACATTTTTCATAAACACAAAATTTTTTTGAAGATTTTTCTTAAAAACAATTTTTATTAAAGTTTTAAAATTTTTTAAGAAATTTTTCACATAAAGAAAAAAGGCCCCTTGTAATTATTATATCTGGACAAAACCAACATACTCCTGATGACGGCCCACATAAAAAGAAATATGAAAAAAATAAGAGTTTTAAAATGAGTACAACGAATGTTTATCCAAATGATGGTTAAATCATTTCGCCGATATATTTGTCGTCGTTAAGTGATCCACTGATCCAATATTTTCTGTAAGTTTTGCGAAAGGTACTCATGTGTAACAATCTACTTATGTATGTGTAAAAAATGTTGCACAAAATTCCATATTTCAAAATCTAGGAGCTGCAAAACCTGACTTTGTTTGGGTAAAAAAAACGTATGCAGTAAGGCTCTTTTGCTCGTATCTCAGCTTGTAAAATACCAACATTCAACTGATTTTTAATTGCAAAATTTTCGAAAGCACATCTGATAAATTAATATTCTAAAAGAGTACAAAGTATACGTGGGGGCTTTATAACTTGACTTCTGCATTCACAGGGACAGACGGACTTAGCTAAATCTATAACTGTATCTATAAGAATTCAAAAAATATATACTTTGTGGGGTCTAAAGTGAATATTATAAAAATTAAAAACGCAGGGATAAAAAAAAAGAATAGTAATAACAGAAAACGTCTTTAGAAGTAAATTTCGTTCTCAATCAGCCATGGTTGAAAACATGAATATATTAAACATTTGATTACCGAATTCTACTTCTTAACAACTTGTTAGCTAAATAGATAATATTTATAGCCAACACTTAAATACCGATCAAAGAGTGCTAGTGTGGCTGGTTTTGAAACTGATCTCCACTCGGCAGGTGTCGGTGAAAACTTACTTTTTCAGTCTTTCCTTTTATTATCGCAAAATGAATTTTATTTCCTCATAAATGCAAAAAAAAAATTGAAGAAAAAATAACTTAAAAGTCAGAGTTATAATCGAATAAACATTGCATTAAATATCAAAAGAAGTTCAAATGTAAAAATATTAAAAGCGTAAAAATCTGCAAAATTAAAAATTGGTTGAAAAATTTTTATAAAAAAATTATACAAGAAACAATTTATAAAAATATTTTTATTAAAATAAAAAAATCTGATAAAACGCCAACATTATTTGATAAAATTCTTTGAAACCGTAATTTATAAAATATTTAATGTTAAACAAAATATATTAAGTATTAAAAAAAATAGTTTTAAATAAATTTAAAATGAAATAAAAATTAACCAAAAATGTTCTACACGAGAAGAAAAATGAAAAAAGTTAAAGAAACAAAAATAATTGATGTTCTTCTTAACATCGGAAATTAATAGAATATTAAAACTTAATATTTATTTTAATATTAATTTAACGAAAATACATATGTAACAGGTGGGCCAAAAAAAATCATCCTATGGGAAGATGCTCTTATTTTTGAAAATGGCGGCCAATGTCAAATGTGCTTAGACATTTGAGAATAAGAATAGAATACAAGTGAACAAACCATTAAGAGATACAGTCCCCAAGAACGCGAAATAATCGTCTCGAGGCCGAATCATAATGAGCGATGAGGCTCATTTCCACCTCAGCGGGTACGAGAACAAGCAACATTATCGCCTTTGGGGCACCCAAAAACCACGAGTAATGCACAAGGAGCCATTACACTGGCTCAAAGAGACTGCGTGGTGCGCTGTTTACGCTGGAGGACGACGCTGCTGGTCAAACGACAACAGTGGACGTTGCGCTCTATAAGGCTATGTTAGCCAAGTTTTCTCTGTCCCAATAGAATGAATTAGGACTGGAGGGCATGTGGTTCTAACAGCATGTAGCAACGGCACACACTGCGCGAGCCACAACCGATATTCTAAAGGCGGCGTTCCCAGGTCGCTTCACTTCTCGTTTTTCAATTTACATTAGCCCGCAAGATCGTCCGACTTAACCGTTCCAGACTTTTTTGTAGGGTTTTTTGAAGTCCTGTTTTTACGTGAACTAGCCCGAGACCCTGAAAGCCCTCAAGGACAACATTCGACACGAGTGCGAGAATCTGTCGCCCGAAGTTCTCGCCGAAGTCATGAAAAATGCCATAAAACGAGCCCGTATAGCAATCAATTGTGACGGCGTCCATTTGGCCGATATTATCTTCTCGACTAGATCAATAAAATTCTAAAGGTTAAATAAACATCATCAAAAACCAGAATCGAAGTTTTTCATTTAGAAAAAAATGAGAGCCAAACAACATCGGATGATTTTTTTTTTGGCCTACCTTGTATATGCATGTATGTATATTTGCGAAAATCTTATTAAATGTTTTTGTAATTGAATATATTTGTTTCTATTATAACTACAGAATTATTAAAAATTTTACGTAAATATTTATGTATAATATAAAATAAACAAACAATTTTCTAATGTACATACTACATCTATACATAAAATAAAAATATTGCACATTTTTAAATATCAATATTGAATTTTATTTAAATAAACAAATTATCTAAAGAAATTAAATGTAAGAAAAACAGCAAAATTTGCTTTAATATTTGATATACCAACAACAAGTAAATTCAATCCATATGTTACACTGAATCAAAGCAAATCAAATTAAAGACACCATTTAGGCGAACTAAAAGAAAGTTGTTTGTGTGAAACTTAAGCACGTGGTTTCGATGCAGAGAGAAAAAAAGAAAAAAAAAATACACAAAAAAAAAAAATATATAAGAAAATGTGTTAAAAAAAATTGTAAGAAAAAAGTAAATAAAAAATTTTTATAAAATAACATAAGTAGAGAGAGAGAGAGAGCTAAAAGATGGATATGATGGAGAAAACTATATCACATATTTAACCCATTGACGCCTTAAAATATTTTTATGAATTAAAAGTTTTATGCAAATTTACTAGGTATTTATAGGGTATTCTCCCAATAAATTTCAAAATTTTAGTGTATTGGTTGTTGGGCGTAAGCTGGTCTATATGAATTTCACCGGTGCTTGTACCAGCTCATCAGCGTGGCACCTCCTACTTTTACAATTATACAATCAATATTTGAATTAAATTTAGGTAATCAATTACAGATTTCTCTTCTCTTCTCTTCTCTTCTCTTCTTTTTTTTTTTTTTTTTTTAAATTTTGTCCATATAGAAAAAATATGGAATTAAGAATTAAGAATTAAAGTAGGCGTGTCAACATAGTTTCTGCTAATAAATAAAACTTATGTGTTCCAATGTAGTCCTTTATTCTTCAAAAACTTTGTCCATAGAGATATTATATGAAATTAAGATAAAGCGTTATATGAGAGATGGGCGTTTAAGTGCGCTTCTTACTTTTATTTTCTGCCATTAAAATAAGATTTATCAGAAAGCTATATTTGCGAAATTTCATCATCTAATACATATAATTCTGTCGATTTTATAACCTTTTAAATATTATTATCGATAAATTATGTGAGAAGTAGGCGTTAAAGTAGGCATGTCAAAGTAGTTTCTATTTATACATTTCACTTAGATATTTCAATATAGATTCCTTTATTCTTCCAAATTAATTTTCTGTTATTAAAAGTCTTTTAAACCAAAAGGCAATGTTTGCATAATTTCAGAATCGTACTACTAATTTTGTCAGTTGTATTACGTTTTAAATTGACCGATAAAGAAACTGTGCGGTATAAGTGTTCGGACATTTTAATCTATAAATCCTTTCGTTATTTATAGATTTGAACAATTTTTCGGAAAAAATAATTTTCTTCCTCAAGAAATACACTTTTTTTATTGCTCTACGTCAATGCGTTTAGACATAATCGCATTTTATTTGATGTAGGAAGGACATTGTTTTTTTACCTGCTCTTGTATTACGAACTATAACTCTCTTCTTTATATACCGATTTAGTCCATTTTCGTTTACTAAACAAACTACTAAATAATATATTCTAGCTAATTTGATCCCCCTATCTTGTTTCACTGCATATTTTAGTTCGTTAAAAGTAGTCGCTTTTTGGCATCGTACTGCCAAATTTTTTGAAAAAACTTAAATTTCCTTTAAAAGGAGGTTGTAGTAACGAAAATTATTTAAAGATCACTTGATTGCTTAATTACGTTAGCCAAAGTTATTTTTTACAAACATTAACTTTATTAGAAAGTTACAACAGTGTTTTTTTTAATTAAAAAAAAATTTTTTAAATTTTTTATAAAAATTTAAAAAAATTAAATAAAAAAAAAATAATATATAAAATAAAAATATTAAATAAAATTTTTTTTTTTTGGCTCAGCTGGGATTCGATGCCACATTTACTCTAACTAGTATATATGTATGTATGTTGTTGTTGTAATTGTGAAAAAAACGAGGTGGTCGTGGTTTTTTGCTCATATCTCAGAAAGATATCGGGCAATTGTGCTGAATTTCAATAGGGATTCATTCCCGGATATTTCCAAGAGATTGATACCATATACAGATCTGAAGCACATATAGTTGTTTCTAAAAGTTGATTTCAACCAACACATGGACAGACGGACAGAAAATATATACTTTATGGGGTCGGAAATGAAAATTGTAGAAATTACAAATGGAATGACAAAGCTATATATACCCTTGCGCACCACAGGTGAAGGGTATAAAAACCGTCGATACAAATTTGACTTATAAAATGTAAATATTTTCGTCACATGGTATTTATTATCGATGTTTTTTTTTTTGTACAAATATTGTGATAAAATGTCTATGTCGATAAAATGTTTCCTTAGATAATAAATTATAAAAAGAGTGAAATAATTAATTTCAATATTATCAAGTTGACACCATTGATGTTTAACAGTTATTGAGTATTGTTGTAAAAAATAATAAGAAACATGCGTATTGTGCCATTATGTTGAGCAGTTTGTTTTTAAAATTTAACATTTTATTACACACACACACACACACACCGCTGAACCTTCATATGTACGTAGGTGTTTATAAGTTTCCAAATATACATTTGTTTATATAACTGTGTGTAACAGAAGCAACACATGATTTTCATAATCTATGACAAGTATATTAGCTTGAGTTAGCTCATAGCAATGTATGAATGTGTGTGCGTAGATGTTTTGCAATTTGTTTATAAATATGAAAGCATACTTTTCAGGTTTACATAACTGTTATATTCCAACATTTTAAGCACCTACAGATTTTCTGATAACTGGGGATTATGGAGGAGAAAACAAATGTGCGTTAGTATGTTTGAAAGCAAAGTTTTTTTTGTAATAATAAATAATTTGCCCAAAAAGTTTAAGTCAATATTTTTTATTATTAGAAGAAAAATTAAAAAAAAATTAAGAATAGAGGAAACTTATTAAATAAATTTGGAAAAAAAAACAATGAATATAGTTTTTTAAAGTGTCCAGCAATTTCCTAAAGCTGCCATTACACCATCTGATTTCCCATTTGAGTTGAACTATTGAACATTAGTTTAAAGCTCTTCTTGTACTTAAAAATTATAAAACTTATCAGATTTGGTTTCAATAGACTTGTGAAAAGTCATTTTGAATTAAAGAAATTAAAGATTATATGTCTGAAAGTGAATCAGTTATTAAAGCTAGATAAAACTTAGAACTCAGATAGTGCAAAGGCAAATAAAGGAAAACTATTGAAATTTTTTTAACAAAATTCGACAACTTCTTTTTCTATAAGCAGAAAAATTTTAAGCCATCAACACTAAAGTATGCCACAGAAGTTTAAAAAAATTTACAGTTTTAGAAAAGGAAAAAAGGTAAATGTTTTTTTCGATAAAAAATATGCATTTGGGTTTCATTTGGCACAACATTTATAATTTCGAATTTACTTAAAATCACAGGAATTAAAGAAAAATTTTGACATCAAATATAAAGTATTTTTGTTTGCCAAATTTCTTCTTTGTATGCTTTACATGCCGTATCCTTCGATTGTCCCATGCGAATTAGATTAGTTCTCATCCCCATGTGACCTGTTATTGAACTTATATCCCATATGTGTACTTATTCAAATTCAGAATTTCGTAGGATTTCTCATGATTTGAGTCAACCCATAGTATATTCATCACCTAATCGACGGCAGAATTGTGCCAATATCTGACGTGTTACTCAATCCCTAAAATTTTAGTTGTATTTTTGAACCTTTGAAAGGGTTTTACATTTTCCAAGGTGGTGGTATTCAAAAGTAATACAGGAAAAACAGATGTTGGTAAATTTCGTACTAACTCAATGTTATATGAAAGACATAAATCAATAAGAACAAATAATTCTATGTTTCAATTTTCAATAAAATACTGAGTTAAATAGTTGATATTTACACACAACATTTGTAGTTCTGATCGAAAGAGTGCTGATGATGAAACCGTAGCTGGTTTCGAAAATGCATTCCACTCAGCTAGTATCGGATAACTAACTTTTCCTAGATATTCTGTCGTTATAACATAGAACTTATAGCCTAATATAAAAATATAATACAAATTAAAAAGAGTTCAAATGTAATACTTTAAAAATACAGTAATTTTGGATTATTTCTTGACCTCTTTGTTTCCGTTTATATCGTGATGTCGCGAGATCTATAATATCTCTAGACGTTCACAATTCTCATGTAAGTTTATCTCTCTCTGGCATTGCAGGACAATCCGAGATTCAACTTTTCCATTAATTAAGGTCTTGATTACTGATTGTCTATCTGTAAAGATGCAAGTCGGAACTTCGTTAACAGTTGTCTTTATAAATTTAATGCCTTCAGTTATTGTTATAATCTCAGCCTGGAAAACAGTATTGTGATCTGAAAGCATTGGTGTTACTAGACTGCCCTATTAATTTTGTCCCCCTAGAATATAAAAATAATTAATTTTATAATATAAAATTTATGTAGTTTAAGATATTGTCCCAGCCCAGAAAAATTTTTTTGAGCTTTTAACTGGCAGATGGTAGAATTGACATCTGTTTTGGATTATGTCATATAAACTCACTTCAGTTCGATCGATTCGTCCATACAAAGTCTTGGATGTTTTTCACCCTAATTACTTTATCCTATTTGTCATAATTTTGATATTAACAGTCGGATTTTATAATGTTATATATCGATGTTTTTGTTTCTGGGGAACCAATTTTTGCTCTAAGAACTATTATGCGGCCTGTGTGATGATATGTTGCCAGCTTTAATTTTTTGTTATTAGAGTGGTACATTAAGTGGTAGGAATTAAGATCTAGAGGTAAGTACAAAAACGCGGTATTTTGTACTTTGTGTATAAATGTTAATTATATTCTTAAGTCCTTGTTATATAATAAACTAGAAAAGCCCGGCGCTCGTTGCTACGCCCCTTAATGAGTAAAAATGCATTCTGAATTTTAATTGAATATCAAGTGCAAAAAGCTAAAAATTATAACTTTTTTAATGGGCGTGACACTGCCCACTTTTCTAATCACGAAACCATATAGTCATGACCGCTCAATATGTGTGCAAAGATTCAGAAAAGTCGGTGAAGTTTAAGTAGCTGAAAATGATAACTTTTTTATATGGACGTGGCACTGCCCACTTTTCTAATCACAAAATTATATAGTAATGACAGCTCAATATGTGTGCAAAGTTTCAGGAAAATCGGTCCAGTGCAAGTGCCTCAAAATTAAAACTTTTTTTATGGGCGTGGCCTCGCCCACTTTTTTCATAACGAAATTATTTAGTCATTACAGCTCGATATGCGTGCTAGGTTTCAGAAAAATCGGTCAAGTGCAAGTAGCTAAAAATGATAACAAATTTTGTATGGGCGTGGCCCCGCCCACTTTTTGACACCCATAAACACTCCCTGGAATGTGTACAACAACTTGCCAAAGTTTGATTCCGATTGGTTTTACACACTCTAACACACACACACACACATACACACACACACACATACACACACACACACACACAGAGTTTCACTTTTATATATATAAGTAGATGTGAAGATGTTTACCAGTCAATCACGAAAAACGTTCAAACGGAATTAAAAAAAATTTGGCACACAGATAGACAACCAACTAGATTAGCATTTAAACTACCTTTTATGACTATCACAAAGGGCTTCGGGCGGCTGCCGGATCTAACCTATCTTTTATGTCGATAACTAGGCAAAGTCGCGGTCACACACTGATTTATCATCGGACAGCCCAAAACTGATAAAGTAACTATAGGCGTGATTAATATAATAAAAATCGTTTTTAGAAATAATAGAAATCTATATTATTTATTTGCATTTACTTAATAGTATCATTTGGATGATTATAACAAAATCAAATAAATTTTTAATTAATAATATTAATTCCGTAATTAAAGGTCATAATAACTTTTTTCTGTGCGAAGAAATTTATTTTTAATAATTAATTGAAGTACGTTGTTTTAATGCTTTTTTCTTTGTTACTGTTAAATTTTAGAGTAAAGACTAGACCTCATAAAAATTAACAACAGCTTTATAGTCATCATACAGTGATGAATTTGTAATACAAATTTACAAGTAAGATTTGGTTAGTATTTTGATGCCACAATTTCAATTAAATATACAAATGTTAGCAGGGTATAAAATTCTTAAACGTATAATTAAATTGTTGTTCACTGTTAACTTAACAGAAATACTTACGTATCCTCATTTATATCTAACAGATGTTGTTAGTTCGTATACAAGAAAAATATGTTGTTGTTGTTGTTTTAACGTACATCTTGTTTAATATTTGTTTTTGCGAAATGAAAACAAATAATATTTACAGAGGTATTTCTTCAATGTGAAAATGTATATGTGCCTGTAAAGCTGTCTGTTGTTTATTGTGTTATTTTTTTGTTCTTGTTGTAAAAACAAAAATTCATTCACAATTGCTAAGCTACCGACCGCCACATGGAGGAAAGCATATACATATTTGTTGGCCTCCAATTTGGACAACAGTTTCCTTTAAGACTTGACGGTGTTTATACGTTTCAAGCGGCAAAATAACATAAGAAATAAATACGCTAGACTAAATATTATAAAAACAATTTCGTTAAAACAAATATATTTTTATGTTTTGTTTCGGTTTAGGGAAAAACTAAAAAATATATGTGTTATTTAAAATAATAAAAAAGTAGGAAAAAAAAATATAATTCTGTGTTATTAAGTTTGAGATGAATTTAAAATTTTTGTCCAAAAAATATGTTTGATTTAATAGAAATAAAAAAATATATATTTGTTTTTTGATGGCAATGCTGCCTGCAACTAATTGTATTTATAATTGTTTCGAAAATAAATGTTTTATTAAAAACGGATTGTTTTATAAATAAAACTATAATCAAAGTAAAAGTTTAAGTGGACAATAAAAATAAAAAAGTGCAAATATTTCAATATTCATAATTTAGTAATTATATTTACATTGTGTGATTAAAAAAAAGTTAAATTTTTAAAAGATTTTATTTTTTTAAAATTATTGATAATTTTGTAAGTGTTAAAAAAATTAATGAATTCAATGCTGTGGATAATTTAAAAATATTAAAAAAATTTTTAAACAAAGTTCTTCAAACTTATGTTGAATGGTAAGTGTAACTTTTATATAAAAATATTTTTTTTTCTTGCCAATTCACAATCTCTGTTGTAGGGCAAAAGTATTGTATTTCAACAAAAAGTCTTAAAATTAAAAACAAAATTATAAAATAGTGTTTTTTGTTTTTAACTACAAATGTTGCATTTAAATATGGCCTATTATTTTTATGAGATTTTATTTTTATTTTCGGTATAACAAGACTGAGTCGTATATTTATAGTACAGGAACGTATTACATTACAGGAAATTACATTTATTAAAAAAAATTAACAAAACATATTAAAACAAACTTATTTAAAAAAAAAAAACTTATTTCTAAAAAATAAAAAAAAAAGTATGTCCAAAAGCTAAATAAGAATATTTTGAAATTATTAACATCACCATCTAGTTGTTGACTTAGTGGAAGACTGTTTCCCAGAGGAGAGGCAAATACGTCATACTGCCACTCAGGTACTAGACATTGATGTCAGTTTCGTAGCGACCAGAAAAACCATACATATTTTGGAGTGTAAGAATTAATTATTTTATGCAAAAATATTAGTGTACAAATTTTCATCAGGCTCTGCAGGGAGACTAAGTAAAGATTAGTGAAAACCAAGGAAACATGATCAAAACTTCTAAATCTATATACATATCTTATAATATTATTAAATAATACATTCAGTTTTTTTTTAATACTTGTGTCACAACCTTAAAACAATTCACACACGTACAAAAGAAAAGGGTTTAGGTACGTGTTTGGTTCTTATTCTTAAAGTGGTAAGTAATTATGTGGGCCAAAGGGCCCTCAAATTTTCCAATGTTTTACCAACCAATGAATTAACTTGATCAGACCACGTCAATCTGTTGAAAATGATAAATTTTTTCCCCACTTCAAATAATGTTTTCGGGATTGTGACGAACTAAACCTTTCTTACATATTACGATGCAGTTTTGGGTGGACTCAAACAAAGCACTAGATCAAATATAGTCTCTATTGAAATTTTCATTTAGGCGGGATATGGCTAAAGCAATACTTTGAATTGAGCTTCTTAAAGTAAGTTGTACGTCATCTGTGTATAAATAGACTGTGCAATTAGAAAGATGTTCTGGCAAATCATTTGATAATAGAGTGGTCCTATAATAAAGCCCCGAGGAAATGCCCTAATAAGTGATAACCTATCTGACTTAACATTACATACCGATTGTGTGTGCCTTGAAAGATATGAAGATATTAGTTTCGTTGATGTATTCGAAAACCTAAAAAAACTTTTCAGTTTCCCAATGAGTATATTGACACCTGTGCGCGATATTACAGTGTGTTACGTTACCTTTTTTAGAAATCGGCTTTTTTATGCAAATTGGTTCTACATCCATTTATCCATCGGCTGATAAAATATTAAAACGATAACTGTTTTAGTTATGGAGATAACACTGTGTATATTTTATCGTATGTAGCAGTGTTATTAACGATTTTATTTATTTAAAAAGTAATAAAAATGCTTTCCTGTAAAATTTTGTTTTTGTAACATACGATAATTTCGCACACAGGGGTCGTTATCATGGCTTACCCTATCAAATACCTTGGAGTGGTCCAATAGCACTGAAAAATTTACATCACCATTTTGTCATCCGTATATTCTAACTAAATTTAAACAAAAGCTGTTATACAACTATTACTCTGACGAAAACTGGATTGCACACTTGAAAGTAAACTACGGGCATAGATTTAAATTTATCTGTTTAAAGTTTTTCTAAAAATTTTAGAAGTAAGTACAAAATGGCTATGGGGGTATATTCACCATTTGATTTGGGTTATTTCAAGTTATTCGGGTATGTGGCTAACGTTAAAATATTTTTAAATAGATGAGTAACATACGAGAGCAAAATTAGTCTCATAAATTTTAGATGAATGTAGTCACTTTCTTCTGCATTTGGTTTTATCAAAGAGCATGTTAACATAACTTCATAATGAGTAAAACAAGAAAATTGAAAATGATCCATGATCACTGTTATCGATATCTGACGTGTTTGAGGACAAATTGAAAAAATGGAATTTAATATAAAATTGGCATTCAACTTACAATGAAAATAAGGGCATATTGCGATAAGCAAAATCGATCGTAATTTTAATTAAATGTTCGGGGTTTATGTGCCTTTCGTATGGATATTCTAATAGGAATTTTATATTACAATGGAGTTCATATGTCGCAGTTTGTCCACTGTAATTATTTGTAACAATGTACGTCAATACAACTATACAAAACATTTTTTAATTTTATATGAGTAATAAAAAATCTCTGTAGAAAGTATAAGTGCGAAACTCATAAACATTTTTTAAACTAATGCTTAAATTTTTATACAGAGTTCATTTATATTGAGTTCATTTTGAAACATTCTTATTTTTGCAAAAAAAAATTTTTCAATTATGAAATTAAAGCAAAATCTGAGAAAGTATATATTTCATTATCTATTTAACTCCCAGGTTTTTAGGTTAATTGAATTCGATAACTAATTTGTTTACCTTTTTCATATTATCTTACCACAATGAGTTGGATTAAAATTTTACCTACAGAAACCCTTTTTCTTTTGTTTATTTTTATATTTCTATTAACACTAGTTTTGTCCTGCTCTAGTTCGACAAATAAAATAAAATATTTTTTGCTTATCGATGTCTTTTGATTTATTTTTTAATAGTATATTTGAATTTTTTTATTTTTATTTTTTAAATTTATATTTAATTTATATTAGGAGGCTATAAGTTCAATGTGATAATGACAGAATATTTGGAAAAAATTAGTTTTGCGATATTAGCTGAGTGAAGTGTATTTTCGAAACCATTTACAGTTTCATTAACAGCACTCTTTGATCGGAGCTACAAATGTTGTATGTAAATATGAACTATTTAACTCTATTGTTCAATTCACAACCTGTTGTAGGAGTCGTAGGTTGTAAGAAATTCGCTCCACCATATTGAAGAAAAACTGTGATATTACTTACATTTCCAGCTATTATGTATTTAAACGACTTTCTACAAACATATGTTAAATTGTTGTAAGTGTTGTTCAAAACATTTTTTGTTGAAGTTATTAACAAAATGTGTACAACGACTACGACTTACAACATAGAATTGTTTGTTCTAGTTGATTTAATGCATTTAATATCAATGACTAAGAACGAAATTTACCAAAATTTAAAATTGAAAATATTGATAAAATTGTGCAAGTCTGAACGCTTTTTAAAATTATTTTTGAATTTTTTTTCCATTTAAAAATAAGTGACAATTACTTGTGTATAACCTAAAGTTATTTAGGTGGTTGCATTCCAATATTTTTATTTATTAAGAACCACTTGTGCTGACATACGTTTTTTTTTATCTACACACACTTTTGGTCTTTGTACCATTCTTTTTGTCGGCCTTCGATAGGAATATTTGTCTTAAATATGTACGAAGAAATTTGAATGGCCCTAACTGACATGATTGCTTAAATAAAAGTTTAAAACATAACCCATGTTTGGGTTCTTGATCTCCTGAAAACTTTGATTTGAAGACAAAAGGAGTTGCCCATGAAATTGATAGAACTAACATGTGATATGTTACTTTACTAAACATTTAAGAGCACGAAAAAAAAAATACTGGAAATTTTTTTAAAATTTAAAAATTATCCTTTGGAATAATGGCTCAAATGTAGCAAAGTAATAAAATGATTCTTTACACAGAGAATTTTTATTTATTTTTGGCTCGAGTTCATTTATTTTCAATTCTTCTATAAGAACAGATTAACTTTTTCAATTTGCGATTTCAGCTTGTTCTTTCACCACCACAAATAGAAAAATTTAATTTATTCTTATAGAGGAATTAAAAATAATTAAACTTAAGCAAAAAAAAAAATATATAAAAATATATTTTCTTTAAAACATTAAAATGCGAATAAAAGATTAATTTAATTTCAAAAAATTTTTAATAAATTTTTTTTTATTAACGTGTAGTAATAAGGAAGAGTTTTTACAAATCTAAACTAAAAATCAAGGCGAACTCTTACAGGCGAAATTACCAACCCAGCAGATGGGGAAGAATTTTGTCAATATTATATAAGAAAATTAAAAATATTCTCTCTGAGAGATGAGAAGCGAAGAAATTCTCTCTGAGAGACAGTATTGTTAAAAATATGACATAAACAATTTCTTATACATAGGAAACAAATGTGTAAAGTCATATTATTTTTTTGTATGGCAATTACTAACAAAAGTTTTATTCATGCATAAAGTAATACGAAATAGTACAAATATGACTGATATGCAACCACTTTGAATTGGCCCAAAGTGTTTCACAAATGTATATCCTTTTTTAATTAAATTATACTTTATTTAACAAATCACAACAACTTTTCAATCCCTGATATACGGCCTCGACAGAAAACATCCCCTTAAAAAATGCTTTGTTGTATCAATTCGCTGTTGCATGTACTTGTATGAATAAATCTGGTCGGAAATTTTATTAAAATTGTTTATGAAATGAAAAATTTATTGCTTATCCTTTATATCTATTTTATTTATTTTTTTTTATTCAAACAAAAAATTTATACAAAAATGTAGTTTTTGTTAACATTGTCAACACTTCTTAATGAAACTGCATGAAAAAAATTAAAACTAATTCCACAATATGTATAAAATGATACATATCGTCATATGCTTTCAAAAGAGCCTTAAGTTTCAAAAAAATAAAATCGGCTTTTTGATTGATTATGATGCACACTATCAAAATTCATGTTCCAGCAACATTTAGCACTCTCCCAATTACAAATTATGTTCTTATGAAAAGTACGAACTAAAAAATTTAACCAAAAAATTTTATTTAAAGAAATGCGATAATTTAAATGATCTCAGGTAGTCACATCAAAGAAGTGTCATAAATTTTCTTTTATTTAAATTTTATTTGTTAATTACTTTACATGGTTTTATTTTTAGTGAAAAAAAGAGAATATAAGTAAAAAATATATATTTCATTTAACTAATGAAGAAAATAAGAAAACCTTTCCTTAAGATTACCAAAACAGTTTGGTAAATTGACTTACGCCTTTTGGTTCCAGAAAAATTAATCCTCGAAAGCGTAGGTTTCTTATCACCACAAGTAATAAAAAACGGCAAATTTTTCTTTAACTGTAGTACATGAAATGTAAAAAGCCATATACGCATGTGGATGTGACGTAATTTTGACATCATCATAAAGCATAAATGTATCCAGTTCGACCACATGTGTTTCATTTGCATTTTTGGACTTAAAATGTATCCGTGTAATATCAAAATCTTACCGCAAGCAGCCACTACGTCTATTCAAAAAAATTTAACTTAAGTTCTGAACATTTTAGTGACGTCAGACCCACATATGCATGTGGGTTTTTGCCTTTCGTGTACTATAGGCTTTAGTTATTAAATAAAAACTAAGATTAAATAAAAAAATTTGTACTTAGGGCTTTATGATAATTATATGACGATTAGGGTGATCGACTCGGTTTTACAACCGGTGGAAAACCCGGTTTTTTCCTCTTTCAGCTGGCGGTTTTTTCTAAATGTTGATTTTTCGAATATCGAACACACCGGTTTTTTTATCTGAAAAAGCCGGTTTTTTTATTTTTTAAAGTTTTCAAAAATCAATGTTAAATGTTGTTTAAAAAACAAATGTAAAATAAGAAAAATATTAAAGCTTAAATATTATTTTTTTATAGGATGTAAACCTAAAGTTAAAAGTAAAAGGTAATTGAAGCATAAACTAAGCTGATCGATCACTTTTAGGTAAAAAGTGTAGTTACAATAAAGAAGAACCAATAATCTCTCTTTCCAGATCCTAATTTTAATTATCGGCATTGATTGTCTGTCAACTTAAATTTCAATTAAACCATCGAACAAATCTATATTTGTATGTCTGTCAGGGGTATAAGAAAGAATTTTTAAAATTAAATTTTAAAGATTTTTTTCCCTAGCCTTTAAAATGTATTTCAAATTGCAGAAATAATTTCAAACAAAAAAATTTAGAGAAGGAGATACAAAAATTTATAAGAGCCTTATAAAAAGTTTTATTTTTTTATTTATTAATTTATTGTATTTATTTATTTTACTTGTAAAGAGTACCTTTTGTCTTTAAATTCAACTAAACCAAAAACCAAATTAGTGAACTGCATTCAGGTCAGTTATTGCGTTATTACAAAATTGTGCAGCCAAACGTATATAAACTGTAAAAATTTCATATTTATATATAAATTTTATTACAATATTTCTTAATTTTAACTTTAAATATTATATTTTATATATTCGAACCGGTTAACCGGTTTTTTCTCAATTTTCAAAATAGCAACCGGTTTTTTTTAATTTTAAAATTTCAAACTATTTGAAAACCGGTTTCTTAAAAAAGTCGAATAATCAATCACCCTAATGACGATGTACACATACAACTAGTTACTGACAAGAAATACAAATTAATAATTTATAACGCAAAAATGAAGCACTACAATTTAACACAATAACACTTAACATAAAACAAGTAAAAATGAATGAAGAACAAGTGAAATTTCGATTAGAGAGAAACAACAACAACAAAATAAATAAAAGTCTGACAAAATTACACAATAAGAAAATGTAAGTATTGTCAGCGGGGACCGCCAATTTGTGTTAAAAAGACTTGACCCCTAATAGTACTCTTTGACAGCGCCATAATGTAGCCATTTTCTTCCTCCTACAATTCATTAATTATTTTCTTTGAATGAAATCAAGTATTATTTAAGTGTTGTTTAATTGCTTAATAGTGAAGGTATAACATTGGCCATTAGGCAAGTATTCAACATTAATTAATCACTTTCCGGTTGGTGTATACAACAAAATGGTAAAGTTTCAACAGAAGTGTACACAAACACCACTCCCTCAGTCCACCTACTCATAATATATTTTCTTGTCGCTTAATTGCCTTATGAACTGAGTAAAAAGTGGTGGTTGATTAAAGAAACTAACTTTAAACCGCTCCCTAATATTTTTTTTAAACTTATATATATACGTATGTATAAGTGTAGTCGTTTTTATACCCTTTACACAGTGAAAGATGGTATATATAGGTTTGTCATTCCGTGTGAAATTTCTACAATTTTCATTTCCGACCCCATAAAGTATATATTTTCTGAAAGCTTATGAATAGGGGAGTCGATTAAGCTCTGTCAGTCTGTCCGTATGACCGTCTGTCCGTGTGTATGTTGAAATCAACTTTTTGCAGCCCCCCGACATCGGCTGGACCCGGGTGAAATATCAGATATATTCATGAGTAGATCGGTATTGAAAATCAGAAACATCTGTACATAAACAACTGAGATATGAGCAAAAATCCACGACCACCTCGTTTTTTTAACACAAAAACAACATACAACAAGTAACAGTGCTATATTCGGCCGTGCCGAATCTTATATACCCTTCACAACGTGTAGTCATGCAATAACAATTGTTTGTATCACCATTCATCCCATATAAAATACGTGCATACGTACACGTTAGAATAAATGTGGCATCGAATCCCAGCTGAGCCAAAAAAATTTTATTTTATTTTATTTAATATATTATTTATATTTTATTATTTTTTTTTTATATTTTTTTTAAAAGTTTTTTAAAAAATTTTTTTAGAAAAATTTTTAAAAAATTTTTTTTTAAATTTTTTTAAAATTTTTTTTTGTAGTTTTTATACCCTTCACACAGTGAAAAAGGGTATATATAGGTTTGTCATTCCGTGTGAAATTTCTACAATTTTCATTTCCGACCCCATAAAGTATATATTTTCTGAAAGCTTATGAATAGGGGAGTCGATTAAGCCCTGTCAGTCTGTCCGTCTGTCCGTCTGTCCGTCTGTCCGTCTGTCCGTCTGACCGTCTGTCCGTGTGTATGTTGAAATCAACTTTTTGAAGCCCCCCGACATAGGTTGGACCCGGGTAAGGCATTAAAATATCAGAAATATTCGGGAGTAGATCGCTATTGAAAATCAGAAACATCGGTACATAAACAACTGAGATATGAGCAAAAACCCACGACCACCTCGATTTTTTTTTCACAAAAACAACATTACAACAACAACATACATACATACAAACGTGTATACTGGTTAGAGAAAACGTGGCATCGAATCCCAACTGAGCCAAAAAAAAATTTTTTTTAATTTTTTGAAAATTTTTTTTTAATTTTTTTTTTTTATTTTTTATTTAATATATTATTTATATTTTTATTATTATTTTTTTTTAAATTTTTTTTTTAATTTTTTTTTTTTTTTGTTTTATATATGTATATTATATATATAATAATTTTTTTTAATTTTTTTTTAAATTTTTTTTAAAATTTTTTTTTTTAATTTTTTTTTAAAATTTTTTTTTTTTTCGTTTTTTTAACATACATACGTGTACGTATTTCATATGGGATGAATGGTGATACAAGCAACTGTTATTGCATGACTACACGTTGTGAAGGGTATATAAGATTCGGCATGGCCGAATATAGCACTCTTACTTGTTTTTATTATTTTTTTCTTATTTTTAATATTTTTTTTTTGTAATTTTTTTTGTTTGGTATGTTTTTTACATGTATCTATGTATGTATGTTGTTGTTGTAATTGTGAAAAAAAAACGAGGTGGTCGTGGTTTTTTGCTCATATCTCAGAAAGTTATGGAGCGATTGTGCTGAATTTCAATAGTGATTCATTCCTGGATATTTCCAAGAGATTGATACCATATACAGATCTGAAGAACATATAGTTGCTTCTTAAAGTTGATTTCAACCAACACACGGACAGACGGGCAGACGGATAGCCGTACAGACGGACAGACGGTCAGGGCTTAATCGACTCCTCTATTCATAAGCTTTCAGAAAATATATACTTTATGGGGTCGGAAATGAAAATTGTAGAAATTACAAACGGAATGACAAAGCTATATATACCCTTGTGCACCACAGGTGAAGGGTATAACAACAACATACATATGTACATACAGATGTGGTATACTGGTTAGAGTAAACGTGGCATCGAACCCCAGCTGAGCCCGAGAAAATTTTTTTATATTTTTTTATTTATATATTATGTATGTTTTTATTATTTTTCTTTAATATTTTTTTTTAAATTTTATTATTTATATTTTTATAATTTAAAAAAAAAATTTTTTTTTATATTTTTTTTGTTTTATTTTTAAATTTTTTTTTATATTTTTTTTAATTTTTTTTTTATTTTTTTTTAACACTCATACGTAAAGTTATATCAGAAATATTCATGAGTAGATCGGTATTGAAAATCAGAAACATCTGTACATAAACAATTGAGATATGAGCAAAAATCCACGACCACCTCGTTTTTTTAACACAAAAACAACATACAACAACAACATACATATGTACATACAGATGTGGTATACTGGTTAGAGTAAACGTGGCATCGAACCCCAGCTGAGCCCGAGAAAATTTTTTTATATTTTTTATTTTATATATTATGTATGTTTTTATTATTTTTCTTTAATATTTTTTTTTAAATTTTATTATTATTATTTATATTTTTATAATTTTTAAAAAAATTTTTTTTTTATATTTTTGTTTGTTTTATTTTTAAATTTTTTTTTTATATATTTTTTAATTTTTTTTTTATTTTTTTTAACACTCATACGAAAAGTTATAATTTTACAATGAGATGTTTTTATATATGTATGTTTTTTATAAATTTAATTTAAAATTTAATTAAATCTCCTTAGTGTTTACAAGCAAAGAGAAAACATGGTTGTACTAATGGGTAGCAACATACTGTGATTGAATTGTATGAGGGTAGCTAAAAGATACAATTAGTGCAAGTTTTTATTATATTGTTTTATTTAAATATCATGCAATTATTAAATTATTATTTTTTTCCATTAGATACTCACCTTTATTATCACAATTACCAATATCAGTGTTGTATTAGATTTTATCTTTTATTTTTAGTTATTTCTTTTATATTTTAGTTTATTTTTTTAATTTTTGTATAATTTTTTACATATAAAACTGTTAAAATAATAAAATTAATTCAGTAGGAAGAAGAAAAGTTGAAAAACAAAATTATTATAATAAAAATCATAACTTGATTGCTACGTAAGCATACTGCTGCTTTACTTAGAATTAAATGGTTATTTGTAATTTTAAAAGCTTTTTAACACTATGTTATTTTAACGATGGCGTCATGCCCTTTATAAAAGACAATTGTATCGAAGTTTACATCACAAAAATGTTGACTCGAAATAGATTTTAGTTACTTAAAGTATTAAGGCTAACATGCCTTTCTTGAAAAATCGTATCCGAAAACATTACTTAAGCTTACAGTAATTTAAACAAATATCTAAATAAATACAAATATGGCAATACCTTTTAAATGTTTAAATTTAAACAAATACTTTATTATTGCTACAAAATATATGACAAAACAAAAAAAAAAAAAAACAAACATTTACTTGCTACTAAGGGGTGCCCCGGTGGATAAGAGAGTAGTGTAATGGTCCGCTAGTAAGGAGATTAGGAGTTAGACTCCCGCCATTGACTCTTGCCTAATCTGCTTCTTCTCTTTTCTATTCTTTTTGTTCTATTTAGGTATCACAAAGGGATCAATAGGATGAATCCAAGTGAAATGCCCAACAACTGACTGTTCTACTTAACCTACTAGTTTCTTATCACCAAATATTGTTATTAGAACTATAATATGACCGTTGTGGTCATGTCGTAACAATGGGTTTTCTTTGCGTGTATGCTTAGAAATAAGACCTGTTGATCTTGTAAAGTAATTTAATATTTTCTTTATATAAAGATTTTGAAAGAACAAAAGACTCTGTGTTGCAATATTAAATTTATATGCATTAGCAGAAACTAATTTACCGCCTACTTTTCATATAATACCCTGTTCAGACAGATATTTTTAATTGTTTCAATTAAGTGCTGATTGAGCAATTAAAATAAGTGTTCACACATACTCAGTTTATCTTACTCCATTAGCATTTGATAGCTGTAAAAATACTAATACTATAACTTTGATTTATACTAAATCAAATAATGCCTTCTCTTCAGTTTTTTCCTGTTCATAAAATATATTTACAATTATATTTATTTATATTTATTTATATGTGACAGCACATAGAGAAAGGGACCTAAGGGTAAAAAAAACAATTTTCACTTTTTTTTTGATGTTGACAACATCTGAGCATCAAATGAGACCGATCCCATGCCCCAAAAGTGTTCCCGCCCAGAGATATGCGCATTTTTTAAAAGTGAAGTCGACGATTCTAAGCGCAAATAGAAAGGGACCTAACGGTAAAATTTATTTATTTTAATTTGTTCCCCTACTAAATTAACAAATTAATCGACGGTTCTTGCGAATTGGTTCCTTAGAACTTGACGGTATCACAAATCGTATGCCGGCTTCATAGTGACGATGTGGGGAAAATATTTCTTCCACAGCGTTTGGAAAGTGCGAAGTTTTACGATTTTACTACCCGGTTCGACGCTGCTGGTGTATCTAGTGTAAACAGAAGTCTTACTTTCAGTAGTTGGAAGTTTCAATAAACTATAATCACGATGATTTGGTTGACGTCCAGGTAAAGTGATAGAAACAGTTTCAGCAAAACGGCAGATAAATAAAACAATTTCTTTTTTTCCAAAGTAGATAAAGCATCTGCACGCAAAGAAAAACCATGGTTACGGCATGATCACGACGGTCATATTATTTTTTCTAAAACAATATTTGGTTGTCGAAAACAAGAAATAGTTATTTTTGTTTCATTTCATCATATATTTTGTCACGATAATGAAGCATTTGTTTGATTTATATCATTTAATGTTTACTTTTCGTAAAAATTATAAAATGGTTATCATTTAAAAATAGTATGATTTAAAAAAATTATGACGACAAAAATAACATTATATTCAAAATCATTAAAAATTAAAAATAATCATTAAATAATAAGTGAGAAACAGTATGATTACAAATTAATCAAGCTATGATTTTTTAATAATAATTTGATTTCAACTGTTCTTCTTCTTGCTGAATAAATTTTTATTATTTGAAAAGTTTGAGATGTCAAAAAAATGAACAAAAATTTTTAAAAATTAAAAAAAAATTTACAAATAAACGATAAAATGTAAAAAAATATTGGTATAAAAATTATAATTAAATTGGTAGGTACAATCAATATGTGTATGTTACAGCAAAAGACAATAATTTGCCGTAAAAAAGCAAAGATTGTCGATTTCAATTGTAGTCATTTATATGATTATTGAATGATACTTTAATTTAACATAATAATGATAACTGGTAACCATTATTATTTTTAACCATAATCATACAATTCAATCATAGTATGTTGCTCTTCGATTATGGTTACCACAACCATATTTTTTCTTTGCGTGTGTATGATTAATTTTATTTGTCATGCCATGTTGGCGTGGATAAACACCATTTTGTCGTAAAGTTCGACTAGATTTTTGTAGCGTTTAATTCCCATTGTAATAAATATATCTGATTGTACCGATTCTTCATAGCTCGCGATCGATCACAAACTTTTGACCTGAGTATTGCATCGTCACGGTGAGCTGCCAGATGTGCGAGAATAATTGAATCTTGGGATTCCTTATCTAAATTCAAGAAAGACGTACGCAAATCCACAGCCATCTTCTTAGGGATCACTCTATTGCATTGATTTAAACAACACGGAGGTATTTTTGAACCATACAGTCGAGCAACTACCTTTTCTTCGCGTAAATCAAGATCAGATTTATCAAGGTACATATTATCGGTATCATCTTCAGAGTGACTATCCGCTAATTCTGAAAAGTGATCGTCATCATCCTCGTCATCAGGGAAGCGATAAAGTAAATCTACTTCTTCGAATTCGTCCACCATTTCATCATAAAACAAACAGTAACACACAATTTACATGATGAGTTTTATGACGTCCAATTTTTTTAATTCCCTTTTGAAGTTGTTACCAAAAACTACTCAAATTTATACGATGGTTTTTTTTGGACGTCTAATTTTTAATTTATATTGTAGACTATTAAATTTATATATTTAATATTTTTTATTTTCTTTATTTTGAATGTCGAAAAAACTTATTACTGTTTAATATTGTTTTTTATCAGTCAAAAAGCACAGTCCAGTTGATGAGAATATAAAAATAAAACGTAACAGAAAGAAGAGAAAAAAGTGTAAAGCGAAGTGTCAAAAAAAAACCATGAAAACAGAAACCATGTCTATTTTTCTACCCCCCTTTCTTCTCTACACCGCTTGCTACCAAACAAAAAATGACGTCCAAAATTGGACGTCATAAAATTCATCATATAAACCTACTGTAAGAATATTATCAGTTTTAAATTATTTTCGCAAATAACATAATAAGGTTATGTGAAAAATTTTCGTATTAACAGGGTGATATTCACGATTTAAAAGAATTATAAATGAGTATTTATTATAATTCACAATAAATTATTTCAGAAAATAAAGCTGGATTCGAAAAAACGCAAGCAAAATTGATATCAAACTCATGGAAACAGCGCGCTAGGTAGAAAACAGTACAAACCAACTACACAAAACAAGAGGTAGGGACGACTTACGCGCGTTTTCAAGGTTGACCAATACGTTCCTGACGTCATGAGATGTGTCGCTTTCAAATGAGACCAATACAAACACGCTAAGTGATGGTACACCAAAGATGCACGTATTTAAATCTTTAAAATGGCTCTCCTAAACAAAACCTGTTTTTACCTTTAGGTCCCTTTCTATTTGTCGCGTCACATACATATATCGATTTGAATAAATTTACGTTTTTTTTTAATAATTATTTAATTGGTTGTTTGATTTAACGTGATTTTTATGAATTCCACTCGTGCTTGTGCCAGATCATCAGTAAAACTTTACCAAAAAAAAAAATTTTTATACTTATGGGAGCATATGCCGAATAATTTAGGAAATTATTTAATAAAAAAGATTTTATTTTTGTGTTGCATTAATACACGCATAGTGTTCACCAAATGCTAAAGGGATTAGAAAAATCAAATGAATAAAATTTAAAAAATCGTTGGTTGGGTTTTAGTGAAGTTTTTTATAGCTTTTGGTTTATGTTTTGAATTTTCCATCTGTTAATGAGAGTTTAAAAATAAAAATTCAAAACCTTTCGTCTGGAGCATGAGTTGCAGATAATAGTTTTGTTTGAAACATTTTATTAACATATTCAACACTTAGTTAAAGACTTGAAATTTTGGGCATCCTTCTAAAGGTTATGAAAGTTAATTTGGGAAAGGGTATTCATTGAATGAAACTTATTTGAATATTTTACTGCACACATCACATTTATAATGAATATACAATGAAAATGCTGTATGAATGTTTTTTTTTTTTGGCTATTTTCAATTCTTTTTTAATATATTCAAATATTTCTTTTATCAAATATTTTTTCTTTTTTATTGAGGAACAAAACAACACGAGATTTTTTTTTATAAATTATCCGGTATGGAAAACCGCTCAGCTTGTAATCCTTTTAAGGAAGACCAGTAAATATTAGTTAAATGAATTTTGTCAATAGTTAGATTGGATAAATAATATTGAATAATAAAACTAGTATGTGAGGTTCTCCGAGAAAAGGGATCTAGTGTGTGAAAATGAAGTTTTGAGGAAAACGACTTTAAAGTTTCATAACGAATTATCATTGTGAATACACCTTCAGTTGGGAGATGCAATTTGATATGGTTAGTTATTTATTGCTTATTTATATCGTGAATGGTAACACTTAGCTCATGACTGATTTGACAGATAGTTAGTTTTATCCTTCCGCTGAACGAATATGGTTGTGTATACGCTTGAACAACGCTGGGAAATATTGCGACATTACTTTGGCCGATTTTGCAAAAAAAAAAATTATCTTTTCCAATGAAGCTC
The DNA here is from genome assembly GCA_941918925.1 of Phyto melanocephala. NCBI lineage: Eukaryota > Metazoa > Arthropoda > Insecta > Diptera > Rhinophoridae > Phyto > Phyto melanocephala. The sequence continues at coordinate 94,796,580 of OW799235.1, forward strand.
TTTTTGATCTTGGCGGGTATCTAAACAAGAAAAATTGTCGCATTTGGGGCACAGAAAACCCGCACGCATACATGGAAAAGCCGATACACCCAAAACAAGTCACTGTTTGGTGCGGATTTTGGTCCAGAGGCATGATTGGGCCATTTTGCTTCGAGAATGAGCAAGTAGTGGCCGTTACACTCAATGGCGATCGTTGTCGGGCCATGTTGAACGAATTTTTGTTTACAAAAATTGAAGAAGAGGATATTGGCAACATTTGTTTTCAACAGGACGGCGCTACGTGCCACACAGCCGAAGCTACACTTTTTTATAGCATTTTCAAAAAAAAAAGTTGTTTAGCGGACCCTTTATAAGTTTTGAATGTTGAAAAAAAAGATGATTTTTATTCTACATTGTAGTTGAGAAAGTCACTGAGGGGTCCCAACTACAATCAGCTTGTTGAGTCATGGTTAAATTTATTTTTATTGCTTCACTTTCACTTCTATGTTTGATCGTTATTTTCCTTTACTTTACTGCGTTTAGGAAAAATAAAATTTTAGTCCTGGTAGTTGTGCAAAATAGATATTTCGTTATTGTTATTTTTATTGCAACACAATTCCTGTTTCTCGTATGTTTGGAATCTTTTCCATACACAATGTGTTTGCAAACCCGCAGCCTTGTGTGGTAAAGGTTTGTTTGTATCATCTTGTAACCTTGTTTGCGGTCTTTTTTGAAAGCAAAAGTGTTTGTGTTGCATAGGACAGGACTGTAAAGTATTTTAAAGAAATTTTTAAAAGTAGACAGGTCAGTGTTGCTAGTCTACTTAATAATAAAATTCTTAAAAATTATTTCATTAAGGTTATAAAATTTGTATTGTTGTCAAAATGCCAAAATTTTTTAAGCGTGTATGTTAGATTTGACAACCATAAAATATTTTTGTTTTTATCGGCCATGTCATGAAAATCGAAATCATGTGATATTGAATTCGACGAATATTTTCAATAGAATTTTCAATTGAATTTTTGTAAAAATGGACGCAGCTTTTCCTGCTTTCAAAAGTAGTTTAAGTATAGAAAAGCGGTCTTCAAAGTATGAGGTAAATAAAAGGAAATATTTTTATGAACTTTGAATACGGGAGAGTTTTAAAAATTTGATCGAATTTAATTTCCATGAGATGGCCGTATATTTAACTTATTCATGAGTTAAAAAAAGTTAGTAATCAAATTATGGGCCAATTATTAAATAGCTTGGCATAACTCATTAGTTTAAAAATACAGGATGATTCAAGTTCGATAACTTTTTCGTTTATATAATTTATTTTTTTTATAATTACCACCTGGATAATAAATAATATAGAGATTCACTACTGAACAAAGATCCAAAATAATAAAATTTTATTATTCAAGTCAGAGATCATCAATTAACGTTAGAAATTTTGCCCTGTAAAGGAATGATTCGTTGCTTAGTTTATCGTCATCACCAACATTTCAGCAAAATAGATTTGCCCCAAACCGGTTATTCGCCGTGCGGAAAATGATGAACGTGCTAAGCAAAGTGTTAACGAAACGTCTAACAGAAAGCTTTTTGCTTAGGTCGTACGTTACTATGGCGTATTTTAAAAAGGCTTTACTGTTTTTATCATATAGTGTGTGGAATTGGTGGAAGAATTTTAATCCGCCTATAATTGGACGAATTTAAATTTTGCAGTTAAATTTCAACAGTTGGCCAGAAATGAAATCAACTTTAAGAAAAATCTGATTAGGACTGATGAAGGTCATTCTCATTAAAATGACTTTGTTAATAAGTAGAACTATAGGCTCATGGGTTCTGAAAATTGAAGACAAAATTACTACGTGATACACTTAGAAAAATCAATTTTTTTGCAATAGAATTGTTCAGTTCCTGCAATCGAAAGTGTCTTTTGTGGTTTTAAAATTTATATTGCAAAAATTATAACTTCTAAGTGCTCACTACATATTTATACTCCGCAAACGAAATTACGTACAGACAACCATAAAATTCTTCAACTAAACTATGCGATTGGCAACAATTGTTGTACGCACAACCGATACTGTTTTATCTGTGTAGGTGTACAGTACGGTGTGGCATTAAACCTGAGAATATTATTGGGCCTTACTTCTTCAAAAATATAGGTGGAAGTACTGTAGCCGTAAAAAGAGAGCGGTATCGGCTTAAGATATTACAGTTTTAACGTCGTGCTCTTGAAAATAGACTTGGTATATGGTTTCAGTAGAAAGAAGCAACTGCTCACACTGCCCGAGACACAATGGCGTTTTTAAGTAAAATTTTTGGAGGCGAATAATTTTTTTTGAAACTATGAAATTAATAAGTCAGTTTGCTCGCCATATTTGTCAGCACCGGACTATTTTTTTGGAATTACTAAAACAAGCCTTTCATGATAAGGCTGAAAACTAGGGGTCATTTAAATGACATTATTTTACATAATTAGTGAAAAAAAATCTAAATATTTTGTATATTTTATAATCTAAAAAATAAAATTTAAGAAAAATATTCAAATGAAAAAGTTATTAAACTTTTAAACCCCATGATGACGAAAAAAGTATAGTTTTTAGCCCGTTATATTTCCCCTAAATTTACCGCTTATTAGAAAAGCGTGGGGGGAATCCCCGAATATAATAACGGTGTTAATAGTGTTGCCAGGCGAGCTTGAATGGCATGGGTTTTTTTAGTTTCTGTAAGCCTTGTCCAGTTACCAGCTAAAATAAAATTTGACCAGTTTAAAAGAATTTCTTTAATTTTTAAAAATAATTTTTTTGTTAATTTTATATTTTTTTTTAAATTAAATAAACATTTTCTACAGGAAACAATTTTATACTAAATAGAAAGAAAACAATATGTTATTTAGTTTTACAATTAAGCTTGCGAATGTATAATCAGTCATATGTGTATAATAACAGTTTATAACTAAACAATTATCTTTAAAAAAGTATCTATACTAGTTGGGACCAAAACTACTAAATATTATAAAAATACTAAACAGCTGATGGATGGTTACAAGTAACTGAAAAAACTTTTAATAAAATTTTGTTTATTTTTTTAACTTTAAATTGTTTGGTTGAATTTCTTTCATTGGCCTGTTATTTGACCTATGGTGTCTGAGAACTCTAATTCTTAACCATGGCACAGTAGGTAATTTGTACTATATTTTGGGCCAAAATTATTTTCAGGCAAAGTTTTTGACCGATATGGCTGGAATTTTGAATTTATTTGTTTTTCATGAGCACACAGAGCTGAGTGTTTTGATTTTTGTAGTAGTGGGAATTTTTAGGTAAAAAAATTATAAAAAATTAAAAATCTAAATGTCTTGAAAACGAGCGGATATATTTTTTTGAAATTCACCACGATGAATATACACAAGGTGGCTAACAAAATGGCGTATAAGTCATGTCGACAAAATCTGTTTTGAAAAGTCGTTAATTTTTCCGTGGGCCTTGTGGCTCCTTTTTACAAAAAATTTGTACCTTGGTTGAAAAGATTGTTTAAATAAATTTCAGTTATAATAAAATTTTGAACAGCATCAGTTTTTTGTTTGTTTTTATTCTCTTTACAAATCCAAACATTGAAAGATTCACTAAATTTCAAGCTTAGGCTGTCTGAAAGAAAATGATAGAAATCAAAAACCGAAAAAACTGAAACCAAATATAAAAAAATTAAATCAGAATTCTCCTTTTAATACTTTCTATCGAGGAAAAACACGGCAATCTACGGCCAACATTATCAAAATCTTATGCGAAGTTTATATTAATGGAAAGAGTCATTTATTTCAGGTTAAGTTAGAATTACACGTTTTATTAACAAAAGCTCCACTAAAATATTTTGATTTTTTCAATTACTTGCTTTATTTGCTCTCTAAACCATATTATGCTCAATTTCCATCTATTTGTTTTATAACTGATTAAGAAACTTTTTAATTTTTATCAAAATTACACTTTTTATGCTGCACTGAGCACATTGCTTGCAAATGTCAACTTTGACTGCGCATGAATCAGCTGATATTTTTTAAACAAAACAGAAATGCAGTTATTTGCTTTGATATGTTTTTAATTAAACGTTTTTAATAGAAAAACTATTATTTCTAGTGCGAAAAAACTATTTTTGGCCCAGATTTCAGGTCAAATTACCCTCTGTGGTGGTACAAATACTTATTTTTCCGTATTAAAAAAAAAAAAAATATATATTTTTATTTTATTGATAAAATTTCGAACAACATCTGTTAAATATGCGTTTAATAAACTATAATATTTTTTGTGAATACGCAGGTATTCTATTAATTGTATTTAATTGTTACAATAGAGTTACCGCCATATTCATAAAATTTAACATGAGTTGAAAATGTATTTTATTTAAAATTTTTCAAACCAAATTTTTTTTAAGTCGTTTTCAAATAAATTTTATTTTTTTATTGAATAAGCCCTAGAATTTATATTTTAAATTAATTAATCGAGCCAAATAACAAAGGCTATTCTTAAATCATCTTAACTTGCTAAGTATGTAAAGAATTTAAAAAAAATTATAATATTTGCTTCTTGTTATTTTTGTGTTTAAATAAAGTAAAAAAAAAAAAATAAATTTACTAAATTATTCGGGATATGCTCCCATAATTTTTCAATAACATTTATTTGGTTGTTGGGTTTAAGCTGGTTTATATGCATTTCACTGGTGCTTATGCCAGATCATCAGTAAACCTTTACCCAAATTCTTGAAAAAGTTTAATATTTTTATAAGTTATATTTTTAAATTCTCATTAACAAAATGAGAATTTAAAAATAAAATGAAATGAAGTGAAATGCATATAAACCAGCTTAAACCCAACAACCAAATAAATGTTATTAAAAAAAAATATTTATAAACTGTTATTAAGTACTTTTTGTTGTTCAAAGACAAAAAGTTGACAAAACATGAAAAAAACAATAAAAAAAAATCAAAAGAATTCTTAAGAAACAATCAATTTAAAATAAAGAATAAATATGACAAAATTCCTAGTAATTGTTTGGTAAAGAAGTTCTCTGTATAATTAATTAGCTCGAGGACTGTGTGACAAAGTTTATTTTTGTTGTGGTGTTTCTTTCCCGAAAATTTATTTAAAGATTTCATATAGTATTTATTTGTTGCTATAGTTGTTATTGTTGTTCATTAACGAAAGTGTTTTCTTCCTAAATGATTATAGTTAAATTTCGTGTTGTTGTTAGAGTTTTTATTGCCACGAAGTTTTTACGACAATTTGTTTTTCTATATCTTTTTTCTTCTTTTTGTTGTAGTTAATTTTAATGTTGCATTTTACTCTATTGTTGTTGTTTTTATACCCGCCACCAAAAAAATGGTGGGGGTATATTCATTTTGTCATTCCGTTTGTAACACATCGAAATATCCATTTTAGACCCCAAAAAGTATATATATTCTGAATCGGGGTTTGATTTTATGACGATCTAGCTATGTCCGTCCGTCTGTCCGTCTGTTGAAAGCACGATAGAGGTCGCACCGAAAAAGCTAGGGGGCTTAAATTTTGCCAGAATCTTTCTTATAGACAAGGTTTGTTTGGTATTAAAATGGGCATCGGAATATTAGGAAGAGAATTGTAGCTCGTAAAGCAAGACTAGGTCGAAAAAACCGTGTCTTTCGCACATCGAATAAAATTGAATTGTGTCCAGACGCATAAACGCAGAGTCATGAAACTTCGAATATATATTTATCGAGTCAAAAGAATATTTTTGCCTGAAAATCGGCTAAATCTATGAATTAGGAAAAGAGTTATAGATAAAAATGTACGAAAATTTGTACCGCACAGTGTATATTTCAAATTTAAAACGTAATAAAACTGACAAAACTATATGTACGATTCTGAAATTTTCCAAACATGGTTTTTTGGTCAAAGTCTTTGCTATAACGGAAAACAGATGTGAAACGCACACTTTTTTCTTTAAATTTTTATGAAAATATATTAGTCATATATATTAGCATTTATTCATCTTACACTGCGCCATTTATTGTACTGTAGCTAAATATAAGATAAAGATGATAAGGTAGATGACTCTACTAGCAACTACTAGATGGCATGCTAACAACTTATGCTTATGTTCTCCTGAAATTATGTTCTATTAAAAATGGGAATTTGGGAAAATTTTGACCTAAGTCAAAAAAAAATTATATCAACATTATAAATAATTTATTTTCATGTACTAATGGCTAACAAATTTTAAAATTATACAAAACTTATTTCGTTTGAAAATCTTTTAAAAGCAAAATGTTATAGAAGTTTAAAAATCAAAATCTTACTAATAAATTTCCCGTTTTAGAAAAATGCAGAGAATGTATATTTTAAATCACCCTGTGGCCCTTAAAATTTAACCTTAAATTCACTTTCTTCCTCTTAAATTCATGTAAATTCTCTATGAATAAAGATTTTGGAATACTTAAGGACTATATTGAAATATTTAAGTTATGTTTATTAGCAGAAACTTTATTGACACGCGTATTTTAACGGCCACTTTCATTAAAAGACTAAATTTACCAAAAAATTTACTAGCATACCGAAGTTATAATGGGTGGTTTAATTTTAAGGGACTATGTTGATTTTAAATAAAATTATTATGAGATTATTATCATTTATTTTTATAATGATAATATTTGTATGCTTCAGTTATGTATGGAACAAAATATCGGCCAAATGCCCCCCCCAACCTAGGTGGCACACTTCGATCCGATAGTCCATATTTTCAATGACACTGTTGATGCTCAATTGTTGGGCACGATGATGAGTCGAGGCTGCGTGCTCTTTTGCCACGTTATCGTGAAAAACAGCAATGTTTCCCATTCAACGAACTAAGATGGCATTCACAGATGTTTTCACATTTCATACAGACCTGCTTTGCAGACATTTAAATATTTTTTACAATTCTCACGATTGTGGACGAATTCGAACGATTATGTTGACCAAAAGAATCACGAAGTGCACGAAATGCATTTTGATTTGAACGCCTATTTTTATAAAAATCTTTAATATTTAAAAGCGTTGCTCGATTGCGTATCTTTCCACGGTTCAAATTGAGTTAGTCTGAGATTGAGAAATGTCAAATGAAATGCAAGAAAACAGTTGAAGTTTAGTTGTGGTTCACCTTAAACATAGGCCCTTAAAATTTAACCACCCTCTACAAAGAAAGTGATACATATTTTATTATAAAGAGATTATTCTATAGCGATTAACAAAATAATAAATATTGTGCTTAAAATGTACACAAAATTGGTGGTGGGTATAAAAGATTCGGCACAGCCGAATATAGTGCTCTTACTTGTTTTGTTTGTGCTTTTGTTCTTATGGTTGTGGTAGTGACACTGAATGTCTCAATTGATAAATTGTAAATGGACTTACATAAATTATTTAAACATTTAAACAAACTTGAACACATATGCACATATATTCGTCTGGACAAGTTTTTATTTGTGTTTGCTTCAATGTGGATAAATAAGTTAGTAAAGGAAATCAAATTAACCAAAGGCCAAGAGTTTTAAAAGTAGCACGTAAATTATATTAAAGAGGGCAACGTTTTGTTGCAAAGGAAATTTATATTGAACAAAATTATAAAATTTTACAAAAGTGACAAAAAAAAAATAAAAAGATCTTTGGAAGATTGTATACGAATAACAAATTTATTGATAAAGTGTAAAAAATTTCGAAAGATTTTTATATTTTTTAGGATAAAGATATTTAGAAAAAAAAAAATTAAAGCTTAAGTTTTTTTTTTTGGAAAGGGAGGAAATTGCCTAACGCATCTCAGATAATGTCATCACATTTGTGGTGTGTGGAGCTTGCATCTACTAAAAAGTCATTTTTCCTTTCTAAGCCGGTTCTTCACGTTGTTACCGCTTTTGCATTGCTTCAAGGTGGGGCTCCTCTCCTGTTCGTATAGAACAGCCGTAACTATGTCTACGTTTCGGTCCCGCTTTTTTTCGTGTAATATCTCCTCAAAATATGTTGCCGCGAGTCTCCAAATACTCTTATACTCATGTGATCCACAATGTTTTTTGGGGACATTTCGCTTGCTATTTTCTCTATTTTGTGTAGTTCCGATCTCCATCTATCAAGTTTGAATAAATTATGCTCTTTATTATCTATACAATTGCCTGCATGTATGTATATAAATAGCTGTGTCTACTTTTCCTATCCGATGGTAATCCATGTCCAAGTACAGAAAGCATCTATGTTGAGAAATAGTTTATTCGCCATGTTATCTGTTTACCCATTTATTGAGGCCAATTATCAGTATCGCTATCCATCTGCCACATAATTCACTAATCCATCTGTCTTGCCACCTTCGCATAGTTTGTGTTCGTCTCGTCTTTTCCGAGTCACCGTTTGTTTCTTTAATTAACTTATGATGTTTACAAAGTACTTTCCTTATACTGGCCGGTAGGTTAATAGGTATAGTGCCGCTTATGAAGAGTACTGCAGGTTACGAGAAAGTGCAATATGCTGAGACTACTCTCGGGGCAGCTGTGCGTTGTACATCTGCCAACAAGTTTCTTTGATACTTTGCCTGTAAGGCATTAACCCAGATTTTGGATTCATGTTAATACAATTGAATTCTTTGTGGTTCCATTATCAGTTTCTTCTATGAGTAAGTTGGGCGCCAGTATTCGCCATAAGTCTGCTAAGAGAAACTTTAGCCTTAGCTAATTTAACTGCAGCATATGCGATTCTAGACGAGTGGAAAATTATCGAGTGTTTTCTTGTGCATAAAAAATGTACAAATTATTATTATTATTGAATAAAAATGCATTCTGAATTTTAATTGAATATCAAGTGCAAGAAGCTAAAAATTATAACTTTTGTTTATGGGCGTGGCACTGCCCACTTTTCTATTCACAAAACTGTATATTCTTGACAGCTCAATATGTGTGGAAAGTTTCAGAAAAATCGGTCTAGTGCAAGCAGCTAAAAATTATAACTTATTTTTATGGGCGTGGCACTGTCCACTTTTCTTTTCACGAAATTATATAGTCATGACAGCTCAATATGTGTGGAAAGTTTCCGAAAAATCGGTCTAGTGCAAGCAGCTAAAAATTATAACTTATTTTTATGGGCGTGGCACTGCCCACTTTTGTAATCACGAAATTGTATAATCATTGTATATGTGTGCCAAGTTTCAGAAAAATCTGTGCAGTTCAAGTACCTCAAAATTATAACTTATTCTTTATGGGCATGGCCCTTCCCACTTTTCTAATCACGAAATTGTATAATTATGAGAGTTCAATATGTGTGCAAAGTTTCAGAAAAATCGGTCAAGTGCAAGTAGCTAAAAATATTAACTAACTTCTTATGGGCATGGTCCGCCCACTTTTTAGCACCCAAAAACACTCCCTGGAATGTTTACAACAACTTGCCAAAGTTTGAGTCTGATCGATTTTACAGTTTCGGAGTCTATAGACACACACACATACACAGAGTTTCACTTTTTTTATATATAGATAGATAGATAGAAGGTGAAATATTATAATTAAAAGTGAACTCAAGTCTGAATAAAATTTAAATAAAAGCTTAGAAAAAAAATTTGACAAACAATTGAATAACTCGTTCATTAAGTTTATTGAGGTATAACAATTAATTATACTTATTTCATTGTACTTTATATTTTAAAGTGAAATATTTTATTTATGTGTTCTTGCACGTGGCTGAATGGTTTCATGATAGAGTTTGTATCCTTTGATACATGAGTGGTGGTCAAATGTTTTAACTTTAAGAGATACATTTGTTGCTCGTTTTAAAAAAAGTAGTTGAAATAATTTTATTCATTCATCATTCAACTTTTTTCAACTCCAAGAAAGTTGAAAGCTTTTCATAAAGTTTCTTGAAATCCTATGAGACTGCCCATTTTACATTGTTCTTTTATATTTTTTAAACTATTTAATTCAATCATTTGCAGATATTTTGAAAAGGGTTATATAAATTTGATTTTAGTTTGTTTTTTTTTTAAGGAAAAACTTTTTTTTTAGGTTTTAGGTTCGACAACGATGATGTAAATCATGTTAAATTTGCCCTATAAAGATGTCAAATAATTGGTTTCATTGTTTGTGTGTTTTGGGTTAAATTTAAGTTAAAGTTAAATCGTTTTAAAGTAATAATTTTGGACACTACACTGTGACAAATAGTTTTGTAACTTTTGCCTTAACTTGAAGTTTTACCAAAGAAACGATCGTTTTGCTTTCTTTCAAGAAAATGGAAAATTCTGTAGGCCTTTTTAGGGCTCTTGAAATAGCTGTTATATTTATGTGCTTCAGGCAGTAGTTAGGGGATAAATAATTTTGAAACAAATAGCTGACAAATATTTGACAAAATTGTTTAAAAACCATCATGTGTTTGTGTTAATAAATAAAAAATATATATAGAAAATTATATAAAATTTTGTAAAAACACACAATTTCTTTCCTGAAGATGTTACACAAAGGAGTAGCGAAATATTGAATAATAAATAAATCAACAAATATTAATAAAGACATCGAGCTTGAAAACTCAGTTAAAAATTTTATAAAACAAAGGTCAAATAAGAGCAATAAGAATAAAAAATAAAATTTTACATATATACAGGTATAATTACATTAATTTGAATTTTTAGAAAACCGTTATTGATATTGAGGTACCAGATGTTCTTAGTATAAAGAACGTGGAAATTTGGAGACATTTTTTGGCGGTCACGCTTCTGTGTGCAACATAATTTTTCTCTTGAGAGGTCACAGTTTTGTGTTTTTAACATTTGTTAAAAATCTTTATATAATCTTGCTATTTCTATGGCAATAAGGAATAACTTGTTAAGTCGACATAAAATAAAATTGTTATAAAAACACCATTGTAATCCTGTAAGAGTAAGAGTTACCCTCAGATAAACTTTAAACTATTTTGGATAACTTAACACAAAGTTATAATGTAAAAATTTATAGCCTGTGATTTTTTTTATCATTTGGAATAATACTTTTTTAAGCTTATAATTTAGCTAAATATACGAAAGCTAATATGCTCTTTTAAATACAGTGCGGGATTCCTATAATAGTCTTCACTTTCAAGGTAATCATCTTATAAAATTTAATTAAAAAATTTAAAAACGTTTTCCTGAAAAGCTATAAAAGCAGACATAAGCATTTTTGCCTTATTGCCGCAGATTTATTTATGTGTAGAATAAACTTCCTCTTAAAGACTTTAGTATTTTTATTATCACTAAAAATGTCAACTATTTCCCAAATATTCTACCAGTTAAATAGCAAACTTAATGAGCAGTATTTCAAATTGTTTTAATTAACATCAAAGTACTAGAGCATATTACTTTGACGCAGTAACAAGAACAGTGTCAAGTCAGTAAGAACCAAATCTTTATTTCAATATCTCAATACAGAGATGAGCGGCATGGATACACTATAAAAAACTGTAAAATCCAAGACAACCGTTCATGTATGGGTCAAAACTAATAACTAAAAATGTACTAACTCGATCTTAAGTAATATCCTCTGCTCTTGGTAATTCAATAAGAGTTGGCTTCACCGTTGACAACATAACTTTTTTGTCCTTAGATAAAATGTTTGTAAATGTTAAATTTAAATAAAATTTAACCATATTCAAATAAAATTCTTCAAATAATTTCGTAATATTTAATTGTACTGGAAATCAGAAATATATTGGAAAAATGTTTCTTTTCAATTCAGGGGGCTAAATTTCGCATTCGTGATCGAAATACAACTTGTATCGAAATTAATTTTGATAGCGTACAATTTCCTAATTATGGTACTCGATACGAAACGAATCGACTTTTTAGTTCAGTGTTGTAAATAACCTATTTTTTTTGAAACTAAAAAAAATTATAGCCGATTTATTGCTATTTTCATTGCATTTCGATACCCATATTTAGTGTTTCTAACTCCTTTCTTCGTATTTGCAACTCTATTTCTTTAATTTGTTTGTCTAAGTATTGTTCCTCTTCCTTAATTTGTAGGCTTTTCTTTCTCATTTCAATTAACTGAATATTCGGTTCGACATCCTTTTGTTTTAATTCGAGGTCTTGTTTTTTATTTCTATAAGGTAATCTAATTTTTTAGCATCTCCTTCTGGTAGTTCTCTTTAGTCATCATATTTTTTTTTTAGTAAAGTAGTTTTTGTTTCCCTATTCTTTACGCTATTTTTTTATGTCTCCGTATATTATTCTTTTTTCTGGCACTGATTCTTCTAAGTCATCATCTTCTATAATTGAGGAGTGGTTACTGTCCGAGACTAATGACGAAGAAGTACATGGCAAGTCATTATTGTGATCTTCAGGCGCTATTACACTTAATTCATCACCTAAAGGTTTTAGGTTTGACTTTGGCTCTGTTTGTGTTTTTAAAACTGATCCAAAGCTTTGCAAAGCCTTCAGACCCTAAACAGCGACTTCTATGCCAGCAGCAGCCAAGATTTGTCCCTCTACTTGAGTGAGAGTTTTTTCTTCATACGGGCCACCACGGGATATTTTCTTCGAAGATTTATTAAAAGAAAACTTCTTTTTTAAATGTTGGTTTTGATCAGCGTATACCTTAACAAAAAAATGATTACTTAAAGTAAAACAATTTTTCTTGTTGTATTACCTTCCGCCACATTTTCACATCTTTTATTGGTGGACCAGAAGCATTAAGTTTCGCGGCTAGTTGCTCCCGAAGTTAATTAGCCCTCGCTTTCTCTTGCGAACTGTTCGGTAAAAGGCTTTTTGCCAAATATGTGTGTTTTGCCATAAAATTCCCAAGGATCTCTTTTTGAGAATAATTTATTTTTTTTAACTTTAACATAGAAATATAACAATTTACTTTAAAAAAAAAATCATAAATTTTTAACTAACATTTTCTTTTCTGTTCACTTTTATACTTTAAAACGTTAACTCGAATGCTATTTTGCTAACTAATTTATACTCGCAAGTTCGCATTCAAAACGTATCTCGTTATCGAATTCCATTATTAGAAATTTCAATAGTCGATACTGGATATCGAATGAGAGAATGCCAAAAGTAAATAAACTCGCACGTTCGAATATAATTTCGCTCGTATACGGATTCGAAAATCAGCCCCTATTTTTAAGAACTATACAGTTTCAAAATTCAAAAGGGGTGAAATTTCACCTGAATATCATAAAAGGGTTAAAAAATTGACTCAATTTTTCTGTGTTACAGTTAAATAGTAAACTTTTGTACACTAAGGGGAATGGTGACACTAAATGATATTATATATAAAATATTTAATTTTATTTATAGCTGCACGGAAGCAAACTTGACCTCCAGTTATACATAAGCTTAAGTATGCACTAGTTCAAAGTAAATTTCATTTTACATGATTTCTAATAGTGCAAGAGAATGCATTTTTAAATGCAAAATAGTTCGTCATAAATTATGTGTTTCAAAATACTTGCAAATGCATACTATACCAAATTATTATTGAACAATTTATTTTCAGCTCATGAAATATCGGCTTATTTTCAACTAATATTCATGCGTTTTATGCACTTGTTGTAATGCACTGCAGTGGACTAATATATTTATACTACATCTGTATGATCTGATGTTAGTTGCACCCGTGTACTCACGTCTTTTTTTTTTCTGGGCTTTTTATACCCCTCACACGACAATGTAAATGGGTATATTATAGGTTTGTCTTTTCGTGTGATATTTCTACAATATTCGTTTCCGATCCATTAAAGTATATATTTTCTGAAAAGGGGAGTCGATTAAGCAGTATCCGTCTGTCCGTATGTCCATGTGTATGTTGCAATCAACTTTTTGATACTACCCAAAATTGCCATGACTCGTGTAAGGTATCGAAATATCAGAAATATTTGGGAGCAAATCAGTGTTGGAAATCAGCATAATTTTCCAATAACTTTCTTAGGTTTGAGCTAATAAACACGACTGCCTCTATTATTAGCTTATTTTTACCAGGAAAAATCAAGCTCTAGGACAATTTGTAGACATGGTTGTTGCTATTTGTAGATTTGTTATGTCTCTGGAGATATGCATGAAAAATGTTGAATTGGTCACTAATCGGCAAAGTTATATGAAAAATTATTTAAAAAACAATTAATTTTTTTAAATATTACCAGATTACTTTTATTTTATTAACTCATAATTTATTGATTGGGTCTTTCTATATTAAGAAAATGACAATAAGTATTAAAATTTTAAATTAACTAATTTCTAGGTCTTTTGCCATTGCAATAGAGACTCCAATTTTCATTGCATAGTGGTCATCATTCTAACGAGACCGCGAGGGCCAATGTGTCGATTCTCCTGAGTCGAGTATGTCCATTATAATACAGCAGATTCTGTGCGAGAGGACTTGGATGAGTTTCCAGTTTTCGTACATATTTTGAGCAGAAGGTTTTTATTTCGTCGCAAACAAATGGAATATTAAGGTCCTTGTGAATATTATCGTTACTAATGTACCACGGGTCTCCAGTAATAAGTCGCAATATTTTGTTTTGCCGTCTTTGTAATTTCTCTATATTAGAAGCAGAAGCTGTTCCCCATAGTTGGATTCCATAGGTCCATATTGGCTTAATGATAGCTTTGTAAAGTAGAGCCTTGTAGCTTAGGTTGAGAGCAGAAAGAGAACAAAGAAGCCACTGAAGTTGCAGTGTTTTGAGTTTGAGTTGCATAGATTTGGATTCGATATGTTGAGACTAGGTAAGGCGTCGATCAAGGTGTATACCAAGATATTTTATATGATTTTGCTCCGGGATAGCGGTGTTATTTATCTTCAGGTTAGATTATAAACCGTAATTTCAAATATTATTTCTAAGAAAAACTAACAAATCGGTTTGAAATCAACTGAGAATTAATCACTAGAGTATAATAGTTTCGGTGTTTTTTATAAAATGTACAAGCGGAAATCGATATTTTTTAGTTTCTATGCAATTGAGAGAGCGAATATGGAAATCAAATGAAAGGGTTTAAGTATTAAAATATAGTTTGCTATGTAAAGAAAAAAATCAAAGATGGCGAATATATGAGTTAAATATGTTGGTTACTGCTTTGTCCCCCTTGACACTCACAATATTGGTATCAATATAGCAAACTATTAAAAAAAGTGTAAAATCTAAGATGGCGTATGAAATGGTGGAAGAAATTTTTTTAACCCCGAAAATATGGATATCAAATAAAAGGACTCGATTAGTAGAATACCGTTGATTATGTAAGAATTCAAAATCTAAGATGGTGTCGAAAATAATAGAGAAAATGGAGTGTTAAATGAAATCTAAAATCTGGACTTAGCTACAATGTGGTAGTTATACCTTTGTACATGACGGTAAAGAGTATTATCAGATTCGGTATGGCCATATATAGCGCTCTTACTTGTTTAAATAAAAACCAATTTTTTCAGTCAATTTTATTTTAGCATTTTTAGCCCTTTTCTGATAAAACTTCGCCATAGTGTAACACTGGTAAATAAGAAAAGGAATTTTATAAGAAGTATTATAAAGTCAAATTAAAAAAATATATAAATGTATTTGTAATAAAAACCCTTTTATATTCCCTCTTTTAAGTGGTATTATAAATCTTGTTATTTAGTATATTTAAAAAGTTTTTATTTAACGTTTTGATTTCATTTTCACCGGAAATTTTGGCTGCGTTGCTGTTTTTCTCTCATCATCAAATTTGTTTGTGTCTGTTAATATGTGCTATTTACTAGCCATTAATGTTAAACAAATAAAAAAGTTTATTTACATGTTTTGATATCAAAGTTTAAACAAACACCCCTTGACATTTTTATTTGCTGCCTTCTTAAATCTATATTAAATTTGAATTTTAAAATAAATTTAAAGTCCGCAGCTGGTATGTTGATATGAACAGAAAAAAATGCAAATAAAGCAAAAAAATGTATTTTTTTGGCCTACAACTTTTGAAATTTCGAATAATGGACTGCTTGTCTGTGTGAACAACACAAATAATCTGGCATTACTTTTTCAAATATAAATTTTTTAGTGTTTTTGTTATTAATTCATTTAAAAGCTAACGGTAGTTGTAATAATAAAATAAATTAATTTTTCCAATTATGGTATTTATTTTTGTTTAAAACTTATTAAGTCTTGTTTAACAGAAATTGGTATTTATTATTAGTATTAGTATTTGGCGAACATAAACACTGTTAAATTGTTTATTAAATTTTACATGAAATTAACTGTTAAACTTTTTTTCACAAATCTAGTTTTTAAATCGTTATTTAGTTAATCATTTATGTATTAATATTATAACAAACGTTTTGATCTTATGCGCTTCGTCTCCAGTTTCTAGCACCAAGTTTTACGAGATCTTCTCTAGCTTGATCCTTCTACCGGAGTTTGAGTCATCCCATTCTATGTCTTTCTAAGTGATTGAATGGAATTATTTTTTTCGCAAGGACGTTCTTATCCGTACGTATGATATACCTCAGCCAGCGTAATTGTTGTACTTTGATGAGCCTTGCTATGTTGTTGTCTTCGTTAAACTCATAAAGCTCGTGATTCATTCGATAACGCACTCTCCATTGACACAGAGAGGTTCATATATTTTAAGAAGATTTTTTCTCTCAAACATCATCTGCTTATGTAAGAACCCCCGCTGTTGGGCCATACGAGTTATATAAGCGGTAAAGTAATGTAAGTTTTCACGGGAGTAATTTTTGTTGATCGTGAATGGGCTTTGTTTCTGAACTGCTTGCTTATCCCGTAATATCATTTATTATCAAGTAGAGTTCTTCGTTTTATTTCTAAGCTTATGTTATATATTTGGTTTAGGACGGTACAAAATTCGAAAAACTTTTCACTAGCTCAAAGTCATAGGCATCAATGTTAACATATTAACCCAGTCCTGTTGTTTCTTTGCTCATTGATATCATTGGCTTTGCTTTGTCTTCATTTACTATCCGGAGTATGTTGGAATTATCTCTCACACAGTCCGCCCATGGTATAAATGACATCGGAAAAAGCGAGTAGCATATGCTTTATATTGTAGATTGTACCTGCTCTATTAACTGCAGCATCATGCAGTATTTTTTTAAATAAAATGTTGAATAGATGAAAGGATATACTATCATCTTATCTTAATTCTGGTTTGCTATTAAACACTAGGGAGAGGTGTTTTCTAATTTTAATCGATGATCTTGTATTAGATAACTTTATTTTTCATAAGTGAATTAGCTTTGTCAATATACCAATCTGGTTTTAAATACCTTTGCTTGTAGTGGGATATAAAGGGCAGCTTTATAGTTGACGATCAGGTGATAGTTGTCGATTTGGGTTTATTGGGTCTTCTCTAGGATATGCCGTTAATATCTGGTCGGTGGTCGATTTATCAGATCTACAACCACATTATTATGATCCTATTATTATACTTAATAGAATTTCTTATGCTATGGGAAGGAGACCTATACCTCTATAGTTGGCGCATACGATTTTGTATTCTTCTTTATACACTGAACGTAACTCGCTGAGGTTCCAGTTATCGAGTATGCGTTGTTCTAACCAAATGGCTCTAACAAGTCTGTACAAAGTCCTTGAAAACTCATCGCCTCTGGCCTTAGACAGTTCTAACGTCAGGTTATCGGCACCTGCAGCTTTGTTGACACTCGATTACTAATAACAAGTTTTTTGTATTATTCCAAAAGGTTATTTTGTAGATGTGTTGCCGCAATGCACTTTAATCCATAATACTGTTTAAGGTTAAAACATAGGATTGACTGGTTCACCTTTTCAATGGCTATAGAAAAATGTTTAAAGCACAATAAAATCATACTACCGAATTTATATTCTGGTTCTCAATTTATGTTCTATAAAAACTGTGAAATTTAAAGTTTTTGAACAACAAAAGGAATGGGAACACCATATGATTGGACACACAAAATACTTTCATTTCACAGTTTCATAGAACGGGAATTGATAACCTCGTCTAATGTATTCAATAGCTTTTAAATCTGCAGTAGTACAGCCCTGGGTTTCAAGAAACCGAGAATCTAGTGGATGTAAAAGAGAATTAATTTCCAAATAATTGATAATCTGATTAGGCGTAAGGGACTCAAAAACTTTGGCTAGGACAGGTAAGATGCTGATAGGGTGATAATTATTAGGATATGTAGCATTAGCTGTTTTTGAAATTGTAATAATACGAGTAGTTTTCCGTTGTTTTTGGAAAATTGAAGTAGTCAATTATATTTGTAACAAAAATTGTCAATATTTATTTGTGGAATCAAATTTAAAATTTTGTTTCTCAATTTTTTTAAAATTTTTTCTGAGAGATATGGAATAGCTTATAGGACATAAAATACATTAGGTAGACTATTTAGTAAGACGAAGGATAGGATAAATAAGTGGGACATGTCAAATGTAGTATATAAAATACCTTGTAACGGTAATGATAATGAGAGTTGTAATAAGGTTTACATAGGTACGACAAAGAATAAACTTAAGACGAGAATAGCTGGACATAGATCGGACCAAAAGTATAGAGACAATATTAATTCACAAAAAACGGCTTTGGCAACACATTGTTCTAAATCGAATCACTATCCAAACTTTGAAAATGTATCAGTTCTAAACATTGAACATAATTACAAACGTAGATATATGTTAGAAATGCTACAGATAATAAATATTCCAGGAACACAAACAATTAACTTTAAGGCAGACACAGATAATGTTGCTCAGAACTATAGGCATTTAATACGCAAAAAATAACATTCCCACAAGCTTTAAATTTAGTAATACATATTTTGTGTTAATATTTTGTTATGTTACATTTTTAATATAATAATTTTTATGTTAATTTTTGTAATACTACGTTTTTTAAAAAAATTTTTTTTTTTTTTGAAATGTTTATAAAATATTTTTATGTTAGAAAATTATATAAAATTTTGTAAAAACACACAATTTCTTTCCTGAAGATGCTACACAAAGGAGTAGCGAAATATTGAATAATAAATAAATCAACAAATATTTATAAAGACCTCGAGCTTGAAGAATCAATTGAAAATTTTATAAAATAAAGGTCAAATAAGAGCAATAAGAATTTTGTTTCTCATTGATACTAAAGACGGAAAATTTACTGAAAGTTTAAATTAGTTAAATTTTCTTCACCCTCAACTCAGCGGTATGTTTACTAAAGCATACAAAGGAATTTTTGATGAAGTTTTAATACATTTTTTCTTGTTGTGTAGATGATGCAACCTTAAAACCAGAGCAAATGAAATTATATTTATTTCATTACGAAATACTACAAACAAAACACAGTTACACATTAAGAGCAAATGTAGGCTTAATAAATTCCAAAGGAAAGCATAAAATATTGTGTAATTAATGTGCTCCTTACAAATTGTTATTATTATAGCCAGATGCCAGAGAGTCATTGACAAACTTTATTTAAAAGTATGATGTGCCATGTGACGTATACTTCTTAATTAATAATGTTTAGCATAAAGTATACGTCGTGTATGATAAAACCTTGTTTAGACATTTGTGCAGAAAGTTTTTGAATAATACTAAGAACATGTACATCAAACATACATACATACATACGTACATGCACGGATTTAACTTAATATTCTGTAAGATTTAGATTTGGTTGTAAGTTCCTTGTAAATGAATATAAGAAAAATATATTAAACAAATTTTTTTCTTATACATATTTATATAAAATTATTTTTTTGGTGTAAAAACATACTCTGTTAACAAATTTCTATATATTAAAAAACCACTATAATAATACAAATAAAATAAAAAGGTTTATATAACATGTAAATGGGGGGCTTTTTGAATGCAATTTATTAAAATATTTATCATTATAAATATGTTTTAACAATTTTAAATCAAGTACTTTACATTAACTACTTAACAACTTAATTGAAATATAAGACACAATGTTTCATATATTGAAAGTAGGTATGAAATTAGCGCTTATTATTCGCAAAGTTGAAATATGCTTAGTGAAATAGTGCATGCAAAACTAACGCCTTCTGCAAGCGCTATTAGGAGCATGTGTGCCATTAGTAAGGGACTTCGTGCTTTTTCTATAATGAAGTTCTTTGGTGTAAGTATTTAGTTACATATGTTGTTGAATAGTTTTGTAGATGCATTTTTCTGTATTTAATTGGTTTCTTTGGACATTTGTGTTTATTTTATGGTATTACTATTTTGGTTAATTAAAGTTATTTTCAAATTATGAAGGTTGCCTAGAGTTAACACAATGTCTGGTATCGAAGCAATTTAAAAATATTTTTCATCATTAGAAAACAACAAATACTTCAGATAAGTGCCTAAAAGTATGCAAAGAATTTACTTCGACCTTTTTCGTAGTTCTGTTTATTTTTGTGTTGATAATAACAAATTCTCTTCTTATTTAGGTTGCTCAACCAAACGAGAAAATGTACCGTTAAATACAGACATCATCTTGTTTTTGCACAAGACATTTTTGTTGTTTTGTCATACAAACAAAAACCCACATGCCATGCATGTGTGAACATTTAATCAACGTTATTGTTTACAACAGTGCCATCAGCACGACAACAAAAAAAATTTTGTTTTTTTGAGGATTTTTTTTTGCTGTGTAATTTTTAACTTGTCGTTATGGCTTAACTTTTTTCTTTTTTTAAATTTTATATACTCTGTAACAGAATTTTAGCTAAAGTTGACAAAAACAAAATAGAAAAAATCTGTGTATACCTGTACATGAAAATAAGGAAATTAAACAGTCAGGTAGTGGCATATGTTTGTATGTGATTTTACTGCATAATGGTTTAAGGGCCAATAAAAATTTATTTCTACTTAATATTTTAAATAAAAGTGAACATATCTTCAATTTCCACATGCTTTGGAAAAATAAAATATTTAATTTTGCTGCTACAAACACTATTCACACGTTGAGTGAAATCTACCAAAAAAATTGAAATTATGTTATAAATAACAGAATTGGAAATTATAAGCAACAAATTTATTTGGGAATATTTTAATATTATATTTCTACCAATGAACACTTTATTTAATTTTGTTTTTCAAAATTATGCTTAAAAATAACATCCTAGTACTATAATAAGCAGCCTGGTAATGCTGTTATATTAAATTTTCAATTTGCATTTAGATTAGCAATTACTGTTTCACGCAAATAACATTCAAATCAGTAATGCACAGTATAGGTGTTTTGTAAGAATTTTTATTTAGATTTGCTTAGATTTTTGTTGCATGTACATACATTTATTTAGTGCGCGGATTCATGGACAGGTAACAGATAATGTTACTGCAAATTTGGTATAAATAGCATTATACAATTTTAATGATTTCCAAATACAGTACTGATTAATTCAAGAGTAGTTCATTATTTTATTTTAAATTTTTAATCTTTAAATAATAAAAGCTAGTAGAAAAATCGTAGATGTTCATAATAATTTTACACTAGCTCTTAATGATTTTAATATGTAGTAGTTAAAAGTAAATTTTGATATAAATACGTGTCCAACAGATTCTCAATGTATTAAGTACTGTTTCACTTAGCTTTAGTTTTGGATATATTTCACTAACTATAAACAAAGCAACACCACATTTTAGACATAATCACGACGGTCATATTTTATTCTTTATAACAATGTTTGGTTGCCAAATACAAGTAATAGTTGTTTTTATTTTATTTCATCATATTGTTTCATCATGGTAGTCAAGCGTTTGTATGAATTTATTTATTTAATATTTTCTCTTTGTAAAAATTTTGATATACTTTTTGTTTAGAAATATTATGATTTAAAAAACTTATTATAATAACAATATAATTTAAAGCATTTAAAAAAAAAACAATAATCATTAAATAGTAGATGAGTCAACCGTATGATGACGAAGAAATCAATCTGTGGTTCTTTTTAATAAAAATGTGATTTCAACTGTTTTTTTTCTTGCTGAATAAATCTTTATTATTTTAAAAGTTTAAAATACATTTTGTAGAAATATACAAAAAAATGAAAAGAAAAAAAAAACACAAGTAAGAGAGCTATAGTCGGCCGTGCCGAATCTGATAATAAATTTCACCATCATGTATTAGAGAAGTTACATTTTAAAATACCTGATTTGACCCGTATAAAAATTTGTTGTCCTCCATTTTGTAGCGGCGGCCAACATGAATTTTAATTTTTTTTATAGTATATTTATTGCGTTAATCAAGTGCTTTCAGATGATACCAATATTGACTCTCTCGGTTATCTAGAATCTAGATTTTTGGAATATAAATTAAAAAAGAAATTTTGTCTATAGCTTTACCGATTAGAGCCCGCAATATCCAAAATTTTTAACGAACATCTCTTGAGGCATGTTATATCTACAAATAGTAGCAAAGGTACCTATAAATTATTCTATGTCTGACAATTTGTAATTTTGGTGGCAAAAATAGGGGAAAAACAGAGGCACTCGTGTTTATTTGCTCATATCTCAGAAAGTTATGGGGCGATTGTGCTGAATTTCAATAGTGATTCATTCCCGGATATTTTCAAAAGATTGATACTGTACACAGATCTGAGGAACATGTGGTTGCTTCTAAAAGTTGATTTCAACCAACACACGGCCAGAAGGGCAAACTAACAGACGGTCAGGGTTTAATTGACTCCTCTATTCATAAGCTTTTAGAAAAAATTTATGGGGTCGGAAATGAAAACTGTAGAAATTACAAATGGAATGACAAAATATATACCCGTGTGTACCACAGGTGAAGGGTATAAAAATATTGGTAAAAAAATTGTTATTAAAAAGGTAAGTACAATCAACATATGTACGCAACTAAAAGCAAAAAAAATTAAATTGCCATAGAAAAGAGCAAAGATTTTCGATTTCAACTTTAGTCATATATATGATTATTAACCATAATAATAATAACTGGCAACCATTATATATTTCAACCACTTTTATACAATTCAATCGTTGTATGTTGCTTTCAGTTTATGATTACCACAACCATATTTTTTCTTTGCGTGTACTTAAATGGAATAAATGGATTTTGACTTGCAGTAAAATATATTGAGCAAAACTGTTATTAAAAAACGAAATGTTCGCATTGAGATATGTAATAAGGTTTGTTAAAAAATAATGATTGACAGTGAAGTATTAAAGCTTAGATTTAAATTTAAAAAAAATTGAAATAATATTAGGAATCAATATATTTTTGCTTCATTGCGAAAAGTGATCTCACAGAAACACTGGTCTTTAAAATAATTACCAAATTCTAAAAGAAATAGAAAAATAGTAAATGCAATCAATTATTTTATAATTCTTTAACCTTTTAACAAGTCACTTTATGTAAGGAACATAACTGCATAAATAATTTTTCGTTAACTTAGGTATTCAAGATGTAAAAGTACATGCAAGATTGTTATATACGGCAGTGTGGTATCTGACAATACCTTTCACTATCATGTTCAAAGGTACAATGACCGCACTATTTCTGACGCTATTGTTAATTTTAAATTTTTACATTGTTAGCTCTATACTACTAGCCTAGCCCTCTGATTTGATACCCATATTAATAAGGTTAAGTAAAAAAACAAAAATTATCCGCAATTTAATTTTGGGCGCCATATTGGACTGTTCACTTTTTCATGGCTTACTGTGTTCTTTTGCTCAAGATCTTTCAGCTGATAGCAATATTCTGGGGGTTAAGGCGGCCAACATTGTAATTACTATATTTGATTCGTATATGCTCTATTTTTTTTTTAAAGATGCCATTTTTGATTTTTTTTCATAGTTTTCTTTAGTCTACTTGTTAATCCCTTTCAAGTGATACCAATTTTCAGAGGGTTGTAGGGGATACATTTCGAAATACTAGATATGAAAAATTATAAATTTATTGTACGCCACTTTCTAAATAATATCATGTATTTTATTTTGCTAGTCAAGCCCTTTCATCTGATATCGATATCGACTCTATCGGTTGTCTTAAAGCTGAAAAGAATTTTATTTTCGATTGTAAATTTTAAGAAAAAAAAAACAAAGCAGTTGAATTTTCGGGCCTCTATCTGAGTTCGTTTAAAACAGATTTATAAGATTTTCCCAGAATATTTTTTGAAGTCACGGTAAGAAATTTGGTGTAACCAGCGCACAGTGGGTTCGATAGCACCCAAAGTGGCGATTAATTCATAGAAGTCGTAGTTTTAAAATATTATATTTTTTTATTGATGAGTTACATAAAAAACACAGCACATAAAAACACAGCATTTTAGAAAAACAAAGTTAAAAAAAATTTTTTTTAACCCGTAAAGCGCATTTTTGTTTTTTTGGAAAAAAGACCGTAGTTCACAATTTATGCTGTAACTTTGGAATCAAAAGCGATAAATGATTGAATAAAACTAAAAATTAAAGTATACTCAATGTGTTATTAAAAAATTAAAATACCAAATATATTATATGCGTTAATCTATATATATAAAAGTGAAACTCTATGTGTGTGTGTGTGTGTGTGTGTGTGTTAGCTATAGACTCTGAAACTGTAAAACCGATCGGGCTCAAACTTTGGTAAGTTGTTGTACACATACCAGGGTGTGTTTATGGGTGAAAAAAAGTGGGCGGCGCCACGCCCATAAAAAATTAGTTATCAGTTTTAGCTACTTGCACTTAACCGATTTTTCTGAAACTTTGCACACATATCGAGCTGTCATGACTAAATAATTTCGTGATAAAAAAAGTGGGCGGGGCCACGCCCCTAAAAAAGTTTTAATTTTGAGATACTTGCACTGGACCGATTTTTCTGAAACTTTGCACACGTATTGAGCTGTCATGGCTTTATAATTTCGTGATTGAAAAAGTGGGCGGGGCCGCGCCCATAAAAAATTAGTTATCAGTTTTAGCTACTTGCACTGGACCGAATTTTCTGAAACTTTGCACACATATTGAGTTGTCATGACTTTACACTTTTGTCATTAGAAAAGTGGGCAGTGCCACGCCCATTAAAAAAAAGGTATCATTTTGAGGTACTTGCACTGGACCGATTTTTCTGAAACTTTGCACACATATTGAGTTGTCATGTCTATACAGTTTCGTATTTAGAAAAGTGGGCACTGCCACGCCCATAAAAAAGGTAACATTTTGAGGTACTTACACTGGACCGATTTTTCTGAAACTTTGCACACTTATTGAGCTGTCATGACTATACAGTTTCGTAATTAGAAAAGTGGGCAGTGCCACGCTCATATAGAAAAAGTTATAGTTTTTAGCCTTGCACTTGATATTCGATTAAAATTTAGAATGCGATTAAAATTCATGAAGGGGCGTAGCAACGCGCGCCGGGATTGGCTAGTATTACTATAAATTTAATCTAAGTTTCAACTTCTGTTTTTTACAAAATTTTGTTAATGTGCATATTTTTCGAAAAAGCTCCAAAAGTGAATATTACAATTATTTAGTAATGAATTATCATAAACACATTAAAACCCACCATTTAAAAAAAAATGGAAGAAAAAATTTTTTACCCTGTAAGGCTTTATTTGTTTATCGGAAAAAACATGATCCACAATTTTCACTGTAACTTTGAAATCAGAATAAATTTAAAGAATAATTCATAAAAAATATTTTAGGTTTATTAAAGGCTTATTTGACAGATGTTGTAGAGAAATTTGTCAAATAAGCCTTCAATAAACCTAAAATATTTTTTATGAATACGGCCCTAAGTTAATGATATGTATTGCTATTATGATAAATTTGTATCCAGTTTTTGCTTTAACTAAACTCAATAAAAATTATTCTGAAAAAATAAAAAATTTAAAACTTTTTGGGTAATCTTTGTTTTTGTTTTACCTTTTTAATAAAAAATATATTAAAATATTTGTATTATTCTGCATTTTCAAATTCATCACAAAGATCCCAATTGTCATAATTCTCATTATCATCAATACCTTCATCATTGTTATTATGATCTTCTTCATCATTATCAGCATCACTATCATCAGCATTTTTATCACTATCTTCATTACCATAATATTTATCATAATTTTCATTAAAAATATCTGGCAAAACTAACTCTAATTCCGAAATTGATAAATGAGATGTTCATATTTCTTGCTCATGCTAGATATAAATGGGTCAGAACTTAGCAGAAACCTATTGAATATATCTTCATTGGACTTTTCCCGGCTGCATTTGCGAGTAAAGTGCTATCTATAATTTTTGAAATCTTTGCTTCTTGCTCCTTGAGCTTCTTCCGATAATTCTCCTATTTGTAAAAGTGCTTGCTCTATATTCTCCGGCCCGTGAATGAAAAATTTATGCAAAATGGGAGGCATACAAAACCATGGATATGTATGGACGCGTTACTTATTTTTCCAGATATCAAGCGTTATCGTAGGGACGAGAATAAATTAATAAAGGCGTGTAACTTTAATTTTAAAACTTGTTTGTTTAAATTATTATTAAATAAAATTAATATAACATAAAGTATTTATATGATAATAATAGCTTTTGATTACGAAAAGTACGTTTGAGTGAGTTTGTGAGTGTGCGTTAATCATTTGTGATCGTGATTAAATTAAAATTTAATCACTTGAGTCTAGATAAAAGTATTAAAAATATGTTTATTTCCTGTAAATTGCGCGTGATACAATTTTTTGTACGTGAGCTTAAGTGACCGAAATCACTCACGCACTCATCTCTAAAAAAATAAAAAGGCATCAACAAAAACAAAAACAATAAAACAAAATAAAACAAAAAAAAATAAAGAGAATGACAATATTAAAACACATTTACTGGTCTTGTTCAATAAATGACAACCAGAGTTTTTACCGGACTTTTTTTTTCTTAAATATAAGCTGATAATCTATACTTTTTTAAAATCCATAAAACTAATTTCAACTCTTACTAACCTAATACTTGTGGCCCATTATGGACCTTTTTTAAAAAAAATTTTAAAAATATTTACACATAATTTTTATAAAAAAAATTTTACTATATACTTTAATACCTGATGTTGAAGGTTTTATTATAAAAGATTTACTTTTAATAGATTTATTACTAATAATAATCGCTTGAATTGTTACAATTTCTAATTTTTTTCACTTTTTTTAAAATCAGCAATAATTTGCTGACTTTGACCGCTCACTGAATAGAAAGTAAACAACTTAGTTGATTTATTTTCACAGCTAGTGATGTAGCATTTTATCTACTTTTACCCTATACTAAAAACTTTATTTCTAAATTTCAATTAATCGCCACTTTAATTACATTTGAACCCAATGTGCGCTCACTGAATAGAAAGTAAACAACCTAGTTGATTGATTTTTACAGCTAGTGATGCAAAATTTTATCTACTTTTACCCTATACTAAAACTTATTATAAAAACTTTATTTCTAAATTTCAATTAATCGCCACTTTGATACCATTTGAACCCAATGTGCAGCGCGTCTAAAAATTATTTAGGGGCTTGAGAAACATAAAAAAATATTAATATATATTTTTTGAAATAACTTTTGCCTATTAAATAGTCATGAATTTGTAAAAAAATTCCCATTTGCTCTGTAGTGCGACTCCCTAACTTATTTTAACGATAATTTTATCGTTAAATAAAGTTGACATCAATTTTATCGATTTCGATGTTCAGTGGCATTTTTTAAGGACAGTTGTTATTGTTATTTAATTCAATTAATTAAGTTAATTAATTGACAATAATTTTTGTTGTTGTTTGTTTTATCGACAAAATGTTAAACTTTATACGCGACTCTAAAACCACTAAATCAATAGTACAAACAACTACAAGTGTCGACAAATTTAACGATTGTCTGCTTGTTAAAAGTTTGCGAATCGCAGTACTGGAGACATATCATATCTGTAAATATTTTGTAAAACTTTTAAAAAAGTTATGAGGCAACAGAGATTTATTCTCGAATATATTCAAAAGATTTATGCGACATATAGGTCTATGTGACATGTGGGGCTCCGAAAAGTAAATTTCAACCAACACACGGACAGACGGAAATCACTCAATAGTCATATGATTGAAAAAAAATTATTTTTTGGGGTCCGAAATGAATATTGCAAAAACAACGAACGGAACAAAGCTAAATATATATTCTTGGTACCACAGGTGAGGGTATAAGAAACCGTTTATAAGATTAATTTTACGTTTCTTTTAAAACCCAGTCAACGTTTAATATTTCATTACCATGAGATCTATTAAATGAAATAGTAATGCTTTCGTTAAATTTCACGCTACTGTTACTAAAAAATATCCCAGTAAAAATGAGACATTGCATTAAGACAAATTGACAAATAGTGCAATACATTTCTGGTGGCTAAATTATCCTTCTGCATTAACAATTTCAATCAAATAAATTTAAACACGATAATCAATTCTTATACTATTTGTTATAAATATAAAAAAACAAGGAATTAATTATTTTAGTTTCAAGCGTTGTTAAAAAAACACGTCGATAATGGAGTTGGAATGTACTTTTTTTAAAATACTTAATCCCTTCTCGATTACATATCGGTAATTTTTTTGCTGGGAAGTGTTTAAATTTTGCATCAAATTCATTTTAACAGGTCGAGACTTAAGGGAAAATGTTTATATATAGATCCTTTGTCAACAATTTCTAGTGAAAAAATAATCAAAATTCATCTAAAAATACAGAATTCAACAAAGATTATTTTGAACTGGAATTTAATTAAATTTTCTACAATTAGTATTTTTAGTACAAAAAAAAAGTATTATTCTGTTAGCAGCAAACATGCAGGTCGGTGGAATTGTTCACAGTTAAAGTTAAAATCGATTAGACAGAAAATAAATGGTTTTGTGTCAATTCTCTGCAGTACGAAAACCACATTTTCATCGTTATATTTCTCTGTAAAATTAGAAATTTAATGCGTCATCGTAGATTTTCTCACTGCTGACGTAATAGAAACAGATTTAAAAAATTACAAAAAAACCTATGAAATTAGAATCTCAATGACGCACAGAGGAGTATTTGGCTTGAAAAGCTGGCCAAAAAGGCAAAACTGAATTTTAAGAAATCTTAAGAACTAAGTACGCAGCTTGACAGACACTAATATTTTACATTATATTGTAAGTTTTAAAGAATTTTAATTGCGATTTGTAGCTGTGAGATCTTGCTAAAGTCGGGAAAGTGAAGAAAATTTAATGAGATTTAAATGTTTTTTTCGGTTTCTGGATGTTAATAGGCATTTTTTTACGGCTAAGCAAATAAAGGTTTCACAATGATTTTTTTTTCAATTTTTTTTTGATCAAAAGTTATTTAAAAAGAAAAAAAAATTTAAATATGTTGAATATTCATGCTGAAACAATTCGTTTAAAAGCTAAAAAAAATTATACACTTTTTTGCAAAAATAGAAAAATAAGAGGTTTTTGAAAGTGAGGTTAGCATCTCTACGAATTATGTTTGATACCACAATAAAATTTGGAGTCTCTATTTTTAGAAACGAAAAAAAACTTTGCGCAAGTTTGCGCCATTATTTTTGGCGATTTTTTTAAATTTTCACATTTCTTCTATTTTTGCTTATTAGGCACTTTTTCTTATACATTTATATCGTCATTAACTTTTATGTATTTTGAATTATTGATTTCAACTTTTATTCACATCACCTTTAACACTTCACAATGTCAATACCTGCCTATAATTATAAATTTGAAAAATTCTGTATTATCGATAATAGTTATAAGGGAGTGTCCCACAAAAAATAAATATACGTACCTAATAAGAATTATTATTAAAAGCAGTAAGGTTGAGTTAGGTTAATTAAAAGCATTAATTACAAAAATAAGTTTACAAACAAGTGACAGTGCTATATTCGGCCGTGCCGTATCTTATATACCCTTCACAACGTGTAGTCATGCAATAACAATTGTTTGTATCACCATTCATCTCATATAAAACACGTACATACATGTAAAAACCATACCAAAAAAAAAAATTAAAAAAAAAAAAAATATATTAAAAAAAAAATAATAATATTAAAAAAAAATTACAAAAAAAGTTAAAAAAATATTTAAAATAAAATTAAAAAAAAAAATAAAAAAAAAATTTTTTAAAAAATTAAAAAAAAAATATAAAAAAAATAAAATAAAATATAAATAATATATTAAATAAAATAAAATTTTCTTGGCTCAGCTGGAATTCGATGCCACGTTTACTTTAACCAGTATGTATGTAGGTTGTTGTTGTAATTGTGAAAAAAAACAAGGTGGTCGTGGTTTTTTGCTGCTTTCTCAGAAAGTTATGGGGCGATTGTGCTGAATTTCAATAGCGATTCATTTCTGAATATTTCCAAGAGATTGATACCATATACAGATCTGAGGAACATATAGTTGCTTCTAAAAATTGATTTCAACCAACACACGGACAGACTGGCATACGGACAGACGGACAGACGGTCAGGGCTTAATCGACTCCTCTCTTTATAAGCTTTCAGAAAATATATACTTTATGGGGTCGGGTCGGAAATGAAAATTGTAGAAATTACAAACGGAATGACAAAGCTATATATACCCTAGTGCACCACAGGTGAAGGGTATAAAAATAAATACAAGTACATGAAAAATACATGGGCACCCAGGTATCAGGCTACCATCCAACTGTCAGAAGAAGCTGCCGAGGCCAGAAATAAGCACTTACGATTATATCGTAGGAATTATTCGAGGAAATTCAGCAGAAGCAATACAAATCTAGATGTCTTGAATATGTTATTTCTGAGCAGTGACCCTTTTATAAGCTGCAGTACGCAAAGAGAACGGATTAATAAAAAAGCTTTTTTACCAGAAACCGTCACACTTCTTCTTCCTAACTTCGATAAGGATATACATACGACATAATAATTATAAAGGAATTTTATTAGTTTAACTTTTTCGTATATTAAGTATTAAATAAAATAAATATAATAAAGCCTTTATTCATAAAAAATACTGTTTTATAAGAGCCTTACAATTTTCAAATAAAAATTTTTAATTAGACCGTAAATCATATGTATGCATGTACATACATACAGTCTTTCAAGAATGAGTTTAAACCTTTAAAATCAAAATTTGTTAATTAAGTTTTACTATTTATACCTCCATTTATTTCTTAGGAATGTGGCTTTTGGAAAAATCTTAAACATTTTTTGGTTCTTTAATTTTTTTATTGCATTTTGAAAAAAAAAAAAATTTTTTTCTAAAAATCTGAAACTAGACTTTTTATATCATACTACATCTGAAACTATTAAAAAACTAAAACTTTTAATTCAATAAACACGTTTAATAATTTTGGCCAGCTTTTCAGGCCAAATACTCCTCTGTGTGATGTACAAACTTACTAGTGAGATACATCTGGTTACCATAAGTAGATTATTTATCGCAAGCTAGTTTCGTTTTGAATAACAGTTTTAAATTTAGTTAAAATGAAATTTAAACGAAGAAAAGTTTTTTAAGTCACAAATTAAGGGATTTGCGCAAATCGAAAAGGCTTTTGGCAATTTATTAATGAATATTTAATAAACATAATCCCTAATAGGTGTGTGTATTTTTCAAATATAATTTATGGTAAAACATAAGTATAAAAATGCCTATATACATACACATATGAATATACTCGCCTAAATTCTATTTATGGGTGATTTAAATACAAGTATCGTTTTGGAAACTAAATATAATAACATTTATTTAATATTTATCACATTGAACCTATGCGTGATATAAAAATTTAAACTCAATTTATTCTGGTATTTTAAGGCTTTGTTGAAAAAAGCAAATATTCACGATTAAATAAGCGAGGCTGCTGCGGCAGGTTTCCAAGTAGTTTATCCTTTCAGATTTATTTTCCCAGATTATGTTTAGGATTTCTATTTTTATCCTATGAATAGCTTAAATGACATAAGTGCCAACTGTATGCAGGAAAGATCTTAGCAAAATCTCTCATAACAAAAAAATGAGTTGAAAGTACTAACAGTTCCTCACTTTTTACAATTTGGGATCTTAACCCATTAGTTTAATACAGCGTTGACATTGGAGGCAAGTACTTAGCAGATTTGTTTACAAATAAGGACTTGCTTAAGTACTTATTATGCTTGACTCAGCATTGTCAACTTTGAAATTTCAAAAAGCACATACACTCCTAAAAAAGCACGTAATTTTCCTAAAAAGTCACAAGTTTAAAAATGTTTACTTTTGATTCTTTCTTTTTGTTTGAGAAAATTATAAATTTTGATATATTAGAAGTATAAGGAGCAGATAAATTTAAAAGTAATATTATTTTAAACAGCGTACATATTTTACTTCATAGTTGCCAATATAATCACTATTTTAATAAAAAATTTGAGGGTTTTAGAAGTCAGTTGCCCTCTGGAACTATTTTTTTTACAACTGGCAACAAAACTGAAGTTATATTACTATTCTGTTCTCTATAAAAAGTAGGTGCTTTATGTCTCATAAACTATACAGGATATCAAGAAACGACTATCGAAATTAAATTACAATTAATAATGTTAAAGAAGGAATCCACTCAAATAACAGCACCATTGCACACTATCAATTCTTATAACTTTTTCAAGTAATAAAATCTATATATATAAAAGTGAAACTCTGTGTGTGTGTACGTGTTAGCTATAGACTCTGAAACTGTAAAACCGATCGGACTCAAATTTGGCAAGTTGTTGTACACATTCCAGGGAGTGTTTATGGGTGAAAAAAGTGGGCGGGGCCACGCCCCTAAAACAGTTTTAATTTTGAGGTACTTGCACTGGACCGATTTTTCTGAAACTTTGCACACATATTGAGCTGTCATGACTTTACAATTTCGTGATTAGAAAAGTGGGCAGTGCCGCGCCCATAAAAAATATCATTTTGAGGTACTTGCACTGGACCTATTTTTCTGAAACTTTGCACACATATTGAGCTGTTATGACTTTACAATTTCGTGACTAGAAAAGTGGGCAGTGCCACGCCCATACAAAAATTATAATTTTGAGGTACTTGTACTGGACCGATTCTTCTGAAACTTTGCACACATATTGAGTTGTCATGACTTAAACAATTCGTGATTAGAAAAGTGGGCAGTGCCACGCCCATACAAAAATTATATTTTTGAGGTACTTGTACTGGACCGATTCTTCTGAAACTTTGCACACATATTGAGTTGTCATGACTTAAACAATTCGTGATTAGAAAAGTGGGCAGTGAAGCGCCCATAAAAAAAAGTTATCATTTTCAGCTACTTGAACTTCACCCATTTTCTGAATCTTTGCACACATATTGAGTTTTAATGACTATGCAATTTCTTGATAAGAAAAGTGGGCAGTGCCACGCCCATTAAAAAAAAAAACAATAATTTTTAGCTTTTTGCACTTGATATTCAATTTAAATTCAGAATGCATTTTTATTTATTAAGGGGCGTAGCAACGCGCTTTGGGCTTTTCTAGTACTTAATAAAGTTGAAAGTATTTTCAACGTAATACTAATTTTAGATAATTGCCCTTACGAAAATTGTTTTCAATTAAAAAAATACAAAATAAAATTCACCGAGCACTGATTTGAAAATTTACCAGGTCAAAAAAAAAAAAAAAAAATACTAAAACCAGTGCTAAAATCACCGAGTTGACAACGTTGTTGATAGTCCAAGCGTAATTATTGATATTTTCCAAGAAACATTATTTGATATCAGTTCAAACAAAGTATCGTTTTTGATGAACTTCTTTTTATAAAATTAACTTCATAGCTATTGAAAGTATCTACTTTTCTAAACAGAATATTAAAATAAATGTTTGTAAAAGTTTAGCAGTAACTTGCTCTTTAAGTGATAAGCACTCTTTTGTTTTTTTGTAATAAAATTAGAATGTTTACTTTAATTGCAGTCTCATTAAATAATAACTATTTTGAAGGCAATTAAGGCTTAAACTGCTTTAAACCTAATAATTTCTATGGAAAGTTGTCCATCTTAACAAAATTGTGTGGTTGAACATAGTTCCACTCATTAATGCCACCATAAAATAAATCGTCAGCAAATTGTATATGAAATTGAATATTCAAGAGGGCGCAGCATTGAAAAATCCAATTTTCTGTTGCTGAAACATTTATCAAATGCTCTTATGCTTTAGCAAATTTATAATCGCCCTCCGTGGTAAAGTATCCTCTTAACAGTTGCTAGGGTTGCGTTTAAAAATAATATGGAATATTGTCAGAGCTGTTATGTGCTTTGAGATTTTGCTGTTGTAACCATTGACTAACCCTATAATTTAACAACAAATTTGTCATGTACAGAATTAACAATTAATTAATTGCTGGGATAAAGTGCCCCAGAAACCTTTTTTAAGCTGCTAATAAATATCAGTTACCATAAGTTATTGAAATTGTTGTTAGAATTAATTACTTGTTTTTCATTTAATGGGAAATTAAAATTAGTGCTTAAATGTCAAAAGAAGATATTTGTCAATCATTATATTTATTGATTTAGAGAAAGATTGATTTGAAGAAAAAAAATTATAAAAAGCTGTTAAAAAATAGAAGCATCAAAAGGAAGTGACACATGACAAACTTGTCCTTAAAATACACTTAAGACTGTCCTTAATAAGATTAAGATTTCAGCATCGATTTCAATGATAAATGTTATTATGAAATATATTTACAAAGATGTGTTGCTTAACATACTTTTTATTTACGCCTGATATAAGATGCATCAGCAACTTTATGTTTTCAAATCTACGAATTATATTGGTCATTATACGATCAAGAAGACAAGTTTTTTAAGTCAGTATGTTAAAAAATGTTAAGTCCTCTATGGCCGCCACTAAAAAATGACGTAAAATAATATATATAATATATGGATGAAATCTAGTAATAAATAACACAAGTCAACAGCAAAAAAAGGGTTTGATAACCACTATATAGATTTGATGCATCATGGATACCTAAGTACAAAAATGGTTAAATTTTTAAATTCTACGGTTAATTTTTTTTATTTGTTTTTTAAATTAAAGATTTTTTTAGACGCTGCTCCACATAATCAATAATAACTCGAAAACTGTTAGTCCAATGTTCTTAAAATAAACGTTGAAAAATTTAGATTTACATAGCCTTTAATCCGTTGATATATTGCGTTTTAATCGGATGAGTAGTTTCGGAGTTATAATAAAAAATTAAAGAAAAATATATATTTTTTACGTCAAAATAGCAATTTTTTTGTTTTTAAAAAATCATGAAAAATCTAAAACGGCAAAAATTTATTACTTTATCGCAAAGCCACATGTAATAACAACAAAACAAGATTTGGATCATAAAAATCGGTTGATTCCTTTCGAATTTATTCACAATTAAGTAATCTAGCTCATTTTCACAAAATTTAAGTTTTTTTGTTTGATATACATCAAATTGAGTAGTTAAAGTTCTTCTCCTAGAAAAATTGTTTGGAAAAAAACCTTTTCAACATGTTTCTAATTCTCAGAATTATAGAAAAACAAGTAAGAGCACTATATTCGGCTGTGCCGAATCTTTTATACCCAACACAAATTTGATGTACTTTTATGCTACAAAATTTATTATTTTGTTATTAACAGTAATGGCTATGGAATAATCTCTTTATACTAAAATATGTATCACTTTCTTTGTATAACTCTGATATGCAAATAAAACATTTTCGTTAATTCAGTCTTTCAATGAAAGTGGGCGTTAAAGTAAGCGTGTCAATATAGTTTCTGCTAATAAAAACAACTGAGATATTTTAATATAGTAATTTATTTTTCCACAACTTTGTCCATAAAGAAATTATATGAAGTTAGGGTAAAGCGTTATATGAGAGGTAGGCGTTAAAGTGGGGGTGTCACCTACATTTTCTGGCAAAACAATAACATTGACTAGAAGGATATCATTATCATACCTTTAATATTATCGGTGTTATGAGCTTTTAAATTTTATTAGCAGTAGATAACGTGAAAAGTGGGCGTAATAGTAGGCGTGTCGAAGTTGTTTCTGCTAATAAACACAACTTAGATATTACGTTAAAAAAATATTAGGGAATTTTAAGCAAAAACATCATCCGTTGCAGGTAGCCGTTACAGGTAGCAATTCAGAGTGCATGCACATTTATGAGCGTTTATAACTTTGCTATCGCAATCGTAAAAATTAAAAAACCTTTTGTTTATTAACTTTTATTTTAATTCTGAGAATCACCAACATGTCAGAAAGATTTTTCCTAAAAAATTTTTCTAGGAGAAATCATTATTTACTCAATTTGATGTATATCAAACAAAAAAATGAGCGAGATTACTTAATTGTAAATAAATTCAAAAGGAATTAACCGATTTTTATAATCAATATTTTATTTTGTTGCTATTTCATGTGGCTTTGCGATAAAGTAAGAAGTTTGAACAAGTTTTGCCGTTTTTGATTTTTCATTATTTTTTGAAAACAGAAAAAATTGCTATTTTGACGTAAAAAAATATATTTTTTCTTTAATTTTTTCGTTTTCGAGTTATTATTGATTATGGAGAGCAGCATCTAAAAGAATCTTGAATTAAAAAAAAAAATAAAAAAAACCTCTCCAACACATCAAAATTGCATAGTGATTTTAAAAGCATATTAAATTTTTGAAATTCTGTTGCCTTGTGTAATATAACCCATCAATATTGGTATCAAATGAAAGGTGTTGCTCTGTGCAATGCAGTAAGCTATGAATATATTAAGAATTAAATATTAAATTAAAATATATGTATAAATTCAAAATGAAGTGTAAAACAACTTGACGGGTAATATTTTTTCTTAACTTAATCAATGTAGGTATCAAATGAAAGGGCTTTACAAGTGAAATACACTCCTCTTAAAATTCAAAACCAAAAATGGCATCGGTAGTAATGAAGCTAAATGGTATATTTATGTTTATAATTGTAAAGGTATTATCAGCTTTGATAGGGCCGAATATGGCATTCTAAATTGATTTGTTTAGAATCTTCTTTACAATATTACAAAAACTCACCTCAATAAGGTGATCTAATGTGATTAATAATTTAAATAAAAAATTTTCATTTTATAAAATACTTGCTTTTTATATTTTTTTTTTAATTTCTTCAACAAAACTACAAAAAATAAATTTTTACAACTCGCAAATATTTAAAAAATTTTTTTTTTTTATTTTTTCTAAAAATTCTTTCCATCTAAAAGCCCTTGGAAATTCCTTGTTTATGAACAAAATATTCCCCCATAACGAACACTAAATCTAAACTCTGTTTTATAAAGGCAATTTAACCAACAACGTAATTACTCGCTACTAAATGGTTCTGTTCACATTCTTCTTGTAATTGCTTATTAAATCGTTTCCTGCAATTAATGAACAATTATGAAAACAACAATAACAATAACGAAAAGTTATAAGTGTTTGATTTAGAACTTCCTTTTCATAATTTTTGCAATTTCATTCGAATCGATAATAAGTTCTATTTTATGTTTATTGGTTTTACAGTAATTTGATTAATAAATTTAATATTATTTTCTCTCTCCGTTCCAGTCTTTGTATCGTTTCGTTTGCATGACTGCAACAGTCAGGTCTCAAATTAAACAGCGTGTATTTGTCGTAAATGTTCGAGATATATTGTGTGATATAATTTTTATTTATTTTTTGTTGTTGTAAGTATGGCGCGTTGTGACAGCCATATTTTAATTGTTTATGTACTTGTGTGTATAGTAAATTATGAAAAAATTATTAATATTTTAGTACAAAGCAAAATGCGCATATTGTATTTATGTATGTGTTAAAATCTACAAAAAATTATTGTTTAATAAATTATACATTTAATTGAATTGTTTTCTATATTTTTGGTGCTCATATGAACATACGAATACACATGCACACATGTATTAACTGTTAGTAGTGTTTCAGCATGGCAGTTTTGATCTGGTAAGTTCTATTCCTGTCTTATACTACATTTACACCTAAGCGAAATCGAGCAGATATGATTTAAAATCTTTATTAAAATCTAAACCGTTTATACCACTGTTTTTTGACATTTTGCAAGATTTCGTTTTCAAAACAATATATTTATTTAAAAGGTGGTCTGAGAGGCTCTCTATGCTCTACTTCTCCAAAATTCAAATTCCATATAAAAAATGTAAACAATAAAGTACTTGTGCAATTGCAACCACCTTATATATTAGATTGAATTTTTCTTGTGTGCAGCGTAGTAAATTTTAGTACAATTTAATAAAAACAACAGTTGCATCACGAAGTAGTACTAGATTTTAAGTAGATTTTACCAAAATCTAGTGGCAAAGTAGATTTCGTTTTGTATGGGAAATCTGGTAGATTTCGCTCAAAATCCCTTAAGTACTAGATTTTGTGTAGGTGTTAATGTAGTAGAACGGACAATTGTCTGTGTTATTTCGTTTGTTTATTATTTACCTTAACCTTAGAGTAAGAACGTTCGTGGATTCGTCGAGCAAATCTCTCTTATTGCTATATTTCTTACAATTTTATGCATCGATCACTTTGTGTAGCGTTAGTTGCTGAGTTGCTTTTTCTATGAACAGTTTTAATTTTATTTTATTAAAAACAATGAAAGAAAATGTCGTCGTCGAATTGACAATCGTTAGTTACAGGGATGGAAAATATGGATACTACTCTAGGGTTAATAGCTAGAAAACCAAACCTAACCTAGTTTTATCATCTTATCCTTCAGAGTGTATAATCAAGTACTTACTCTTCTTTTAATTGCCAACTTTACGAATTGGTTATTTACCACATCCAATATTCTTATGCACACAACACTCAGGAATTACATTTGAGTTTAATAAAAACAAAAATATTTTTTATTTTTGAATTTTTTATATTTAGAAGAAGTGTGGGAGTAAACAAATTTCATTCTTTATTTTTACGAAAACATGCATTGATAACAAATTACGTCCACTCGTTCATTTTTATTTTTTTAATAAAAAAAAAATAAATATTTGCATACATTGTGATAGTTATACGAGTATAGACTTGTAGAATAAATTTAAGCAACTTCATTTATGTAAATAAATTTTAAATGATTTTTATTGCTTGAACGTGATCACTATATTTTTATTTTATTGTTTTCTTGAATACAAAACTACAAGCAAACGAATATTTATATCAACAACAAAACAAACAGCATAGTCCGAAGAGAGGACATTGCATAAAAACAATCAATTTAATTTATTATCAAAAACAATAACATAGATAATATAAGAAATAAATTGCTTTTATTGAAAGATTTCTTCAGTAAAAGTTATTGGCGTTTTGTTTAACTTTAAACTGTTTTTGCCTGTAATTTAGGATGTATGCTTTGTACCCTTTCCCTTTGGTACCAAGGCTATATAGAGCTTTGTCATTTCATTTGTATATAGTGTAACGATTCTTTGTATTGATGTATTTGTTTGGGAACAAAAGTACCTACAACATCTGCTGTGCTCGTCGGATGGCTGGGGTAATAAAAAATGTTTCAAAACAAAAGAACAAATTAATAATATTAGAATAATATAACAAAAACAAAATTAATAAAATTAATAATTATTATAGTATAAAAGGAACTTATTAGTTATCCCTGAGAGCTCTGCGGCTTGGATTTAATTTGTGAAACTGCTATGCTATTAAAATAATTCGACCTCCATTGTCACACCAAAATTATATAAAAAATAAAATCCTTTTAATCTATCCCAAACTAATAAATTGATCTTTTTTATTAAAATAATCAAAATTATTCCACATATTTTATTAACAATTTTTTTAAGTTAAGTTAAGTTAATAATAAAAAAATTATATTTATTCTCGTCTCTTTATTGTCTGTCTGCGTGTGTATTAGCTATAGACTCCAAAACCGTAAAGCCGATCGGACTCAAACTTTGGCAAGTTCTTGGACACATTCCAGGGAGTGTTTATGGGTGGTAAAAAGTGGGTGGGGCTACGCCAATAAAAAAAAATTATAACTTTTATCTACTTGCACTAGATCGATTTTTCTGAAACTTTGCACACATTTTGAACTCTCATGATTATACAATTTCGTAATTAGACAAATGGGCAGTGCCACGCCCATAAAAAAGTTATAATTTGTAGCTTCGTGCACCTGGTATTCAATTAAAATTCAGAATGCAATTTTATTCATTAAGGGGCGTAGCAACGAGCGCCGGCCTTGGCTAGTATATAATTAAATGAAGTTTTAACTTTTCTAACTGGTAACAACTAAATTAAATTTTGTGATTTGTATTAACAATTTAGTGGACAGAGCAATATTAATAGATTTACATTTTTTCTTTGCTGTCGAAACTGAACAATGTAGAATAAAGGCATTAAAACAACATGATAATTTACTTACATCGGTGTTAATAAGAATACTAAATTGGCCACTAAGTACAACGACATCACCAAATGTAAATATAAATTAAAAATGCTTAACAGGTCAAAAAGCGAACGATATTACGTTACAGATAGTTATTACATTTTATTACTAAGTCAGTGGCGTAGTAAATAAATTATTAGAATAAGCAATGCATTAATAACTATATTTCAAACCATACTGCTCTCCTGAGGCAGGGTTTCAGTTAACAGGAAGCGGAGCAATCTTAGTATCTGGACTTGTATCGGGTGTCCCAACTAGAACGCAATTTTTAAATTTTAAATAAAACACAGATATTTAAAAAAAAAATCGTGAAAATTTATTATATCGTAAAGTAGACAGAATGAGGTTGTGTATGGAACAATATATCGTGCAGATGGCCGCCGCGGCTTTGCTGGCACACACGCGATCTTTTAATGAAATTTTCAAGGACCTTTTTGCATAAATGCTGCGGTATTTCATTAATGCAGCGTAAAATTTCCTCTTTTAAGACTTGAGTTGTCGTCGGCTTATTCGCGTAAACCATCGACTTCAAAAAACCCCAAAGAAAAATATCTAA
Organism: Phyto melanocephala; assembly: GCA_941918925.1. NCBI lineage: Eukaryota > Metazoa > Arthropoda > Insecta > Diptera > Rhinophoridae > Phyto > Phyto melanocephala. The sequence goes on from OW799235.1 coordinate 94,837,455, forward strand.
AGGTGTTAAATCACATGATCTAGGCGGCCAATTCTGGTCTCCAAAACGCGAAATAACACGACCGGGAAATGACTGATGCAGCAATTGAGTTGTTTCTCTGGCTGTATGACATGTGGCGCCATTTTTTTGAAACCATATGCCCTCCACATTCATTTCTTCAATTCTAGGCAAGAAAAAACTGGTTATCATTTCACGATACCGAACACCATTGACTGTTTGCGCTTGCCCTGCCTCATTTTCTTAAAAAAAGGTCCAATGATTCCTCCAGCCCAAAAACCACACCACACAGTGACACGTTGAGGATGCATTTGCTTCTCGTGAATCACTCGAGGATTTTCCTCACCCCAAATGCGAAAATTCTGCCTATTGACGAAGCCATCAAGATGGAAATGGGATGATCGCAATTTGCGAAGTGTAGCCGCAAAACTTTCACCATTTTAGTTAAACAATTTCACAATGAGAATGCGTTGTTCATTCGTGTAGCGCTCCATTTTTACTAACCTCGTACCTGCTACTAGCAAACAATAACAATTGTTCAAATGTCAAACAATGACACTTCGAATGGCGCCAAATTTAAAAATTGCGTTCTAGTTGGGACACCCGATATATGTACTTTTTAGTCTTCATAGGAACAACCCTAACATACCTATCAGTTCCAGGGTGAATCTCGGTTACTCTACCTAATAGCCATTTTGTTGGGAGTAAGTTAGACTTATTTAAAACTACCAAGTCTTCTTTCTTAAAATTTTGGTATTGCTTCTGCCATTTCGGTCTCTGTTGCAAAGACGTAAGATACTCAGCTGACCATAATTTCCAAAACCCTTGTACCATGTGTTGTAAAAACTTGTAATGCTTTAAACGATTTAATGGAGTAGATAAATGACTAGGCTCTGGAATGGCCGTAAGCGGAATGGTGTTAACGGATTAAGGTCATTATCAGATACAACACGAAATGGTCTATTGTTAAGTATAGCTTCTTTTTGGAGAATAACTTTGTATATTTCTTCAAACGATAGAAGTGTTCATCCCACAACTCGTTTTAGCTGTAGCTTCATCGATTTTCCTAAACTCCACCAAAATGTTGGGAAGACCCACGGGAGTTTGTTCCATTGTCTGTACAAAGTTTTAGACATCTTCTACGCCGTGATATAAACCGTTCAAAGGCGGCTGTAAAAGCTTCAGCGCTGAGATCGCTAACCAGTTCTAGATGAAGCGCTTTGATTGAGATGCAAATGAATAAGGCTATATAGGCCTTACATACTCATGGATGCTTGTAATTTGTTATTTTTATAGACAACGGTCCAGCAAAATCGCATCCAGAATTTAAAAATGGTCTATGCTATTGAATTCTTTTAGCTGGGAGATTAGCCATTAATTGTTGCGAAGTTTGTCGTTAAAGCATAAAGCAGCGCTTACCAGTAACCAGTATTGTTTCCATAGTATAGTAAACAATTCCGAACTTCTAGCATAAAGATAGACTTGATGTGCATCGTAAATTATTAGTTCAGCTACATGACATTTTGGTATTATGATTGGGTGATTGATGTTGAAAAATGTTGATACGGCCTCCGACGCACAGCAAACCGTCTTAGTCAATAAATGGAGAAAGTTTTATTAGTGGATGCCTTTTAAACAGCTGTCGATTTTCATTTAAAGCTTAAATAGATTTCGAAAAAAAATCATTCTGTAAATGAAGAAGTAGTTTAGTAGCTAGTTTAATAGACTTCATTCAGCAAATATGTGCTGACGTTTTAAATAATAATGAATACGCTACAAAGTTTTTTAAACCTTAATAAATATTGTACAACGATAAATTCAAATAGTGATTTTTACCCTTTTAATTACATTTTGATTATTTTAAGTGCAGACGTCTTGTTGTTTGAGTGTTATTTTAACATTTTGTATTTTTATAATAATATTGACAAATGAATAAATGTTAATGGTGTAAATTACAATTTAGTTTAACAAATTAACGATTTATTTGTATGAAGGATTTGATCCTTTAGTTTTGGCCGATACTAAATATACCCGTATATGCCTGAAAAAAATACGTTTTTTTTTTGGCTAAGAACTACAAAGAACGCTATTGTATTAAAAATGTTGTAGTTATATTGGCTTATTTAGCATTAAACATATGCATATTTTTTAATACTTAATTTTGAGTGTAAACAAATGCAGTATAAGTTCTTTAAATTTATGCAAAAAGGTCTTAGGTCAGAAGCTACAGTTTTCGTTTAATACCAAGGTTTACTAAATTATTGCTAAATGACCGCTTTTGCTAGACTTAGTTTATTGATGGCAAATAGAAGATTGTAAAAATATTAAATTAGAATTGTTGACCTCTTTTTAGTTGTTTATATGTTTTCTTGCAGATTTTGGTTTGATTGTAAAAATTTTATAAAATCCATTCAAAAACTCAAACTGCAATTTTTGGCTTGAGACGTTTTTGACGTCAAAGTATTGTGAAAATAAAATTCCATGTTATATAAATATTAACGATTAGCATTAGTAGTGGTTTTTAAATTTATCAGCCTTGAATGGTATTTACACGAATAAATAAAAACTCTCAGAGCGAATTAAATATTTTTCTAACACAACTGTTGTATATGATTTCCTTGGGTTAAGGCTTTGAATATTAATAGATTTTTTTTCACATTTTACAATAATGTATGTGTGTATGTATGCATGCTATTTTTTAGTTGATTTTCTAACAAAACAAAATGTATTGAAATTACAAATTCCCTAAAGGGTCTTGAGTGTTGAAGTATTCTGCTAACGAACAAAAAAAAAAAAAAACATTGCCAATGGCCTAAAATACATTTTAATTTGATGCAGAGCAACTATTGAAAATATGATTTTGATGCTTTTTAACAGAGATTCCACAAGTGACACGTAAAATAGTGAATTGCAAAAATTTAATAAATTTTTCAAAATAAAATTGTAGTTCAATGTTTGTAAAAACTGTACTACAAACTTTTAATTAAAACCAATAAACAGTGATTTATTCGGCCGTGTCGAATCATATATATCCTACACCATCATGTCAGAATTTCAAAATCGTCTTATTGTCAGTTTATATTTTTTAATGTGTTTGCTATAGACACCCTAAATATGTTGACTTTTCATGATGGGTTATTTACATACAAATATAACTATTTTGACAATTTAATTGGTAGTAATTAACAAAAGCAGAATTAAAATTATTAATTAGTTTAATTTATTTTGTGAGTTTTATAACCAGCTTCGAGTTAAGCTTTCATTTGCTGGCATTTGGAGGTCACTGCAACTCCATCTACGTTTGTTAATGGAAAATCTCTTTGTATAGCAGTGTAATCTTTTTCTCCAATCGAATATTTCAGCTTAAAATTACAATACTATTTTATAGCGTCAAGTGAGTCTTGTTTTTATTTTTGTTTTTTAAAAAACGAAATGTTTTCTAATTAAAAAAAAAAGGTTCAAAATTGAGAGATGAAAAACTTTGAAGTAAATATACAACGAAAAATAAAAACATAAAAACTTACGCAAATGGAACATTTAATAAATTCGCCAGAGGAGAGTACCATACATGTCGACACCTAAAACGCTAAACGCCATAGATAATGTATTAAAAATTTTACAGAGGAATAAGAAAACACTTTTAAATTGAAATCGTTATGACTTTTGTATAAAATTAAAAAAAAAATTATTTAATTTATACTTTGTTCTAGTATTCAAGCTTTAAGTCAGTTTTTTGAAACAATTATTGTTTTTTCTTATACAATATAATTTTATTATTTGTTTTTATATAAAAAATTTATTTCTTGTTTGTACAACATTTTAATAAAAAAAAAAGATCAAAGAAATTATTTAATACCCAGTGAAAAAAAATTGGAAGTTGTGCAAAAGGAATTACTTATAATTCAATTGTGTAAAAGCAATACATTCTAAATGACTCCCTAAATGCGAAACAATTTGTCATAACAGATTTGGTTAAAAATGATTGCAACAAAATATCAAAATGCATGAAAAATATCTTATACAATTCATGTTAAGAAAACAAATCTAACTCATGAAACATTGGATGCTTTTCACCAAAAATTCATGAGTTCTATGCACTTATTACAATGGAGTACAGTTTATTATTATTTGTGTTTATTACTTAACACATGATCTCCAATGACACGATATTGTTGTTCACCTAAATTTAATCACTTTGTCACTAGTTGAAGCTCTGCAAATTCAGTTTTTTGTCATATTTTTTAAAATTAATTTAATGTGATCTTTCTTTGTGGAACTAATTAAAAAAAACGAGTTTGAATTTTTGCTTAAGCAGCTAATACTGCTAAAAAATGCATGTCGTTTGTTGGCATAAAACTTTTTTTCTGTGAAATACATGTGCCAAGTCATCCGATAATATTTTAACTAGAATGCGCTATATTTTATTCTGACAAATCTGTGGCAACCTCGTATGTTAATTTTTAACAATTTTGAGTTAATAATGCCATATTTCTTGGTTTTAGACGGCCTTTACTTGATTTTAAAAATTTCTCAAATAAGATGGACCCATTCCGATTTTTTTTAGGTGGCATAACAACGTTTCTTCTATATCTATATTCAAAAAGCGTTCAGCACTTACGCAGTATGTTGACTTACGCGTGCTTAATGGCAAATTATTTAAATTTTTTAGAAATACCATGTTATTTCAGAACACATTTAAAAGTAATTTTCTAATAATTTTTCAGTTTACTATAAGAAGAATAATTACTTGTGTACAATCTATGTTGACATACGCTGCTTTATCTGCACACACATTTAGTCTTCGTATCACTTTGTTTATTTTAGTTGCTGCTGGAAAACATTCAGCGTCGGTTGAGTGTAGGGTTTGGGAACCGGGAATTCCCGCCCGGGAATGAACCACTTAGTATTCCCGGAAAAATTTTGCTCTTATTCCCGGGAAAACGGGAAATAAAAAATATGTAGTTATTAGGAAATATATTTAATTTTATTTTTAATTTCTTATCTCTTTTGGTAAACTTAAAGAATATTTGAATAAATAGTAAGGTTTTTAATTTGTTAGCGTTTTTTGTTTGTTATATGTTTTGTAAAACCAGCAGTAGTTTCCGTGGTTCATTTTTATAAATATAATCGTATGTACAAATTGTTTTTAAAAGTGGTCACAGAATTTGTAAGTATAATTTTTTTTATTTATGATTGAATTTTTCTAATAATACTTTTTTATAAAATTCACTCTGTTTAGAAGCAAAATGTCTGAAGTTTGGAAATATTTTCAAAAAGTAGACAACGCAGCACAATGTAATATTTTCCCAAAAAGGTTAATGTCCAAGGGCGGTAGTACTAGTGGCCTCATACGGCACCTTCTTTTGGTTCATAAAATACAATTTTAAAACGATTCTTCAACACGTGCACCAAGTAAAAAAATAATTCCACCATTAAAAGTTTTTTAGTCACCCAAACATTACCAGAAATTGTTTCAAAATTGGCAGCAGTCGATGGAATATCTATTCGAACAATTACACAAAGTTCTTTTATTAGTTAAAATTTTTTCAGTAAAAATATGACATTACCAAAATTAAACTGATGTTAAAAACATAGTAATGAAATATTACAACGCCGTTAAAAATATGATGGTGAAAACAATATCGAGTCAAATTTGTGACAATTTGTGGTTTGCTCTTGTATTAGACGAGTGGAGTAGTGTTGCCCAAAAATAGTATCTGTTTACATGGCAATAATTATTTTTATAATTTGGGTTAAGTTTATATTTCCGGAAGATGTAATGCTGACACAATAAGGACTCTAATGGAAAATAAACTACTACTAAAACAATGAGTTATTAACCAAACCGTGATGTTAAAGTTAACAAACATTATTTATTTTAAAAGAAATATTATTTTCGGGAATCCCGGGAATTCCCGGGAAGACGATTTTTTAATTCCCGTTTCCCGGGAAAGTAAAAAGACCGGGAAATCCCAAACCCTAGTTGAGTGTCAAATAACAATTTTGAAATACACAAACAAATTTTACATATGGATATAAATTTACCAATATCAAGTCAGGTGTAAAAAAACATGCTGTGCCTAAGCTGCTTTAGTTAGGCCATTGGCACTTTATGTTACGCTATGTACATATATATTTACATACATTTGCATGTTTTTCATGTTCATTCATTTTTTGAAAACAAAAACTAACTTTTAATGCAGAAAAGAAATTTTTTAATGTTTTTTTTTGCCATAGATTCATATTTTTTTTGTGAGTTTTTGTTGACCATCCAAAGTATTTTTGGTCTGTTAACTGCAGATGGTAAACATTTCTAAGCGTACATGACATATTTAGGAGAAAAATGTTTTTTGTTTAGTAAATTGCATTTTGTTAAATCTTGGCAAGGAGTTAGATGAACTTTTGTAGAAATTGTTAGAGCAATTTTGTGACCACAATGAAACTTTCAATGGTTAAAGTAATTTAATAGATTTTTAAATACCTTTTTTGTTGATGAAATGTCTTTAATTTGTTTTAGGCGGCTTTTTTTAAAGTTTAAATTTAAATCATTGACTGCTTTTGAAACTTAGCATATGATCGGTTGGGTGCGTATTTCATTCACTGCTAATAAAATTAAAAAAATTGCAATAGTTTTGTTAAAATACTAAATAAAAGATGACTATATGAAACAGCTTTCAATTATGTACGTTTTTTATAATTTAGTTCTATAGTTGTAGCTAAAGAGTTTGCTTTAACGAGCTCATACATCAAATTGAAATTTTATTTTGCAAAATGTCATCATCAAGAAATCAAATAAGGCATATTTAGGCAGCGCAGTAATGGAACGGTTAATTTGCCGTGATGTTCTCTAACATGCATAATTGCCATTGGTTGGGATAACTCTTTCACCGGTATGAATTTGCAACAATAATTTGAAGCACGTCAATGGAAATGAAATGGTGGGGGTGTATTCATTTTATCATTCCGTTTTTAACACGTCGAAATACCTAATTTAAACACCATAAGTATAAATTTTTTATTTTAGGACGATCTGGCTATGTCCGTCCGTCTGTTGAAAACACGGTAGAGCTCGAACTATAAAAGCTAGGGGGCTCAAATTTTGCCCGAATCTTTCTTATAGACAAGGTTTGTTTGGCATTGAAAATAAGCTAAATCGGAATATTAGAAAGAGAGTTATAGCTCGTAATACAAGAGTAGGTCGAAAGAACCGTGTCTTTCGAACATCGAATAAAATGCAATTGTGTCAGAACGCATTAACGTAGAGCCATGCAAATTCAAAAGTACATTTCTGAGTAAAAAAATATCTTTTCCTGAAAATCGCTTAAATCTATGCATTAAGAAAGGAGCTATAGATCAAAATGTACGAAAATTTATACCGCGCAGTGTATTTTTCGGTGTATTTAAAATTTAAAACCTAATGAAACTGACAAAATTAGATGTACAACTCTGAAATTTTGCAAACAATGCTTTTTGGTCAAAGACTTTGTACTAACGGAAAATAAATGTGACACGCCCATTTTAACGGCCACCTCCTATATAACGCTATGTCTCAATCTCATATAATTTTTATATGGAAAACAATTTTTCTCTAATGGATTACCCGAGTTGAATTCAAGCATTAATTATACAATTTTAAAAGAAGGAGGTGACATGCTCACACAAAGCTAAAATTATTTTTTAACTACCTCTGGTTAACAAATTATACTCTTCAGTTTCCGTTGTTTAAAAAAAAGAGTCATTAGTATCATTTCTAATGTAGAAATTCTTAATGTCTCATTGTAAGACTAAATTTAAGTAAATAAATTCGAATAAATCGAAGTTACACAAAGAAAGTAAAGCATATTTTAGCGATTACTCTTAATAACAATAAAATAAATTTCGTTCTATAAAAGCACACCAAGTGGCTATAAAAAATTCGGCACTTCCGAATATAATGTTTCTAGGGGAAGAAACTGAATGTTTTTAAGGGAATTTGAATAAATTAACTATTTAAATTTTAACAAAATTAATTTAATTATTTTTTTGCCCCCTCAGAAAATAGTTTTTAAGTTTTTGCTACCCTTAGAAAAAGTTTGAATTTGCGCAATTCATTACATATTTCCGGTATTAAAAAGATAGTCTAATGTGTCATAATGTTCAAAGATTTCACAATGGTATACGAGTATTTTTTTATACCCTTTGCAAGAGAGTGTAAAAGGATATATGGAATTTTGTCGTTCCATATGTAACTTCTGCAATATTCATTTTAGATTCTATTAAGTATATCTATATATATAAAAGAGTAGCGTGACTGACTGACTGATTCATCATCGCACAGCCCAAACACAAAGAGCTAGTGACATGAAATTTAGACAATCAGTTCCTCTTTCAATGTATAGCTCCACTAAGAAGGGATTTTTGGAAATTCGTACTTTAAGGGGGTAAAAAAAGGGTAAAAACGGGTAAAATCGGTAATATATTATAAATCCTTGTAGATAGAGATATTGCGTTAAGCTAAGTTTTTCGATAAGTGTATATGTTGAAAGCAACTTTTTGAAGCCACCATGTATACTTCTGATCCTTATATGGTATTTGTTAATCAGATATTCTTTCAAAAGTTTTGCTAATGAAAATTAGTTCATTGGGTATACTACAAGCTGAGATGGGAGCGAAAGAACATGATTGCCCCTATAACCCAAACAAAGTCAGATTTTGCAGCTGAACTGCTTGCAATGTTTGTTACGCATATATAAAATGTGTACCTTTAGCAAAATTTACAGTAAATCTTGGCTTAATGGATAAATAACCGACAAATAAATCGGCGAAAAAAAGTTTTGCAAAAATAAAAATTAATTAGAAAGTTTAATTATCGACATCTTAAATAAGTTTTGGTCCAACTTGCACCATATAATTGTCAGTTATGGTCATTACAAGATTGTACAAACTGTGTGACGGGTATATAAGATTCACAACAGCCGAATATAGCGCTGGTACATGTTCAAACAAAAATTGTCCTAAATATTTCTGTGCACGGTATGTTCACTGTGCCGTCATACTCATTAGCACACCTACGCTGACCAGATAAGATAATATCTTTTGGAAAATGCTGCCGCTTATAGCCGTCTTCAGCACTTATGCCAGCTTATGGCGAATATTTTTTACAAACCGCCGCTACCCTGCAGATTGGACTACATGGTCCGTTTTAGCTAAATGGGTTATTTACAACATGGTCCTTTGTAATGCAGTTATGGACCATATCATTTTTAAAAAAGAGATTGTAGTTAAACGACAAATGTTTGCATTTTAACGATTACATAAATTGTTGTTAAGACGTGTATAATGAATGTGTAGGCGCTCCATCGAGTAGTGACAAAGAGTAGTTTTGAGACTACTCCGATGGGTTACACAGTCCAGCCCTAGAAAATCGTAATGTTAAATCGATCACGTTTTCTCCATACATTTGGGTGATGCTTGGAGTAGTCCTAGTCCATTACGGAGTATACTTTAGATGCGTGTATGGACTAGTCGCGTTATCTGCAAAGTATCGACAATAGTTGTTTGTGCAGGAGCCAAATTACGGCATTCGATCACGATCGAAATTTTACTCGAACAATTGAGTTCGCTGTGCTTTTAGGTAAATAGAGATTATAATAAGAATTTTCAAATTCACGTTCGAATACCGTAATTTGACCCCCAGGTCTCTGTCGATCTGCTTCCAGTTTTTATTTATTTTTTGCACTCTGCATTGTATCGACAATAGTTGTTTGTGCATGTCTCTGTCAATCTGCTTGTAGTTTTTATTTAGTTTTCGCACAAAACATTTAAAGAAATTATTTTTTTTTATGTATTAGTACAAGCCATAATCCCCAAAATGAGCTTTTTAAATAAATCAGCTATAATGAATAGCATATAGTGTTTCCTTAAATTTACAGCAAATATTTATTCAGTTGATTTATATTTGAAAAAAAAAACACTTTGATATAAGATATTGTTTGCATCAGCTTTCAATTTATAATCGAATTTAGGACACCTTGTACACAGTCTAATTGTAAATGGATATCTGAAATTTTCAATAAGCTAAAAAGGAAAATATACACTCATTTGTGTTTTAAATAAATAGAAATTTGATGTTGCTCTAACATTAGTTGTATTTTCTTAAAATTCTCCAATTCTAATTGCCAAATTAATTTAAATTGTTATAATTAATTATGAAGGCAAAAATAAAATCGAGGGTTTCTTACTAATGATGCTTCCACTGTATCAAATTCTCTATTGTAAGCGTTGAAAAGATTTTAAAATTATAGCACGCCATTAAGGCTCTTAACACTGACTTACCAAAAAATGGATAATTATTGGTGTAAGACCACACCTAGTGCGTGAACAAGTGTATAATTACATTACATTACACCTTAAAATGCTAATTAAATCGTTATTCACAAAAATTTTTAAAAAAGTTAACTTTCCACAAATGATTTTTCCAACAACAATAATGTGTTTAATTAGGATTTTTGCAAATTGAATATTTGTAATTTAAGAACCTTAATTTAATCCTGGAACTTTTACATAAATAAGTTTGTTCAAAGGATACAAACATAAAGGATATAAATTCAATTAAGAACTCAAATTCTACTGTAGTATTCGTGCTATTTTTGTATGTGTTAACTGTCTTGAATGCTTGTCGTTGGTAATTTCCATTAATACATTTTGTATAACAATTAAATTTCACATGTTTTTTAAGGGAAGTATTGGATTTCTACAAGGACGGCAAATAGAAATTTTTTTTCAGAATCAAAAGATTATTTTCTTAATATTTCTTTGCTTCCAAATTTAAAAATATATATTTTTTTGCTCAATTATTTTGTTGATTTTTTTTAATTTGCTAAATATTTACTTCTATGAAAAATTGTTTTAAAAAACTTTCTGTAACTCTACAGATGAATGATGTTATTAACTTTAAAATTCCTGGTTTTATATTCCCCTGACGATTAATATTAATATTTGACGTTCAACAATACAACATACAATCAATATAACAGAAATTGTGTTCACAAGTAAAAACTGTGGTGGGGATTGTGAATTCAACAATGATTATTAGAGCGATCAACCGTACAAGCAAAAAAGTTCGCTCTACACCTTCAAATAAAGGGAGGACCATTTAAAAGTTTAAATTTAAAAATGCTACAAACTATAAACAGTTTGAAATTTTTCAAAATTTTTTTTTGTTGTGAAATACAATTGATCCAGTTCTAAATGAAATGCTGTTTCATTCATATTGCTGCTGCGGCTGGCCTCCATTCGATCACGACAATGGCATCAACAATGTCGGTCTTTAAATGCTCAATTGTCTCAGGTTTGTCTGCAAAAAACTTGCCTTTAATGGTGGTCAACAGGAAATAGTCCAACAGTGTAAAATCACAGCTTCTTGGCCATCAAACGTTGTACGTTATAAACCGATATGCTGTTGAAACCAAATCTTCACATCAATACCATGAAGAGCGGGTACAAGGAAGTCGGTCATCATGATGCGATAGCTGTTTCTATTGACAGTTATGGCTGCGCCGCACAGTGAGACAGCTCTAAAGTAACAGCGGCAAAAAATAGTTTTTGGCGTGTCGTCCAATTTGGATGAAATATTACACAGTATATTAACAGATATATGAGTAACAATTCCCTGAAACTTGAGATTCATAACTTCATTACTTTTTGGTCTAGAGCAAGTCAAAGTTGAGGTATGCTAACGCGCTTGAAATATGTTGGTTCAATATGTAATATTCAAAAGCTTATCAATAAAAAAATACATAATAAATATAACCTTAAAGTATTTTTTTAATTAATTTAGTTGTTGTAGAATGAGTAGATAAAAAAATAAATTTAAAAAAAGAAACACAAAAAAAAATTTCTTTACAACAGAATTGTGGTGTAAAAATTTAACATTTTGCATTTTCACTGGACTAGGAAATATTGAGCAGCCCCTCGCCCTAGGTGCAGACTTATATCAAATGAAAGATTGAAGTCTCAGCTTTCATTTAAAGTAGAGGACATATAGCAAAAGTTTGCAAAAGTACTTTAAACATACAAAAAACTACAAAAAATACACAACGTGCACATTTTGTCGCTATACGTACTTATGTATGTACTTAAGTACATAAGTATGTTAGCATGCAATAGCATGTTTACAAATTTTTAATTTTTTTTTTTAATTGTTTGTTTGATATTTTATATTGTGCTCACAAACTTTTTAAAAACAAACTGTAAAAAAATATTACATTGTTGTTGTTTTAAATATTATTGATCAACAAACGGTAATTGCAATTACATATGTATATGTATGTTTAATTCACAATCTACATATTTGAGAGTGCAAGTTTATACAAGTTTATATAAAGTGTTAAAAAAAGTTTACAAGGTCATGGATAATTCAATAATTTTTTATAGTGCAATTTCTGATATTTGGATCGATAGCAATAAAGATATTGAAAAAATTAGAATACCATGATGATATTAAAAAATTATTGATAGAATGAAAAAAATTGTTCTTTTTTATTGCATTTTAATGGGAAGTGGGTGTAAGAGTGGGCGTGTTATTGTAATTTTTGCATGAAACATTTTAAATTATATAAATAATAATAATATCAAATTTGAAGATTGTACCTAAAATATTTTAGAAAATATGGCACTTTTTATGTTGAGGTTGTATGGGGGGTGGGCGAATTTTCTTAATTTTTTTTTTTAAACTGGAATTGTCTCAAAAGTAACCTGTGCAAAATTTCAGAACTCTGCAATTACTCCTTGTATTTAATGCCGGCGTTGTCTCACTGTGCGCCGAACTCATTTTAAAAGAATGAACTCGTAATGGGAGCTTGGCTTCTGTAAGATCACGTTTAGGTTTTTCGAACCCAAAATGCGGAAATTTTGCTTATTAACGTACCAACTAAGATAAAAATGAGCTTCATCCGTAAAGATGATTTTGTATACGACATTTTCGTACAATTTGTGACCAATTGTCTCTATTGTGAAAACAAATTCCCAATAAAACTCAACGTGGCTCAAGCCTAAATCGATTCATAAGTATTTCGAGATTCAAAACAACCGCTGGTTCAAATTTAAACTGATAGTTGGCCCACCCTTTATATACAATATTTTTAAAATACATTTTCAAAGATCATAGGGTTCGCTTTTGTGCATTTTCTATGTCTTCGGCAAATACAGTCGGGATTTGAAGTCATAAAATTTGTTTTGAATTGAAAAAGTATCTTCTAAAATACTATAGATGTAAAATAGTTCAAATAGTGCCCCAATTTTACTAGAAAAAAAAAAAAAATAATAATAAAACAGAAACTTAAAAATTTTTTGTAGTTTTTTTGGTTACTCTTTAACGATAACTGTACAACTTGTAGGCAAGGGAAAAAAAATAATGGGCCAATTCAAAGTAGACTCTCATATTGTACTATGTCATATAATTCATATTAATATTACTAGTGACTTTGAACACCTTTTGTTAACAAATTATGTATTTAATACAAGAAAGAAGACAAAGAGATGACGCTGTTAAAAATTGTATGTATACAAGAAAGAAGAAAATAGAAAATATTCTCTCTGAGAGGTGAGAAGCGAAGAAATTCTCTCTGAGAGACAGTATGGTTAAAAGTATAACATAAACAACAGCGTTGTCAACTTTAAAATTTCAAAAAGCACCTAAACCCCTAAAAAAGCGCGTAATTTTCATAAAAAATCACTGAGTTTAAAATGTGTACAAATTTAACTTTAAATTTGCTAATATAATCATTACTTAAAAAAAATTAAAGCTTTTAGATGCTAGTTGCCCCCTAAAATAAATTATTTTACAAATGGCAATAAGACTGGAGTTTTGATTGATATCGATAATCGAAATACAAGTCTAAAGATATTCTGTTCTTTATATTATTAGGCCAAAACATCCAAATGTACTATCAATGCAAATATTAACCTTATCAGGGTGTCAATTTGTGCTCTAAAAAATTTTAAAATGAAAAGTATTTGCATATTAATTTCTCTTTTTTTATTTTCACCAAGGTTTGATCAACTTGAAACTTGACTTACAAAATAAATTCTCGTAACAATTTCATTTTATAAAAAGTAGGTTGTTTATGTCTCATAAACCATACAGGATATTAACAAACCAGTATCGGAAATAAGTTACAATTAATAATAAACAAGCAAAACACTCAAATAACAGAAACATTGTATACTATCAATCCTTATAATCTTCTTAATTATTAGTTTTAGTATCATAAGCTGAAAGTATTATGAACATAATATCATTTTACAATGAGTAAATATTTTTTAGCTTTGTTAAGATACAAAATACGTAAGGGTAATTAAAGATATTTACCCTTAAAAAAATTGTTTTCAATTAAAAAAATTATTTTCAAATTTAGTATTTGGTGTCACCGAAATAAAAATAAAAGCACTAAAAACTTTAAAAAAAATCACCAAGCACTAACTCGCAATTTTTTCGCTTCCAAAATGTTAAAAATCACCAAAAACGGTGATAAAATCACCGAGTTGACAACGCTGATAAACAATTTCTTATACATAGGAAACAAATGTGTAGTCATATTATTTTTTTTGTATGGAAATTACTAACAAAAATTTTAAGCATGCATAAAATAATATGAAATAGTACAAATACGACTGATATGCAACCACTTTGAATTGGCCCAATATCTTTAAGAAATTTAATTTGAAGAATTTTGGATATTATTATTATACTCTTCACGGAAGTTTGTCATTCTGCCATTTTGCAATAAACGAAAAAATGCAGGGAATTTTTTGAAGTTGTAAGCCGCTTTTTATAATTTTTCCCTAAAGGTAAAAGTATCTTCTTCTCGTTGGTGATACTGGCGACCAAAGGGGTAAAAGGTAAATTTTGCAAATTTTTAAATTTTTATTTCTTTAAAAATTTGCATGTGATGCAATATTTATTTATTGAAGTTTAAGTGTCAAGTTTAAGTGAAAAATAAAATACATGCTAAAAGCTTGGTTTTTTTGAATGTTTTTGCAGTTTTTTCAGAATATTTTATTTAAAAAATCAGCAAACTGTAGAGCAAAACTTTAAGATATCTAATTTTATCAGTCCTGATTGTACCCAATATAGTATACACATTACGTACATATGTTAATACATAATTTAAAATAGAAATACATTTTTATAAAAACTATTTTTAGAAATATATTTGTAACCAGGGTACACTTATACAAGGTGGCAGTGCCAGCCCAGCTGACTATTTTTTTGTGTTCTGGAGTATGTCAAACTACATATTCAAAAAAATGTTTTCAACTCCGGAAATTGTCAAACTCCATACATAAAAAAGAGAGACAACAATTGCTCTCCTTTACGCTATCACCTTAAGTAATTACACCATATTTGTAACTGCCAAAAACATTACTAATTATTTTAATGTTTTTTAAAAACATTTGCCATTAATATTAGAATTCATCGCATTAAATTTTCAAAATATTTTTTCATTGAACGAACAGAAAGAGAAAAACAATGTAATCCTTTTAACAAAATATTTGTTCTCGAAATGAATGTCTGCATAAAATATTGTATGAAATAGATCAAGTGTAAGTAAGTAAAGAAACTATTCGATGGTAATGTAATGGAAAACATTATTTCAACGCTTCACAAGTTTTAATAGTGAATTTACGAAAACAAAGTCGCATTAGTTGTCGAGATAATTGTGTGTGAAATTAGGAAAGCACAAGGTATGAGTATTAACATCGTATGAGAAACATATTTTTGTTCTGTATTTACTTTCTTTTTGGGGAATTTGTGAAATGTGGCAAATTAAAACTATTATATTAAAAGTACCCATAAACACATACTGACATATGTACTGGATAAACAAAAAAGAAACTAAGGAGTGGTGAAAGAGGACTTTAGTACATACATTCGTTTGGTTTCTTAAAAGTTTTTAAATTAAATTTTGTTCTTTTTATTAAAAAACATGGAATAAAATAGGCCCGATTGTTCTTTTGTGACTATTTTAATCAAAACCTCAAATCTGTAAGCAGTAAAATAATACATAAAAATTTTAAAAAAATTAACATACATGTAAAAAAACTTTAAACTAATTCATTACTAGACTTTAATACATTTGCCGATTTTTGTTTATAAAACAATATGTGAAATTATTTGGTGAATACACAAGGTAAGAAGGGCTCCTTGTAATAAGGAAATATTTTATTTTTATTTACTTATTAAAGTCATAAGAACAGTATTCGTTAAAGACAAATGACAAATCAAATATATTAATACATATAGTTATATAAATTACTAGCCGCCCGGTACGTGTTTCGCTACGTATCAAGTGAAATAATAAAAAATTTAATTAGAACATCAAATTCATTTATTCATTAAAAAAAAAACAATATTGTTTTAATTGCTAGCTATTTTCAAACTTAATTTGTTTGGGGTTCATGCATTAGGTCCGAAGATACAGAATTACCGATTTTATCTGTTTTTAATCCTTCCCCCTCAAAAACACCAAATTAAACAAAAAATTCGATATTACATTTGAGACTATTTTAGGGGAAGAAAAATGCAGTTTAAATATTTTTGTTTCGCTCATCCTTTTTATAGATAACTGAAATTAAAAAAAAAAAACGTACCAAAATTATTTTTTCCCCAGTTTTTTTGGTCCTTTTTAAATTTTTGTGATATCTTTATTTAGTACGGAGATACTGAGTTGCCGATTTTACCCGCAGGATTTTGCAGGAGCTCTAACCTGCATTTAAGAGCATTTTAGGGGAAGAAAAATTTTGTTTAAATATTTTTGTTCCGCTCATCCTTTTTGCAGATAACTGAAATTGAGAAAAAGTACCAAAATTATTTTTTTACCCATTTTATCACCTTTGAACACCAAAATTCAAAAAACTACCATTAGCCTTCTAGCATTATGTCCGAAGATACAATATTACTGATTTTCCCCGTTTTTAGCCCTTTTCCCCCTAAATTCCAAACTTTCGAATAAGTACAAAAATTCATTATAAATTGTTTTAAAGAGAGTAAAACTACGTTTTTAGTTTCCTAAGTTTAGAGGGATAGCAACCTCTCAAAGATAAATGCTGTTCAAAAAAGTACAAAAAATCGGTTTTTCCCCCTTTTATCCCCTTAAAACTCAAAATTTTCAATAACTACCAGACACCTATCCAATTATTTTTAACAGGCTCTTTGGTGCTTTCTGAATATTTGTGATAACTTTACTTATTAAGCCCGGAGATACTGAGTTACCGATTTTACTAGTACTTTATTTTTAAATATGTCTTTTCTTCACCTATCAAATGACATTTATTTTCATTTTCATATTCTTTTATAAAAAATAAAATAAAAACCCACAGAAAGCTATTTGTATTTGCCTTAAGGGTGTCTGAGTAAGCAACTGTTTTACGCAGATTTTAGTAAGGCGGCGTGATTGGCACTTACTTTTATGAAGATATGGCCAAAAAAACAACGACTGTGAATAGAGATGGGTTTAGACCTGGGTATTTACCCAACGCTGGGTATTTACCCATTTTCATACCCGGGTATTTATTTAATTTCGGGTAAATACTCATTTGAATAACAAATACTCGTTGTTACGTAGAGTAACAGAAATGTGAACATTTTCAAATTTATTTTGAACATATTTCATTTAAGTGTATTTCTTGATGCGTTATGGTTAGTTAAGGTAGTTTTGACTGCATAAAACACAACAATGATTCTTAATAAAAACCGCTAATCAGCGTGCTTATGGGAATTCAATGTAATGAGTGGGATCGATGGCAACAACAATGCTGAAGCAACTAGAAAGATTAAAATTTCGAAACAGAAGCTTGAGCCTCAGGTGCATAGTAAGAATTCGGTTCATTCATTCTTAAATATTTGTTCCCTGCTAGCTGTTTAAATGAAATTTCTCTAGTAACTTGGTGGAGAGGAATTCGTGGAAGCAAGCAATTAAGCAAATTAGCTGCTCGAATTTTAATAGCTCCCTGCTACTGAACGTTCCTTTAGCACTCACAGTTTCATTCACTAAAAAAAACCGTTTAACAACACAAAGAGCAGGAGCACCTTCAGCACAAAGCACGCACTCCACTCAATTTGAAAATGCCATAAATTCTTCACTAGAAGGTACTCAAGGCTATATCCCTTCATCTTCAACAGGAATCACCCACTCTACTCGATATGAGTTTTTATCGGATACGGACAGCGACAGCGATAATGATTAAATTTAAAAATTATTTCATTTGTTATTAAAAACTTTAATTCATAATAAAAAATTAAATTCTTTAAATTTATTTAAATTTTTCTTTATTATGATTTATACCCACATTTTGGGTAAATACCCAGGTGCTTAGGTTAATACCCAGGTATTTACATTTAAATACCCAATTTACCATTTGGGTATTTACCCTTGTCCCATCACTAACTTTGAATGGCATTCGTTACAGGAAGATTATAACGGAGTTCTTGTAGCATCAACTTGAGGGCGTGAATCTGAATGGCATAATGTCAACTGACCACAAAAATCATGCAATTCAACGCAATGCTCTTTTTGAGATTTTTTGAAATCTCGGGTTTATGCGAATAAACCAAAAACAAAGAACTAACGTGCCATCATTGAGATACAGCCACATCTCTGTGAAAAAGTCATTGAAATTTTCTTGATAGGAGTTTTAAACTTTTATTAAAGTCGTGGGTCTATTTCACGGAAGTTTTATTCTTCATTATAATCTACTAAAAAATCACAACGATCTCAAAAAATAACTGTTTTTATTAAAAAAAAAAAAAATTTTAAATATTTCGATAACTAAGATACATTTTTTATCATCTTGAGAATAAATACGATAAAAAATACTTTAAGTTCCGTATTCGTATAGTTGAGATTGAAGTATAGAATTTTGGAATAAGAATATATATATTCCTGCAATAGAAATTCTATAACCACAAAATTAATGTTCGATTACGAAATCTAAACCATTCGATTGGCAAATAGTTTTCTATTCGGAAAAACAATTACAAAATTCGAGGGGGGTGGAAGGCGAACCTTTTTCGCCGATACGTTCTATTGTTCATGGAAAGGTGTGCCACACAAACTAATACTTATGTACACATATTAGCATAATTATGAAATGATAGTGGTTTCGTACATTATAGCGTCTAATAATCCTGATAATAAAAAAAATAACACTTTTCCGTTATCAGTTTTATACAGTTCATATTTTGTGAAAACTTTCAGCACTAACATTGAGGTTAGAGAAAAATTAATCTACAAAAATAAAAAAACAACGTAAAGAATTAATGATGTAAAGGGTGTGGGCTGATAACTAGCAAAATATTTTTCATAAGCGACAATTTATGTGGTAAAAATCTACTATTATCATACACAAACATACACACACAAACACACACACACACACACATGATAAAACGTAAACTTTGATTATAAATTACATTTAATACGTTTGGGTATTCGCAGGAGTTTGACGACTAATATGAGCAACAACAAATTAAGGGCCAGTGGTTTTAAGTACTTTATTAACCTTTATGGCATCCATATTTTCATATCACATGTAAGCTTACATCAATATTTTCCTCATTTTTTTTTTAACAGGAAACAAATTAAAACAAGCATCAAAATAAAGTGAGTGGTTAATAAAACCTTATTCTGAGGATCGTAAAATTACTATGAAAATGACTGACAAATTCTTTATATAAATTTGCAAGTTCTCTTATAAAAGGACTTAATTTAGTTTATTAAATTTCCTATAAAAAGATAACCTATGCACACAGAACATTTTTAAACAGCAGGGCTAAAGGAATATATCTGTGGGCATATGTCACTTTTTTGCTCTTTTGAGTTAATCATTGCATTAGATTTGTTTTCTTGCTCTATTTCATTATGGTAAAACAGCTAAAGTCATACTTAACCCAGAACAGCTTCATAAATAAAATGCTGGCCAATGTCACTATGAAAGCACATATAAAAGTTAAAGTCCAATTCCAATTTGCTCAAAAGTAAATATTTTGACATTGGCCCTTTTAGCTCCAAGCCACAGATATATTGTGATAGTAACAATATTCTGAAGGTTTCTATAAAACGTATGGTTAAAATTTATAGTTTAATTTGTTTGTATTTATAATTTTGTTCGGGTGTATATGAATTCTACTGGTTACATTGAGTATCAAATTTTTTTATTTTTATTTAGCCTTGGAAAATTTGGCTGATTTTATTGTCAGGAAAAATATTGTAAATCAAAAATTTTTCATTATTAATTAAAGAAAATCATGTTGAGTTGGTCATAAGGAAAGTTTTTGTTCTGAAATTATTACTTATGTACAGGGTTCACTTATACAAGGTGGCGGTGCCAGCCCAGCTGACAATTTTTTTGTGTTCTGGAGTATGTCAAACTACATATGAAAAAAATGATTTCAACTCCGGAAATTGTCAAACTTCATACAAAAAAAAAGAGAGCCGAAAATTGCTCTCCTTTACGCTATCACCTTATGTAATTACACCATGCTTATGTATATGTTTAGTGTGGTGATATAATCAACTGAGAGAATAGAAAAATTGAAGAGATTTTTATTTAAAGAAATATTTTGATGCATTTCCATTCAAGTTCAATTGGTACAACCAGCAGCTAATTGAAGAAAACCAAATTATTTTCGGCTGAAGAGTTCTTCTTCATAATTAAAAATTTTGTTTTTCCTTTTCACACGAAGATATGTTAAATTAATTGCTTAATTTGATCGGATCGTGACTGCCTGAATACAATTTCATAATGCTAAGGTGGCCATGAGAATCAAAACTTAGACACGATTAAAATTTTAATTTAAATATTGTTTAGTTTCAATTTCATAATGCTAAGGTGGCCATGAGAATCAAAACTTAGACACGATTAAAATTTTAATTTAAATATTGTTTAGTTTTAAACCTTTATTATTTTGGTTTGTTTCAGCGGAATACAGATTATTATTCTAATTTTTTTGTTATTTAAATTAACAGATTTCTGCGTGAATAAAATTGTTTAATCATTTTGACTAGAGTTGTTTATGAAAAAGTTGTATTGTTCAATTTATTCTAATGGCATTTTTATTCTTTTTATAAATCGAGACAACGCTTCCTAGACGTTGTAATAAAAAATAAGTAGAAAACATCTACCGTGTTTTAATTTTTTTAAAAAAAAAAATTTTTAAGCCATTTTAGTAACATTTAAACACTTAAATCAGATTACAGATTAATCTACTTACTGCTTTAGAACTAATGTCAGCTAAGCTGAAATGCTTATTGTTCCTGATAACAATGCTTTTCTTTGCATTATTAATATTTTCTTATTAAAAAAAAAACATTTACTGTTTTCATGCTATTGTTTGTTCCTCTAACCATAAACTGCATTAGGAAAAGTCCTCAAGAAAGAAAAAAAAAAAAAACTATCGTCCACTGCTTGTAGCCTATTGTTGTTACTTTTTCTGTTTCTTTTTATAATTGTGTATTTGTCATAAAGTCTCCGACACTTTTATATTTTTTATTTATTTTTCACATATTTTTTATATATTTTTTTAAAGATGAAGAAGAATTTGATAAGTCAAGCAAAAAATAGAAAACAAAAACGTTAACAACTGTTATATATTAATAAAGACTTAAAGAATGCGTGTTAAAAATACACAAAATTTTGAAAAGTTTAACTTTAATGCACTCGGCAGTCTCATTTGTAATATTTTTGCTGAATTTAAGTATTAAAAAACAAGCAAGAATGCTATATTCGGTTGTGTCGAATCTGGTAATACTCTTCACCAGCTTGCAAATAGGTTAGTAACCACAGAAGAACTTAAACTAGATTTCAGGTTTTTTTGTTATACCCAATTTTGATTTATTACTTTCGAGAAAATATTTGATTCTGTTTCTTTACATAGTTGACTATAGAATTCAAGGCCTTTTCATTTGATAGTACGTCATCTTGGACTTAAACTTCTTCATAGTTTACTGGTATATGCCTTTCATTTGATGCCAATAATATGGGGGTTAAATTGCTACACAATTTCAATTTCATTAATATAAAATAATAAGTTTTATTATTCTATGTAATGATTTTATCCGCTTAAAAATATTCCATCGAAAGATTATAAAAAAGTGAAATAATTAAAGTGAATAAAAATGAATAATTAAAAGAAAAAATTTAATAAAAAATACTTTTTTGCTTCAGCTGGGAAACGAAACTACTTAGTTTCGCTTTAAAGAGAATACTTTATTTGTATTGATGTGTTGTGAAAAACCCAGGTGGTGTGGTTCGTTTCCTCATATGTCAGTGGTTTATGCAATGATTTGCTTGATCTTAAATACCGTTTAGCTTTTTAATATTAATTATATTTCGATTTCAGAAGAATTCAAAAATTTGATTTTAACATACGCACGGACAGATGGACATTGTATAATTGACTTTCCTAGTCTTAAGCTTTCTGAAAATATATAATATATGTCCGTCTGTCCTAATGTCAATGTGTTGGTTGGTAGGCAGGTGGTAGCAATCTATTGGAAATATCCGGGAATTAGTCACTATTGAAATCCAGCACAATCATTCCATAACTTTCTCAGATATGAGCAAATAAGCATGACTGGCCATATTTTTAGCTAAAAAATTAAAATTTTTAGCAGTAGAATACTTAACTTATAAACACTTATATTACCGTTTGTAGATATGATATGCCTCTAGAGATGTTCGTGAAAAATTTTGAACCAATCGGTAACAAGTATTCCAGTTTTGTTCAAAATAAACTGACTTTATTAAAATAAGCAAAGTAACCGCGCTTAGGTGTTAATAGGCAAATTGGCATTTTTAGACCACAAATCGGCACCAGTTTTTAGGTTAAAGTCTGCAAAATGTCAATAAATTGTCAAATATGGGGTTATTATACTCACATGATGGTACATGATGGTGAACCGTATTTTCAGATTTGCCAATTCTGAATAAAACACTATTTTTTGCTTTGTATAACTCAAGTCTGACTAGAAAATCATGATGTAGCGATATGTTTTAACGGTCTAATTCATAAAAATGCCTTATTTAAGGTTTTATGTTTACATTAATTATAAAACTCTTTTTGCTAGTTATAAGAATTATTATTTATAAACATTTTGCAGATAAAAATTAGCTATTAATTCAATTCATTACTTCTACAGTTGCGTGTTGACAACACTGGTTTACTTTTAAAGACATTTTAAGTGTAGTGATGCAAGCATCAACTGGCCAATTACACTGCTCAGCAGCAAAACCTCCCATTAAATAAAACTACGTGGACTATATGGATTTTGATGCGCTGAACTCAAATCCGTTATCGGTTTTTTTCCATCAGATCGGGAGTTTTTATGGGCGTGGCATATTTTTTCGCCTAAATTAGTCGGGTACGGACTAAATCGAGAACCAGTCATCCGATTTTCAAAGATAAAACACCAGAAGATGTGTAACAAAATTGCATTTATTTTAGTGGAATAAAATTTATCTCTATCTCTTATCGTTTTGGAATTATTCAGAAATTAATGGAGAAAAAAATTTTTTTCGTGCAAAATTCGTATATTTTTCAATTTAAAAATGAAATTAGAAAAAATATAAATATAAAGCAAAAATATAAAGACAAAAAATGATTTTTTGTAGAGCAGTGTTATCTTAGTAGTCATTTATAACTTAGTAGCAGTTAGAAAAACTACCTTAAGTTAGCCATATTGACTTTTGTTAGAAGAAAAAAAAAATAAGAAACTGTTAGAGAGATTGTCTGAACAATATTTATGTTAGCAGTACAACAAGTGTGCGAATACCGAATAAGTTGTTATTACTTGTGCAAAAATATATTGTGTTGTTTCTTAAATAAATCTAATACCAAATCAAATGCTTTACTCTCTAAATGATTCTTAATTAAATTTTGTTGACTCGTTTTTGGATTTTTGAATTCTCTTTAATGTAAAAACTAATGTCAGCTCTCATATTATAATAAGGACGGTAAATAAAGCTAATGGCGTATTAGGTTTCATAAAGCGTTGAACTTAAGAATTTAATGATCCCTATGTGACAAAAAATTTGTTCACATCATTGGTAAGACCTTTACTAGAATATGGATCAATAATGTGGGAAACCCAATATGATGTGTATTTTCAAAAGCTTGAATTAGTCCAAAAACAATTTTTGCTGTTTTTCCTTCGCAACTTACGTTGGAATTCTGATATAAACTTACCGTCATATCGAAGACGTAACAAAGCCAAAGAATTGTTCCCAATATTGAATTTGTTCTGAATCTATTTAGAGGTAAAATTTAATGTGAAATATGCATCAATGTTCCTAACAGGCAGCTCAGATCTTATGAACCGTTATATATACAATTTCACCGATTAAACTAAATGGTGGTTTTTTATACTCTGCCATTTCATCATGGAGAAACTCACAAACGAGTGCAAATCATTGAAATTTATTATCTAAATTGAATTGAAAAATTGTGTTCAGCGATGAGGCTCATTTCTGGATAAATACACACAAAAAAAAAATATGGTTGTGGTAACCATAATCGAAGAGCAACATACTATGATTGAATTGTATGATTATGGTTAAAACATATAATGGTTACCAGTTATCATTTTTTTGTTTAATTAAAATATCATTCAATAATCATATATATGACTACAATTGAAATCGGCAATCTTTGCTTTTTTCGGCAAACAATATCGAGCCATAATACGCGACTTTTTTTTGCCACAATTGGCTAAGTTGGACTTGGTTTATATGTGGTTTCAACAAGACGGTGCCACATGCCACGCAGCTCGTGAAACAATGGACATATTGAAGGATGAATTTGGTGAGCAGTTCATCTCTCGAAATGGCCCTGTGAGTTGGCCGCCAAGATCATGTGATTTGACGCCACTTGACTATTTCTTGTAGTTGGTCTATGTGGATAAGCCAAACACGATTGAAGCCTTACAGTATAACATAATACGTGTTGTACCTTACGAATGGACCATTTGAACCGAAGCCGCGGGCAACATTTACATGAAGTTATTTTTAAAAATAAATGGCAAAGACCAATTTATCGATTCCAATTAAAATTTTTAATATATAATGCGAATTCGAGTGTTTCATTAGATTTGTTTTTAAAAAACTACGCTTAAAAAATCACGCTTTACATTATCTTTGATCCATTTAGAAGAACTTGTCCTGAGCTAAATAAGTTTTATTAACACATGGAATTTCTTGATAATGTTGCTGTAGCTAGAGAAAAGCTGACAAGGTTTCTTAACTTAAATGCCTACATCTAATGCTGTTTCTGACTTTCTTTCTTTACGTAATTTTTGTTTTCCTTCAAAAAAAAAATTAACTGCTTAACTGTAAATTGTATTATGTTGATTAAATTAAATAAATAAGCACGTGTCTGCAAAAAACAAAAAAAAAAAAAATGATCGCCTTTAAACAAAAATACGTTGACTATAGATATTTTAATGCGCTAAATTCTTATCATCTTTCAGTTTTTATCTGTCTGGCGCATGGGCATGCCTAATATTTCCCGAAATAAGGCGTATATGTTGATACATTTCATCTTTACCTGAGAACGGTAAGTTCGATTTTAATCAAAATACCAGCAAATGGTTCACAATGAATTTTTTTTTAAATGGCCAAGTAACATTTTTTTATATTTTTAGGTTTTTTTTTTAATTATTCAGAAATAAATGGCGATATTATTTTATTTTCATGTAAAATGAATATTATTTTTAGTCTCCAAAAATTCACAAAAAAAAATAAAGGGCAAAGAGTTAAAATTTTTTATTAATTTACAAAGAATCAGGGATACTGCAAATAAAATAAGCTATAAATCGGTTGAAAAATATTTCGTTTTTATTCACGATCAAGTAAAAACACCCATACTATTACAATATGCTTAAACTGAAACACAACGTAATAAATACATGAAAACAGTTTTTTACAGCTTTAAATATCAACTATAAAAGGTTTAAATAATGATTTAAGCTGCAATAAATATTTGAAAGTTATAAATAGTATCTGTGAGCTTAATAGCTCTCTTTAATGTTTATGAATACAGTTTTAGTGATTTTTTGCTTACTAACTTTTATTAAAGCTGTTTTAACCTGGCAATTCCCAGTGTCACCTGCAGGTGACAAAGATTAACGGAATTTTTAAACATAAATACAGACACCAATGAATAATAAAAATATCGATAATATACAGACAATACCCTGTTTTGCATCTGATTTTATTTTGGCATTGCTGCCATTATTTAAAATACGGGATTTTCGAGCATTTTTAAGCAGTGGTTTTGATTTTTACATACTAGTGTGTCTTGTGATAAAAAAAAATTATAAAAATGCCAAAAGGGTAAGAATTCAAAATGTTTTTATTCTTTATTATTTCGAAATATTCACTTCAATTATTTAATATGAAGTTATTAAAAAAAAAATGATTTGGTTCTCATAAAAAATAACAATCTTTACCAAGTGTCACTTGTAGGTGACACTGGGTATTATTAGTACTTTATTTATTTACAATATAAATATAATTTGTATGCTCATATGCAACATATGTAGGTTGACATAAGATTAGATTGGCGATATCTTTAATGCCGGTGAAGTCGTAGATAATATTATTTAATTTCTACCTGATGATGGCGAAGTGACTGATGAAGACAGTGGTGATGAAAATGAAGCTAGTACTAGTCATCTTTCTGGTCGCATGCTTCGTTCTATAGTAGAACTGCAAAATGCGTCTATATGCACAGAAAACAGTGTACATAATGTAGATAGAGAAGATTATCGAAACTTTGTCCAAGAAGAAAAGGAAGAACGACAGCACTATCAAAAATGGGAAAGCACTATCTACTTCATTTGCTTCTTGTGGCAAAGGAAACTGTGACGAAGAAAAACTTTTACTAATTTACAGGAATAGATGACTGCCGTGGAATTTTTGAATTACTTTATAGCAAAAATCTTGTTGAGCTCATAGTTGATTTGAGTAATTTGTATGCTTTACAAAGAAATCTTACACTGAATGGGGCTGTTAATGAAATTAGAGTTTACACCGCAATACTGTTGCTTACAGGATATTTGACGCCAAAGTATATGAGAATGTTTTGAGAAGTAAAGAGTGACACGTGTATTGACCTAGTAATGAAATTCAACAATATCACCACTTTGCAGACAGTACGTCCTTGCCGCCCAACTGCACCTACTCGCTGTGGATATTTAGTGAAATGTGAACTATATCAGGGTGCGTCAGGACCAAGTCTAAAGCTGCAGCCGGATTTAGTCCTAGGAGCTGCTGTCATTTGAGAGCTCCACTCCAGATTGCCCCAAGATATGGGACATTACAATTTGTACTTCGATAATTTTTTACCGGTTTACCATTACTTAAATATTTACGCGAGCAGAATGTTTGGCAACTGGCACTATAAGGGAAACCTGTACTGAAAATTACAATATGCCAAGCTCAAAAGAAATGAAAAAAGATCGAAGGAGTAAGCTGTGTCATAAATTTTTCGAAGAAATTATTGCAGCTAAGTGGCATGATATTAGTATTGTCAACATTGTGTCAAACTGTCATGCATTGGATCCTATCACAAAAAAATCTGTGCTAAGTGTAATATCGGTTTGCATATAAAATGTTGGTACAGCTTCCACAATAAATAAATTTTAATCTTTTCTTTTAAATAAATATATATTATTAAAAAAATTCATGTTTTATATCTATGAAAAGATTAAAAAAAAACGGGTATTTTAAACTATTAACTTTACACAATGCCCAGTGTCACCTGTAGGTGACCGCCCCTTAACAAAAAATTGGGCGGTTTTATTTAGCAAGTATATTTTTCTAAATTTTTTTTAACATATCTTATCTATTTTAAACAAAAATAAAATAAAAATTCTTCTTATTTCGACTATGGGAATTGAAGAGTTAAGAGTTTATGAATTAGACCGTGAAATTTTCACACTAAATTCTAGTAGTTTTAAAAGTTCCTACCATCGAACACAACAGCGCAATTTATATATTTTTTTAAATAAAATCAAAATTTCCTTTAAATTTGTCTGCAGTGAATAAAAATATTTTGCATCAAGTGAGTAAATGAAGTAATTTTTCTTTATCCCTTAGTAGAACAAAAGGTTAAAAAAAAACAAAGAAATAAATCCCATAAAAATATGATGAAATAATGGACGGTTGGTAAAGCAGCCATTGTGTGTTAAGAATCCATAAAATATGTTTGACCAAAAATCTTTTAAGATTAGAAAAAATATGCTTCTTAACAAGAAACATCCGCTTCATTCACATCCGCAACATCGTATTCTTAAATATGAAATTGTTGCTGGACACTTAAGTAGAAATGAGGATAGTCTACGAAAAGAACCCATATTGTTTACTTATTTATACGTATTTATTTCATTTTATTATTTTCTATTAATTCTTTTATTCTCTTTTTTTTTCATTTTTTTTCTTTGCTCTCTGCAAAGAAATGTTTGTGTTTTATTAATTTTTTTGTTCTTTTAGGGCGAGTGGCAGGATGCTGTTGTTTATCTGGGTTGCGTAGAAGCCGTCTAGATTAAATCTGGACAAAAACTTGTAACACATTTTCAACCATAATTTTTTATTTATTTTTTATTTTTCAAGTAGAGAAAATAAAAGAAAAATTAACCCATAAGTATTCTTAAGCTTTTGATTGAGTTATTTCGTTTTTTGTTTGTCTATTTTCAAAGAGGGGATTTTGTAGGGAATTAGTTGCAATCAAATTGATAGTAGACTTAATATTTAATCAACAGTTAGGGATGAAACCATTACTCACATGATGTTGTATAAATAAATAAAAATTAGGGCAAATATTACACTTTCATGAATAGAATTGTGTTGCGTGTTATGGATCATCTTTAATGAAGTGAAAGAAATTAAAGAGTGATAATACCGTTAAAGCGCTTTGTTCGCTGATTTATTTAACAATAGGAAATTTTAATTTGGTAAATCTGCTTAAGAGATTTTGAGCGATGTTAGTCGAAGTACTACAGTTGAATGTGTATTCCTATTGGAGGTATTTGATTTTCCCAAAAACCGGGAAATACTTAAAATAATTTTTTTTTAAAAAGAGTCACATTTCCAATTAAAAATTAATAAAAATATTCTAGAATATATCGTCTAAACTTCTTGATCCTTCTTTTAATAATATATGATTTTGATTCAAGCTCGAGATTACTTTTTTGTTTTTTTATAAAAAATTATTTATTAATAACCAATATTTCGCAACTTCTTTAGGATAAATATGTACAAAAATTTTAAAAAACAAAAAAACAAATTTAAAACAATTACAAATTGAAACACTATTTTGTAAAAAAGGCGGGAAATATTTTTTCAATATAAACAATTTTTTTAATATATAAACAAACAAACAAATATTTCATTCACATATAATATTAATTTATTTATTTAAGTCTATGGATTCTAGATCCTTACAGACTATAAAGCAATACATACAAATTGTATAATATTAGTTATTCAAAAACAAAAAAATTTCACATTTTATAATATTAACATATAAGGAAAAATCAATATGTCGATAAAGTTTATTGAACTCGGTACAAATCCTTAAAACAAATCGAAGTTGGCATAATTCGTTCTGAAAGACAATATAATAGGAATTCTTTTCTGCACAGATTCAATGCTATTAATGTAAACATTGTAAGTTGGATCCCAAATTATTAAACCGTACTCAAGAATAGGCCTGACAAAAGAAATATACAATTGTATTATTATATATGGATCTGTAAACTCTTTCGCCCAACGTTTTATGAATCCAAAGACTGCACGTGCTTTATTAACAGTTAAAGCAATAAAGAATTCTGCTAAGCATCTAATAAGATTTCAAGGTCGGAGACGGATCCCAGTCTATTTAACGTATATCCATTCGAACATAATTCACTTTAATATAACATCTACGAGAGAAACACATACATATATTTACATTTTTCAGGGTTCAACTCCATTAAAATAAATCTACACCATACATTAAAATCATCTATATCCTTTTGTAAGAGGGTGTGATCGGTGTGATTATTATAACTTAGGAATATTTTTACGTCGCACAGAGGAGTATTTGGCCTGAAAAGATGGCCAAAATTATTAAACGTGTTTTTTGAATTAAAAGTTCTAGTTTTTTGATAGTTTTAGGTACTTAATATATACTTGCGCAATTTTTTTTTTGTTTCTAAAATTAGAGATTTCAAATTTTATTGTGGTATCAAACATAATTCGTAGAGATGCTAACCTCACTTTCAAAAACCTCTTCTTTTCCTTTTTTTTTTTGCAAAAAAAGTATATAATTTTTTTTTAAGCTTTTGAACGAATTGTTTCAACATGAATATTCCACATATTTACAATTTTTTTTCTTTTTTAAATAATTTTTGATCAAACCTTTCAGCGGAAAAAAAATTATTGTTAAACCTTTATTCATTTAGTCGTAAAAAAATATCATAAATACCTCCAGAAACCAAAAAAAAACATTTAAATCTCATATAATTTTCTTCACTTTCCTGACTTTAGCAGGGTCTCAGAGCTACAAATCGCAACTTAAAGTCTTAAAAATTTACAATATAATGTAAAATATTGTTGTCTGTCGAGCTGCGTACTTAGATTTTAAGTTTTCTTAAAATTCAGTTTTGCCGTTTTGGCCAGCTTTTCAGGTCAAATACTCCTCTATGCGTCGTGATCATGTCGTAGCCATAGTTTTTCTTTGCGTGTAGATTTAAAAAAAAAATATCAGATCTCATACAAAATTTAATAATTTCTCTTGAACAAAAAAATAATTCAAAATAATTTTTGAAGAAACACAGAAGATCTGCTTTGGTATGGAAACTTCAGTTGGAAAGCCAAGATTTTAATGAAATCATCCTATAAAAAATGTAGAAGAGTTCTACCGCGTAGAGGGATACAGAAATACGTTTTTCAGAAGTCGTTCTAAATTTATTTAACATCCCTTACTTCTGCCAAAAAGCATTAAACATTATTCATTAGACTTAACCAATTTGATTTCACTCCTTGTAGAGGATTTGCTTAAGTACGAAGAAACAGATAAAAAACTACTAAAATCTAAACTTGAAGCTTAACTTTTGCACTGGCAGCAGAAATGGAAGATTTGTCAAGAGACTCCAGAAAATGTGATAGATGTTCAAATTATGTATGACCCAGATATTTATCCAAATTTAAGAAATATATTTACCATTTCTGGATCCGCGCCTAGTCATTGTCCTACGTTTAGGCGTATAAGATGCGAAAATTTTAACATATATGCTGTTTCGAACTGGAAACACTTAAGGAACTCAAACTGGAGATCCATTAGCAATAAATGGAGGGAACTGGGTTCCTGTACTAGTTTTTATGGAGATGGTTTATGATTATTATTAGGGAAATATTATTTTCCATATAGAAGCCACGATAGACGTGTATACCTGTCATGGGTTTGGGCTTTAAGTACCCGTCTTTTTCAACCTAACCTAACTTCATGTGTTTTAAGGAGTTATAAATACTATTATTAGGAATGTTTTTTCTAAAAATTACTTTATTGATTTTTTCACATTTTGTTGGCCACGGCAATTTTGGTAATTTTGAGGCACTAAATAAGAATTTTTTGAGTTAATTTGTTTTTATTTTACAATTTTTTCGTAATATAAGTAGCCGTGACAAAAACTGCATATTTTTTTTTTTGAAAAAAATTATGATTATGAGTTAAGTCAAAAAGCGAATAGCAACTAAAATTAGCAAAAAACATTAGCCAGAGACTCTGGACTAGTCTGCTTCTCTTTCTATTCTAACTATTGCTATTCTTATTATATTCTACTCTCTATCAAGGCGTCACAATGGACCGTAATGGTATCCGAGTGAGGGTGTGAGGGTAACTTTGCACCAGCCTTACCTACCTACCAGGAATTATACACGAGATGGTGTTTTCTTAAAAAATGTTACACCGTGTAAGTGATATAACATCTGTCCATTATATCGTCTACATAATCACCGAGGATGTATGTAGACTAACCAGTGTTTTAGTTCAGATTGTTAATAATCTTAGTGTAAGTTTTTACTTAAATACGCTCAGGATTTTTGAATTATTAAACTGTTTACGGAGATCCAAATATTAAAGCATATGCATACATACATACATTGTTGCATTTTCAATTTGTAGTTTATTAATGTCAATTTTCAATTTCAAATTGTTATTTTTCTGAATATCAATTTCTATTTCTTAATTTAAATTTATGTATGTATTTTTCAATTCAAACTTGAAAATGTGTAGACAGAAAAAAAAAGTTGAATAAATTGTTTTGGGATATCAGAAAACTTGTGGGATTTTTTTTAAATATTTCTATTCTCATATGTTGCTGTTTTTTCCTTTCTACTTTCCTACCGTTTCTTTTTTTGTTTTGTTTTCAGACTTTTGTTTTATTTGCTTTCATTTTTCTATTAGAACATAATGGCCATAAAATATACGATGAAAATTTAAATAAATTTCAATGAAAACAAAATTGTATTTATTTCTATTTATACCCTTCAAAGAGCGTGTATGGTTTGTCATTCTGTGTGATATTTCTTCAATGTTGTTTTGCAACCAAATAACCTATTTTGTTAAAATTTGTGACTAGTGAAGTCAATTGAGTAATGTTTGTCTGTCCATCTGTCTGTCTGACTGTCCGCCTGTAAGTTGAAACCAGTTTTTGAAACCCTCTGACATTACTTAGACCTGTGTTTTGATACTACAAAAAATTAAAAATATTTAGCAGCAGATCGGTATTGAAAATTGCAGAAAAAACATGTAATAGCGCTATATTCGGCCGTGCCGAATCTTACATACCCTTCACAACGTGTAGTCATGCAATAACAGTAGTTTGTATCACCATTCATCTCATATGAAATACGTACATACATACATATAAAAAACATCCCATTGTAACATTATAAATTTACGTAAGTATGTATGTATGTTAAAAAAATTAAAAAAAAAATTTTAAAAAAATATTAAAAAAATTTAAGAAAAAAAATTTACAAAAGAAATAATTAATATAAATCATATATATAAAACAAAGAAAAATATAAAAAAAAAATTTTAAGAAAAATAATAATAATATAAATAATATATAAAATAAAAAAAAAAAATTAGAATAAAAAATATAAAAAAAAAATTTTTTGGCTCAGCTGTGATTCCATGTTTACTCTAACCAGTATACATGTTTGTATGTATCAGTCTGTCCGTCTATCCGTGTGTATGTTGAAATCAACCTTTTGAAGCCCCCCGATATGGCCTGGACCCGAATGAGGTATTAAAATATCAGAAATATTCGGGAGTAGATCTGTATTGAAAATCAGAAACATCGGTACATAAACAACAAAGATATGAGCAAAAAACCACGACCACCTCAATTTTTTTTCACAAAAACTACATTACAACAACAACATATATACATACATACATACAAACGTATATACTGGTTAGAGAAAACGTGGCATCGAACCCAGCTGAGCCAAAAAAAATTTTTTTTTAAATTTTTTTAAAATTTTTTTTAAAATTTTTTTTTTAATTTTTTTTTTATTTTTTTTTGTTTTATATTTATTTTAATTTTTAATTTTTTTTTTATTTTTTTAAATTTTTTTTTTTTATTTTTTTAACATACATACGTAAATTTATAATTTTACAATGGGATGTTTTTATATATGTATGTTTTTTATATGTATGTATGTACGTATTTCATATCGGATAAATGGTGTGGTGATACAAACTACTTTTATTGCATGACTACACGTTGTGAAGGGTATATAAGATTCAGCACGGCCAAATATAGCGCTCTTACTTGTTTCTTTTAATCGGCTCTGTCGGCTTTGAGTCGTTTTTTCAATATTCATTGTGAGTCATAAAATTTGAGTATAAGTGCGTATAAATCATTGAAATTTAACTGAGCTGACGTACGCATACCCACAACAACGTTGATTTATAAGTACAACTCACAATGAACATAAGTACTACGTCGTACCAATATTTATAGCGTCCCATATTTATATGATTTGCAAGACTATTCACGTTGATTCATATTTTTAAGAAACTACTTATGTTCATAGAATGATTCAAGTTGATTCAACAACAAACACATTAACAGCTCTCATTTGTATGAAGACCAAACAATGTTGCCAGGTCGGAGAGTACAAAATATTTTTTGGCCGCCAGAAAATTTTCAATTTTACAATGTGCAATATAAAATTTTTGCAAGTATTACTATTTAATTTTTAAATAAATGCAACTGATTATGGCCTTTAGGATAAGTTTTGATTGGCTTTTATAATAAGAGGTAAACAATAACAATTATTTTTTGTTTTTTATTTTCATGTTTAAATTTTTTGCAGCAAATTAGAAAACTACGTTTTTAGGTGCTCAATTCAATTTGAAAGATAATACGCAAAACAAAATCTAAATCTCTTAAACAGACATCAAAGTAAGCACTTTATTTTTGCTTGTTTTTTTTGTATTATTTTGTTTAATTTAAATTGTCTATTTTTTTACAATCCACAATTATTATGGTGAATGTCAAATTGTTATCTGGGAAGCCTAGTTAAAACACACAACTTCATAATGACTACACGAGTCATACGTGCTTTTGGTCGTCTTTTTATCTTGCGTGAACGACAATAGCAATCAACTAAGTCATACGTGTTGCTAAATATGAGTACTATAAGTACCTTTAATTTAAAAGTGCGTATAAGTAGTGAAGATTTTTTAATACGAATGAATGCGTATAAGTCAACGAAATTATGAATAATGATTCAAGTTGACTTACTTCATTAGTATTCGTTGCAGATCTCTGATACATACATTCCTTAACATTTTTTTTATAATATTTCGATGGAATATTTCTAAGCTACAAAATTATTATAAAGAATAATAAAACTGATATATGAATTTTATATCAATCAGAAGGTGATTTTGTGAAAATTAAACCCCATAATACTGATATCAAAAGAAAGTGTAGTCCAGCAGTAGAATACAGTAGACTATGAAAAATTTAAATTCCAAAAAGGAGCCCTAAACATAATGTGGCACAATTTTTTTTCATACCATCAATATGGGTATCAAATAGAAGGGCTGGAAAAATAACATACAGCTAACCATGTAAAAAATTATATATAAATATTATATTAATTTATATTTATATTAAATTATATGAAGCAAACTAGCATTGAATCTGAAATCTAGGCCAAGCTGCGCTGTGATCACTTCACCTATGTACATGATTGTGAAGGGCATTACCGGATTCGTCCTTGCCGAATATAGCATTGTTTTCGTTTTGTATTGATGTAGTAATGATATTTCTTATTCTTTAAATTCTTATTTTTTTTTTCAACCTATTACCACTGAAACTGTTTAAAGAATTATATTGCTCATAGTTAATTATTAAAATAAAAAAAAAATAAAAAACACGAGCACATTAGTTCTCACTAAATTAGTACCATAAGAAAAATGTTATTGTGTCCTTGGAAATGTTTTGTGGAGAATTGTGTACACAAAAATATTTTTTTTTATTGTGAACTGTTAAGTTAGGTTATCGCTTAAGGTATCTCTTTAATATTGCTTTAAGTTGCAGCAAATTGGTTTCTACAACCATTAATCCATCTGCTAATAAAATATTTTAGCGATAACTGTTTTAGTTTAAGTTTCTATTTATTAAAAAGTAATAAAAATGCTCTCCTGTTAAATTTTGTTTTGGCAACATACGATAATTTGTTGCACAAGGGTCGATACATTAAAAACATGATAATGCAAAACCTTAAAACTATAATGTTTTGTTTTAATTACACCAATACAGTGTATATTAAACATCAGGCTTATCTTTTGCAAAAGCTTATGTGAAATATAACGTGTGTGGAAAAGTTCTTGCTCCCGGTAGAAAATTGCAGCTTATAAATACACATACACATGGCTAACTCTGTTGCATAAGACAAGCGTTGGCTTTATTGCATTACATTTATAATGCATTATCGTTTCCATTACCACTAAACGACTTGGCATTAATGCAGCAGTATTTCAGCTAACATTAATGGAAGATGGAAATACGATAGAAAATTTATTTTTGTGGTAGTATAAATTTTGTGAACTAATTCTAATTAGTGGTAATGGACTCGAAATCCAGTGTAAAGTTTCACAACCACTAAAATCGCTTCATTTCATAAGCCATTTAGTTTCCATATTTACGCCAGCTCGGATTTAAGCTTTTCCATAGTCAACTGTAGCTCTTTTATCTAATACCCATATTGAAGGACTTAAGGGCGGTATATTTTTATATACTAGACTTGAAAAATAAAAAATTTATTGTACAACGTTTTGTAGTGGCCATCATCTACATAAAATTTTTTATATACATGTTCTGTTAGTCAAAGCCTATTACCATATACCCATATCAAACTTCTATCGGTTCTCCAGGAGCTGAAAACACAAAAGTAATTATAAGGGGTCCGCCAAATACTTTTTTTTTTTTGAAAAAGTGTAGCTTCAGCTGTGTGGCACGTAGCACCGTCCTGTTGAAATCAAATGTTGCCAATATCCTCCTCTTTGTGAATAAAAATTCGTTCAACATGGCCCGATAACGATTGGCATTGACTACGTCCACTCCTTGCTCATTTTCGAAGAAAAATGGCCCAATTATGGCTCTGGACCAAAATCCGCACCAAACAGTGACTCGTTTTGGGTGTATCGGCTTTTCAATGTATGCGTGCGGGTTTTTTTGTGCCTCAAA
This sequence comes from Phyto melanocephala, assembly GCA_941918925.1. NCBI lineage: Eukaryota > Metazoa > Arthropoda > Insecta > Diptera > Rhinophoridae > Phyto > Phyto melanocephala. The sequence continues at coordinate 94,874,246 of OW799235.1, forward strand.
TTCGACGAAACTAATTATCTGTCAAATCAGACATGAGCTAAGTGTTACCATTCACGAAATAAGGACTAGTTGAAAAAAAACGTTAGATAGCGGACCCTTTGTTTAGATGCTTATATCTCAGTTAGCTTCAAACTAATTTGTATTTTTTCTTAGAAATATTTTTAGACGTCAGTGTCAGTTGTTTAAATTTTTGTAAGAATATCTTCAAAAAGTAATTTTTAAAGAGAGAGTTTGAAAATTTTTAAACAAAAGTTGTTTATATGGACATAAGTATTTAAGCGCACCAAACTATTCGATATTGTCAAACACTTCGAAACATACAAATCGGTTTCTCGAACACCTTGAAAACCCACAAATTTAAAAAACCGGTTCAAAAAAACTGGTTTATCGAATTATTTGGAAGCCGGTTTCGACAATTTAAGTCTATACCAGGGCTTAAGACCTATTGGTAATGGTAATGCCATTGAATTCATTGTTTCATCGTTAATTAGTAGCACTTCTCCTTATTAAAAATAAGCGCAGAATCATATGATTTATTCGTACACGAATAGTAAAAAAGTGGGCGTATAAATGAGCGTAATAAAAAAAAATCAATTTCAGAAGATACGTTAAATATAACAATATATAAAATATATTTTGTACATAAGAAAGCGGGCTTATAAATTGGGCCTGATCATTAAAAAGTACATAATGTCCATAAAAAAGGCATGTGAATAATGTATACCACAACTAAATGAAATCTGTTATAAGGTAAGCTAATTTGAAAACGCTTAGAAGCCAAAAGTTTGTACAGCGAACCAACAGACAGAGAATTAACTTTAAATAAAAGAAGATTACAAAATGTACTTGATATTCAGTCAGCTATTTTAAAATACTTCAAAGTGATGGTGGCTAATGAGACTCCTTTTAAGTATTAAATTTAAAATTTATACTTATTTTTAGTTTAATTTTATACGATTGAAAGAAGAAAACGACTTTCTTTGCATTTTTATTGTCGATTTAAAAAGATTTGCTTTTTGCAAAGTGTTCCTTTTTTTTCTCCCTCTAAGTGTTTTTTCTTTTGCTGTATGGTAAAACATTAATAAAGTTTTTAAACACACACTCATTTACAATTTTGCCACTCAGCAAAACATGAGTGTGTATAAAAAACCATTTAAAATAAACACTACATAGAAATTTAAATAAAGCAAAAAGGGGGATTATTTTAAAATACATGGAAATGTAAATGTAATGTTAGGTTGGCAAGAACCCCAAATGCTTTTCTTGACAAGCTTGCAAAAAGAAAAAGAAAAAAACAAGAAATAAAATATAAAAACAATCAAAGGAATTAACTGCACCGATAGCAATTCATGCACTTCTAGTTCACTAAAGAAAGGTTTTAAGGACATCAACTGGAAAAACCAAATGCTTTGTCCAAAGAACATTATCCAATGATTTGTAAGTAAGAAAATATTTTCTTTATTAAGGTTTGATTTCTTTGTGGTGAACTGAATAATAAATGTTTGAACATTTTAAATAGTAAACAATTTAATTTAAGAAATTTCTAATTTATTGAACGAAATTATTCATATAAAATATTGTCGCATAGAGCTTTTCTCTCTTTTACTCTTTAAGAGTGTTATTCTGCTTGTAAGATTCATTTTTGACTTCATAAAGTATTTATTTTCTGAAAGCTAAGGGAGTGGGTTAAAATTAACGCTTAGAAGCCCTTTCATGTTGCACATAATTTTTGGAAATATTCGAAAATGAATCACTATTGAAATCCACCACGATCACTTCATCATTTTCTGAGAGCCTCTGTTTATATACAATAGTGTGTAACCAGAGTGAAACCGGAGTGTAAAAGGGTGTTTTTAGGTTTGTCCCTCCGTTTGTAATTTCTACAATATTTATTTGAGATTCTTTGATTTTATTTTTCTAAACTGATTGAACAAAGTCCCTTTGTCCGTGTGTATGTTGAAATCAACTTTTTGAAGCCCCCACATATACTTTAAACCCTTATATGGTATCAGTTTATTATTATGTGAATTTTTCATTATTATGTGCACACATTACATGCTGAGATATCAGCGAAAGAATACGATTGACTCTGTTTTGTACCAAAACAAAGTTAGATTTTGTAGCTAATATGGATCTTCCTAAAACGTGTGTTATGCAATAGTTGCAGAAAATATTTATTTCATGGGTCAATTAACGACAAAGATATCGAAAAACAAAAAAAAAATTTTATTTTTCTTAAAGTGTCATTAAAAGTTCGGATTATGTATTTCCTTAATGAGTTTTGGTCGAAATTGCACCATATAATTGTCAGTTATGGTCTTGAAACTGTTAGGGTTAAAAATTACTGAGATATAAGCAATTATTCGGTAGTGTTTCCCTTACTAACTTTTTACTCTAAAATGTATTAAGTCCAGCCTTCGGATACATTTGTTGGCTTCTTTCTTGCATTTATATACAACATATGAAAATGAAAAACATGTACTTTGAGAAAATATGTAATCCAGTAGATCTTTACATCTCACAGATATAGGCAGCAAATAGTTTTAAAGAAATTAATTTAGTTAAGAAACAAATAACTGTGTGAAGGGTATACAAGATACGGAACAACCGAACAAAGTCCTTTTACTTGTTTCCTATATTTTTATTACAAAAAATAAATTATTTTTTTTTTAATTCTATATATCTCTAGGGTTATTTGTAAAATCGACAAATCGATCTCATATTGGCAAAGTTATAGGTAAAAATTATTTGGAAAATGATTTATATTTTTTTCAAATATAAATTTTTTCGAGCTTTTAAATTACTTTTGGACACGCCTGTGAGCCTTTATTTTCAACCGTTGTCTCGAAAATTATTTCTGCAAAAACTAACAAATGGGTTGGAAGCGAACTGAAATAGACCAAAATAAAATGTCTTTGTTGTTTTTCCTTTAATTCACCTGCTTCCAATAGCGCTTGTAGAAGATATGATTTTTACAAGTTATATCTTTATTTGGCAGTTAATATGCGCTTATTTTATACCTACTAAGAGCTATTTAATCATACCTTTCCCCTTACGCCCTGCTGAAAAAGGAATCATCAAGTAAAGGAGCTATATAAAAGGACATTTTACTTAAATTGTACATGAAAAGTAAGAGTACCCACAATAAATAAGTGTCTGGTCAGGCGGTGTGATTGGGCCGAAATTGCAGTGACTGTGAACGGTATTGCTTACAGAAACATAGCAATGTATTTATTGTGGCCTCAAGTAGACGGCATTTTTCTGGGCGACGTGTGGTCTCAGCAAGATGGCGCCACAATTTATTTATTGCAGCTATGATTTTCAGAAAAAATTATCTTAAGAAATTCTGTTGCCCACTGACCACCAAGATAATACGATTGAAAAGCGCATGACTTCTTTCTTCAAAGCCTTGTGAAATCTCGGGTTTATATAAATTAACCAGAAACATGTCATGAGCTTGAATCCGAGATCCAATGCGTCGTCGTTAAGATACAGCCACCTCTCTGTGAAAAGTCATGAAAAATTTCACGAGATGAATAATGGCCCGCCGTCAGAGCCGTAGGGGCCATTTGATGAATATTTTATTTCATACTTAATCGAAAAATTTCCTCTGTTGTTACCCAATAACAAATCGTAACTGTTATTGAATACATGTATGAAAAAGTGTTTTCTCTCTGAGACAACGTTTACATTCAAACAGCAAAAGAAAAAATATGATGCCGACAATTCGTAAATTTTGCTTTCTGTCAATATCAAATAAATTTCTATGTCTGATCCTTGCATATTAGGCTTATTCCTAACTAGCTTGTGCCCGAGACTTCGTCTGCGTAGTTATCGGGATAAAAGGTACACTTAGTATTAACAACAAAAATAAAAATATTTACAACACAAACAACCCTTTTAAGATGTGTGATGATGAGCTTAGCAACGACTTCGCGTTATTATCGTGATAAAAAATAGCCTATGTGTTAATCTAGGTTGTTATCTATCTATGTGCCGAATTTCATTTAATTCCGTTCAGCCGTTTTTGCGCGATTGAGTAACAAATATCCAAACATCCAAACATACAAACATTCACATTTATTATATTAGTAGGATTGCTTTCACTCATATTTTTTTTTATTTATTATTTCATAGTTTGAAATTGTTTAATTATTTTAAATCTGGCGATAGTGTAAGCGTCTTAAATATACTTCAGTGGGAAAATGTTGGTTCCTGGCATATTTTTAGCATAGCCATTGTGACAGAATGTAAAAAATTTTTTTCTGCTGGCATTTAAAATTTCCCAACATTTTATACTATTCTCAACTAGCCCCTTTTACAAAAGTCTTTATAGCGCACCAAATAGTCCTCTTACGTGGCTGTAATTATTGCTAACATTATGTAGCTAAATTAGTGTACTTTTGTTTCTTTATGTGAGCCATATGAAAAGAATTGAGCTGAAGTTTAAGAGCGAAAAGTGTAGTATGCCTACCTTTCAAGAAACGTAGACCAAGTCCTGATGATGCAAGAGCCAGGATATACTAAGTTTCACGAAATTTTACTTCAGAATATAAAAAGTTTGTGAGGAATATTTATTCCACTCCACCATGAGCGTCAAAAAATTTTTTTTTCTCATTTTTAACTTTGAGAAGAAGCATTACCGCTTAAGTTCTGTACGTCTGTTTCTTAATGCCATAAGAAAAGAATTAAGCTGCTCTCTGGATATAAAATTTTAAGTAAAATCTTTACTTTTTTACAAAGATTTCTCCGGACTGCAGAGCATCACGGACGTTGTGGCCGATGCTCAGTAAGTCTGATTCAGATTTGCTTCTTGATAGAGGTAGGATCTGCGTCAGAATTATGATAGGGATCATTACAGACCATTGTATGTTGGGCAGGATTGCGGTAAGAATGGGACTGAACCTGTCGGATATGTGCAGGCTGTGCAAGGATCAGGAGGAGTTGGAGAAAGTTGGACACATTCTGTGCCAATGTCCCATACTGCAAATTAGTAGGTTGAAGGGGCTAGATAGCAGATTCATAGGCGAATTAGGGGATGTCTCGAGCAGTGGATTTGGAAATATGATAGGATTCTTAATGGGAATAACCTGGCTTCGTGACACTAGACTGAGAATGGGTCGATTGTAGGGTTTAGCTCTTTTGGGATTTACTTTACCACTGCCTATCTTTTATTTTTATTCTATTCTTCTTTTTTAGTTCTATATTAAGGCGTCACAATCGACTTTATTGGTCTCTGGGTAAGGACGTGAGGTTGACTTTGCACCAGCCTTACCTACACCTACCTACAAATATATATTTATGATATTGATACGTTTATACCTTTTATAAACGTTGGATTATTTCCTTTAAATAAACCTCTTGAGTTCTTTTTATTGCAGTCAAAAACAGTTGAAATTAGTTATAAAATTAAGAGCACTTTATTTATTAAGATACACTCAGATATTGTTTTTATATCACTTTACTTATTGCACTTATGATTACACACTTTAATTATCAAACTCACTTTGATACACACTTTACAAGCTCTATTGTTATACTGATCATGTTAGCTGTGTTGTTCGGCTATTTATAGTAACATAGTGGTGTTCGGTAACATTCGACAAAGTTCTCGTATGTACATTCTAGTACATTCGAAAACCGTTACATTTAAATTAACACGTTAAGTAATATGCACAAATGATAGAAGTGCCTAAAAGTATGCTACACATAATAACAAACATCATTTTCGAACAACCAGCGAAATAAACTAATACAAATAAGACTACAGTAATTTAAACTGCTACAACTAAAATAAAGTATAATGTAAATTAAGCTACTTAAAAATAAATCTGTAACAATATATTCAAATACTTATATGTCTACTACTGTTAGACTCACGCATTTATTTTCGTACGTTATTCAATTAAGTTTTTATTTTAAAAATATTTCTTTTAATCTTTACAACGAAGATTTATGTTGTTTGTTAATAAAAAAAAAATTAATAGAGAAAATTGGTGCTAAAATAAAATGTCTCCTAAGGCGTCACTATTAAATAACAACTTACACAGGATATTGTTTACAAAAACAACTAAAAAAAATTGCAATAAAACCGAAAAGCTTTTTATGAAATGTTGTTTTGTTGTTTAAAATTCTGATGAATCTTACAAAGCGTTAATATAAATCTTTCATATTTAAAAAAAAAAAAAAATCTTAAATCCTACTCATCAATACGTTAGAATCGTTTTAGAAATAAACGTATTATAGATTGAAAATTGTTTTCAGTTTTATTTTCCTTTCAATTAACACACACATACAAACATAATTGTATTGTATATTTCCCGGTAAATGTTTTTTTTTTGTTAAAAAATATAATTCGTTTAAAAATCATACAAGTTATAGCGTAGCGCTTGAGAAATTTTTAATTTTGTATTCTTCTCTCTTGACTTTTAAACGATTTCATTATAATGTTACAGACCCTTTTTAAAAATTATTTTAAATTTTCGTTTCGGAAATAATTTTATATGTGCCACTAATACAATACAACAAGCACAAGAGCACGCTGAACTAATATGAAATTGTCCTTGGGGATGCCTGACCATATAAAAGTCTTAACTCAACCATGGATGGAGATGTATTAGTTATACATTATTAAACAAGAAAATAAAAACGTGTTTTCGATAAAGTGTTTTTTACGGTCTTCTAGGCGTACGTGCTTCAATTAAGTATTTCCTGGGCAGGGACATTTTATAGAGTTTTGCAGCGAAATGTTTTTTGATTTATTTTGTTCTCAAAATAAAATCACTATAAAATCGACATTATTAATTGACATCCCATACAGGATATTGTTTATAAAAATCAATATTTAGGAATCTCTTAAGCATTTAAACTGTTAATGTTCTCGATGGTGATTTTTATGTGACGTTCGTGTTTTAAGCAGCAATAAAAATAGCCAATAACATATTATCCAGAAGCAAAATATTTATTATTTTTATATTGTTTTGAAAATATATCGTAATAAAGAGTGTTTTCAGAAAGTGGTTCACAATCAAAATTATGATTTATGAATATTTAACCATTTAAAGGTTTCATGAGTTTTATACGCCACTCTTGGTTTAACACAGTTTTGTAAGGACGCTGAAGTGTAAAAGACTAATGGACATAGTTTTGTAAATTAAATTTATTTTCAACTCAAGGTTAAGAAATCTGCAAAAGTGGGTAATGGAAGTACATAAAAACATAAATCTTAGAGGTGACCGATCATTTTCAAATATTCTTTCCTTCTAAACTTCAAATATTTCTTTAAATAAAATTTCATCTAACTACAACAGCATTTGATTTACATATTCTAATCAATGTTATAAAATGGATGTTAAGAGAAAGCAACTTTACGTTTATAAGCGTTATAAAGGGTCCCCCAAATAACTTTTTTTTTTTTGAAAATGCTAAAAAAACTACTGAATGTTTCCTCAAAGTTCTTTTTTTATTTGAAAGAACAATCCTTCCGGTTAATAATGGAAAATTATTTCATTCAAATGGCTGCCTTGGCTGGCCATGCAGTAGCCTACACGATCTGTCCAATTTTTAAGAACATTATCGTATGCAGCTGTATTTTACCAATGGCTTCACGGATATTATCTCTTAAAGCGTCAATTGTCTCTGGCTTGTTGGCGTAACACTTATCTTTGACGGCACCCCACAAATAATAGTCCAACGGTGTCAAATCGCACCTCCGAAGTGGCCAAATGTTATCAGCTCTGCGGCTGATAATTCGATCTTCAAAAACAGGGTGCAAAACATCGAGTATAGCATCGGCTGTGTGGCACGTAGCGCCGTCCTGTTGAAACCAAATGTTGCCAATATCCTCCTCTTCAATTTTTGTGAATAACAATTCTTTCAACATGGCCCGATAACCATCGTCATTGACTACGGCCACTCCTTGCTAAATTATGGCCCAATTATGCCTATTGACCAAAATCCGCACCAAGCAGTGACTCGTTTTGGGTGTATCGGCTTTTTAATGTATGCGTGCGGGTTTTCTGTGCCCCAATTTTGCTTGTTTACATACCCGCCAAGATCAAAATGAGCTTCATCAGAAAAGATAATTTTTTTTGGCAAGCGTATTCACAACCATATTCGTTCAGCGGAAGGATGAAACTAATTATCTAACAAATCAGACATGAGCTAAGTGTTACCATTCACGAAATAAGCACTAGTGGAATAAAAACCTTAGATGGCGGACCCGTTATTTTAATTCATGTAACTAATTTCCAAATAATGTCTTAATTATTGCAGATGCTGGAGATTGGACTGGAGACATAAGGCTGTGCGGAGATTCTAGCTGTGCTGCTTTTGATCCTGATCCGAACCCAAACCTACTAATTATGTCGTCCCTATATTGGTTTTGGCAGGATGTTCAAAATTCTAATTTCCTCTAGGAATGAATGGGAAGGGGAAAATTTCCTTAAAGTAAACTTCGATACCAAGATCTGTACGGAAGGAACTAACATGAATCTGGAATCATGTCTGACGCGCTAGGGCTATAGCTCTGTTTCTCTTCCGGATGAATGTAAATAATTTCAGGTTGAAATATTTTCTATATGGAATGCATATACGATACTAAAGGATAAGAATATTGGCATTTTTGTCGACAGTCACGAAGAACTCTTGTCACTCAAGTTATACCCCATCATTATACCTCTAAATTATTTGGTTTTTGCAGGAAGTTGTGAGGGGCTGGCAAGCTGACTGGCATTGCCCTAGCTGGAGTTCCTGTCCATATGGGCTACTGTGTTAATAATCGTTCGTAACATCTTGCCAGGGGAGTATTTGTTTGAGATATCTCGAGTGCAAACGCAGTCAAAATCCTGTTGTACACTTTCAAAACCAAAAACTGCAGACACTTTTCTGGAAAAGTCAAGAACAGACGGCATTGATTAGATATATTTAGAGTAGCCAAGCTTATGAGGCCTCCTCTTGATATCAGACGCACATCGCAACATACGAGTTAAGTTAGAAATAAAATCTTAATATTGCTGGTGGTGCTAATGGGTTACTGGATGTTAAGGTAACATGTTAGCCGATTTGGTTAGGGATTTGAAGAAGGAAGAATCGGTTTTCTACATTTTCTCTGAATATCCCACCCTGGCTGTTAAGAGACACAGATTCCGGTAAAAACGAATACTGGATAACCTACCTGAGATAGCTGAGATCAGACTAAACGATCTGCTGAGATACCTCACAGCTACAGGATGGATCTAGAACTCCTCCTCTTAGAGTAATTTTAGGAAACAAAAAAATCTGGCGAGTGATGTGATTTTGTCAAAGAGGTGTCAAACGAATTACATTTGATTGTTTGAAAGGCGTAGCAAACTTTCATGATAACCAACCAACTAAAAAACATAGCAACGATCTTATTTAAATTATTGTTACATTCGATTACAATAAGTGAGTAAAAAGAGGTTGTTCTTTAATTATAACTCGAAAAAAGTGTATAACACTTTTACATCCTTAAAATTGTTTTCTAACTTGAATAATCAATGTGGGTCAGTATACACAAAGGAGTTCATAGTTCTGTATGCTGTTGAAGAAATCCTGGTTCATACTTCTGTATGCTATTGAAGAAATCCTGTTTTTCATAGTTCATAATACACCCAAAAGTATCACAAATCTCTTAAAAGATTTAAAAAAATCTTTTAATAAATAAAATATTTTTTCTCAAAAAATTTTTATTTAAATTAAAATAAATTTATTTTCGGCTCAAGTTAATTTTTCTGTTATTAAACTTCCTATTATTAAAATAAATTTAATTGTAATTATTCAAGAATTTTAAAACACTATTCCTAGAAAAATTAAAGTTCGATTTAATATTAATTTATAATTTTAAAAAAACTCTTCTTTATGATGATCGGCCCATAATAGGTGTTTTCCCTCACATAAGTCCATACCTTAAAAATCAATGGAAATATGTTTAAACTTGTGCTGCATAATTTCCAATTTCGTAATTGTAATACAAATTCATTATGTTTTATATTATGGAGTACATTTTATTACTTGGCTATGAAATTGTGTCAGCCAAACAGAGGGTGAAAAAAAGAACATTGTCAAATCAAGTCAAGAAGTGATTACGAGTCCTTTGATATACAAAGTTGCTGATGAGGATTAAAAAAATTCCCTTTGTGCTTAACTAATATTAGCACAAACGTTACACTTATGAGGGTATAGGTTGAAGTTAACATGAAAGAAAAGAAAAGTCTAAAGATAGTCGTCGGAAGCACACATTTACACACATTTCTAAAATGAAATTTAATCTGTGAATACATTTAAAGTGGCAAGAGAGACAATACATGCTAATGAGCTAAATCAATTTAAAGAATATTCATATGTACATTCTCAGAAACTCTAAAAGCACAAAATGTTGTGAGCAATTTTTCAATACTTCATCACTTTTATATAAAAACATAAGAACGAACTTTATAAGACAAATTATGGATTAACAAAACTTTTCTAATTCTGCAGAGATGAAGGGCCACTTGGAAAAAAATCTGTTAAAAGCATAATTGCTATAACTCACACAATCAAATAATATATTTCTAACACACAGACGTACATACCAACATGTTTTTCATTAATATTAATAAAGGAGGGAGGAGGAAGAAAAATAAATTCATTTTCTTTTGTGAATTCTTCTTTAATCATTGTTTGAAAATAAAAACTCATTTGTTGTGTAAATATATGCATATGAATTAATACGAAAAGACATCCAAATGAGCAACAGTGGGGCAAAGTATTACATAATGGTTAATTTGCAACATCAAGGTAAGTATTTGTGTTTCAAAAGAAATAAGAAGATGAAAAACTTTTTTGTACGCAACAAAACTTTAAACTGCAATAAAAAAAAACAATAAAACAATTTTTAAAATGTTAACAGATAAATTTATGTCATTAAGTGCTGAATCGTTTAGAAAAGCCTGGAGCTGAATTATGCCATTCGATATTGATCGAAAATGAAAAATTCTTATTAGAATCTAATACAAAATGATATTGTCTTTACAAAAAAAAAATTGTCTTCAGCCAAGAAGCTCATTTTTGGGCTTAAAAAACCGAAAATTATTTCGGATTATCTATAGGAAATCGTTTTCCTAGACCAGAGCAAGCGCCGGTTGTGGCGCGGGACTCAGTGATTGAAGGTATACTGATCGGTGGACACGAAATCACTGAGGAGCGAAGGGGGTCGAAAAGGGACCCGTGATAGTAGTGGTCTGCTTCGATATTCCCCCCTACATGTGTATGTATCTATACAAACCAATTCTATTGCTTTGTAATTGTCCATTGAATAATCTCCTTCTGTTGGTTTGTTTTCGCAGTGTAAAATTATCAGTTTTGGTAATACAGTTTTAATTTGATTAAGATTACATATTTTAGTGAAATACAAATTCGAAAAGCCTTTTTAAAATATTTAAATTCGATTTATGATCGTAAATATTTTTTTTATTTTTATTTAAGCATAGAAATTAAATAAAATTTTTGTTTATTTTTTATCCTTTATTATTGCGAAATCCCGAAATATTTTAATTAGAGTTAACAAACCCGGTTTTCGAATAACCCTAAAAACTGTTTTTTTTATTTTTATTTTTTAAATGGGTTTTTTACGTTTTTCGGTCTGTGAATTATACGAGAAGCCACTGTAATGTTGGTCGCTTATATACACTCGGGTTTAATGATTTAAAGGCACACAAAATTATATATTCAGAAGCCTGTATCTTTTGCAATTTTTAACCGATTGCAGAATTTTGAAATAAACATGAAAGCTGGACATCTTGAAATATAAAAAAAATAAAATCATGCAAATAGTGGTTTCTTAACTAAAGAACTTTTTCTGATAAATTTTTTTAATAAAAGGTCCAAAAATGTATTATTTTTTTGGCTTACTTGAATAAAGGCTAAGTGCCTTACTAGTTTGAATGAAAAAATGTTTTTTTTTGGTTTTTTTAATGGCAAAACAAAAAATTTTAAATTTATCGGAAAAAACTAAAATCGATGTTTACCATTCTGAAGGATATTATTCTAACCACGTAATGCATAAAAAATTTAACGACGCCCAACTGTTGTGGACAGTTACTTTAAGGATCCCTAGGGGTATGGAATAAATTTTAAAGGAAGGGTTTCATCGTCTTTATCCGCGTATGGGGAATCGATTGAGCAATATTCTGTTGGTTAAAATAACTTTTAAGAGAACTTGAGTAGCAAGATAAAATACATTTATAAAAAATTTGAATCCATGTTAATCGCCACTACAAAAAGGCGTACAATAAATTTATGTATAAGTCAAATCTAGTATTTTTAAATAAAGGGGTATATTAATATTATATATTTTTAAGCCCCCTTATATTGTTATTAATTGAAAACGTTTGACGAATATCATACAGTAAACTATAAAAAAGTGTAAGATGCTAGGTGGCGTCCGAAATAAAATGGCGTATAATTTGTTTTCTTAACTCCATCAATATGGGTGCCAAATAAATGGGCTTAGCAAGTAAAACAGTGAAATACTTATGTAAAAATTCAAAATCAAAGATAGCATCTGAAATAATGAATAATTAAGCAAAATGACATATAACATGAAATGTAGAATCTAGACTAAGATATGATGAGGTAATTTTACCTTTGAACATAATGGTGAAGGGTATTATTAGATTGGCCGTGGCCGAAGAAAACAAAATAAAACTGCCGTATTCATTAAAAATATTTAAGGTTTATTAAATGCTTATTTGATAGATGTTGTACAGAAATTTGTTAATGTAAAATAAATGCTAATTTATAAATTGATTTAAATTTAAAAGACTGATTGTATAGAGATTCTTTTTAACTCTAAATAAAAAATAAGCCAAGTTAAATTTGATTTGTTTTTTTTTATACCCGCCACCAAAAAAATGGTGGGGGTATATTCATTTTGTCATTCCGTTTGTAACACATCGAAATATCCATCTTAGACCCCATAAAGTATATATATTCTGAATCAGGGTTTGATTTGATGACGATCTAGCTATGTCCGTCCGTCTGTCCGTCTGTTGAAAGCATGATAGAGGTCGCACCAAAAAAGCTAGGGGGCTCAAATTTTGCCAGAATCTTTCTTAAAGACAAGGTTTGGTATTGAAAATGGGCTAAATCGGAATATTAGGAAGAGAGTTATAGCTCGAAAAGCAAGAGTAGGTCGAAAAAACCGTGTCCTTCGAACATCGAATAAAATGGAATTGTGTCCAAACGCATTAACGTCGACTCATGAAACTTCGAATATATATTTCCTGGGTAAAGACAATATCTTTTCCCGAAAATTGTCTCAATCTATGCATTAGGAGAGGAGTTATCGATCAAAATGTACGAAAATTTATACCGCACAGTGTATTTTTTGGTATATTTAAAAACAAAAACGTCATAAAAGCTACAAAATTGGATATACGACTCTGAAATTTTGCACACTTTGCTTTTTGGTGACACGCTTTTTTTTAACGGAAAATCAATATGCCACGCCCACTTTTACGCCCACCTCCCATATAACGTTTTAGCTAAAATTCATATAATTTCTCTATTAATAAAGATTTTGGTATAATAAAGGGCTATATTGAAACACCTAAGTTGTACTCATTCGCAAAAATAACTTTGACACGCCTACTATAACGCCCACTTTTTACGTTATCCACCGTTAATGAAATTTAAAAGCTCATAAAACCAATATTAGAGGTATGATGATCAAATTTGCTACGTATATCCTTCTAATCAATGTAATTGTTGTGCCAAAAAGTTTAGGTGACACGTCCACTTTAACGCCTACCTCCCATATAACGGTTTATCTTAAATTCATGTAATTTCTCTATTGACAAAGTTTTTTGGAAAATAAAGGACTATATTGAAATATCTAAGTTGTATTTATTAGCATAAACTTTATTGACACGCCTACTTTAACGCCCACTTTCATTGAAAGACTACATTTACAAAAGCATTTTAGTAGCATATCGAAGTATCTGATGGTCCAAATTTTCAATGACAATGTTGATGCTCAATTGTTGGGCATGATGATGAGGCGATGTTGACTGCTCTTTTGCCACACTATCGCGAAAACCAGCAGTGGTTCCCATTCAACGAACTAAAAAGGCAGGATTATGTTGATCAAAAGAATTACGAAGTGCATAAAATGCATTTTGTTTTGAACGCCCATTTTCATAAAAAAAACCTGAATATTAAACCTGAAAATTAATTTACAAATAATTAATTAATAATAATTAATTAATTAATAATAATGAATTTTCCTGAAGATGCTACACGAAGGAGTAGCGAAATATTGAGAATTTAAATACAAAAATTGGATATTTAAATATGAAAATTTAAAAAAAGAGATCAAATAAAATAAATAATTAAACCTGAATAACTTTAACGCGTTGCTCATTTGGGTATCTTTCCACTGTTCAAATTAAGTTAGTCTGAGATTGAGAAATGTCAAATGAAATGCAAAAAAAAAACTTGTTGCTTATGTGTGGTTCACCTTCAACAGGGGCCCTTAAATATTAACCACCCTCTATAAAGAAAGTAATGAATATTTTGTTTTAAAGAGATTATTCCATAGTGATTAACAAAATAATAATTAATGTACTTTAAATGTACACGAAATTGGTGGTGGGTATAAAAGATTCGGCACAGCCGAATATAGTGCTCTTACTTGTTTTTAAATAAAATAAACCGGTTGTAAAATGCGGGTTTTAGTGAAAAAATCAAAAAGAATTTTTTTTTTTAAATGGGGCTTTTAAGATTATTTGAAAACCGGATTTTCTTTTAAGCCGCATAAAATAGACTACAGAGTTGACCTACTACTACAAAGGTGTCAAAGCACACAGCAGAGGTGGCAAATTCACAAATCTATTTCTTGAGACATTTCGATCACCAAACTTTTGGCTAAACAAAGTGATGGTTTCACGCACTGTATGACATGTCGTGCCATCTTTTTTGAATAATTTCGTCTTCAAACGTTTTGCAATGATTTGTCTGCAGCTTTTGCCATTCTTGGTAATGTTGGCATCGGTTTCGAATTTAAAGACACATGGGTCGATGACGCCTTGTGCATGTTAACCATACCAAAGCGGGATTTTTTTTCGAAGTAATGGAGTCTCAAGAGTCGAGTTTTTCTTTTTGAAGAAATACAATTCTGCTTGTTTACATACCTGTTAGTCAGAAATGATTCCTATAACAGAAAATGATTTCACGATAAAAATGTGATTTAACCTGTAGTTGTTCCTTAGTCTATGTACAGAACACACGACACATTGGATGATCTGCTCTTTGATTGTTGTAACAGTTGATTATTATGTGAATGTGCGCCAATATTTTTTTCGCAAAATTTCCCAGTAGTGGATGGGCAGTAACCGAGTTACATAAAATAGCATCGAATCGATTCAAGTCTCTTGGCTTCTTGGCTTCTTCTATACACGCGGCACAAGCTCGATTTGAATGATCATTATCCAAAAGAGTGAATGCTGGCATAAATCGAGCCATAGTAATGCGTACTACTGGCAGGCACAGAAAACGCTTATCGGCATCGTAAAACTTACGGAGTGTTCTATTAATTTGGCGAACAGAGTGCGTATTCTGGATATAATTTTTCATGATTTGTAAACGTTTTCCTAACCTAAGTTTTTCTATTGTTTATTGCCAAAGTATAAAAAAACACTCTTCGTTAAGAGGACATCCAGTTTTAAAGTTATTTCTATGGACATTTCTATACATCTGATTTAAAAATAATAAATTAAACAAAAATTATTAATATGAAAATCATTTATATTACCATTGAAAAGAAAAAGTTTTAAATTTAATGTAATTTTTGTCCTTACCAGCAGCAAAGTAGAACAAAGTTTCATAAATTTGGTCTCTTATATTAAATACAATTATTTTCGTTTGCTTTTATTTTATGAGAATTAAATAGGTTTGAATTTATGAGAATGTAGAATATATTTCCAACCAACAAAATTGCTTTTTTACTTTTTTTTTCAAAAAAACCTAACATGACATGAGTATACGTTACTTCACATCGTTAGTGTAAGGTCAATCATGTGGTCAATCAGATTCGACAGAAGTTGATTACTTGTTTAACTTGAAAAAAATGGTTTGCAAAAGGTTTCATTTTCATTGCATGAAATATATATTTATTTTCCTTTGTGTTTGCTATTATACCAAATTTTGGGTTGTTAATGAAGCAGCAGTTGTTGAAAGGAGTCCTTAACAATCTGTTTGAAGTGTTAATTAAAAAACAAAATATTTTTTGGGAAAAATAGCTTTGAAATGTAAATGTGTATTTAAGTGATGGAAATGTAGTTGCTGTTCTTTGGTACACATTTCTTTTTGAAAATTTTAAATTTAACAGAAATTATTTATTTTCCGGATATTAACATTAATGTCTGAAAAATATTTTTTAATTTAAATTCTATATTGAATTTAGACCTTATTTTTTACCACTCTTTACTGACTAAAAAGTTGTATAAATATTTAGAAAAGGTATAGAAAAGTAGCAAATTGTTTTTTGTTTAATTTGTTTATTTCAATTAGAAAATTAAAGTATACGATGGCTGCCTTCTTAGATGAAGGATATAGGCCCTTAATGCATCATGCACACACTGGTTGAGAGTATAACAGCAATTGACTAGTATCCATATTGAGCGAACCATGGTAATAGTACTATGACAAGACAAGTTGCGAGAGGTTCACCTCAGGGCGGTGTAATCTGTCCACTGTTTTAGTTTTTTGTTATTAGGTTAGGTTAGGGTGAAAAGGCGGGTCACTAAAAGCCCAAACCCACGACAGGTATACACTTTTGCCCAATTGGCATATTGTGCGCTTTATATGAATAGAATAGTTAGAATAGAAAGAGAATAGAAGAAAGGAGAAAGAGAAGTAGACCAGTGCAGAGTTTATGGCGGGAATCGAAGCCGCATTCCTCAAACTAGCAGATCAGCACACAACTGTCTAGTACACAGGAGCACCCTTATTGTTATTAACTCGATTATTATTGAATTTGAAAGTAGAAGGATAAAATTCGTGGGTTATGCAGACAATGATGCTGTGTTAGGACTTTTCGCGGACATGATTACTAATTTTATGTCCGATGCTTTGGAAGTAGTAAGTAACTGGACCTCGAGAAGCACTCTAGGATTAAGCCATGGCAAAACGGAACTAGTATTGTTCACAACGAGGGCGAAGATACCAAGCTTTGGATAAATCTATCAGTGCATTGCGAACTAGTCCTTCAGAGGCACTGAACCCAATGTTGACCTTCATCTTATGGGCATATCTGTAGGTAGTGCAGTAAGGCTTAATGTTTCTCGATGTTGCATATTGAAGACATATAGCCATAGGAAAGTTTCGACCAGCTTGCTTTTTATTCTGAACCAATCTACTGATTATGTCACTCGATATTAAAATTCTCAATGGTGATTTGAATTCTTCCCTCTAGAAGTTGCTTGGAAATGGGTGACTTTGTAGGAAGCTTTGACACCAGAATCTTTACAAACGGTTTTAAAAAGGTCTGTGATGTTACATGCGGTGTCTTCTTAAGAGATCTTCTTCCATCTTCCGTATTTCAAGTTGAAATATTCGCTTGCCTACCAGAAGGCATGTATGTACTGTATCAATAGAATATTAACGCGAATTTTGAATATTTTGTTTAGAGCTAGACTGCACTCTTATTATTCGATTCATACACGACCATGTCCAAATTAGTCGGTAAACGCAGGAAAGAGTTGTAAGGCTCTCCAATTGCTCTAGTCTGGGTCCTATAGTAACGAGTAGTCGGTTGAGACAGGAATGGATCTACTTTGGACACCTTTAATGCAAGTACAGCTGCAATCCTGTTGGGGATTAACAAAGGAAAGATCTCCCGACACTTTCTTGAAAAAGTCGAAGACATGTGCCGTGGACAAAATACATGTAAAGTAGCCAGGCTTTCATGGCACTGTATTGATGTCAGACGTACATCGAAACTTGCGAGCCTTGGTCGGAAAGACATCTCCAGGTGGCTGGAGGTAATGTTGGAAAAATATGCAAATCACATAGACATCCCTCGAACCAATTTTTCATACTTATCTGAATTTGGAAAAGGGGGAATTCGTTTTTCATCAGTGCTATTCTGGCTGCCATAACCATTCTGAGATATCTAAGGATAACGTTCGAAAATATCTGAGATCTGACTGAACGATTTGCTGAGACACTCTCACTTTAATGCATAATAACCGACAATTTAGGAAAAGTAGAAACTTCTTGGATAAGTTTTGTTCAGCTAAAGGAATTTCGTTCTACTACTTATAGGGTAATTTTGGGCTAGGAAAAAGCTTTTTTATCCACCTTTGAGTAACTCAGTTAAACAAGTATTGTTTGGCGGTTATTTGTATATCCATATTAAAATTGGAATAGAAATGTAAACAACAAATTAAAAATAGATTACGCTTTAGTAACGAACAACTGCCAACTGCCAAAAAGTTTTTATAATGCGGCAATTATAGTACAAATAAGTGTTTGTTAGTAAGATGCTGTCTTGGTCGGACACCAAGAGGGGGGGAGAAAAGGACATTTTCAAAGTCAAATTTTCTCTTTCGATAAGTAATGAATTCGGCAGTCATTAAACATATATTTATAAAGGGATTAGTGTTAAATTCTAGATGCAACTCTTATATTAAGTTGGCAATTGGTGTACAAGAAGTTGAATGTATGACAAGTAGTTAACGCAATTAGTTAATAAACACGAGAAAAATAATATTTCACTTGTTGACAAGAACTGACGTTTATGGTCGTAGTAATTTAAGTTTAACAATATGAATTCGTTATAACTATTATCTTAAGTTATTTGTATTGAAAAATCATAAAATGTTAATTGTAGCGAGTTTTGATTTGACACAGAATGAGTGAAAATTCTAGTGTAAGATTGATTTTAACAAGAACTTCCATCAGGCGGATCCACATCAATGAACACGAACACTTTTTCTAAAAGATTAACTCAGATTGTTTCTTAAGGACAGTGACGAATGAAACCAAAGGTTGATCTAAATATTGTGATTATCCTTTTGACCAACTCAATAGACAAAAAAACAATATTTCTCTTCTGGGGTTTTAAATCCAAAGTTTTATTTTTAAATATTTAAATAAACAATTCTTTAGGCATCTTTAGGCGAACATCTCCGGTCATCGGATATAATCCGGAAGAACACAGGAAATACATTATTTGTCATATTAAGCAGTCTCCATCAGTGATAGAGCAATGTGTGCCCTGGTCATTTTTTTCTAATAGAATTTTATTGTAAATCACACACAAAAATATATTAAATCAGGTAAAATAACATACAAGCTGATATACAATCTGATGTTAGAAGAAGGAGATTATACAAAAAAATTTAATTTTATTAAAAACAAACATTGTTTTTGTTTTTTAGAAAGAAAAAATGGCATAAATAATTTGCCTTGAGGTGTGTAATTATCCGTTTTGCTGTATTTTTTTTGAAAAGTTCGTCCCTAAATTGTTTGCCACCTTAAATTATCCCTACAAAAATACCAATTAAAATACAAGTTTTCTTTTTTGTTCTATCCGCCCAATTCAGTGAGGGTTACAACCCAAGTTTATGACATAGCAAACCACTTGCCTTTTAAAAATACACACCATTTAATGGGTGACAGGAAGTAAAATAAAATGTTAATGGCAGTAAATTTAAAATCCTGCCTAACAAACATGTTTTGTTGTTGATGTCACATAAACGGAAACATTGTACAACCACAACAAAAACAGCAACGTAATAATACAAATTATAAAAAACCACACACACACACACACACTTACCCAAGAACTAAATATGTGAGTCAACACTATCGCCACCATAATTGCCAACTAAGTACTATTTTTGACATAATCACCATACAATACGTATACAATTTTGTAATTTCACACACGCATGCAAGCAACTGCAACTGAATTAAAGTTTCAAAATAGAATTCTTAAATTTATGTCGAATTTTCATGTGTTACTAACTAAACAGAAACATTGGAGAAAAATAGGAAGTGACAAGAAAGAAGGCGTTTCACATATTTAAACAACACCGTAGTACACAAAACAAACTGAACTGAACTTGGCATCTAGGCAAGCATAAATAAGTCCTTGCACTGAATACGTGTCTAGCAGCAGTTTCAGGCAAAAATAAACTATTTAAATCCTGCTAAAGTACAGTCTCGTCTGTGTTAATGATTTTCCAAAATAAACATTCGAATGAGCTAAATAACAACTTTTAAAGTGGCACTGAAATTTTATAATGATTTTTTTTCTCATGACGACTCGGAGTATTTGTTTCATTATGAACTTTCTGCTTTTAAACAGAAAACTAATAAAACTTTGAGTTAAACTCATAAATTTAACTTGTGGTAATGACGTGCAAAAAGAATACAGGAAAATAAGTTGTTGGTTAATTTCGTACGAACTAAATGGTATACATATGAAAGACATGAAATCAGTTAGAACAAATTCTTTATTTAAATTTTAAATAAAATACTGAGTTAAATTGTTGATATTTACACACAACACTTGTAGTTCTGACCAAAAGAGAGCTGATGATGAAACTGGTTTCGAAAATTCATTTCACCCAGCTTGTATTGGATAACTAAGTTGTACTAGATATTATGTTATAATCCCCTTAACTTATAGTCTAAATTAAAATTAAAATAAAAACAACAAGTAATAGGCCGTGCCGAATATGATAATATCCTTCACCGTCATGTACATGGGTATAAACACCACATTGCAGCTAAGTCTAGATTTTAGATTTCATGTAAAACGTTATTTTCTCAATTATTTCCGACACCATCTTTGATTTTTCATTTTTATATAGTAACTCGTATTCTATTAGTCAAGCTCTTCCATTTGATACCCATATTGTTGAGGTTGAACAATTTTTCTGCGCCATTTTAAACTAGACTTTAATTTTTAGTCAGGCTTGAGTTCACATTAACATTCCTTGTTTTTACAAAGAATTTTTAATTGTGATAAATGAAAGAATAAATCTGAAAAATTATATTTTTACCGACACTAGCCGAAAGGAATGCATTTTCGAAACCAGCTACGATTTCATCATCAGTACTCTTTGATCGGTGGTTACATGTTGGTTGTAAAGGTCATCTATTTAACTCCCGGGGCTTAGGTTAATTGAATTCGGTAACTACTTTAGTTTTTCCTTTTTCATATATTTTTTTAACCACAATGAGTTAGATTGAAATTTTTAACCAAACAGCAACCCTTTTACCTTTTATTTGTTATTATCTTTCATTTATATCACTATTTTTGTCCTGCCATTTTGTTTCAGACGACATCTTGGATTTTATACTTTTTGAGTAGTTTATAATATTGTACTGGTCAAGCGTTTTTATATGATACCGATATTAAGGAGGTTAAAGGGGACAAAGCCGTAACTACTGTATCTGACTTATATATTTGCCATTTAATCTAAGTATAAATATTTTAATACTCAGGCCCTTTCATTCGATCCCCATATTTGCTCTCTCGGTTGTATAGAATCTGAAAAATATCTCTTTTTGTTTGTAAATTTTAGGAAAAACACCCAAGCTGTTTTACTTTGGTGTTTTTAGCTCAGTTGGATTCAAGCGAATTTGTTAGCTTACTTTAGAAATAATTTCGAAGATTACGGCTTATAATTTGTTGTCTAAAGTGTTCAGAAATTAAAGGATCCGCCATCTAACGTTTTTTTTTCAACTAGTGCTTATTTCGGGAATGGTAACACTTAGCTCATGTCTGATTTGACAGATAATTAGTTTTATCCTTCCTCTGAATGAATCTGGTTGTGTATACGCTTGAACAACGCTGGGAAATATTGCGACATTACTTTGGCCGATTTTATCAAAAATATCATCTTTTCAGATGAAGCTCATTTTGATCTTGGCGGGTATGTAAACCAGCCAAATTGTCGCATTTGGGGCACAGAAAATCCGCACGCATACATTGAAAAAAAATTTAAGAGGAGGATACTGGCAACGTTTGGTTTCAACAGGACGGCGCTACGTGCCACTCAGCCGAAGCTACACTTTTTTATAGCATTTTCAAAAAAAAAAAAAAGGAGTTATTTGGCGGACCCTTTATATGATGTTTTGTAATATTTTCCAGTAATCAGTTCCACACTACAAAGTAAGACAGCGTCAGCACATTTTATACCTCATACGCTTCCTGCTTTTCAAGTTATATACCACGCTTTTTGCGCATCGAATATCACAAGCTGAGAGATAGTCCTCATGATATAAATGGCATCGATAAACAAAATGCAAATTTTGTTCCTGAACATTTTTTCTAAACATTTATATATTTTATTCTTGCCAATAATTTTAAACTTTATTACGAAATCATTTTATATTATTTTTTTAATTTTTTTATTCTATAAAAATATAAGAAAATAAATACGAACTACAAACATAACTATCGATAAAATTAAAAATAAAATATAATAATTCATCTCTGACATTTAAAGTCAGTTGAGTTGTTCTCTCGCCCCTCATGACGCTTAAAAAAGTACAAAGTAAACTTACTTTTTGCGTTGTATGCGTCAGAGCGTCTTACGCTTTGTGCTCTGTAACTTACAACATTTAACTACGTTGATTCAACTTTTTTGAGAGAGGCGTACGATGCGAAAAAGCGTAGAAAGCGTGGTGTGGACTTTCAGCTTTAATTCATGGAATAGGAACACGGCAACTATTTTATCAAGAGTTATAATGAAACATTTAAGCACCAGTTTGGAGTACCAAATACCAATTAAACCCATAAATACACTCTTAGTTATTATTCCTTAAACAGCACTTAAATTTTAGGCTTTAAAATATTTAGAAACTCTTGAAAGAATTTAATTATATTTTTTTAAATTTATTACATTTTTGCATCTGTTTTGCACTTTTTCTCTAAAAAGCCAAAACAAAGTCATACGTAGAAAATTATAAGGGTTCAAATAATCAACGATAATGTGACTTTGTATAACATAAATTTGTTTTTTTATGCTAATTCTCCATAACGATGTGTAAAATAGCGGCAACTAAAGGTGGCCCCAAAAACACAGATGAAAGTATACATACGTAAATGTTTTTGATCATCTCTGCCAGAAATTGTTGTTGTTTTGTTAAATGTTAAAATATGGCATGCTAATTCTTCTACTCTTCTATGATGATTTGGTGTTTATTTTATACAATTTATAGTGATTAAAATGGAATAAACTAAAGGAGTAAAACTATATTTAAAACTTTTTCCATTCGTGAACTTCAAAATAATAATTACTTCCTAATAATGTTGAATCACCTCAAACGTGTAGAAATAATTAACCTAGAAAACATGATACAATGCAAAAGTAAGCAAAACTATTTTGATTAGTTTTCCAGTTGTATGTCTATGCTGAGTATGAGTTGCAAAAGTAAAAGTCATTTATTTGTTTAGGCTTGTTCGATAACTGACATCATCCTAAGTGAATGATTCTACTATCTCTCTTTTCATTTGTAAACATTGTTATTTACTTAGAAAGTTGCCATCTAATGTAAAAATTATTATGTTTTAGTGTGTTTTGCTGTTCAAGAATGTAATGGAATTGTAACAAGGATAACATTCAATTATCTGTGATATTGACATGTCATCAAATGAGGGGTGAATAAGAGTAACGGTTGTTACATTTGCGATGAGGTGATATTTTAACAAAAAGGTGTTCGCAATGTCTACTAGAGATATTGGTTGTTTGACATTTTTAAAAACCGGGTTTCGGTTATTCAAAATGTATAATCAGTTTTTTTTCTTTAAAGATAAAAGAATAAATATAAAAAAATTATCTGTGACATACTGACAAAATATCCTGAATTAGACATCTTCGTGATAAAAGGAATAATTATTAAAATAATTAATTTATTAAAATATTATTAATTAGAAATTTTAAAATAATTGTCAGCGGCTAAATTTAAGCCACCACCGTCGACAGACGTAAAAGTACGATTTGACATTCAATGTTACATGCAACCAAATATTAAATATTCGAATATATTCAGAGTAAATAAGAGCATTATATTCGGCTGTGAGAAATTTTCGATACCATTCACCAATTTACACCACAGAATTATTTATTACGTTAAAAAATCCAATCAATATAGAATTTTATCTTTATACTAAAATGTATTACTTTCTTTAAGTTCAAATTGCTTATAATTAATTTTCTTATATTAAGTCTCAAAACAGGAACCTAAGAATTTTCTAATAGGACTTATATAATTCACTTCTTTTTGCTTAGGTATTTGAGAAGTGGGCGTGTCAAGGATATTTCCGCTAATAAATTCAACTTAGATATTGCAATATAGAGTCAATTATCTTTGTCCATAAAGATGTAATGTGAGTTTAAGGGAAATCGTTATTTGGGAGGTGGGCGTAAAAGAAGGTGTGTCAACTTAGTTTTTCGTTATACAAAATTTAAAATTTTTTTTAACTAGTTCTGTCGGTTTTGTGTGATTTTAAATTTGTTTAATAATAGATTATGCCATATGGACATTTCCATGAATATATCAACCGCGACTGTGAAAATAGAAACCCTTGAAAGATTTTCAATATAAGTTTATTGATAGAAAACACACAAAGTTTACTATGCATAGGTATTAAGAGCTTATTAAATTATTTTAGGAGCAATAATAAGAGTTTAATCTGATTATCTCTTTGACTTATTTTAAAAAATTGCAATCAACGATTTTTTTTAGCGACTAAATTGTAAAAATAAATTGTAATTGTAAATTAAATTACAATTGTTGTAAAATTAAGGTTACAACAACAATTAAAAAGATCCATAAGAAAAAAGAAAATATAGAGTCCAATTAGCGGTATTTTTTTTTTTTTTGATTACCCTTAAATGTTATTTTAATGTCACGTACGTAGTGCAAAAACATTATTTGTCTCCGTCATTCGTATTTGAACAGTCACAAGAGCATCTAATTTAGAATTTAACTTTTTTTCTTAACATAATTAACACATTAGAGAAAAATCTGTCACGTACGATATGTCACGAACGATATTAAATTGAATTTATTATAAAATCATTTAAAGATTGCTTTCAATTAAGAAAGATGGATTTTAAATGAAAAATATTTGGTTTAGTGTAAGAAATTAAATTAAAAAAGAAAAAATACCTCGTTTGCAGATTTTTTCATATTTCCATATATACCTCGAAATCACTTCTGTTTTATGTCACGTACGATATATTCTTATTTTTTTTGGATATTTTTGACAACAATGATTCGAATATAATTAATTTTTTTTTAAATAAAGTACCCATTGAATGGAACATAAAGATCTAATTTTGTTTCAGTTACTCTAATTTTTGCAAAAATTACTCCACTTTATAGAAGTACAAATGTCACGTACGATAACATGGAAATGCCCATATGTAAGAAGTAAGCGTTAAAATGGCGTGTCAATGTAATTTTATGAAAATGATTTCTGCATTAATAATAATTCTTCTTAATATTTGTCCATAGAGAAATCTTATGAATTTTATAAAAAGTTTTATGGAAGGTTTGCCGATATTGAAACCTACGACCTAGTCCCTCATTACAAGCTATAACTCTCTTCTTAACAAATCGGTTTAATCCAATGATTTCCAATGTATTAGAAATATTCTGGCAAAATTTCATCCCCCTAACTTTTAGGGTCGAGCTTTATCGTGCTTTCAACAGACGAACAGACGGACGGACATAGCTTGATCGTCATAAAATGAAACCCCGATTCAGAGTATATATACTTAATGGGGTCTAAAATTGATATTTCGATGTGTTAAAAACGGAATGACCCCCACAACATTTTGTTGATGGCGGTTGGTGACGTGTTTTAACAAGTCGGTTAAAAAAGTGGTTTTGTGATATTCGAAAAATGAACACCATAAAAAACACATTAGCATAACTAAAAATAAAAAAAAATTTAAAACCACTCAAATAAAAACTGTTCGATCTCCTTCGTGTCTACATTATAAAAAGTCTAAACATACTTATTAATACTTTCAGAAAGACATAAATCATCAGCAAAAGTGAGATTACAAATTTGTGCTTCAATTCATAGACTTCAGTTTTAAGAAATTGCTTGAGTGACAAAAAAAGACTAATCACTAAGTTTCGCAGTGCTAATTCAGTAGAGAGAATTGTCAAATCATGTAATTGATTGTTATTTCTTTGTGACAGGTAATATATTTGAAAGAGTTAAGACTGTTTCGAAAGAAATGATGAATGACTTACTATATACAAATATACTATTGACAATAGCACGTCAAGATTGCCACCAAACAATTTTTACCCCACCCTTATGAAATTGCACTAGTAATATTCTTAACTATATTAGGTTTAATTAACCTCCAAGTTTAGAACGCACAGAATAACATTAGCGGAATCAGAGAGTACTGTAAAAGCCTTAGCAAAATGCATAACTACCAACCTTAACACTGCAAAATTAATCCTTTTAGATGCTGGTATGGCGAAACAACTCTCCATCCTTTCAAAAGAAAAAAAAAGGAAAATTACACTTAACAGGGACTTTATTTTTTGGATTTCTCGAATTCCCGTCAATAAAAAAAGAAGATACTACTATCCCCGTCGAATTAAGCAAGAACATTAGTGTTGTAGATTACTCAGACCAAAACAGGAACAGGCAATCTAGCTGCAAAGTGGAACATGCATTGATTCTACACTGAATTTATATGCCAATCCAAAAATCTTGGTTTCATTACAAACATTGTGGGGACAATATGGATTTTCTAAGCTTCCGTCGTCATGTTGCAAATGGTATAATTGTGGGTAATAAACAACGCGATAAGCCTGGTCCTAGTCGGTAATATTTAAAACTTTGGACTGTCGATATGATGGAAAAGAACAATGGTGATATCAAGTAGGAGAAGCAAATCAGATGCGGGCAATGCAAAATAGGCAGTACTAAAAAAAGATGTACAAGTTGAATGTTTCCTTATCATACTTAGAACAAATAAAAATTGTATTTAACAATGTTGTAATTTTTGTATATGTATACCTCTACCGTACCCTTAATGGCACGTGCCCCATGCAGTTTCCTACTTACAAAATATAGGGTCGTCCAACCAAAATGCATAATGTTAATTGTAAATAAAATAGAAAAGTTAAAAAATATTATCTTAATTTTTGATGTTACAATAGAACCTTCTTTCAATGACTATTATGTGTGAAACATAATATCGGCCAAATATTCGCCACGATTTCGGTTGCATACTTCTATCCGATGGTCAATGTCTTTTATTACACTTAGATATATTTAAGGTTCAATGTCGTTAATATGTCAAATTATCTCATCCTTCAGCTCGTGAATTATTCTAGCTTTATTGATGTACACTTTTTCTTTTAAATAACCCCACAGAAAAAAGTTCAACTCGTCAAATACCATGGTCATGACGGCCAATTAAGATCATTAGGACGTGAGATAACACGGCAATTGAATTTCTGAAGCCATTGTTTCATTGGTGCACTATCCTATTTTCAACCACATATCGTTCAGATCTATATCGTCAATTTCTGCTCACAAGAAATCCATTATTATCTCGCGATTGCGAATCCTTTAGACGGTCTCAATTTTGAAGAATTACGGCCCCATGACGCCAACAGCCTATAGATTCTACCAAACAGTCACTTATTGTGGATGAATCGGCTTTTTAAAAATCACTAGTGAATTCGGATTTGTTGAAATGCATCACTTTCGCTTTTTAACGTATTCACTGATATGAAAGTGCGATTTTCTTTGTAAAGTCACTATTTTGTCTATTTAACAAGTCATTCAGAGTATTGATTACCCTTGAAATGGCCAGTAGGCTTTAGCTATTGAGAAAATTGAACCTTGTAAGGATATAAATTCAAATTTTCATTCAAAATTCCCACGCATGTGGAATATTTTTTTGATGTTTGTCGAGTTGTTAAAGTATCATAACTTGCGTATTTCTGTCTTTTTATGATTTAAAAAAATAATGCAAATATGTTTGTTATCATAGGAAATTTTAATAAGAGCAACGAGTGCAGCCATATTAAGAAAAATCTCAAAACGTCAAAGTTTTATGTATGTTATCGATAAAATAGCGCAAAATTGTCATTTTCAGCTTAAAACGATACAATATTGCTAACTGCTTAGTTGTATACTCTAAACTAGCGATTTTTGGTTAAAATGCTTCGTTTTTTCTTTAATATAGCGATTTTTAGTTTTTTTTTCGTAGAAGAAGCAACATTGAAAATAAACCAAAATACAGAAAACATGCATAGTTTCTCTCTCTCTTTAATATTAGCTTTTTCACTCTTTCAATCCAGGATTAAGAAAATAGAGAAACAAGCACCAGAACACGTGTCATAAGAGCTTAAGTAATGTTAGATGGCCAAGAAATCGTACTTCTGCTTATGCAATGAATGTATTAAAAACTCACCATATTAAAATAATTTTTAATTTCCATTATTACCCAGCAAAAACGAGTTAATGACTTGCTTTTACTGAGCAGCATACCTTTCAATGACTACAACATGTTGCCTGTTTTACTAAGAAGTCCTTAAACAACACTACGCAACAAATGAAAAAAAAAAATTTACCAGAATAACCACTATACTTTTTTGATCCGCTATAGTCACCTAACTACAAAAATCATCATAATTTCAAATTCTATGTTAAGGTTTTTTTTAAATTTTCTTATAAAACTTGAGATTTTTGAAAAGGCTCCTGCATACATCTTGTCGTAACTTTGGAACGACTTACTCGATTTTTTTTAACGATCCGTCTAATAACTTTTAATTACGCCAACTTTTAGTTTTTCTAATATTATTTTCTGATGTAGCCATCAGTTTTGGAGTTATCGAGGAACAAGTTGGGAATTTTTTTTTTTTTAAATTATAAAATTTTTAAAATTAAAAAATTTATAAAAAATAGAACGCAACAAATAATTACCAGTTTTGGTACTTAATCTTTAAACTGCATTTATTAGAAATAAAATAAATTTTATTACATGAAAATCTATGAAAAAATTCGTGTTTTTTTCCAGCTAAACTGAAAGCACATAGTTTTGATATATTATACCCGCCACCAAAAAAATGGTGGGGGTATATCCATTTTGTCATTTCGTTTGTAACATATCGAAATATCAATTTTAGACCCTATAAAGTATATATATTCTGAATCGGGGTTTGATTTCATGACGATCTAGCTATGTCCGTCCGACTGTCCGTCTGTTGAAAGCACGATAGAGGTCGCACCGAAAAAGCTAGGAGGCTCAAATTTTGCCAGAATCTTTCTTACAGACAAGGTTTGTTTGGTATTGAAAATGGGCTAAATCGGAATATTAGGAAGAGAGTTATAGCTCGAAAAGCAAGAGTAGGTCGAAAAAACCGTGTCCTTCGAACATCGAATAAAATGGAATTGTGTCCAAACGCCTTAACGTGGACTCATGAAACTTCGAATATATATTTCCTTGGTAAAGACAATATCTTCCCCCAAAAATTGTCTAAATCTATGCATCAGGAGAGGAGTTATCGATCAAAATGTACGAAAATTTATACCGCACAGTGTATTTTTCGGTATATTTAAAAACTCTGAAATTTTGCACACTTTGCTTTTTGGTGACACGCTTTCTTGTAACGGCAAATAAATGTGCCACGCCCACTTTTACGCCCACCTCCCATATAACGTTTTATTTAAAATTCATATAATTTCTCTATTAATAAAGATTTTGGAATAATAAAGGCCTATATTGAAACACCTCAGTTGTACTCATTCGCAAAAATAACTTTGACACGCCTACTATAACGCCCACTTTTCACGTTATCTACCGTTAATGAAATTTAAAAGCTCATAAAACCACTAAAATTAGAGGTATGATGATAAATTTTGCTACGTCTATCCCCCTATGCAATTTCATTACTATGCCAAAAAATTAAGGTGCAACGCCCACTTTTACGCCCACCTCCCATATAACGTTTTACCTAAAATTCATATAATTTCTCTAATTATTATTAAGATTTTGGAATAATAAAGGACTATATTGAAACACTTAAGTTGTACTCATTAGCAAAAACAACTTTGACACGACTACTATAACGCCCACTTTCACTTTTGAATTGTGTCCAGACGCATAAACGTAGTCATGAAACTTCGAATATATATTTATCGAGTCAAAAGAATATTTTTCCCTGAAAATCGCTTAAATCTATGAATTAGGAAAAGAGTTATAGATAAAAATGTACGAAAATATATACCGCACAGTGTATATATGTACGATTCTGAAATTTTGCAAATATGGCTTTTTGGTCAAAGTCTTCGTTATAACGATAATAATATTAATATTAGCATTTATTCATCTTAGACTGCGCCATTTATTGTACTGTAGCTAAATATAAGATAAAGATGATAAGATAGATGACTCTACTAGCAACTACTAAATGGCATGCTAACAACTTATGCTTATGTTCTCCTGAAGTTATGCTCTATTAAAAATGGGAATTTAGGAAAATTTTGTCCTAAGTAAAAAAAAATTATCTCTAAACATTATAAACAATTTATTTTCATGTGCTAATGGCTAACAAATTTTAAAATTATACAAAACTTATTTCGTTTCAAAATCTTTTAAAAGCAAAATGTTATAGAAGTTTAAAAATCAAAATCTTATTAATAAATTTCCCGTTTTAGAAAAATGCAGAGAATGTATATTTTAAATCACCCTGTGGCCCTTAAAATTTAACCTTAAATTCACTTTCTTCCTCTTAAATTCATGTAAATTCTCTATGAATAAAGATTTTGGAATACTAAAGGACTATATTGAAATATCGAAGTTATGTTTATTAGCAGAAACTTTATTGACACGCGTATTTTACCGGCCACTTCCATTGAAAGACTAAATTTACGAAAACATTTTACTAGCATTCCGAAGTTATAATGGGTGGTTTAATTTTAAGGGACTATGTTGATTTTGAATAAAATTATTATGAAATTATTATCATTTATTTTTATAATGATAATATTTGTATGCTTCAATTATGTATGGAACAAAATATCGTACAAATGGCCCCCCAACCTAGGCGGCACATCACGATCCGATAGTCTAAATTTTATATGACACTGTTGATGCTCGATTGTTGGGCACGATGATGAGTCGAGGTTGCTTGCTCTTTTGCCACGTTATCGTGAAAAACAGCAATGTTTCCCATTCAACGAACTAAGATGGCATCACAGATGTTTTCGCATTTCATACAGACCTGCTTTGCAGACATTTAAATATTTTTTACAATTCTCACGATTGTGGACGAATTCGAACGATTATGTTGACCAAAAGAATCACGAAGTGCACGAAATGCATTTTGATTTGAACGCCCATTTTTATAAAAATCTTTAATATTTAAAAGCGTTGCTCGATTGCGTATCTTTCTACGGTTCAAATTGAGTTAGTCTGAGATTGAGAAATGTAAAATGAAATACAAGAAAAAAGTTGAAGTTTAGATGTGGTTCACCTTAAACATGGGCCCTTAAAATTTAACCACCCTCTACAAAGAAAGTGATACATATTTTATTATAAAGAGATTATTCCATAGCGATTAACAAAATAATAAATATTGTGCTTTAAATGTACACAAAATTGGTGGTGGGTATAAAAGATTCGGCACAGCCGAATATAGTGCTCTTACTTGTTTTTTATCACAAATTAGTATAAAACAAAAAATTTTGTAATAATTTTTTATTTAAAAAAAAATAATTTAAAATTATTTTTTGACGTTTATTAGTCTAGAAGGTAGATGAGATCTTAAAAAGTACCAAAGTTAAAATTTGTACCTTAGCCTATCGATTTTAAAAAAAGTACCAGACACCTGTCCGCTTATTTTATTTCTGCTTTTTTAAAAAATCATCTTTCTATTCAATAAAAAACTTGCGTTCAAGTACTTAGTCTTAAAGCTGCATGTATTAAAAATAAAAGAAATTTGATTGCATTAAAATCCATCGGTATATTCGAGTTTTATTTCCGAAAAGGTGAAAGTATCTATAAACAAAGGTAACAAGTAGTTATATTTTAGTAAACAAGATTAACAAAGAATAATCTAAATATAATTTCGACTTTTGTTTTGTCTCCTATAATTTTCTGAGTTTGATTCTCTCATAAGGAACCAAATAATATCTCCCATCATATTTTCATTCCATAGTCACTGATAACGTTGCTCTATGGTCTTAAGTTGTTGATTAAATTGTTCCCCATGCTCGTCGCTTACGGCACCAAGGTTTTCCAGAAAAAGACCAAATGCGAATGCAATAAATGTACTTTAGTGACATTTTTACACCTAAAATAAGAAGAAATGCAAGAAATGTATGTATTTTAGTGAAAAGTTTGCACCTAAAATCAGAAATTTAGAAAAACAAACAAACAAACTCACAATACCGTTTCTTAGAACAAGCAACTTTATAATTCTCACTTCCTTTAACGCACTTAAGGTATAAGTAAAATTATTTTTTTTTACAATAGTGTTGCAGCAGTTTATAGTAAACTGATGTCTCACGGCCTTATTCATAACAAAAAGTTGGCATAAAGTTACAATAAAGTTTATTCATAACACACATGCCAAACTCTGGCTAACGATTTGCTAAACTCTTGTTAACGAGCTGCAAGCGTTTGCCGACTTGTGAAAAACAGCTGTTTTGTTAAAAAAAAAATTATAAAGAAAAGAATAAAAATTTTTGTGCACGAAAAATATATTGTTCGTTTATTTTTTAAATTTTTTTTTTTTAAATTTTAATAATTGTTAGTATGGATGGAAAAACAAAAAAATGTCAAAATAAGGGATGATATACAAAAAATGGTTGGATTTTTGAGGAGTATCATGCAATTTCAGAGTTGATTTTTTAAAGTTGGCAGACGAATAAAAGTTTGTTATGAATAAACTCTGTGCCAACGAGCTGTCAAGCATTCTAGTTAGCAGCTCGTTGTACGTAGTGTATAAACTGTTTCTAACTTTTTGTTTTGAATAAGGCCGTTAGAGATTAGCACTGATTTTTGATTTTTAATAAACGTGTCGCAGAATAACAAATCGAATTTTTGCAATTAAAAGCACTGAACGACTTCTAAAATTTCACAATATTGATGCAATAAAAATAATTGAAGTGCCTATTTTTAAGCAAGGGTAATAACTACTTACCTCCAAAGACATCGCCGCGTTCAAATAATGGATTTAGAGACAAAATTGAGGGTATTTAACTACCTGGTTTTTATTACTTCAAACTCATTACTATTTAAAAGGGAATTTTTACTGGGTAGTATCGTATTCTTTATGAAAATAATGACAAAAAGAAAAAAAAACAATCTTCCCATTTGCTTAATTTGAAGAAATACGAGAAAGCATAAACAGAAAAGTTAATATTTTTATTTAATTATTGTTAATTGATCCACTTGATGAAATATTCAATAGAAATAAAACTGATTGAATTAGGAATTTTAAAGCCACCCTAATTGATATTTATATTTCATCATAATGATACTTTTTAAAATAATTAAAAATGGTTTTCATTTTATACTGAAAAATGTTTCATCTTCATAACGTTTGTAGTAATTGTGGTGTTTTTTCAATTAATTAAATTGAGGACAATTACATAAATAAACAGTAAAAACAAAGTTAAATAGATAAGTTTTCTGTGAAAGTCAATACTGGGAAGTAATGCAAAATGATATTGTTAAAATTAAATCATCTTCTTAATTACGAATGTTTAAATGTTTTTCTTGAGCTTAATAACTATTTACATCCTAGCAAATAATGACATTCAAAAGAAATTGTGAATGCATGGGTTCAACCCACGATGAAGTGGTGCAATTTAGATGAAACATGCATAACTTTATTATAAACGTATTATCTATTATTTGAAAACACTTTACTTAATTGCAAAAAGTGCCTGAAACGCATGCATATTAAGTCAAAAGAAACTCATGTTTTATGAGTTAATAATGTTTGTTTATATGAACTGTTTAAGAATTTCGTAACACATCATTTATTAAAGACTATTTTTAGGGGAGGAGTAAAGAATGCCTTCTCTTGCACTATGTAACGATTCCTTTCATCTACCTCCAGTCTCTAGGGGATGAGCTTTCCCTTAGAGTAATTGATTACAAGTCGCTACAAAAAACTTTAATTTAGGTAGTTATGCTTTAAACCAATGATGGCATTTTTAAACTAAAATAAATAAAATTAAAAAGATATTATTGTAGAATAGGGTCTGATGTTAGGACCATTCTTCTTTTAACCAACCCTTCATACTAGCAACAACACTAAGTTAATGCTAGCCCATAATTTAAGTAACTCACCTACATGACTTCACCTTTCGTAAAACAATAAATTAGAAAATTAAAATTTCATTTTAACAATTGGTAGACAAATATAACAATATTTTATTCATAGTGTGATAAATTAAAATTAAGATATTTTTGAATTATTTGAAAATACAAATGATTAACTATTTGAACACCTATTATATAATTAATACAAATATTTTTTTTTTGCTTTTAATTAGTTTATGTCTTTTGAATGAATATATGTAAGTATAATTAGCTAACGATATTCGTCTTAGTAAATTCAAAACAGACAGATTAATAAATATTAAAGTATGATAACTTACATTATTTCTTCCCACGTAGTCTGCAAGCGCTCGTAGACGGCGGAGAATTTTACAAGAATACTAATAACAAACGTTCGAAATTAGAGTGACCATCTAAAATCTTACAATAAACAAGAAAAAATTGTTGAAGTCTTTAACAGATAATGCAACTTAAGGCACTATTAAATTATTTATGTATATCTATATGTACTATATACATACATATACGTATCCACACTTTCCTTTTAAATAAAAATTAAATTGTTAATCGTGCCAGGAAATGTGGTCACAATTATGTCACCAAAAAAAAAAATACGTTAAGCGTTGTACCAATTACAACTCTTATCAATTATCAATTATATATAACCACAGGCTAATTATCACGATGTTAGAATAAATGGAGCTGCTTATAGGAAGTTCTCTAAAATACAAGACCACGGCAAATCTCTGTTAAACGGCACGGAAAAATTTTCCGTTTTTTTGTTTTTCCAAAAGAATCTAGGCCGTCTCTATATCCAAAAAAAAAAATATATTTCTCTCCATATTAAAAAAACAAACAAAACTTTACAAAGTGTTTCATACGCTCAAAAAATTTCCTTTTCCAAGTAAATAAAACAAGATAAAAAAATCGCCATCACAACTACTAGTTTAATGATCAATTTATAAATTAATTTTTAAAAAATCATTAAGTTGAAAATAAATTACAAAAATTCTTAAGATAATATACTATAGAAAATACGTTATTAATTAAAAATAAAATTCCAAAAAAATAAAAAATTTTTTTTTTAAATATGTATTTAAAAATTACTTAGTTGAAAATAAAGTCAAAAAATTAAAAAAATTAAAGAAAAAAGGATTGCAAAAATTTTATGTAAGAGAAATCTGTGGCAATAAGAAAAAGCTGTTTATGTCAATTTTATAGTATATTTTTATAGACTCAGTTTTCTACAATCTTATTATAGGTATAGATAGACCGATTTATATTTTTTATGTGTTGTGAAGTAGAGTATGTTATGGTTAAACTTAATTAAGTATAATATCCTTTAGTTTTTGAAGACGTTTAAGATGGAGATTTTGAATTCTAAATCAATGTTTTAACTAACGCTTTGTTATTGACGCCAATGATTTTCACTCACGACACAAGACCAAATCACATAAGTCCAGAGGTCCTGTAGTACCAGATTGTATAGGTCTGTAATGGAGCTGGTAAAATCTTTATCGTTTACCCTGGGTTTTATGGTTTTGTATCTCTGTTTTGTCTGTATTCTGTTCTTTTAAAATAATTATAGTTATGAATACACTCCGCTTCACTGATTTAAAGGCACTAAAAATTCCATATTCATAAGCCTGTATCTTTTGCAATTTTTAACTGATTGAAGAATTTTAAAATAATATTTTTTCTAAAGTAATTGGAATTAAGTATCATTTTCACATTTACTTTTTTACTACTTAATCATTTATTAAAAACATTTTCTTATTATTCTTTTTCTATTTTCTTTCAGATCATTGGTGGTGCTTAATAAGAGGTAAATATGCCCAAAAATATTAAGGGAATTTTTTATAAAAAAAAATAGTTTATCAAATCAACCTTAATGAACAAATAAATCAAAGAGACAATTATAAGAAGCACCCATGCTTTTTAAAGTTCACAATAATTTTCTTTAGTATGTGTGAGGTGAGTACACTCACTCACTACTATTCAAAAATAAGTAACTAAGTAGTATTTATTGTATTTTTTATTGTATTTATTTTTATATTAAACTATTTGTGCTCCATTTGTTGGGCTACATTTTTAAGGTTTTTTTGTAGCATGTTGCTTAACTTTAAACAAAATTTCGTGTCATTTTTAATGTGCCCTTTTAATGGTACTATTGTAGTCTTAACCTGCTTTTAGACCAGATGTATTTGATATTTGAATTGTCTCCTTTTCGATCCATATGAGATTTCGTATGTCTGTCAAGATCAGTATTTTACATTTTTGCTTTAACTCGTAGATGTGCAATTACGCCTGACATAACCTCTGTTTTTTACATCAGCTGATTTTGCGCGATCAAAATTATTGTAATAATTTACAATAAATTGTTTTGAGTGCGAGTATAATAAAGAGTCCGCCATCTAATGTTTTTTTTTTCAACTAGTGCTTATTTAGTGAATGGTAACACTTAGATCATGTCTGATTTGACAGATAATTACTTTTATCCTTCCGCTGAACAAATATGGTTGTGTATACGCTTGAACAACGCTGGGATCATCTTTTCAGATGAAGCTCATTTTGATCTTGGCGGGTATGTAAACAAGCAAAATTGTCGCATTCGGGGCACAGAAAAACCGCACGCATTCATTGAAAAGCCGATATAACCAAAACGAGTCACTGTTTGGTGCGGATTTCGGTCCAGAGGCATAATTGGCCATTTTTCTTTGAAAATTATCAAGGAGTGGCCGTAGTCAATGGCGATCGTTATCGGGCCATGTCGAACGAATTTTTATTCACAAAAATTTCAGAGGAGGATATTGGAAACATTTGGTTTCAACAGAACGGCGCTACGTGCCACACAGTCGAAGCTACACTTTTTTATAGCATTTTCAAAAAAAAAGTTATTTCGCGGACTCTTTATAATGATGTATGTATACATACATACATATAGAGCTTCTTGAATGGGTTTAGTTTATAGCTAACTAAATAAAAGAGTTAAAGACAAATAACGATTCCACCTTGAAGGCAAAACAACGTTTGCTTAGTCAGTTAGTTTTCTATAAAAATTGGAAAAAACGGATCAAAAGCAAATCAAATTGTTTACTTTTTCTTGTACGTCTCTCAGATTTTTATGGAGTTATGCATAATAACGAACCGTGTGCTAATTAACAAGCTGTTAACATCTTTAAGGGACAATTTCCCTAAGGGCAAGATAATTGCTCGTAAGCTAGTACACAGTCTGTTATTATGCATAACGCCATTAAAAAATATTTAAATTCTATTTTTTTTTTGTTTGTATTTATTTTGGCACCACACACAATTTTAAAAGACGCAAACACTTTTAGTATTATAAAA
Organism: Phyto melanocephala; assembly: GCA_941918925.1. Lineage (NCBI taxonomy): Eukaryota > Metazoa > Arthropoda > Insecta > Diptera > Rhinophoridae > Phyto > Phyto melanocephala. The sequence goes on from OW799235.1 coordinate 94,911,961, forward strand.
AAATAAATAAATTTATTCAGTTAATATTCAATTGTTTAAAAATCATTTTTACAAACTAAAATTTTTTTTATTAACAACTTAAATTTGAATACAAAACAGTTATAGAACTCTGTTAAATATTTTTTTTAAATAAAAAAAATTTCTTTTCAATAAGTTGATTTAGGTTTTCCTTTGGGAAAATTTTTGTTTAAGATTAAATTTAGGATTTAAGTTAATACAATAAATTTAAATTTTTTAGCTCTAGTTCTATTTTTGAACTTTTATTATAAGAGATAAAGTTTGAAGCTTTTACTAATAAACAGATTTATTTCAAAAACATTATCAATTTGTTTTTGTGTTTTAAATTTTTAATTAATATTAGCCCAACACAAGTTATTCATTAAAATTAAAAGCAGTTTTTCATTAGACTATTTAATATCCATTAAGTCACTAATTCTCTAAATACGTATAAGTATAAAATATAATGAAAAAATAAGAAAAAATATTTTTTAAATAATTTTTTGTGTTACATCTTTAGGTGTTATACACTTGTATTTTAGCTTTTATCATATACGATAAAAATTTGACTCAGTTCGTTTTAACGTTTGGCTCTATAATTTATGAATCGGATGTAAAGATATTTAGGAAATTTACGGCTTACATGCCAACAACCATACATATTAACATATTCTACCTCTTTACTCGTGTAATCAATGGCAAATTAATTCAATTCTAATTAAAATATTACGATTCTATTACACGTAACGCAACAACAACAATTGTTATTGCCAGAAAAAACTGTATTTCTTTCTTACTTTTGCAAAAAAAAAAAAATAAATAAAAAACAAGTAAAAGTGCTATATTAGCCTTGCCGAATCTTATATACCCTTCACAACGTGCAGTCATGCAATAACAATTGTTTGTATCACCATTCATCTCATATAAAATACGTACATACATGTAAAAAATATGTGAATCGAAAAATAATTTAAAAAAATATATGTATATTAAAAACAAAAAAAAAAAAAATAAAAAAAATTAAAAAAAAAAATTTAAAAAAAGTTTTTTAAAAAAATTTCTTAAAAAATGTTTTTAAAAATTTAAAAAAATATGTAAAAAAATAATAAAAAGAATATAAATAATATATAAAATAAAAAATAAATTTTTGTGGCTCAGCTGGGATTCGATGCCACGTTTACTCTAACCAGTATACCACGTTTGAATGTATGTATGTTATTGTTGTGAAAAAACACGAGGTGATCGTGGTTTTTTGCTCCTGTCTCAGTTGTTTATGTTCCGCTATTTCTGATTTTCAATACCGTTCTACTCCCGAATATTTCTGATAATCGCTTAAAATAGTTGATTTCAACATACACACGGACAGACGGAAAGACTGACAGACTAACAGAGCTTAATCGACTATTCATAAGCTTTCAGAATATATATACTTTATGTGGTCGGAAATGAAAATTATAGAAATTTCAAACGGAATGATAAACCATTCACTAACTGTGTGAAGGGTTTAAAAAAACAAGCTAGTGATCTGATTCGGCTATGCTGAATCTTATTTACCCTTCATAAAATGTAGATATGCATTAATAAATTGCTTGTAAAAGAGATTTTTCTTAAATTTGTTTTTGATTTATACTTGCTTGATTATTGGTGTGGTTTATTGATTCATGGCATGTCAATATACATCTATATATATAAAAGAGTAACGTGACTGACTGACTGACTGATTCATCATCACACAGCCCAAACGCTAAGAGCTAGAGACATGAAATTTGGACCATCGGTTCCTCTTACGATGTATAGCTCCACTAAGAAGGGATTTTTGGAAATTCGTACTTTAAGGGGGTAAAAAGGGTAAAAACGGGTAAAATCGGTAATCTTATATCTGCTAAACTAAAAATGATACAAATTAAATTGAAAAAGTATTGTAATTTGCACAAAAAATAAGCTCACAGGTCTCTGGCCTTTTTTGGAATTTTCAACCCCTAAGGGGAAAAAACGGGTAAAAACTATAATTTGGTACTTTTTTGGTACCCTATGTAACTTCCAAACGCATAAAGCTAGGAAAAAAATTTTAACTGTATTAAGTAGTCCGCGAAAAAATATTAATAGGAATTCGGCACTTTTTTCAAATTCGCATGTATAAGTGGTAAAAATTGTCTCTTTTTTTGGTACTTTTTTTAAAAGAAACTTTTCTTATATTATTCAATGGGACAACATTTGACAATTATTATTTCCTAATAGAATATGGACAACTATTTAGGTGAAATTTTTGGAAACTTTTCGGGGGACAAAAAAGGTACCAAAAAGGGGAAAATTCCGGAAAATGTAAGTAATTCCTAATTAGACGGCCAATTTTCACAAAATTTTTAATTGGGATTTCACTGGACATAAAAAATTATGTAATTTAGTAAAAATTGCAACACATTCATAGCAGGGTAGAAAAGGGAAAAATCGGAAAGAGTTTGGTACTTTTTACTTTTATGCAAAAAAGAGTAGATTTACTGACTTTAAATCATGTCTATTAAAATATCTTGTTACATAGATATTTGAACATTTTAAACTTGGAATTTGGTACTTGGACCAAAAATGTACTTTTTCGCTTTTCTATGGTACTTTTTGTATTTTCTACGTTTATAAAGGTAGAATTATAAAATAAAGGACTATTGATTCCAGGTAAGATTAAAAATGTTATGGTTAACCAAAAAGGTACTTTTTTGAATTTTTATGGTACTTTTTGTATTTTCAACGTTTGCGAAGCTAGAATTTTAAAATTAGTGGCTATTGATACAAGGTGAGACTGAAAATGTTATAGTCGACCAAAAAGGTACTTTTTTGAATTTGTATGGTACTTTTTGTATTTGCTACGTTTATGAAGGTAGGATTGTACAATCAAGGACTATTGATTCCAGGTGAGACTAAAAATGTTATGGGCGACCAAAAAGGTACTTTTTTGAATTTTTATGGTATTTTTTATGGGCGACGAAAAAGGTACTTTTTTGAATTTTTATGGTACTTTTTATATATTCTACGTTTGCGAAGCTAGAATTTTAAAATTAGTGACAATTGATACAAGGTGAAACTAAAAATATTATGGGCGACCAAAAAGGAACTTTTTTGAATTTGTATGACACTTTTTTTATTTTCAACGTTTATAAATATAGGATTATACAATCAAGGACTATTGATTCTAGGTGAGACAAAAAATGTTATGGGCGACGACAAAGGTACTTTTTTGAATTTGTATGGTACTTTTTGTATTTTCAAAGGGTACTTTTTGAACTTGTATGGTACTTTTTGTATTTTCAACGTTTAATAATATAGGATTATACAATCAAGGACTATTGATTCTAGGTGAGACAAAAAATATTATGGGCGACGACAAAGGTACTTTTTTGAATTTGTATGGTACTTTTTGTATTTTCAACGTTTGCGAAGCTAGAATTTTAAAATTAGTGACAATTGATACAAGGTGAGACTAAAAATGTTATGGGCGACCAAAAAGGTACTTTTTTGAATTTTTGTGGTACCTTTTGTATTTTCAACGTTTATGAAGGTAGGATTGTACAATTAAATTTTTATGGTACTTTTTGTATTTTCAACGTTTGCGAAGCTAGAATTTTGAAATTAGTGACTATTGATACAAGGTGAGACTGAAAATGTCATGGGCAACCAAAAAAGTACTTTTTTGTTTTTTATGATACTTTTAGTATTTTATTCAATAAATAGTAAGAACTGCGCTAACGAAGTAGCGGGTTAAATGCTGGTACATACATACATACAAACAAAGCAATGATGTTAGTGCGACCTACAGGTATTTAACGAAAAACTTCGTAATTTCAACAATTCAGCTGAATTAGTCTGCTTAACGTACATTCGTATATATGTATGTGTAAGCATTAAAAAATAAACAAGTAACAGTGCTACATTCGGCCGTGCCGAATCTTATATACCCTTCACAACGTGTAGTCATGCAATAACAATTGTTTGTATCACCATTCATCTGATAAAAAAATTAAAAAAAATATATAAAAAAAATAATATGTTAAACAAAATAAAATTTTTTTGGCTCAGCTGGAATTCGATGCCACGTTTACTTTAACCAGTATGTATGTAGGTTGTTGTTGTCATTGTGAAAAAAAACGAGGTGGTTGTGGTTTTTTGCTCATATCTCAGAAAGTTATGGGGCGATTGTGCTAAATTTCAATAGCGATTCATTCCTGGATATTTCCAAGAGATTGATACCATATAGAGAACATATAGTTGCTTCTTAAAGTTGATTTTAACCAACACACGGACAGACAGGCAGACGGACAGACGGTCAGGGCTTAATTGACTCCTCTATTTATAAGCTTTCAGAAAATATATACTTTATGGGGTTGGAAATGAAAATTGTAGAAATTACAAACGGAATGGCGTACATGAAATACATATACCCTTGTGCACCACAGGTGCACAAAAAACAATTTTTTTTTTTTTTTTTTATGTGGACAACATCTGAGCATCAAATGAGACCGATCCCATGCCCCAAAAGTGTTCCCTTCCAGAGATATGCGGGTTTTATAAAAGTGAAGTCGACGATTCTAAGCGCAACTAGAAAGGGACCTAACGGTAAAATTTATTTATTTTAATTTTTTCCCCTACTAAATTAACAAAATAACTTGATTTTATGGAACTACAAAAAATTTATGTTTTTCCTTACGAGCAATTTAAAAAAAATCATTTAATTTGTAAATGGGCTCTCCTGAACAAAACCTGTTTTAACCCTTAGGTCCCTTTCTCTATGCGCTGTCACAATATATACTTTATGGATTTTCAAATGAATACTTTGGAAATTACAAACGCAAGACCAAACTTATATATTCCCTTTTACGCTCTTGTGTGAAGAGTGCAAAAGGAAATAAATAACAAAATTAAAACGCAAATATCTACAATCTTGTATAAAATAATTAGTTTTATATCCAATTCCTTAAAGCCGCATTAAATATACATAATTTAAGCAAATTAAGCAAACAAACACAGGTAACAAGAAAAATTTTGGCGGAAATCTTTTTTCCTGCCATTTTTCATTTGTCACATAAATTTAACAGGCGCGCAAAAAACAAACAAACAAATTGCATAAAAACTTGTAAATTATGCTAAAGATATGCAAATTTGCCACGTAAATTTCTGTAGTAGGAATACTTACTATTGTTTCAATTAATTTTGTTTGTACAAAAATTTGCTGCAAAAATTTCATTTATACTAGAAGAAGTAAAAATTAAACGGAAAAAGTTGTGTATAATTTTTAATCTTGAATTTTGGGAGAATATGTGAGAAATAGTTATGTAGTAAGTGTTGGATAAAATGGAAATTACCAAAATTTGAAATTTATTGTAAAAAGCAAAGTTATCAAATTAGCAACTTGTAATTTGTAAATTTATTCCATGTTTGGAAAAATTTATTCTAAATTAAAATAAATGAAAAAAAATCTAAGCAAGTATTTACATAAAGTAGTTAGTTAGAAATAAGTTATAATCGTTTTAAGTTAATTAAAACTTAAAGCGTTCAATAACAAGTAAGAGTGCTATATTTGGCCGCGCCGAATCTGATAATACCCTTCACCATCATGTACATAGGTATAATCGCACATCTTAGTTTAACCCATACATCTTATTTTACGCTATTTTTCCTTATTATATCCGATATTATCCTTGATTTTGAAGTTTTACGTAGTTAATTGTATTCTACTAGTCAAGCCCTTTAATTTGATACCCATATTGATGGGGTTATAAAACTTTGATCCGCTATTTGGTTTTAGACGCCATCTTGGATTTTACATTTTCTAATATTTTGCTCTATTCTACTGGTCAAAATTGTGCTGAATTTCAATAGCGATTCATTCCTGAATATTTCCAAGGGATTGATACCATATAGAGATCTGAGGAACTTGTGGTTGCTTCTAAAAGTTGATTTCAACCAACACACGGACAGACGGGCAGACGGCCAGGGCTTAATCGACTTCTCTATTCATAAGCTTTTAAAAAATATATACTTTATTGGGTCGAAAATGAAAATTGTAGAAATTACAAGCAGAATGATAAAGCTAAATATACCCTAGTGCACCACAGGTGAAGGGTATAATAAAAGTTCTATATTAACATTAATATGATTTCAGAATTTCCCGCTAGTTGGCCTAGCTTCGCGCTAAGACTTACACTCAAAAATATTCTTGACGCTTAATAAACTATTAAAAATATTTATACAGTGAAAATCTTCACTATAAATAAGTTTCATATCAATTAAATTTTCTAATGATTTCTACGTTGGCCGGATCATAACAGACCATAGTTTGAGCGACAATCTTCGCTTTCCTGTATTTCGAGTAAAATTAAATTAGTCGAAATCGTCATTGCACTGTTATTGTTTACAATAACAATGTTATGATAATTCAGAACAATTTCATTCCGTTCGGAATACATAACAGGAACGAATATAATTCAAACAAGTAAGCGTATGTCTCAAGACATATTCACACGATAATTTTGTTAAAATCGCCTTAATTTTATTTATTTGTGCAAGGCTGGGAAAATAATTTTCTCCTATTTTATAAAACTTATATATGTGTATTTTTTTAAATATAATATTCATTTAATTATATTTCTTGCTTTTAATCCCCTCTACCTCTACCTTTTAATAACTTTCACAAATATATAGCTTTTTTGATCAAATTGCATTAAACTAAACTGATCAAAACAACTTTTCTATCTCTGCTATACGAATTGGCCTTGAGAGAAAATACCTAAAAAAAATTAGCTTTATTCTAGAAATGTGCCGTTAGATATACCTTAAAAAATAATATAATTGTCTAATTCGCAAGGATGTCCTAAGTGTCTTAAGTGTCGTAATGTTATAAAGTCAAAATTTCCCAATAATTTAAAAATTATTATTTAGAAGTATTGTTTGTCGTACAACTGTTAGAGCTTTTTAAAATTTTTATAAAATATGACTTTATGACAATATGACACTTATGACACATTTTTCGAAATTGCCATATATGTTTTATATGCTGAAGTTTATATTGCAGTATAAATTGTTGCTAAACTGTTATAAGCTTTGCAGGCGTGAGATGTTAAACTTTTCTTTACAAATCTGGTTAAAAAATACATGAGTTTTAAATGGTGAATGCATATTTTAAAGCGTTACCTCAACCTTAAATTAACACGTTTGATTGTAATAAAAACGCTTTTAGTTGGCATTTCGTTTATGTATGTGTACAAATTTATTACCAAAGTCTCCGCAATACAACCTGCTACCCTAAGGGAATGGGAGCATTATGTTCAATTATAACACAGAAAAACAAAATAATACTTTTTTGTTGCATAAAGTTTTTCTCTTGCTGTTTACTAATTTGGGTGCGCCGATTTCAAATCTACCCTCAGATTTTTTGTAGCAGCTCTAGATAGTGCGATACAGGTACCGTCTTAAATTTACATCAGTAGTCGATAGTTTATATCAATAGCGGTGTAACTTAACTAGTTTCTTGAAAAATTTCAGTATGTCTTTCTCAAGAACGACGTGTTTAAATAATCCTGATTGTTTTGTGTTATTTGTAGAGAATATATGTTCCAAAAATTTTGTTTAAATGTGTCGGACTTTGTTGGCATACTTGGACTACTTTAGGTTTCCGTTGCCGTTAAACGCTAAATTTTGGATACCAAGTTTGGTATGTAAAACATGTGTTAAATCTTTGCGACTGTGGGCAAATAAAAAAAGACCCACTTTTAAGTACAAAGCTCCTATGAATTTGCATAAACCATCCAACCATTTCTGTGTAACGAAAATCATAGGAATAAACCATAAAAATTGCTCTAAGTGGATATATCCAAACTTAAAATCTACCATAAGACCAGTCTTAAGTATAAGTGAGACATCAACACCACAGCTCCCATGTACGTCTTCGCAAAATTCAGACCAGTGCAGCGGACAAACCGAAAACGTCGACAGTGTTAGCGACAGTGATTTTTATCGCTACGGTAGCCCCCGACCACTAAATCAAGATGATCTAAATGACTGGATCAGTGACCTTGGACTTTCTAAAACGACATCAGAAATTTTAGCTAGTGAGGAATTCTTTGGGCAATAGGAAATGTGACGGCTACATTCAGCACGTTGAACAGTTGCTGATACACTACCAGCGGCTTGGATGCAACATAAGTATTAAGCTTCACTACCTTCACAGCCATCTAGACTATTTTCCTGAAAATCTCGCGAGGAACCAGGGAGTGCTTTCACCAGGATATTCGCACTATGGAGGAGAGGTATTAAGGGCACTGAAATGAACATATGATGGCTGATTATGGTTGGAGCATTCAAAATAGTACTCATATAACATCTCACTCTAGAAAATCCAAAAAAAGGAAATTTTATTCAGAATAAATATATTTAATAAATTTTTTAAACTTAAACTATGTGCATTTTCAATGAAAAATCCTGTCACTTCATAACTTCAAAACTAAAGCTGCTACATGAAAACGGCATATATTTTTGAAATCAGCGTGGAAAAACTATTCAGATTCATGTAAAAAATCTCATGCAACAGACATAATGTTTTCCAGTGTAATCTTCGAATTATAATAAAAAAAAAGTTAAAAATGTTTTGGCTCTCTCAGCGGCTTCTACGTGGGATATAACAGTAAGCGCATAAAATGTAACGCTTACCTCCTTTAGGGCTTCAACAATTTTGTGTGGCTTTTTTAGTTACATTTTTATCTTAAATATAATTGTAAACTTAAAAATTGTAGAGATAAAGATGATATTGTTAAGTTGAAGGAAAACTTTTGAAAACTATAACTCAATATCAAAATCCTGTCCGTGACTAACTGTTGTTTACATTCTAAATAACCTCATATGTTTTGTGAATTCCTTAAATTTTTTTTCAACAGTAAATATGTCCTTCTTGCTTGCATATATAATTGAACCTGCTGTTTGCAGTTGTCAATAATCTACATTATACAATGTTATTCTATATCCGTCTGTGACAAATATAAGTAGAATAAAGAACAAATAAAACTTAACAGATCGATAAATGTAAAATTTTAAGTACTAGTTTTTTAGGAAAACTCTTAAAGAGGATTTGAAAAATAATGTTTTTGGTAATGTTGCAAAAATACTTTCCAAACACATAGCAAGATATGGAAGTCTTTCTTTATTAAGTTGGAAAATCTTTATAAGCATTTCTTTATATGTACGCATGTTGTTTTATTTATATTATGTATTAGGCTGGCACCGTATTTCCAAATCTAAAGGTTTTATTAAAGAGAAAGTCAGGTCTTTAAATCAATGAGCTTAGACAAAGGTAAGAGATTTTATAAAATATCTGATTTAAAAGTTGCAATAATTTTAAACTTAAATCTTTACCAACCCTATTGATATAAATTAATATATAATATTCACATATAACAAAAAATACACATTAAGTCAGTGATAATATTTCACTGAAAGTATTTCTGTTTTTATACCCGCCACCAAAAAAATGGTGGGGGTATATTCATTTTGTCATTCCGTTTGTAACACATCGAAATATCCATTTTAGACCCCATAAAGTATATATATTCTGAATCAGGGTTTGATTTGATGACGATCTAGCTATGTCCGTCCGTCTGTCCGTCTGTCCGTCTGTCCGTCTGTTGAAAGCACGATAGAGGTCGCACCGAAAAAGCTAGGGGGCTCAAATTTTGCCAGAATCTTTCTTATAGACAAGGTTTGTTTGGTATTGAAAATGGGCTAAAGCGGAATATTAGGAAGAGAGTTGTAGCTCGAAAAGCAAGACTAGGTCGAAAAAACCGTGTCCTTCAAACATCGAATAAAACGGAATTGTGTCCAAATGCATTAACGTAGACTCATGAAACTTCGAATATATATTTCCTGAGTAAAAACAATATTGTCCCTTGAAAATCATCTAAATCTATGTATTAGGAGGGGAGTTATCGATCAAAATGTACGAAAATTTATACCGCACAGTGTATTTTTCGGTATATTTAAAAACAAAAACGTCATAAAAGCAACAAAATTTGATGTACGACTCTGAAATTTTGCACACTTTGGTTTTTAGTGAGACGTAACGGTAAATCAATATGCCACGCCCACTTTTACGCCCACCTCCCATACAACGTTTTACCTAAAATTCATATAATTTCTCTACTAATAAAGATTTTGGAATAATAAAGGGCTATATTAAAACACCTAAGTTGTATTCATTCGAAAAAATAACTTTGACACGCCTACTATAACGCCCACTTTTCACGTTATCTAACCTTAATGAAATTTAAAAGCTCATGAAACCGCCAAAATTAGAGGTATGATGATAAAATTTGCTACGTATATCCCTCTGGGCAATATCATTACTGTGCCAGAAAGTTAAGGTGCCACGCCCACTTTTACGCCCACCTGCCATATAACGTTTTACCAAAAATTCATATAATTTCTTTATTAATATAGATTTTGGAATAATAAAGGGCTATATTGAAACACCTAAGTTGTACTCATTCGCAAAAATAACTTTGACACGCCTACTATAACGAACACTTTTCACGTTATCTACCGTTAATGAAATTTAAAAGCTCATAAAACCGTTAAAATTAGAGGTATGATGATAAAATTTGCTACGTATATCCTTCTAATCAATGTAATTGTTGTGCCAAAAAGTTTAGCTGACACTCCCACTTTAACGCCTACCTCCCATATAACGGTTTATCTTAAATTCATGTAATTTCTCTATTGACAAAGTTTTTGGGAAAATAAAACACTATATTGAAATATTTAAGTTGTATTTATTAGCAGAAACTTTATTGACACGCCTACTTTAACGCCCACTTTCATTGAAAGACTACATTGACAAAAGCATTTTAGTAGCATATCGAAGTTATAAAGGGTGGTTAAATTTTAAGGGCTGATGTTGTTTTTAAATAAAACACAAATTATTTAAGAAATTATTATCATTTCTTTTTATAATGATAATATTTGTATGGTTCAATTATGCATTTAACAAAATATCGGCAAAATGGCCCCCCCATCCTTGGCGCCACTCCTCTATCTGATAGTCCAAATTTTCAATGACAATGTTGATGACCAATTGTTGGGCATGATGATGAGTAGAGGTTGACTGCTATTTTGCCACACTATCGCAAAAACCAGTAGTGGTTCCCATTCAATGAACTAAGAAGGCATTCACAGACTTTCTAAAATTGGCCCTTACAATTAAGCCACTCTCTACAAAGAAAGTGATACATATTTTTATATTATTATCACACGGTGATTCAAAATATACATTCTCAGCATTTTGCTAAAACGGGAAATTTATTAGTAAGATTTTGATTTTTAAACTTCTATAACATTTTGCTTTTAAAAGATTTTCAAACGAAATAAGTTTTGTATAATTTTAAAATTTGTTAGCCATTAGTACATGAATATAAATTGTTTATGATGTTTAGAGATAATTTTTTTTACTTATGTCAAAATTTTCCTAAATTCCCATTTTTAATAGAGCATAACTTCAGGAGAACATAAGATAACAAATATAAATTAGCACTATTTCGTAGATAAAACTTTCCTCTTAAATTCATGTAAATTCTCTATGAATAAAGATTTTGGAATACTAAAGGACTATATTGAAATATCTAAGTTATGTTTATTAGCAGAAACTTTATTGACACGCGTATTTTAACGGCCACTTTCATTAAAAGATTAAATTTACGAGAACATTTTTCTAGCATACCGAAGTTTTGAAAAAAATTATTATGAAATTATTATCATTTATTTTTATAACGATAATATTTGTATGCTTCAATTATGTATGGAACAAAATATCGGCCAAATGGCCCCCCAACCTAGGCAGCACACCTCGATCCGATAGTCCATATTTTCAATGACACTGTTGATGCTCAATTGTTGGGCACGTTGATGAGTCGAGGTTGCTTGCTCTTTTGCCACGTTATCGTGAAAAACAGCAATGTTTCCCATTCAACGAACTAAGATGGCATTCACAGATGTTTTCACATTTCAAACAGACCTGCTTTGCAGACATTTAAATATTTTTTACAATTCTCATGATTGTGGACGAATTCGAACGATTTTGTTGACCAAAATAATCACGAAGTGCACAAAATGGATTTTTATTTGAACGCCCATTTTTATAAAAATCTTTAATATTTAAAAGCGTCTCTCGATTGCGTATCTTTCCACGGTTCAAATTGAGTTTGCCTGAGATTGAGAAATGTCAAATGAAATACAAGAAAAAAGTTGAAGTTTAGATGTGGTTCACCTTAAACATGGGCCCTTCAAATTTAACCACCCTCTACAAAGAAAGTGATACATATTTTATTATAAAGAGATTATTCTATAGCGATTAACAAAATAATAAATATTGTGCTTTAAATGTACACAAAATTGGTGGTGGGTATAAAAGATTCGGCACAGCCGAATATAGTGCTCTTACTTGTTTTTTTTGTCTTTAGTTTTATTTATTTTCTACTTTGAGTTGAATCCTTGATATGTTTATATCGCAATGAAACACATTATCACTCACACTTGTACAAATATACATTTCATATGTTTTATTTACACATTTATAGACATTCAAACTCACACAAGCATTAGCATTTTTAAGATTTATAAGAAAAATATAAAGAATATATAAATGTTTATATAAAAGAGGTGTATGCCTTTGTTGATTTAATAAAAAAAGTAATGAAGACAAAATATTTTCTACAAAAAGAAAAAATTGTGTTAAAGAGAGAAATTTTTAATTATAGAGAAAATAAAGATCACCCTGTGGTTAGAAATATACTAGTTCCGTTTAAATTCAGACTAGTTACATATCTGTCACTGTTTCATATATCAAGTTTTAGATTTTAATTATTAGATTTTCGAAGGACCCCAACTAGTTCATTTGTTTGTAGTTTTACACAAGTTTAAATGCCAGTTATTGTTAGAGAGTAGTGAGTGAGTGTACTCACCTCACCCAGACTGAAATAAAACAAGTAAGAGCAGTATATTCGGCTGTGCCGAATCTTTTATACCCACCACCAATTTTGTGTACATTTAAAGCACAATATTTATTATTTTGTTAATCGCTATAGAATAAAGTCTTTATAATAAAATATGTATCACTTTCTTTGTAGAGGGTGGTTAAATTTTAAGGGCCCATATTTAAGGTGAACCACATCTAAACTTCAACTTTTTTCTTGTATTTCATTTGACATTTCTCAATCTCAGACTAACTCAATTTGAACCGTGGAAAGATACGCAATCGAGCAACGCTTATAAATATTAAAGATTTTTATAAAAATGGGCGTTCAAATCAAAATGCATTTTGTGCACTTCGTGATTCTTTTGGTCAACATAATCGTTCGAATTCGTCCACAATCGTGAGAATTGTAAAAAATATTTATTTAAATGTCTGCAAAGCAGGTCTGTATGAAATGTGAAAACATCTGCGAATGCCATCTTAGTTCGTTGAATGGGAAACATTGCTGTTTTTCACGATAACGTGGCAAAAGAGCAAGCAACCTCGACTCATCATCGTGCCCAACAATCGAGCATCAACAGTGTCATTGAAAATGAAATGTGCCGCCTAAGTTGGGGGGCCATTTGGCAGATATTTTGTTCCATACATAATTGAAGCATACAAATATTATTATTATAAAAATAAATGATAATAATTTCATAATAATTTTATTCAAAATCAACATAGTCCGTCAAAATTAAACCACCCATTATAACTTCGGTATGCTAGTAAAATGTTTTCGTAAATTTAGTCTTTCAATGAAAGTGGCCGTTAAAATACGCGTGTCAATAAAGTTTCTGCTAATAAATATAACTTAGATATTTCAATATAGTCCTTTAGTATTCCAAAATCTTTATTCATAGAGAATTTACATGAATTTAAGAGGAAGAAAGTGAATTTAAGGTTAAATTTTAAGGGCCGCAGGTTGAATTAAAATATACATTCTCAGCATTTTGCTAAAACGGGAAATTTATTAGTAAGATTTTGATTTTTAAACTTCTATAACATTTTGCTTTTAAAAGATTTTCAAACGAAATAAGTTTTGTATAATTTTAAAATTTGTTAGCCATTAGTACATGAAAATAAATTGTTTATAATGTTTAGAGTCAATTTTTTTTACTTATGTCAAAAATTTCCTAAATTCCCAATTTTAATAGAGCATAACTTTAGGAGAACATAAGCATAAGTTGTTAGAATGCCATCTAGTAGTTGCTAGTAGAGTCATCTATCTTATCATCTTTATCTTATATTTAGCTACAGTACAATAAATGGCGCAGTGTAAGATGAATAAATGCTAATATATATGACTAATATATTTTTATAAAAATTTAAAGAAAAAAGTGTGCGTGGCACATCTATTTTCCGTTATAACGAAGACTTTGACCAAAAAGGCCATGGTTGCAAAATTTCAGAATCGTACATATAGTTTTGTCAGTTTTATTACGTTTTAAATTTGAAATATACACTGTGCAGTATAAATTTTCGTACATTTTTATCTATAACTCTTTTCCTAATTCATAGATTTAAGCGATTTTCAGGGAAAAATATTCTTTTGACTCGATAAATATATATTCGAAGTTTCATGACTACGTTTATGCGTCTGGACACAATTCAAAAGTTAAAGTGGGCGTTATAGTAGGCGTGTCAAAGTTGTTTTTGCTAATGAGTACAACTTAGGTGTTTCAATATAGTCCTTTATTATTCCAAAATCTTTATTAATAGAGAAATTATATGAATTTTAGGTAAAACGTTAAATGGGAGGTGGGCGTAAAAGTGGGCGTGGCACCTTAATTTTCTGGCATAGTAATAATATCGCCCAGGGGGATATACGTAGCAAATTTTATCATCATATCTCTAATTTTGGCGGTTTTATGAGCTTTTAAATTTCATTAACGGTATATAACGTGAAAAATGGGCGTTATAGTAGGCGTGTCAAAGTTGTTTTTGCGAATGAGTACAACTTAGGTGTTTCAATATAGTCCTTTATTATTCCAAAATCTTTATTAATAGAGAAATTATATGAATTTTAGTTAAAACGTTATATGGGAGGTGGGCGTAAAAGTGGGCGTGGCACATTGATTTGCCGTTACAAGAAAGCGTGTCACAAAAAAGCAAAGTGTGCAAAATTTCAGGGTCGTACATCCAATTTTGTTGCTTTTATGACGTTTTTGTTTTTAAATATACCGAAAAATACACTGTGCGGTAGAAATTTTCGTACATTTTGATCGATAACTCCTCTCCTAATGCATAGATTTAGACAATTTTCGGGAAAAAATATTGTCTTTACCCAGGAAATATACATTTGAAGTTTCATGAGTCTACGTTAAGGCGTTTGGACACAATTCCATTTTATTCGATGTTCGAAGGACACGGTTTTTCGACCTACTCTTGCTTTTCGAGCTATAACTCTCTTCCTTATATTCCGATTTAGCCCATTTTCAATACCAAACAAACCTTGTCTATAAGAAAGATTCTGGCAAAATTTGAGCCCCCTAGCTTTTTCGGTGCGACCTCTATCGTGCTTTCAACAGACGGACAGACGGACGGACATAGCTAGATCGTCATAAAATCAAACCCCGATTCAGAATATATATACTTTATGGGGTCTAAAATGGATATTTCGATGTGTTACAAACGGAATGACAAAATGAATATACCCCCACCATTTTTTTGGTGGCGGATATAAAAAGGTGAAAATCTTATTTCCTTGAAGTCTTAATCTCAGATGTTAGCAGTAGCATGACCACATGTAAATGTAAGAAAATCTTGTTGTTGTTGTTGTTGTATTACTCCTAATTGTGTTTAGAAGTTAAGTTTAGTTAAGGTTTGTTGTTTCATTTGTTTAATGTTTATGGTTCATTACCCAAAATGCAATAAATTACATTTAAACAAAAAAATGTTTGTTATATATTTCAGTTTTTTTTTTTCTAAAATCTATCTTATATGTAAGTACATTGTACTTTTGGCATTTTTTCGTTCAGGCGGTTGGAAACAAATTACTTATTAACCTAAATTACATCATAACTTTGTTTTTACAAATATTCGATTTTTTGTTTGTTTTATTTATTTATTTTTTTTTTTTTTTTGCAATAAAAGTTATTTAAGATAATTTGCTTATGGGAGTTGAAATTGTAAAAAAATGTGATGTATCCGCATGGGAACCTTAAGGCAATTCTGGTTAAGGGCTATTTTTTGAGATTAGTAAGTACAAACTTGAATATGTATAAATGGCAAACGTCAAAAAGAAAAATTTTGTTTATTTTACTTAAGTATCAACGAACTTGAAATATTGTTTTTTGTGTTTCATAAATATTTTATTTTCATATTCGTATGGCATGGAAAGTGCCTTTGAGCATTAGTTATTGTCCCCAGTGGAAATTTCATAATGTAATTTAACGAAATCAGATTAGGACAACAGGGAATTGTGACCATTTTTATGCGGAACTTGTTAAATTAATCATTTATACACACACATTTATCTATACATGTATTATATACTTATGTATTTTGTAAGTAGTTTATTATTAGGGGAATTGAATGGTCTTCACTTGACTATTTAAAAAAGATAATTTTTTGTAGTCTTGCTGATTTCGTCATCTTCAAACCAAATTTTTCAACTTTTTAATGTGTAGCCATACAATAACAAGTGTCTTACCATGTGGACTGAACACAGTTGACCAATAAACTTACCTCGGTCAATAAACTCTCCAATGTATTGCTGCCAATAATATGGTACAACTATGTTAGAAAGTTATATAGGATCTTCAAAAATACGATTTTTTATAAAATATTATGTTTCTTTAAACAGTATTTTTGCATTATTGTATTTTGCTACTCAAGCTCATTTATTGAAAGGTTGTAAAATAATATTTTGAAAGATTGTTTAATAATATAAAACCCGTCATTTTTGTTCGGATGCCATCTTTAACTTGGAAGTTTATAAGGCGTATCCCAAATATTTGTCAATGCCTTTCATTTGATACCAATATTATAGGGGTTTAATTTTTTTACAATTTCCTTGTCATTAATACGATAAACCTATATAAGTTTAACTATCTTTATAACGATTTTATCCGCTTAAAAAACACTTTATCTTTAAATTATAAATTTAGTTCATGTACTACATACACTAATCATCAATAAAAAAAAAAACTTTTTAATTTAGCCGGGATTCGAACCTAGATTCATCTAATTTGTAAATATGAATGTGTTGTGAAAAAATTAAGCTTTCTAGGTTTTTTGCTCATACGTCAATTATTTTTGGACCGACTTTATACCACACACGGGTTTGAGCGAAGCTGAAGGGCTTCACAAATCTGATTTTATCGTACACTCGCACAGACGAACAATGATTCCCCAGTCATAAGCTTGCGGAAAATATACTCTTTTGGGGTCGCAAACTAATATTTTAGAAATTTCACATGGAATAACAAACCTGTATATCTATACACTTACACTCTCTGTGAAAGGGATAGAAAATATTACTGTTATTTAAAACATGCAGGTGTTTTTTGTACCCTTCACCTGTGGTGCACTCGGGTATATATAGGTTTGTCATTCCGTTTGTAATTTATACAATTTTCAGTTCCGACCCCATAAAGTATTTATTTTCTCAAAGCTTAGGAATAGGTGAGTCAATTAAGTTCTGTCAGTCTATCTATCTGTCCGAGTGTATGTTGAAATCTACTTTCTGAAGCCCCCCGATTTTGCCTGAACCCGCGTAAAGTATTGAAATATTGGAAATATTCGGGAACAGATCGGTATTGAAAATCAGAAAAATCGGTACGAAAGCAACAAACATGAGGAAAAAACCACGACCACCTCGTTTTTTCACAATAACAACAACAACCATACATACAAACGTGGTATACTGGTTAGAGTAAACGTGACATCGAATCCCAGCTGAGCCAAAACATTTTTTTTATTTAGTATTTTATTTATATTTTTATTAATTTTTTTTAATATTTTTTTTTTTTAAATTTTTTAAAATTTTTTTTTATGGTACTATGGTAGTGTAGTGTGCCAGTTTATCGTTGGCGGCAGCTGGTAGAAAATTATTCGGTGTCTTCATTAATCTGACTTTCGTATCTTCAATATAAGTAGTTCTTAGTTTTTAAATATTTTTTCGGGTCTTATAGCTGAGTTTTATTTTACATGTCGAAATTTTTAAAAATAGTGATAATATGTAGTCAATGATGTTAGTCTTAATACGAAATATTAAGATTCTCTATCTTGTAACATATTTGGTCTGATTTGTGCATTATGAATTTAACATTTTCTCTGGGTGATCGATCGAATGGCAGTGGTATGTTAAAAAATATACAGCTGAAATGTTAAGTCATAAAAAGCGCCATATATTGCCTAATAGAAATATTAATGCAACCACCTATTTATTTTAGTATAATAATTGCTGGTTGTTCTAAAATAAAGTTGTTGTTGTAGAAATTTGTTGAGCATTGTAGATCATAACCATTATGGCATTGATACTAAAAGAATTCGGAGAGCACAGCTAGTAGAGGGTTGTAGGAGTAGTACAACAGAGTTCGTTGCGTGCATATCAAATTGTTGCTTTTAGTAAAGGCTTATAATTATAAGATATTAAATGAATGGCCGTATAAGTTTGGTTTATTGTGTCCGACTTAAAATAGTGTTCTAAACTTTTACAACGTAAATTTAAAATGTTATTATCTGCAAAGAAAGAATACCAATAAACGTGTATAAAAGTTACAAATGTTACAATTTGATAACTATAAACCATAATTTATTGACTATAATCTTACATAAAATTCTTAAAATTTAAAATCTTGTTGGAAAAACGTTCATATTTAAAATCCTTTTACATTCGTTTATCGGATTAGAAGCTATTGGAAAAAAAGCTATTAAACAAACCATCTTTATATGTAAAAAAGACATTTATAGGTTCTGTTATGTGTTGAGGTGAAGCTTTTTAGTAATAAGTTTTGTTTCTATTCGAATATATTTTTATATATTGTCCTAATTTTCAAGCTTGTGATAAGTTTTTAATATAAACAATTATTTTCTTTGAATTCATTAAACTTTCGTTTTGTAAAAATTCTAAATAATAATTTTTCTAGTCTACAAAATATGAAAATTCTAAGGAAAAAAAAAATAAACATTTTTTTTCACTAATTTCGAGGGTGGGTGCTAATTCGGGCAAAACGTTTTGTGAATAATTTTGATATTGTTTGGTTACAAGAAAGAAACTCTTAGTTTGAAATTTTTTTTATATGAAAGTCTTTGTTTACAATAAATGTTTAATAGTTTATTTTTTAACATAAACTTTTTTACCTTATTTTTATTAGGCACGTATAGTTTTTATTGTAACCCTCCCCACCGCTGACACACAAAGTGCAAAAATAAATAAATAGACAAATGTGAAACGAAAAAAAAAATATGTTTGCACTACTTGATAAGGTTAAAGAAATAATAAGTAAGAACTTCGACAGATATGAACAGAGAATACCCTATATCACAAAATAAAATGCAATAAAATATTTAAATTAAGGCAACTATGTCTGAAAACATTTTTATCTGAAAATTTATCTTTTATAAACTTAATAATTTTTATGCGTATATTAAATTAAAATAGTGTATTTTTTTTTTTAATTCCTTAAAAACAATTGGGTGGGAGAGCGTTCACCCAAGATTGTCCGTGTGCGGAATCGTAAACGAGTTAAACATTTCTTTCCTCTTTTTACAGCGGCTGAATGCAGGTGTCAGTGAGTTCTTTTGAAGAGCTCGCCTTCACCCTTAAAATTTAGCATGGCATCATTGCAGCAGCAGGGCTATGGTTCAGGCACACGATTTTGTGGAGACCCCTTTTTTAGCTGCGGCTATCAGCAAAATATTTCATCTTAAAGTACAGCTGGAAGGGTTTGTCTATTAAGAGAAGTTATAATAAGATGCGGTTGGCATGACTTTCTGATTTTTGATTATACGTACTTTTGTCCGCCTGATCTTTACCGTCTTTTTACCTGTTTGCCATAATTCCCGATGCCATAAAACAACAATCATTTCTGATCATGGCAATCTAGCAAAAATATTTACGAAACACCTTTGTAGCTATTCTCGGTTATTGCAGTCAAAATTATTTATTTTTTTTTTGTTGTAAAAAAAGTATGAAATTAAAATTGGCAATATGAAATTAGCAAATTATATCGCAAAAAAACGGCCGAAATATAGCAAACAAAATTTCAATTTGCCCGTTACCAGAATTTAAAAACAAGGTCATCAGTTTAGTTGCTGTGTAATATACGTTTTTGTTTTACATAAGAACTACGTAATTAT
This sequence comes from Phyto melanocephala, assembly GCA_941918925.1. NCBI lineage: Eukaryota > Metazoa > Arthropoda > Insecta > Diptera > Rhinophoridae > Phyto > Phyto melanocephala. The sequence goes on from OW799235.1 coordinate 94,932,305, forward strand.
ATACAGTAGAATCTCCTATTATGGACGCTTACGTTAAGAGGACACCCGCTTTAGATAGGCGAATGGTCCCGGCAACGTATTTAAAGAAGATTATTGAATTCTCTTTGTCGGACAAAGCTTTTGTATGGACACAAAACAAATGGTTCTTTCTGTGCCCAATAAAGAGGGATTCCATTCTATTTAAATTTGGTTTTCTATTTGTATTAATAACTTGTTAATTTATATTTTATTTTAAAGAAAACTAAAAAAGTGTCAAACATGCAAGTGTTAGAAAAAAGATGTACTTTTTAATAGTTGCCGTTCGTTAATCAGGAGGAAACTACTTGGTACTTTTAGTGTTGGTACGCAACAGTGATGATTTTTTTTATCTGACTTCTTCTTGTATTTTGTGATTTTTGGGGATAAGTCTCATATTTATAAATATACTAGCCAAGCCCGGCGCGCGTTGCTACACCCCTCAATGAATAAAAATGTATTCTGAATTTTAATTGAAAAAATTAAAAATAATATTTTATTGCTTACTTGCATTACAAGGGAGTGCGCCATATATTCTACACTCTGTAGAATGCGACGTGTAGCTGGTCATGTCAAAAATATGCATTTTCCAAATTCAATCCTGCAACACGCAGAGATTGTCCTTCCGTTGTTGATGGTAATAGCGAAGGCAAGGCGAATTCAGAAACTGTAGTCGCTTAAAGTTGAGAGGCAAATCAGTGGGAACTATTGAAATGCGTGAAAATAGCTGAAAATTATAATTTTTTTATGGGCCTGGCACTGCTAACTTTTCTAATCACGATATTCTATAGTCATGACAGCTCAATATGTGTGCAAAGTTTCAAAAAAGTCGGTCCAGTGCAAGTACCTATTATAAATTTTTTATGGGCGTAACCCCGCCCACTTTTTACAACCCATAAACACTCCCTGGAATGTGTGCAACAACTTGCCAACGTTTGAGTCGGATCAGTTTTACGGTTTCGGTGCCTATAGCTAATACACACACACACAGACAGACAGAATTTCACTTTTATATATAGATAACAGCTATTACAAAACCGGTTTGGGAAAGGCTTATTTATGGTCCATTTTTTTAATATTGATGTGATTTTTGTCAGCAGGTTTTTTTTTAAAGCTAAAGCAGTTTATAATCCGAATTTAGCAAAGTTTGATGGAAAAGATTTTATTATCTTAAGACTTGCAAAAACCTTTATATAGTTTTATGGGAACTTGGGCAATTTTTTAAGTAGAGCTTATATCTGTGGCTTGGAGCTAAAGTGCCAATGTCAAAATATTTACTTTTGATAAAATTGGAATTGAACTTTAACTTTTATAGATGCTTTCATAGTGACATTGGCCAGCATTTTATATATGAAGCTGTTCTGGATTAAGTATGACTTTAGCTATTTTACCATAATAAAATAGAGCAAGAAAACAAATCTATTGCAATGATTAACTCAAAAGAGCAAAAAAGTGACATTGGAACCTTTTAGCTCTAAGCCACAGATATATTATCTACAACCAGTAATAAAGCCTACCATCTACCATAAAGAAATCCGAAAACGATATAAAACAAGTAAGAGCAGTATATTCGGCTGTGCCGAATCTTTTATACCCACCACCAATTTTGTGTACATTTAAAGCACAATATTTATTATTTTGTTAATCGCTATGGAATAATCTGTTTATAATAAAGTATGTATCACTTTCTTTGTAGAGGGTGGTTAAATTTTAATGGCCCATGTTTAAGGTGAACCACATCTAAACTTCAACTTTTTTCTTGTATTTCATTTGACATTTCTCAATCTCAGACTAACTCAATTTGAACCTTGGAAAGATACGCAATCGAGCAACGCTTTTAAATATTAAAGATTTTTATAAAAATGGGCGTTCAAATCAAAATGCATTTTGTGCACTTCGTGATTCTTTTGGTCAACATAATCGTTCGAATTCGTCCACAATCGTGAGAATTGTAAAAAATATTTAAATGTCTGCAAAGCAGGTCTGTATGAAATGTGAAAACATCTGTGAATTCCATCTTAGTTCGTTGAATGGGAAACATTGCTGTTTTTCACGATAACGTGACAAAAGAGCCAGCAACCTCGACTCATCATCGTGCCCAACAATCGAGCATCAACAGTGTCATTGAAAATGAAATGTGCCGCCTAAGTTGGGGGGCCATTTGGCAGATATTTTGTTCCATACATAATTGAAGCATACAAATATTATCATTATAAAAATAAATGATAATAATTTCATAATAATTTTATTCAAAATCAACATAGTCCCTTAAAATTAAACCACCCATTATAACTTCGGTATGCTAGTAAAATGTTTTCGTAAATTTAGTCTTTCAATGAAAGTGGCCGTTAAAATACGCGTGTCAATTAAGTTTCTGCTAATAAACATAACTTAGATATTTCAATATAGTCCTTTAGTATTCCAAAATCTTTATTCATAGAGAATTTACATGAATTTAAGAGGAAGAAAGTGAATTTAAGGTTAAATTTTAAGGGCCGCAGGTTGAATTAAAATATACATTCTCAGCATTTTGCTAAAACGGGAAATTTATTAGTAAGATTTTGATTTTTAAACTTCTATAACATTTTGCTTTTAAAAGATTTTCAAACGAAATAAGTTTTGTATAATTTTAAAATTTGTTAGCCATTAGTACATGAAAATAAATTGTTTATAATGTTTAGAGTCAATTTTTTTTACTTATGTCAAAAATTTCCTAAATTCCCAATTTTAATAGAGCATAACTTTAGGAGAACATAAGCATAAGTTGTTAGCATGCCATCTAGTAGTTGCTAGTAGAGTCATCTATCTTATCATCTTTATCTTATATTTAGCTACAGTACAATAAATGGCACAGCGTAAGATGAATAAATGCTAATATATATGACTAATATATTTTTATAAAAATTTAAGGAAAAAAGTGTGCGTGGCACATCTATTTTCCGTTATAACGAAGACTTTGACCAAAAAGCTATGCTTGCAAAATTTTAGAATCGTACATATAGTTTTGTCAGTTTTATTACGTTTTAAATTTGAAATATACACTGTGCGGTATAAATTTTCGTACATTTTTATCTATAACTCTTTTCCTAATTCATAGATTTAAGCGATTTTCAGGGAAAAATATTTTTTTGACTCGATAAATATATATTCGAAGTTTTATGACTCTACGTTTATGCGTCTGGACACAATTCAAAAGTGAAAGTGGGCGTTATAGTAGGCGTGTCAAAGTTGTTTTTGCTAATGAGTACAACTTAGGTGTTTCAATACAGTCCTTTATTATTCCAAAATCTTTATTAATAGAAAAATTATATGAATTTTAGGTAAAACGTTATATGGGAGGTGGGCGTAAAAGTGGGCGTGGCACCTTAATTTTTTGGCAAAGGAATGAAATTGACTAGGGGGATAATCGTAGCAAAATTTATCATCATACCTCTAATTTTAGCGGTTTTATGAGCTTTTAAATTTCATTAACGGTAGATAACGTGAAAAGTGGGCGTTATAGTAGGCGTGACAAAGTTATTTTTGCGAATGAGTACAACTGATGTGTTTCAATATAAGTTTTATTATTCCAAAATCTTTATTAATAGAGAAATTATATGAATTTTAGTTAAAACCGTTTATGGGAGGTGGGCGTAAAAGTGGGCGTGGCACATTGATTTTCCGTTACAAAAAAGCGCCTCACCAAAAAACAAAGTGTGCAAAATTTCAGAGTCGTACATCCAATTTTGTTGCTTTTATGACGTTTTTGTTTTTAAATATACCGAAAAATACACTGTGCGGTATAAATTTTCGTACATTTTAATCGATAACTCCTCTCCTAATGCATAAATTTAGACAATTTTCTGGGAAAAATATTGCCTTTACCCAGGAAATATATATTCGAAGTTTCATGAGTCTACGTTAAGGCGTTTGGACACAATTCCATTTTATTCGATGTTCGGAGGACACGGTTTTTTCGACCTACTCTTGCTTTTCGAGGTATAACTCTCTTCCTAATATTCCGATTTAGCCCATTTTCAATACCAAACAAACCTTGTATATAAGAAAGATTCTGGCAAAATTTGAGCCCCCTAGCTTTTTCGGTGCGACCTCTATCGTGCTTTCAACAGACGGACAGATGGACGGACATAGCTAGATCGTCATAAAATCAAACCCCGATTCAGAATATATATACTTTATGTGGTCTAAAATGGATATTTCGATGTGTTACAAACGGAATGACAAAATGAATATACCCCCACCATTTTTTTGGTGGCGGGTATAACAAAACGAAAAGATAGTTTTATTTAAAAACACATGCCTAGAGTATAACAAAACGAAAAGATAGTTTTATTTAAAAACAAATGCCTAGAGTTCATTTTCGTAAGGTGCAACTACTTATTATAGAAATCAGCTGGTTTAGTTCGAGGAAATCACACATTTCAAAGTTGATTGACTAAAATAATATTGAAACTTGCACTTTGATTAAAATCTTTACGTTGACAGGTCAACTGATGAAGACATAGACTTCAGTTATTGGGTTAGAAAATTATTCGTATTTGACTAGTATATTTAAGGTTGAATCGAACACCTTCACTTTTTAACACCGCCAGCTAAAGCAGTGTAGGGTGGAATAAAAACTTGTTGCTGTTTTAATTCTTTAATACTAATGTTTGTATATGTGTTTAAACGTATGCATGTATGATTGTTTAAATTTGTATAAATGTAAATGTCTTGCAAACTGTTTACGTTTAAAGTAAATATTTACAACAACATCATTTACCCACACACTTACTTAAACTGTAACAGTGTGTTACAAAATTTCTAAGCACTAACTTATATATGGTCTTAATTTAAAAATAGCTGTTCAAATATCATTAAAAAATTGTTCATCAATTTCTGTACCACACTGTTGCTGATGTATGCATTTATATATATCTTTCATAAGTTGTTTGGAAAAGGAAACAAATCAAAACATTTTGCTGACAATCGCCAAATAAACATCTACATTCATTTTGATATAAATAGTATTTTAAATTAAATTTTTATTTTACGCGTACATATTTAGCATTTAGATTAATGGTTCGACAAGAATTAAATTGAGTTGTGTAAGTTTATGTTTGTTGTGTACATTTTCGTAAGCGTATTAAAAGCATTAAGGAAAGAATTTATAACAAGTTGTTAGGTCTTGTAAAAAAAATTTAAGGAAATTAAATTGGCGTTACATTTCAGTGCCAAAAGTAATTTTATTAAAGCTAAAATCTGAAAATCTTTATTTTGGCCTACATATATAAATTACAAATATTTTTTTGTAAAAGTTAACCTTCTTTGCTTTGAGAGAATGTAAAATATACAGTGGTGGTCATATAATTAAAACATTCATTAAAACGGTATCAAAGCCTTTTTATTTTCCGTATATAAAAAATAACAATATACATTTTTTTCCTTAATCTACCCGGTAAGAACTAGATAATGACTTGCTCTTACTTAACAATAAACATATCGTTTGTCTTATTAAGAAGTATTTTAGAAATGACTTGAGTTATAATGTGATACGTTAATACTTATTTTCAGAGATACACACACAATACAATTTCTTATTGCGAAATTTGCTAGTAGCCAATAAAATACATAACTTTTTAAAATTCTCATTTAGTTTATAATATTTAATTAATTTAAGTAATAATGATTTTGACAACAGCCGCAAAGCATTTCATTAACAAAGTGATGACTTATAGATCTTCCTCCTTAAAAGAACCGAACGACTTCTGTAAGTCCATACTATTAATAGCGTATTTAGGCTATTAAAATCAAATACTTATTAATTGCTATAAAAGTAAGTACTTATTTAAGTCCCTATTTATAAGCAAGCGTGGTAAGTGCTTGCCTTCAATGATATCGTGGTGTAGAAATAATGGGTTAAGATGGCAAATTGTAAGTAGTGAAGAATTGTTTTTTAGTTCATCCAACCAGGGTTCACAGTTTTTTTTTTTAATTTTATCCCCAATTTTAAGTTTTTCATCCCCGGAAATCCTCAAAAAGACATTTTTTTATCCCCAAAATCCCCAAGTTTTTTTTTAATTATTTCAATTAAATTAAGCTATATAGTTTTAAATTAAATTTATTTTTATTCGTATTATTATTAGTAATATATGTAGCAGTCTTTAAATTAATTATATGAAAATGTATGTATATGAAAAAAAATGTTATCTGAGAATAAATAAGTTAAAAGCAAATTATGTATCAATGTTTATCATTTCAAAAACTTCTGAATCAAAATCTTCTGATTCATCGGCTAATAAAATTTTGTTATACATGGTGTTTGTATTAAAAAGCTTCAGCATTTTAGAAAATGGATTAAAGGTTTCACAACAAATCGAATTATTTTTGAATTATGTTTTCATTCTGATAAGAGCTTTTAATAACTCATATTGTATTCTATTGCGAATTTTTATTTTGGTTGTATTCATTATTGAAAAAATGCATTTAACGCAAGCGTTACTCGTTGGGACGGAGAGCATATTCAAAATAAGTTCAGCAAGCTCTTCAAATGGTTTCGAACCAGCAGCATCTTGGTATGAAAAAACTTTGGACCAAAATACACTTAAATTTGTACCCACGTCTTCACCAAAAAAATCTCTCCAAGGAACAAATGGCATTTTTCTCCATTGGGATTCATACAAGTCTTTTGGCGCATTTATATCTAACATGGGCTGTAATATTTTTAAAATAGATATAAACTTTGGTTGTCCTACTGAACAGCAACATAAGCTTGGCGAAAACTGCTCGAATATTTAAAAAAAATTCAAATTTGAAGGAAAACGTTTCAACATTTATGCCAATAGACTCTTCATGTACAAAAAACATATGTTCTCAATTTTTAGGCATATAGATATAGGTTGAGTTTTAACTTCTTCTTCAAATTCGTAACCCATATCTATTGAATCTAATAATAGATATACTGAATCCATTTCGATGATTTCTTTAATTTTTTCTACATCATCTTCTTCTTTCAATTTAGAAATTATTGATGGTTTAAGAATTCTTGATGCTAGTGAAAGAAGAGTTACAAATAATTTTTCGTAAATGCTTCCAGCATCCATTTCATCGCTTTGAAAATCTACATTCAGTCTATTCATTTCATTTAAAATAGGAGCCAAAAATATTAAATATAGCCTTATTTCATTATTGCACATTAAATTATATATAAGTTGTGCCGTTTTTTCTGCCTCTGCTGTTGCTATTATTGAAAAGTGGTACTTTAGTTCGACCCATTGATTATAAAAAAATGAAACAAATATATAAAAAAAATTAAGAGGAAAAAAAATTTGTAAAGTAAAACAATTATATTTTATCCCCAGATCCCCAACACTAAATTTTGATCCCCAATCATGAAAAAAAATCCTCAATTTGGGGACAAATCCCCTAAACTAAGAATGCTGCATCCAACTAAGTTTTTAGTTATGAGAGTTTTTGCTGGGTAGGTCTTGCAGCTTTTATATTTGCCCCTTCAAACGATATCATAAAAGTCTAAATGCTTCCACTCTATTGTTTAATTTTTGTAGTTACTTTCTCTGTAAAAGCTAATCTGCCTTAATTAACAAGATAACGCTACAAAAACAAGTTTATTATGATTTTGGTATAGTCTTCTCGTCAAAGCCCATACATAAAGAAAGAAATTTTTAGTGTCAGATTTCATATATAGGCAAAGAGAGTCTCTCTGTTGCAGCCACCTTTAAAATGAAGGCACCTTAATATCACCTGTTTCTCTTTCAATGTCCCTTACTTTACTTAAAACAAAACTGAACGTAAAATTAACAACAAACCACTCATATAGATTTTCAATTGAACAGAAACAAAACAGCTGATTCATAACAGCACAGAACGCACAAATTAATTATGCTTTTAAATACAAGAAAGATATTAATGGTGTTGGACAAAAAATTAAAACGTTTAAGACTGTGTTAATAGTTCAAATAATTTTCTAAATTTTGTAAAATAATTTTAAATTTGGCTCTAAAAATTTGTAGGATAATCTTTAGTTCTAATCACACTGAGGCAATTAAAAAAATCCCAGTTTTTTTTATAAAAAACTAATCAACGTTTGTAACAATATGATGGCTACAACAGTATTATCTTTATGTAGATGAGATCTAAGTTGAGCTAAATTTTAAACCCTACAAGCAATATCAGATCTGGTATTTAAAAACTGATTTACAAATTAGAATTCAGTGGTTTTATTGTATTTTAAATGTTGTAAAATTATGGAGATCAAAATTTCTTTGTATTATCTAGTGCTTGATAATATGACATTCAATTTTTCTTTTAATAAGTCCCATAGTGTTTTTACTGTATTTAGAAATTATTATATTAACTAAAATTAATACTGTGCACATGTACTTTTAAAACAAATAAAAAAAAAAAACAATTAATAACATTTTGTGCGAAATTTTGCTGTCAACTTCAGGTGCCTTTTTTATAGAAATATTTATCAAATATAACGCGATTCTAAAACAAATAATATTTTAAATAATTAATTCTTTCCATTGAAAGACATACCTACAAATTAAAATATTTATTAATTTCGCCAAAAAAACTTCTTCTTACTTTGTGCTAACACGCAAACTTAGATACTTTACCACTTTCAGTAAAAATTTAAGCCTGATTCTATATCCTGATAAAAATGCTGAATACTTTCTAACTGACTTCGATTGCATTAAATTCACATGTTTAGGAGAACTCCAGCAATATTGTAGATGAGAAAACTGACTTGAGATATATCATTGGGCTTACTTGCAAAAACTATTACAGCATGTGCTTGGATGAAAACATGAAGTGTATGCAGTTGCCCATCTGTTAAGCACTCAAGATTAGAAAAAAGGAGTGAATTTCCTATGAGTGCAAAACATAAAACAAAAGAAAATGGATTTCAAATTTCTTTTTACCAATTTAAATTTTTTGAAGAAAAAAATTAAATAAAATAAAATAGGATAAAACAAACTATAGACACCAAGCTTTATCTGTGCCTCAAGTGTAATTTTATCTATCTCTTATTTTACTCTTAAATGTCATGCTTTGATGAGAATCATAACCAGTAATGTGAAAATATTTTGTTTAACAAAACCCATTTAAATAAATCAAAACAGAGATAAAATTCGCAGTTGTTTTTCAGCAACTTTACTACATGAAACGCTCTCAAAAATAATGCGGCGATAATTCACTTTATTCGAAAAGCTAAAGCAACTATTTATACAAAATCAGCTTTTGTACATTTAATTTATTGTTTCTATATTTTAAAATGTATCTACAATTTTTTAAATTAATAAAATTTGATTAAAATTTATATCAATATTTCACTACGAAAACACTACATCTTGTGGGAAAGATTACAACTAGTGCGAAATCAATTTAAAAATTTAAACTTAATTCGAGACAAGAGATGCCTGAAGAAAAGCATATTATATCTCAAGAAGAAAGACGTCAATTTATATTAAAAAAATATCAGGTACACATTACTAAATTAAAACTTTGAGTTATTTCATCTGGTTAAAAAAAAGTATTCTTGTTTTTATACCCTTCACACAGTGAAAAAGGGTATATATAGGTTTGTCATTCTGTGTGAAATTTCTACAATTTTCATTTCCGACCCCATAAAGTACATATTTTCTGATAGCTTATGAATAGGGGAGTCGATTAAGCTCTGTCAGTCTGACCATGTGTATGTTGAAATCAACTTTTTGAAGCCCGCCGACATCACTTGGAAAAGGGTGAGGTATTAAAACATCAGAAATATTCGGGAGTAGATCGGTATTGAAAATCAGAAACATCGGTAAATAAAAAACTGAGATATGAGCAAAAACCTACGACCACCTAGATTTTTTTCACAAAAACAACATACATACATACAAACATGTATACTGGTTTGAGAAAACGTGGCATCGAATCCCAGCTGAGCCAAAAAAAATTTTTTTTATATATTTTGTATAATTTTTTTTAATTTTTTCTATTTGTTTTATTTTTTATTTAATATATTATTTATTTATTTTTATTATTTTTTTTTAATTTTTTTTTGTTTTATATTTATTACGTATATTTTTATTATTTTTTTATTTATTTTATAATTTTTTTTTTAATTTTTTTAAATTTATTTTAAAATTTTTTTTTATTTATTATTTTATTTTTTATTTTTTTTAACATACATACGTAAATTTATAATTTTACAATGGGATATTTTTATATATGTGTGTTTTTTATATGTATGTACTTATTTCTTATGGGATGAATGGTGATACAAGCTACTGTTATTGCATGACTACACGTTGTGAAGGGTATATAAGATTCGGCACGGCCGAATATAGAGCTCTTACTTGTTTCTTAATTTAATTTGTGTTATAAATTTTATTGCAAATTTGAGGCAGCAAAATTCAGAGAGTGCCTCTAGGCAACTATTAAACTGCAATTTTAAATTACCTTTATATTAAACTTGCATCATTAATAAACTGTATGTAAATCTTATCTTCCTTTGTGGTTCTCAAAAATTAATCCAAAAATTCCACAAGCATCATTGTCATAGTGTAAACAGTTTTGGTTAGTGCCAGAGCAGTGCTTAGGGATAAGGGTGCCACTCCACCAATTGAAATAGCAGAGGCCTGTTGGGCTTCTCTCAGCATTATTAAAATCATTTTTTGTTGCGGTACCGTCAAATTATACCAGCAGCAGTTATAAATCATAGTTATGACATCATCGTTCTGAATTAATAGAAGAAGAGAATTATTTTTATAAATAGTAAACGTTTTGGTATAGATCTTACCGATACTTCGACTATATTTCCCACTGCACAATAGAAATAGAAAAGAGACGTAAGATAAATTAGATATGATGGTGCTGATGGCCAAATCCTTAGAAATATGCAAATAATTGTTGAAACAATACCCAAAAATTCGCAACACACTTGACCAAAAATAACCCAGAAAAATGTTCTCCTAATTGTGCTGCAGACTCTACGAAAAGAAACAAAAAATAATTTAAAAGATCAGATAAAGCTTATAAATTATTAAACTTTCCCACTTCGTATATTTTTGATGCCACTTGAATATATCAGTTAAGGGTTCTTTTGATTTCTCCAAATCTTTTGGATGTTGTTCCAAAATTCTATCGAGTTCATCGAATTTACATTGTAGTATGTTTTTTATGAGCGGCACCTGGGCAACATAAATAAAAAGCCATGAATCTATTACATAATTGCCAAAGCCGCCAAACAAAACGCAGAGTATATGTATGACATTTGTAATGTAATAACCAAAGTCGTTATCGGTGTCCAAGTAGGGTAAAAGAAATGGTAAAACATATGTCCGAGTGTCTTTGAAAAACAGCATATATACGGGAACGCTTATAACACCAATCATTGCTATACAAAAAATTACTAATACAATTATTAACAGCTTTTTAACCAGCGAAGTATTACGTTTAAGACAATTTTGATAGGCCAACGATTTAAGTTCATATGTTCCGTATACCTCCATGATTTGCTGATATAAGAAGCGAAAATTTGTCTTTTGTTGGGCAGTATTTATGAGTTTAATGTAGCCCTATTTTTCAAATAAATTTTTTTTTGAGTTGTTTGCTTTAGCAAAAGAAAAAAATCATTAATTTTTACCTGTATAGCAATACCAACAACAGACGTAGATATTAAAAGATTATGCCAATTTCCTTTGATAATAACTTCGTCATAAATAGTGTGGCCCATAAAACCAAGAGATAAATTTATCAAGAGAAAAACCGCTACTGTCTTCCAGTTTATTTTGTAATTTTCCTCAATAACGTCAACGCCACATAGTTCGGAAAATTTCCGAGTAAAATTAAATAAGTTGTTGAATTCTGTAGAGTATTTGCGGGACATTGAGGCTATTTATCGCACAAAAATCAACTGTTTAATAAAAGGTTTTGCGAAATTAAAGGACGTTATCGGTAAGAAAGTGATATTATAAACTTTTGTAAGGCTCAAGTAATTATTGCACTATGGGTGTCAGGTTAAATATTAAAAATTTTATCAATTGTAAAATAAGTATGCAGATGTTAATTTAACCTACGAAGATCAATTTGTTCATCCAAAATTAAAAAATTAAAATATTGTCTCTTGGTTTCGATATTTTGTTTTATTTAAAAATTTAAAAATTTTTATTGCTTCTGTTTTATCACACATATGTACATATGTACGTATTTAAATCAAATTTATTTTTTGATTTATTGTCCTAAAAATCATTAAGGACTCATTACATATATTTTTAATAGCGATATTTTATGATTATAAAATACAAGCATAATAAACTTAATCTTAATATGTTAAATGAAATAATATTAAAAATATTGTTGACAAGTAAGAGTGCTATATTCGGCCATGCCGAATCTTATATACCCTTCACAACGTGTAGTCATGCAATAACAGTAGTTTGTATCACCATTTATCCCATATGAAATACGTACATACATACATATAAAAACCATACATATATAAAAACATCCCATTGTAAAATTATAAATTTTCGTATGTATGTTAAAAAAAAATAAATAAAAAGGCAATAAAAAACAAGTAAGAGCACTATATTCGGCTGTGCCGAATCTTTTATACCCACCACCAATTTTGTGTACATTTAAAGCGCAATATTTATTATTTTGTTAATCGCTATAGAATAATCTCTTTATAATAAAATATGTATCACTTTCTTTGTAGAGGGTGGTAAAATTTTAAGGGCCCATGTTTAAGGTGAACCACATCTAAACTTCAACTTTTTTCTTGTATTTCATTTGACATTTCTCAATCTCAGACTAACTCAATTTGAACCGTGGAAAGATACGCAATCGAGCAACGCTTTTAAATATTAAAGATTTTTATGAAAATGGGCGTTCAAATCAAAATGCATTTTGTGCACTTCGTGATTCTTTTGGTCAACATAATCGTTCGAATTCGTCCACAATCGTGAGAATTGTAAAAAATATTTAAATGTCTGCAAAGCAGGTCTGTATGAAATGTGAAAACATCTGCGAATGCCATCTTAGTTCGTTGAATGGGAAACATTGCTGTTTTTCACGATAACGTAGCACAAGAGCAAGCAACCTCGACTCATCATCGTGCCCAACAATCGAGCATCAACAGTGTCATTAAAAATTTGGACTATCGGATCGTGGTGTGCCGCCTAGGTTGGGGGGCCATTTGGCCGATATTTTGTTCCATACATAAATGAAGCATACAAATATTATCATTATAAAAATAAATGATAATAGTTTCATAATAACTTTATTCAAAATCAACATAGTCCCTTAAAATTAAACCACCCATTATAACTTCGGTATGCTGGTAAAATGTTTTCGTAAATTTAGTCTTTCAATGAAAGTGGCCGTTAAAATACGCGTGTCAATAAAGTTTCTGCTAATAAATACAACTTAGATATTTCAATATAGTCATTTAGTATTCCAAAATCTTTATTCATAGAGAATTTACATGAATTTAAGAGGAAGAAAATGAATTTAAGGTTAAATTTTAAGGGCCACAGGGTGATTTAAAATATACATTCTCTTCATTTTTCTAAAACGGGAAATTTATTAGTAAGATTTTGATTTTTAAACTTCTATAACATTTTGCTTTTAAAAGATTTTCAAACGAAATAAGTTTTGTATAATTTTAATATTTGTTAGCCATTATGTAGTACATGAAAATAAATTGTTTTTAATGTTTACAGATAACTTTTTTGACTTAGGTCAAAATTTTCCTAAATTCCCATTTTTAATAGAGCATAACTTCAGGAGAACATAAGCATAAGTTGTTAGCATGCCATCTAGTAGTTGCTAGTAGAGTCATCTATCTTATCATCTTTATCTTATATTTAGCTACAGAACAATAAATGGTGCAGTAAAAGATGAATAAATGCTAATATATATGACTAATATATTTTTATAAAAATTTAAAGAAAAAAGTGTGCGTGGCACATCTATTTTCCGTTATAACGAAGACTTTGACCAAAAAACCATGTTTGCAAAATTTCAGAATCGTACATATAGTTTTGTCAGTTTTATTACGTTTCAAATTTGAAATATACACTGTGCGGTATAAGTTTTCGTACATTTTTATCTATAACTCTTTTCCTAATTCATAGATTTAAGCGATTTTCAGGAAAAAATATTCTTTTGACTCGATAAATATATATTCGAAGTTTCATGACTCTACGTTTATGCGTCTGGACACAATTCAAAAGTGAAAGTGGGCGTTAAAGTAGGCGTGCCAAAGTTATTTTTGCGAGTGAGTACAACTTAGTTGTTTCAATATAGTCCTTTATTATTCCAAAATCTTTATTAATAGAAAAATTATATGAATTTTAGTTAAAACGTTATATGGGAGGTGGGCGTAAAAGTGGGCGTGGCACATTGATTTGCCGTTACAAGAAAGCGTGTCGCTAAAAAGCAAAGTGTGCAAAATTTCAGAGTCGTACATCCAATTTTGTTGCTTTTATGACGTTTTTGTTTTTAAATATGTCGAAAAATACACTGTGCGGTATAAATTTTCGTACATTTTAATCGATAACTCCTCTCCTGATGCATAGATTTAGACAATTTTTGGGGGAAGATATTGTCTTTACCAAGGAAATATATATTCGAAGTTTCATGAGTCCACGTTAAGACGTTTGGACACAATTCCATTTTATTCGATGTTCGAAGGACACGGTTTTTTCGACCTACTCTTGCTTTTCGAGCTATAACTCTCTTCCTAATATTCCGATTTAGCCCATTTTCAATACCAAACAAACCTCTGCTATAGGAAAGATTCTGGCAAAATTTGAGCCCCCTAGCTTTTTCGGTGCGACCTCTATCGTGCTTTTAACAGACGGACAGACGGACAGACGTACAGACATAGCTAGATCGTCATAAAATCAAACCCCGATTCAGAATATAAGTATATACTTTATGGGGTCTAAAATGGATATTTCGATGTGTTACGAGCGGAATGACAAAACGAATATACCCCCACCATTTTTTTGGTGGCGGGTATAAAAATTTAAAAAAAAATTTAAAAAAAAATTTAAAAAAAATTAAAAAAAAAATTTAAAAAAAATAATTAAAATTATAAAACAAAAAAAAAATAAAAAAAATTTAAAAAAAAAATTTAAAAAAAAATTAAAAAAAAAAAATTTTTTTTTGACTCAGCTGGGATTCGATCCCACGTTTACTTTAACCAATATACACGTTTGTATGTATGTATGTTGTTGTAATGTTGTTTTTGTGAAAAAAAAAATCGAGGTGGTCGTGGGTTTTTGCTCATATCTCAGTTGTTTTTGAACCGATGTTTCTGATTTTCAATGCCGATCTACTTCCGAATATTTCTGATATTTTAGTACCTCACCCGGGTCCAAGCGATTTCGGGGGGCTTCAAAAAGTTGATTTCAACATACACACGGACAGACGGTCAGACGGACAGACTGACAGAGCTAAATCGACTCCCCTATTCATAAGCTTTCAGAAAATATATACTTTATGGGGTCTGAAATGAAAATTGTAGAAATTTCACACGGAATGACAAACCTATATATACCCTTTTTCACTGTGTGAAGGGTATAAAAATAATAAGTAGTTTTGCTAGTTCAGTTTACATTAATTTTCTTTTACATATAAATTTCTATTTACATTTATGTTAACTATTTTAGTATAATTGATATTTAAATAGATTTTATTTTACATTTTTGGTAACAATAAAATTTGTCATACTTTGTAGCATACTTTCGGAGTGTTCGTAAAATAACTATTTTGTCTGGAAAGTTTTCAATCCGGACTCACAGTATAAATATAAGGTAACTACAGGAAGTACTAGTGGTTGTTTATAGAACATGAATAACTGAATATCAAGCTAAATTAATTAATAGTGAAATTCTAAATAAATTATTGTTATGGGTGAGTATGTTTAAATAAAAAAACTTTTATAATGTAATTGCTGATTATTACTTGCAATTAAAACAATACCAGTTTATTTATAGAAAACAAATCAACGTTTGTATTAGATATAAATGTAACGATATGATGAATTGAATTTTTAAACTCTATGAGCAATATTAAATCTGGTATTTAACCGTTGCTCTTTACAGCTGCTGTCTCTGCAATTTTCTTATCTACATTTTGTCAGCACTTTCTGCAGCAAACGGTGTTTTAGCTGCTTTGCATTATTGTATATTCTATTGGTTAATGTTCTATTGGAAGATGAAAATAGCCACTCCCACTGAAAGTCCTACGATGTTAGAAGACACTGGCAGCGAAATTCTGCGTATGTTAGCAAAAACATTTTACCAAACGCTATTAAAAGCTTCTCTTTGTGACCGTTTTTTTCTCTTCTATTTTATAGAAGATGCCACGCCTACGAAATAAAAAGTAAAACAAAACTGAGACCTACCCTTAACCGTGAGGAGGTTTAAGTTTTTGTTTTTTTTAGTCAATATGGATTTTATTTAATCGCAAACCCTACATACTACAACTAATTAATTTCTTTAAGAAGCATTTTTTATATTAGCTGAATTTTTTAATTTAAAAACTGATTTACAAATAAGAATTCAGTTGTTTTATTGTTTTTGAATCGATGTAAAATTAAGGAAATTGAAATTTGTTTGCATTATCTAGTGCTTGATAATATGACATAAAATTTTTTTTCTTAATCAGTCCCATAGTGTTTCTACGGTGATTAGCAATTATTACATTAAACGGTGTTAAATAATTTTAATAAACATTAATACATGTGCACATATTGCTTTTGAAACACTTGATGCAAATTAAAAAAAAAAAAAAAGAATTAATAACATTTTCTGCGAAATTTAGTTGTCAGTTTCAGGTGCCTTTTTTATAGAAATATTTATTAAATATACCGCGATTCTAAAACAAATAACATTTTAAATAATTAATCCTTACCATAGGCAAACGTACTTACAAGTAAAAATCTTGATTAATTTCGCAAGAAATCTACTTCTTACTTTGTGCTTACACGTAAACATGGTTGAGGTAATCATAATCAAAGAGCAACATATTATTATTGAATTGTATGATGGTTGATGAAACATATAATGGTTAACAATTATGTTAAATAGAGTATTATTATTAAATAGAGTATTATATATATTTATTCCCGTCGTTCCAGTGTGGAGCATAGGCCTATTACAAATGTATTCCAATGGGATCTATCTTGAGCTCTTAGTTTAATTTCATTTCAGGTCTTCCTAGCAAATACCACTTCGTTCTCAAGCTGCCTTCTTCATGTGTGAGATGGTCTTCTCCTTCTTCTCCTCCCTTGTGGGTTCTAATCTATGGCAGTTCTCGTCAAGTCATCCGGCCAATTCCACTTGCGTCATAAAATTACCATTCGCAAAGGTGCTTGATTTGTGGCTGCCCAAAGGTCTGCATTACTTATAACATTTGGCCAAAAGATTTTTAGTATCCTCCTTAGACAGCGGTTGGATAGTTCCTGCAATGCATTTATATCTTGGGCAGCTGCATTCCAGGTCTCGCATCCATACAATAGGGTTGACTTCACACTGGAGTTAAATATGTCAATCTTAGTTTTTCGTGCTATATGAGAAGCCTTCCATATTTAGTTTAGGAGGCTAAAGGATTTTCGGACACAATTGATACGGTTTGCAATATCTGCACTTGATCCACCTGTGCTGTCAATTACGCTGCCGAAATAACAAAAGCTTTAAATATCTTGGAGAATGGTACCGTTTATTTGGGGGTATTGGATATAAATAAAATAGACGATCTTCGTTAACTTCTTTAGCAGATTATTGTTTTTTGATATTAATTATATTAGGCGCGGATCAAGTTTACGCCTTTGGGCTGGTTTGTCAACACTGTTACTTATAAAAAGAAAAAAACTTATTTTTTCCTCTCCCCTGCTTCACTCTTGATTATATTAATTGTTCGATCTACTGAAACCACTCAAATAATCAAAAATTATCCTAATTGGGCTGCTGAGCAATTCGAAGAGTACCAAGAATTAGTTCATTAAACTTGTTATTTTGTAATGAGAATTTTTGATGGGGTTAAGACACCTCATGCTTAGTGTTATCATAGCTACAGAAATTTTTTTAACTTAATATTTTGTGAACATTTGTTTATTGCATAACATAAAAGAACAGTCACCGCAACACCGCATCTTACACAAATCGTAGTTCTTAGTTTAAAGGCCGTACTTGTTTATTCTACTTTAAATTACACTTTTCAGGTGAGAGTATTCTGCTGTCACTTTTTTTTTTATTTAAATAATTAAAAGACAGCGATTAGTTTCGGTTAGGCTAAAAAGGGGGGCATATAAGGCCCAACCATATATAGGCTTACTCGTATGCCCGTTTGGCATGTTGTGAGTTCTAAACGAAACTTGATTAACAACTCAGCTTATATATCGACTAGGTAAAGATCTCGGTCCCTTCAATGTAGTTCTTTAAGGATTTCCAATTTGAGTTCCTAAGTTGTTCGAAGTTCGACGTAGTGTTTAACTTAAAGTTCTCGTGCCTAATACAACCAAACGAGGGACATTGACAAAGGTGGTTTTCCAAAGTTTCATTCTGTTCTTTGCATGTTCTATATGTCATTTCATTCGACAATTCCGTGTGAGCTAGATGAGTTCTCAGTTCCATGTAGCCTGTTACTACACTTGTTAATATTTTAAATGTTGGTCTACGCAGTTTCAAAATCTCTTTTGTTTTACTAAACTTTGAATCACCACAAAGAAGGAGAAAATTTCCTATAAGTAATATATATTGGTCCTTCCATCTTCTAGCGTAATACAATAAACTAAACAAAAGAAAAAGATTTTCAAACAAATGGCTCTCTTCACCAGTTTTCGGTTACAAATTTCCTTCAAATTGTGAAAAATTTTAAGAGAAATTTAAATAAAATTAATAAAATCGAACTTCGCGCATCAAACTATATCTTTGCGTCAAGTGTTAATTTTATATATTTTCCATTTTACGCTGTAATGGCTTAAATACTTAAATAAGAGTCAGAACCAGTAATGTGAACATATTTTGTTCAATAAAATTCATTGAATTGAAACAAAAATGGAGATAAAATCGGCAGTTGTTTTCCAGCTGTCTTTTCAGTTGTTTCTCTATTTTAAAATGTTTCTACGATTTTTTGAATCAATAAAATTTGATCAAAATTAATATCAATATTTCAAACATTTTGCAGCAACTCAGGGTAACTTTGTGGGGAAAAATTACAAAAATTAAAATTCAATTTAAGCCAAGAGATGCATATTATATCTCAAGAAGAAAGACGTCAATTTATATTAGAACAAGTAAGAGCACTATATTCGGCTGTGCCGAATCTTTTATACCCACCACCAATTTTGTGTACATTTAAAGCACAATATTTATTATTTTGTTAATCGCTATAGAATAATCTCTTTATAATAAAATATGTATCACTTTCTTTGTAGAGGGTGGGTAAATTTTAAGGGCCCATGTTGAAGGTGAACCACACCTAAACTTCAACTTTTTTCTTGCATTTCATTTGACATTTCTCAATCTCAGACTAACTCAATTTGAACCGTGGAAAGATGCGCAATCGAGAGACGCTTTTAAATATTAAAGATTTTTATAAAAATGGGCGTTCAAATCAAAATGCATTTTGTGCACTTCATGATTATTTTGGTCAACAAAATCGTTCGAATTCGTCCACAATCGTGAGAATTGTAAAAAATATTTAAATGTCTGCAAAGCAGGTCTGTATGAAATGTGAAAACATCTGTGAATGCCATCTTAGTTCGTTGAATGGGAAACATTGCTGTTTTTCACGATAACGTGGCAAAAGAGCAAGCAACCTCGACTCATCAACGTGCCCAACAATTGAGCATCAACAGTGTCATTGAAAATATGGACTATCGGATCGAGGTGTGCCGCCTAGGTTGGGGGGGCCATTTTCGTTTTAAAAATAAATGATAATAATTTCATAATAATTTTTTTCAAAACTTCGGTATGCTAGAAAAATGTTTTCGTAAATTTAATCTTTCAATGAAAGTGGCCGTTAAAATACGCGTGTAAATAAAGTTTCTGCTAATAAACATAACTTAGATATTTCAATATAGTCCTTTAGTATTCCAAAATCTTTATTCATAGAGAATTTACATGAATTTAAGAGGAAAGTTTTATCTACGAAATAGTGCTAATTTATATTTGTTATATTATGTTCTCCTGAAGTTATGCTCTATTACAAATGGGAATTTAGGAAAATTTTGACCTAAGTAAAAAAAAATTATCTCTAAATATTATAAACAATTTATATTCATGTACAAATGGCTAACAAATTTTTAAATTATATAAAACTTATTTCGTTTGAAAATCTTTTAAAAGCAAAATGTTATAGAAGTTTAAAAACCAAAATCTTACTAATAAATTTCCCGTTTTAGCAAAATGCTGAGAATGTATATTTTGAATCACCGTGTGATAATAATATAAAAATATGTATCACTTTCTTTGTAGAGGGTGGCTAAATTGTAAGGGCCAATTTTAGAAAGTCTGTGAATGCCTTCTTAGTTCATTGAATGGGAACCACTGCTGATTTTTGCGATAGTGTGGCAAAAGAGCAGTCAACCTCTACTCATCATCATGCCCAACAGTTGAGCATCAACATTGTCATTGAAAATTTGGACTATCAGATAGAGGAGTGGCGCCAAGGATGGGGGGGGAAGGGCCATTTGGCCGATATTTTGTTAAATGCATAATTGAACCATACAAATATTATCATTATAAAAAGAAATGATAATAATTTCTTAAATAATTTGTGTTTTATTTAAAAACAACATCAGCCCTTAAAATTTAACCACCCTTTATAACTTCGATATGCTACTAAAATGCTTTTGTCAATGTAGTCTTTCAATGAAAGTGGGCGTTAAAGTAGAAGTTTCAATAAAGTTTCTGCTAATAAATACAACTTAAATATTTCAATATAGTCCTTTATTTTCCCAAAAACTTTGTCAATAGAGAAATTACATGAATTTAAGATAAACCGTTATATGGGAGGTAGGCGTTAAAGTGGGCGTGTCACCTAAACTTTTTGGCACAACAATTACATTGATTAGAAGGTTATACGTAGCAAATTTGATCATCATATCTGCAATTTTGGCGGTTTTATGAGCTTTTAAATTTCATTAACGGTAGATAACGTGAAAAGTGGGCGTTATAGTAGGCGTGTCAAAGTTATTTTTGCGAATGAGTACAACTTAGGTGTTTTAATATAGCCCTTTATTATTCCAAAATCTTTATTAATAGAGAAATTATATGAATTTTAGGTAAAACGTTATATGGGAGGTGGGCGTAAAAGTGGGCGTGGCACATTGATTTTCCGTTACAAAAAAGCGTCTCACCAAAAACCAAAGTGTGCAAAATTTCAGAGTCGTACATCAAATTTTGTTGCTTTTATGACGTTTTTGTTTTTAAATATACCGAAAAATACACTGTGCGGTATAAATTTTCGTACATTTTGATCGATACCTCCTCTCCTAATACATAGATTTAGATAATTTTCGGGGAGCAATACTGTTTTTACTCAGGAAATATATATTCGAAGTTTCATGAGTCTACGTTAATGCATTTGGACACAATTCTGTTTTATTCGATGTTTGAAGGACACGGTTTTTTGGACCTACTCTTGCTTTTCGAGCTATAACTCTCTTCCTAATATTCCGATTTAGCCCATTTTCAATACCAAACAAACCTTGTCTATAAGAAAGATTCTGGCGAAATTTGAGCCCCCTAGCTTTTTCGGTGCGACCTCTATCGTGCTTTCAACAGACGGACAGACGGACAGACGGACAGACGGACAGACGGACAGACGGACGGACATAGCTAGATCGTCATCAAATCAAACCCTGATTCAGAATATATATACTTTATGGGGTCTAAAATGGATATTTCGATGTGTTACAAACGGAATGACAAAATGAATATACCCCCACCATTTTTTTGGTGGCGGGTATAAAAATATCAGGTACACATTACTACATTGAATATTTCCTTTATCTGGTTGAGAACAAAATAATTATTCTTGTTTTAGTTTATTTAATTCGTGTTATAAATTTTATTGCAAATTCGAAGCACCAAAATTCAGAGAGTGCCTCTGGGCAACTATTTAATGGCTGTTGCCGCCGAAATCATATTATAATTTTAATTTTCAATCAGTTTATTATTTTAACACTCATAATTTACTTTAAAGAAATTTATTTTATAAATCGTTTATATGTTAAAATTAAATTCCTTTATTAATATTGGGATACTTCCCACTAAATTCTTAATTTTGCAGTTACATGTACATATGTATTTATTTATTATACTTTTTCTCTTTGCCTTTTATCAAAAACCAGTTTGTACTGTATTTAACTTTGTATGTAAAGAAAACTAACGGTCCTTGTTTATGTGTCCTCTAGACAATAAACGGTCACTGAATAAAACATTCGATTTTATTGTTAAGTTGAGTTTAGGCACGGGAATTAAACAAATTGTTTTTAAAGCGCGCTTTCGTTCTCTACAGCATATTAATAAATTTATAATTATTAATAAAATTATATTTGCACAAGAGGTGCTATTAAATATTTTGTTTCAATTTAATCCCTGCCGTAACATTCTTTAAAAACAATTTTTAAGACAATTTCAATTATTAAAAAATAAATAAAAAAAATGTCTGAAAACGAAATAAGTGGATATCACTGTAATAAATGTAGTGCAGTGGATAGTGATCGCATGGTACAATGCGACAAATGTGATCAGTGGTATCATTATGATTGTGCAGCAGTAAACAGCGGAGTCGCTGATGTAAGTTTTAGTTGTGAAGGTTGTAATTCCAACAACGGTGAAGCAACAGGGGGTGATACCACAGGTCATGTTGGTAATAATCCAGCTATAGCCAATTCTATCGGTCTACCAAGGCAGCCGCAAGCAGCGTCGTCACCAACAACTTTAGGAAAGGCGCAGCAACTGGCGGGTACGATCGCAGCAGAAATCGGTAATAGGATTTTACCATTGGACAATGCAGCTCCAACAACGTCGGTACCGAGCACACAAACACAAATAAGTGCACCACTTCAGCCTCAAGCTACGTATCACAACAACACGAAAGTAATTTACTCTACAGGAGGACCGTTTTATGCAAAACCATTTACAGCTACTGCTGCTACTGGTTTACCATTTTCATTTCAACAAAGCCAACAAAAGGCAAATCCAAACCAACAGAATGTGACTTCAGCAACACAAATGGATTTACAGCTAAAATTGTTGGAGGAGCAACAGCGTTTGCAACAAGAATTTCTTGAAAGGAAATATCAAATATTATCACAATTTGGTGAAACAGGTGAGATTCAACAAAATCCTTTTAGTTCCACTAGTAATTGGAACTTTGCTTCTGGTCCTACGCCATCACAACTGGCTGCGCGCCAAGCAATTCCCCGCGATTTGCCGCATTTCAGTGGGGATCCTGAGGATTGGCCGTTGTTCATAAGCACCTTTAAAAATAGTACATCGGTTGCAGGTTATTCAGATGCAGAAAATTTGATACGGCTTCAAGCCTGTCTTAAAGGAAAGGCCAGGGATATGGTAAAGAGTAGGCTCATGTTACCCAAAATGGTGCCAGAGATAATTCAAACTTTAAAAATGTGTTTCGGGCGACCGGAGCATATTTTAGAGCGGGTAATTGAAAAAGCGCGAAAAATATCTCCACCAAAAGATAAGTTGGAGTCTATGATTGATTTTGCGTTGTGTGTGAAAAATATATATTCCACCATGGAGGCCTCCGAAATGTATGATTATATGAATAACCCGATGCTTGTGAGGGAACTAGTTGATAAGCTGTCTAGCCAGTACAAATTAAACTGGGCAACGTACCCAAAAGATAGTAAGGTTCCAATAATGAAAACGTTTAGTGATTGGATTTTTCAAATCGCCGATGCTGCAAGCACAGTTGTTTCCGTTGCACCAACAGCTAAAAATGCGAGTGTAAATACACATACAGAAGAAAGACAACCATTCAAATTAAAGTGCTTTGTGTGTAGTAGTGATCATAAAGTGTCAGTTTGTGAAGAATTTAAAAAGTTCTCATTAGAAAAAAAATGGGACTTAGTGAAGAAAAATAATTTGTGTCGTAGTTGTTTAAATAAACACAAAGGTAAATGTTTTGCCAGAAAAGGATGTGGTATTGATAGCTGCAATATAAAACACCATAGATTGCTGCATAAATATTCCAATGAGCCAACATCGTCTTCACGACAAAACAACACTACTCAACCAAATAACACTACAAGTGAAACAATTAACTCACACTCCACTACTGAGCAAAATCAAAAACAAATTTTTAGAATTTTGCCAATTCGTCTTTATAAAAAAAATGGTTTTATCGATACATATGCCTTTCTTGATGAGGGTTCTTCTGTGTCGTTAATCGAGAAGGAAATTTTTGATCTACTTGATCTTGATGGTGTGGAGCAATCGTTATGCTTAAGGTGGACTGGTAATACAACTCGTCAAGAAAATTCATCCGTAAAAACATCGCTAAATATTGCAAATATAAATAATAGCGATAAATTTAAACTTCAGTCTGTGCATACGGTTGAAAATTTAGATCTACCCCAGCAGACATTGAACATGAATGAAATAGTGAAGAAATATCCCTACTTGGGTGGACTGCCCATACAGTCTTTTAAAAACGTAAAACCTACTATTTTGATTGGTCTTAACAATTGGAGTGTCGCCGTGCCGCTAAAGATTCGTGAAGGACCGTGGAATCAACCGATTGCCACAAAAACGCGGTTAGGCTGGACAATCCAGGGCTATAGCGGACGCACCAGCCAAGGTGAATGGCTAAACATTCATCACTGTGATTGCGAAAAGCATTACAATGAATTACATAAAATGGTTAAAGATAACTTTAACATAGAAGAATCTCCTCAAAGGTCGTTAATTTCTTTGGAAGATAAGAAGGCGATGGAGATTTTAAAGACTACATGTCAAAAGGTTGATGGACATTACGAGGTAGGCCTATTGTGGAAAAACGATGTTCGCGTGTTACCTGAAAGCTACAATAACGCTTACAAGCGCCTCATGTGCCTACATAGAAAAATGCTAAAAGAGCCAAACTTAAAAGCAACGCTGCAAAATCAAATTGATAATTTGCTGCAAAAAGGCTATGCCGTAAAGTTAAGTGAAGGTGAAATAAATAAAACTTCAGAACGTGTTTGGTATCTACCGATATTTATCATCAAAAATCCCAACAAGCCTGGCAAGGTAAGAATGGTGTGGGATGCCGCTGCCAAATCTAATGGATTATGTCTCAACGACTTTATAAGCAGTGGACCCGACCTTTTAAAATCGTTATCTGATATATTGCTTTGTTTTCGTGTGGGAAAAGTTGCAGTTTGCGGTGATATCGCCGAGATGTTCCACCAGATAAATGTTCGACACAGCGATATGCATTCTCAGAGATTTCTATGGTGGGATACAAATGATGACATTTATAAGCCAAGTGTTTATGTAATGCGGGCTTTGACGTTCGGTATCTCATGTGCTCCATGCATAGCACATTATGTGCGTGATTTCAACGCTGAACAATTCAAAGAAAATTTTCCACGAGCGGTAGAATCAATTCAACATAATCACTACGTAGACGACTTCATCGACAGTGTAGACGACGATCAACAAGCCATCGTATTAGCTTCACAAGTTAAATCTATTCATGCTGCTGCAGGTTTCCACATTCGAAATTGGTCTTCAAATAGCAAGGAGGTCATCATGCATCTACAGGATGGTCATTCCCAAGATCAAACTCCAAAAGATCTAGCAGATACAGAAAAGGTTCTTGGTATGTATTGGGATCCTAATAAAGACTCCTTTGTCTATATTTTCAGATTTGCCAGACTTCGTCGTGAAGTATGTACTACCGAAATTACTCCCACGAAAAGAGAGCTACTTCAGGTGCTGATGTCAATTTTCGACCCACTTGGTCTAATATCATGCTACACGACTGCTTTAAAAATTCTTCTGCAAGAAGTCTGGCGATCTGGCATCGATTGGGATATGGAACTTGTTGACTCTCTTTTACCGAAGTGGAAAAAATGGAAGACGGCTATTGCTCACATAGCTTCTCTTGAAATACCTCGATGCTATTCTCTCAATATTAATGAGGCGACTCATGTAGAGCTTCATACTTTTACTGATGCAGGTGAGGACGCTTATGCTGCAGTTTCTTATATTCGAGTTGTGTACCAAGGCAACTATGACGTCATCATTGCTGCCGCCAAATCAAAAGTTGCTCCGTTAAATCCTATGTCAATACCAAGGCTGGAGCTACAAGCTGCTGTTGTGGGCGTAAGGCTGGCTAAAAAAGTTGAAAACATTACACGTATAAATTTTACCGCCAAGTATTTTTGGTCTGATTCGAAAACCGTATTACAATGGCTTCGAATGGATCCGAAAAGGTTTCAACAATTTGTTATGCATCGCGTTGGCGAAATATTAGAATCAACAGAGGTAACGCAATGGCGATGGGTGCCATCTAAAATGAATCCGGCGGATCTAGCAACAAAGGTTCTCACACGATGGGACGTCTCCTCATGGTTTTCTGGGCCTAAATTTCTCCAAGAAGATATGTCTACATGGCCAACCTGCAATAATCTGGACGAATGCAATAAAGAAGAAATAAGACATCATTTACTGCTCATCAATAAAGATGAAATGGACGTGACATTTAACGTTAAAGATTTTTCCAACTGGAGAAAGCTTTACCGAGCTGTAGCTACATTTATACTCTACTTGGGTAAACTTAAAGCAAAATGCGTAAAAAGTAAGCCACCTGAGGAAATTTCATTCGAAATGCTACAGCAAGCCAAGTCTGCTTTGTACCGAAAAACACAGCAAAGCGAATTTCATGAAGAAATATGTTATTTAAAAAAGGGTAGGAGTATTGAAAAACACAGTAAACTAATCTCTTTAAATGTATTTCTAGATGACGAGGGCGTATTAAGAGCCAAAGGCCGTGCATCATTCCTAAACTATGAGGATGTAATAATACTGCCTACTAATCACCATGTGACATTTCTACTAGTTCGCCATGTACATGAAACATTTCATCATATGTCACATGAAACCGTCATCAACAACATTAAAAGTAAATACTTCATACCCAAGTTACGAGTACTCTACAAAAGCGTAAGGAAATCCTGTCAAATGTGCAAAAACTCAAATGCCGTACCAGTTACGCCACAAATGTCTTCACTACCACCTGCTAGGTTAGCAAGCTTCGAAAGGCCGTTTACATTTGTAGGAATAGATTACTTCGGACCGCTTTACGTCACCGTGGGCAGAAGAAAGGAAAAAAGATGGGGTGCTTTATTTACTTGCCTCACCGTACGCGCAGTACACCTTGAAATCGCTCACAGCCTCGACACCAGTTCCTGTGTTATGTGTATCAACAATTTTATGGCACGAAGAGGAACCCCAAGAGAAATATTCACCGATAACGGCACAAATTTCAAAGGTGCGTCTAAAATATTTAGTCCTGAAGTGGATCATAAAACGATTTCAAAAACATTTGAAAGCATCAGGTGGAAATTTAACCCACCAGCATCGCCCCACATGGGTGGAGCCTGGGAAAGACTCGTACGATCGGTCAAAACTAGTCTATATCATATATGTCCCCACATGAATCTTAATGATGAAACCCTAAAATGTGCCCTTACTGAAGTGGAGTTCATTATTAATTCACGGCCACTTACTTTCGTATCACTGGAATCGTGTGACGATGAGGCACTTACACCAAACCATTTGTTATTGGGCTCATCAAGCGGCCTCAAACCCATAAACTACAAAGAAATCGATTTACGGCAGCGATGGAACCAAACTAAGCTGTTTGCGGATAAATTTTGGCATCGCTGGGTAAAAGAATATGCACCAACACTCATCAGAAGAGGAAAATGGCATGAAAAAACAACTCCACTACGAGTGGGTGATATCGTCATTATAATTGATGAAAATCTTCCGCGACATTGTTGGCCAAAAGGCAAAATAATTGAAGCCCTCATAGCCAAGGATGGTCAAGTACGTCAGGTGAAGGTTCAAACGGAAAATGGTATCTTTCAGCGACCAACAGTCAAGATAGCGAAACTAGACGTCGGCAATAATGAAGAGTAAAATCGTCCCACGGACTCATTTACGAGGGAGAGAATGTTGCCGCCGAAATCATATTATAATTTTAATTTTCAATCAGTTTATTATTTTAACACTCATAATTTACTTTAAAGAAATTTATTTTATAAATCGTTTATATGTTAAAATTAAATTCCTTTATTAATATTGGGATACTTCCCACTAAATTCTTAATTTTGCAGTTACATGTACATATGTATTTATTTATTATACTTTTTCTCTTTGCCTTTTATCAAAAACCAGTTTGTACTGTATTTAACTTTGTATGTAAAGAAAACTAACGGTCCTTGTTTATGTGTCCTCTAGACAATAAACGGTCACTGAATAAAACATTCGATTTTATTGTTAAGTTGAGTTTAGGCACGGGAATTAAACAAATTGTTTTTAAAGCGCGCTTTCGTTCTCTACAGCATATTAATAAATTTATAATTATTAATAAAATTATATTTGCACAAGAGGTGCTATTAAATATTTTGTTTCAATTTAATCCCTGCCGTCTCAATTTAATCATCGACGTCTCCTCATGGTTTTCTGGGCCTAAATTTCTCCAAGAAGATATGTCTACATGGCCAACCTGCAATAATCTGGACGAATGCAATAAAGAAGAAATAAGACATCATTTACTGCTCATCAATAAAGATGAAATGGACGTGACATTTAACGTTAAAGATTTTTCCAACTGGAGAAAGCTTTACCGAGCTGTAGCTACATTTATACTCTACTTGGGTAAACTTAAAGCAAAATGCGTAAAAAGTAAGCCACCTGAGGAAATTTCATTCGAAATGCTACAGCAAGCCAAGTCTGCTTTGTACCGAAAAACACAGCAAAGCGAATTTCATGAAGAAATATGTTATTTAAAAAAGGGTAGGAGTATTGAAAAACACAGTAAACTAATCTCTTTAAATGTATTTCTAGATGACGAGGGCGTATTAAGAGCCAAAGGCCGTGCATCATTCCTAAACTATGAGGATGTAATAATACTGCCTACTAATCACCATGTGACATTTCTACTAGTTCGCCATGTACATGAAACATTTCATCATATGTCACATGAAACCGTCATCAACAACATTAAAAGTAAATACTTCATACCCAAGTTACGAGTACTCTACAAAAGCGTAAGGAAATCCTGTCAAATGTGCAAAAACTCAAATGCCGTACCAGTTACGCCACAAATGTCTTCACTACCACCTGCTAGGTTAGCAAGCTTCGAAAGGCCGTTTACATTTGTAGGAATAGATTACTTCGGACCGCTTTACGTCACCGTGGGCAGAAGAAAGGAAAAAAGATGGGGTGCTTTATTTACTTGCCTCACCGTACGCGCAGTACACCTTGAAATCGCTCACAGCCTCGACACCAGTTCCTGTGTTATGTGTATCAACAATTTTATGGCACGAAGAGGAACCCCAAGAGAAATATTCACCGATAACGGCACAAATTTCAAAGGTGCGTCTAAAATATTTAGTCCTGAAGTGGATCATAAAACGATTTCAAAAACATTTGAAAGCATCAGGTGGAAATTTAACCCACCAGCATCGCCCCACATGGGTGGAGCCTGGGAAAGACTCGTACGATCGGTCAAAACTAGTCTATATCATATATGTCCCCACATGAATCTTAATGATGAAACCCTAAAATGTGCCCTTACTGAAGTGGAGTTCATTATTAATTCACGGCCACTTACTTTCGTATCACTGGAATCGTGTGACGATGAGGCACTTACACCAAACCATTTGTTATTGGGCTCATCAAGCGGCCTCAAACCCATAAACTACAAAGAAATCGATTTACGGCAGCGATGGAACCAAACTAAGCTGTTTGCGGATAAATTTTGGCATCGCTGGGTAAAAGAATATGCACCAACACTCATCAGAAGAGGAAAATGGCATGAAAAAACAACTCCACTACGAGTGGGTGATATCGTCATTATAATTGATGAAAATCTTCCGCGACATTGTTGGCCAAAAGGCAAAATAATTGAAGCCCTCATAGCCAAGGATGGTCAAGTACGTCAGGTGAAGGTTCAAACGGAAAATGGTATCTTTCAGCGACCAACAGTCAAGATAGCGAAACTAGACGTCGGCAATAATGAAGAGTAAAATCGTCCCACGGACTCATTTACGAGGGAGAGAATGTTGCCGCCGAAATCATATTATAATTTTAATTTTCAATCAGTTTATTATTTTAACACTCATAATTTACTTTAAAGAAATTTATTTTATAAATCGTTTATATGTTAAAATTAAATTCCTTTATTAATATTGGGATACTTCCCACTAAATTCTTAATTTTGCAGTTACATGTACATATGTATTTATTTATTATACTTTTTCTCTTTGCCTTTTATCAAAAACCAGTTTGTACTGTATTTAACTTTGTATGTAAAGAAAACTAACGGTCCTTGTTTATGTGTCCTCTAGACAATAAACGGTCACTGAATAAAACATTCGATTTTATTGTTAAGTTGAGTTTAGGCACGGGAATTAAACAAATTGTTTTTAAAGCGCGCTTTCGTTCTCTACAGCATATTAATAAATTTATAATTATTAATAAAATTATATTTGCACAAGAGGTGCTATTAAATATTTTGTTTCAATTTAATCCCTGCCGTAACAATGGCAATTTGCAATTATCTTTAGCTTTAACTTGTATTATTTATATATAAACTATATTCATGTTAATCTAATTTTCCTTTGTGGTTCTCAAAAATTAATCCAAAAATTCCACAAGCATCATTGTCATAGTGTAAACAGTTTTGGTTAGTGCCAGAGCAGTGCTTAGGGATAAGGGTGCCACACCACCAATTGAAATAGCAGTGGCCTGTTGGGCTTCTCTCAGCATTATTAAAATCATTTTTTGTTGCGGTACCGTCAAATTATACCAGCAGCAGTTATAAATCATAGTTATGACATCATCGTTCTGAATTAATAGAAGAAGAAAATTATTTATATAAATAGTATTGGTTTTGCTAAAGATCTTACCGATACTTCGACTATATTTCCCACAGCACAATAGAAATAGAAGAGAGCAGCAATATAAATCAAATATGATGGCGCCGATGGCCAAATCTTCAGAAGTATGCAAATAATTGTTGAAACAATACCCAAAAATTCACAACACACTTGTATAAAAATAACCCAAAAATATGTTCTTCTAATTGTGCTGCAGAAACTGAGAAGAGAAACAAAAAAAAAAAATTTAAAGATTGAATAACATTTTTAAATTTTAAAACTTTCCCACTTCGTATATTTCTGATGCCACATGAATATATCGGTTAAGGGTTCCTTTGATTTCTCCATATCTTTTGGATTCCCTTCCAAAATGCTATCAAGTTCATCAAGTTTGCATTGAAGTATGTTTTTTATGAGCGGCACTTGAGCAGCATAAATAAAGAGCCATGAATCTACTATCGAATTGCCAAAGATTCCGAAGAAAACACAAGTTATATGTATAATATTTGTGGTGTAATAACCAAAGTCGGTATCGGTGTCCACGTAGGGTAAAAAGAATGGCAAAACATATGCTCGCGTGTCTTTGAAAAGCAGCATATATAGAGGAATACTTATTACACCAATCATTGCTATACAAACAATTACTGATACAATTACCAACAACTTTTTCACCAGCAAAATATTACGTTTAAGACAATTTTGATAGGCCAACGATTTAAGTTCATACGTTTCATATATCTCCGTGACTTGGTGATATAAAAATCGAAAATTTTCAGTGTTCTTGATACCATGTACGAGTTTAAAGTAGCCCTGTTTTTTTGTATTTTTCTCTTAGTTCTTCCTTTAAGCAAAAAGTAAAATAATCATTGAAGTTTACCTGTATACCAGTGCCAATTACGGACATACTCATTAAAAGATTATGCCAATCTCCCTTGAGAACTACTTCGACATAAGTGGTGTAGGCTGTGAATCCAAGAGCTAAATTTACCAAGACGAAAACCAAAACTGTCTTCCAGTTTATTTTGTAATCTTCCTTTATAACGTCAGCGCCACATAACTCGCAAATTTTTCTAGTAAAATTAAATAAATTTTTAAATTCTGTAGAATATCTGCGAGACATTGAGGCTGTTTATCGGGCAAATATTAACTGCTTAATAAAATGTTTTGCAAAATAATAGGATTTGGTTGGTAAGAAAGTGATATTATATACTTTTGTAAGGCTCAAGTATTTAGTGCACTATGGGGGTGTATAGTATGAAAATATTAATGTAACCAATAGAAGAGAAAATAAAAATATTGTCTAAAGGATTTCAAAAGTTTTTCTCTAGTGCTGCTGTTGTGGCCTAAAATATAATTTATTTGGTGGTAATTTGCAAAACTTTAATAAAATAAATTTATTTATTTTTGATTCTAGCACGCAAATAAAAATTATTTTGAATTTATTTTGAATCAAAGCAGTTTTATAAAGTATTAGTACTAAAGCAGCTGTTTTTTTATATTAACTTTTTCCGGCGCACTATATAAAACCGGCAAAAATTAAAACCGATTTTTATTTGTTTTTATTTATTACAAATATGTATTTAAAAAAATGTTAAAACAAAAAAAAATTTTATCCTTGAGGAATCCACTGAAAGGACATCGGTGTCCTCTCTCATCGCTTAACTTATGGTACTAAATTTTAGCACAAAAAAAAAATATCTATCTCTTTCATAAACTTGTATTTTTTTTTTTTGGCAAATATAAGCTTGTATCCATGGTGTAATTAATTACAAAAGGTGATAGCGTAAAGGAGAGAAATTTTTGTTACTCTTTGTTTGTGTATGGAGTTTGACAATTTTCGGAGTTGAAATAATTTTTTTAAATATGTAGTTTGACATACTCCAGAACACAAAAAAATAGTCAGCTGGGCTTGCACCGCCACCTTTTGTAAGTGTACCCTGCTTGTATCTACATAGAAAAGTGGTAATTAGGTTATACCATTGAACACAGTATGTATGAAAATTAATTAAATAAGTGGTATAGTTTTTATACCACCGCGCCGGAAAGAGTTAATCAGTTTAGTTGTGGTGCCAAGGTTTTGATTGAATGGTTTTGCTGCAGTTGTTAAATTTTAAACTTTTATTGTTTGTCTAGAATTAACGAATTATACTCGACCGTGCTTAATCAGCTTATATCGTTTGCCATCATATCTGTAAGTAAAATAGCCTCATCGTAACTTGGCCAAAATTTCAGATCTCATTTTTTAAGCCATTTGCTTTATTATTTCCGATGCCACCTTTGGTTTTGAACTTTTAAATATTTAATTGTATTTCCTTAAAAAAAACTAAAGCAATGCATTTTTCCCATAACTCAATTTTTCCAGTTGTACATATACCGGGTGTTTTTTTCAGTGGTATAGAACTTCGAATTGAAATAAAACACAAGAAAATCGTTTTAATGACCATCAATTTGGCTTTATTGGAAGGATAATTTTATGCCATTAATGTTTAAATATGATTTCAGGCATGTGGCCGCCGCGGCTTGTTCGAATAAAGCCAATTCTACAGGTCCAATTTTTAACCACTTTTTCGAGCATATGGGGCCGTATGTCGGCAATAACGCCACGAATGTTGGCTTCCAATTCCCCTAACGTTTCTGGTTTGTTGGCGTAGACGAGCGACTTCACATATCCCCAAAGAAAATAATCCAATGGTGTCAAATCACACGATCTTGGTGGCCAATTGACAGGTCCATTCCGCGAAATTATGCGCTCATCGAATGTTTCCTTCAATAAATCGATTGTGGCGTGCGCTGTGTGGCATGTAGCGCCGTCTTGTTGGAACCACAACTCATCCACATTCATGCCATCCAATTCGGGAACAAAATAGTCGATTATCATGGCTCTATACCGGTCTCCATTAACGGTAACTGCCTCTCCAGCATTATTTCGGAAGAAGTATGGCCCAATGACTCCACCAGCCCATAGAGCACACCAAACAGTCAGTTTTTGTGGATGTAATGGCGTCTCAAGGGTCGCATGTGGATTTTCTTCACTCCAAATGCAGCAATTTTGCTTGTTGACGTAGCCATTCAACCAAAAATTAGCCTCATCACTGAACAAAATTTTGCGATGAAAATCAGCATCGAGATCAATCTCAATTTTCAAAATAAATTTGCACGATTTGCAAGCGTTGTTCTTTTGTCAACCTGTTCATGATGAAATGGCAAACCAAACTGAACATAAATGACATTAGAGTTGCCAGATTTGACCACAAAATGCCAGTTTTATTTCTATTCGAAAAACAAACCTGTAAAAAAACACCCTTTATCTCTCCGCAAGGTGTTAGGCGTATACATCGACACAAAATTGAATTTAGATTTTCATATTAACCCTATTATATCAAGAATTTCTTTTGCTTTTAGGAAGCTGTACTGCCTTGGAATATATTTACCAATGAGTGTTAGGAAAATAGTGGCCTTGTCACTCTGCCTGCCTTTATTCCTTTATGGGTTGGATGGATGTATATTCCGGTAGGTCTTAACGGAATTTATCAAGGCTGGAATTGTGTTTTAATAGAATTGTGAGGTTCATTGTCAATATTAAATTTTGGGATCATATTACTGGTCATGTAATGACATTAATGAATATACTAGAGTCAGATTTTAACAGTTTTATTCAGCAGCGATTATTACTACTATTTTCTAAGATGAATTAATGTGGTAAGCCTCCTTATCTAGTAGAGAAAGTAATTTTGGTAAGTCCTCCAGGATTAATACGATAATTTTCACAATTCATGTATTCCTTTTTATGACCAGATCATCTTTAGTTAGAATATCTATATTGTGGAATAACTATCTTCTCAATGGGGAACGTAATTTTGATAAGTCCATTAAAGAATTTAAGAACATATGGAAGCAATATTTCTGAGATTTATGTATACATGTATGTTTATATATATATATGTAATTGCTGTTACCAACATATTAAGTAAACTCTAGAATATGCTGAATATTTGTTTATTACAGAACTGGTTAAAAATTTACATTGTTAAATTAAATATTATGGAAATTTCTTGGATCTTCTTATATCAATATGTTGTTTAAATTTTTTTGAGCTAATTTTTATATACAAAAGTGATGTTTAGCTCAAAAAAGTTAAAACAACATATTGTTTAATTAATATAAAAATTTTTATCAATTAAAGTATTTAAACCAAAATCATACACAATAAATACAGCAGTGTTGAAAAAGAGAAAATAATGGCATTAAAAATTAATTACATAAAATTTAAAGGCTGATTTCATATTATTAGAAAAAAAATTAATAATGTTTTGTAGCATTACTTATGGTTTGTTATTTGTGGGGAATTGAATTCCAGACAGGTATTGCCAATATGTATTTAAAATTGCCGTTTAAAAAGACGACTATAATGCTTAAATAATAATGATATTTTACCCCCGTTTGATCTACCAAAAAGTAAATGCTCATATACGTTATGGAGAAATATCAATATGCTAGTTTGAAGTAAAGTGTCAAAAGTAATCCCATAGAGTTTATAGTTAAATGCTAAGATGTGATCATATCGCTTCAAGCCATAAACATATCGAATGATATTTTTAAATGTAACATTAAGCTTTCTTTTACTTCTGTAGTCGCAACTAGCGAATATTTCACAACGATATATTAAAATTGGCATTGAATATGTTTTAGCAAGCAAATTGATAATTTGCAACGAAGTGCAGTGTTGCGTATACCAAAGTGATCGGAGCATAGAGAAAGTGCGCCCGCAAGCATGTCATTTGATAACAATATTGTGGGAGTTAAAAGGGATAAAGCCGTAACTGCTGCATTTCACTCATATATTCACCATTTAATCCACGACGCCAACTTTGATTCTTACTTTTTTATTGGTTTCAATTATTTACTGGTCAATCCCTTTCATCCTCATCCATATTGGTACTCTCGGTGGTATAGAAACTGAAAAAAATCGAAGCAGTTATATTAGTGTTCTTAAATCTCTGATTTGTAACCAATTTGTTCAAAGTGTTATGCGAATAAGTCTAAAGGCATATTACATCTTTTAATAGTCAAGAACGTCATAATTATCCATATAGGGCTGAAAAATTTTAATTTTTTTGGCTGATGAAACAGAGAAAGTCGTTTTTGTTACCTTTATCCAAGAAACTTTAAAGATAATTGTGCTATTTTTCAATACCAATATGCCTCCAAATATTTCTTATATTGTGATACTACAGACACGGGTCACGGTTTAAAAAAAAAAACAGATTTCAACATACACACGGACAGACGGACATAGTAAATTGACTCCTTTTTTCATAAGCTTGCAGAAAACATAGGCCTTATGGGGTTAGAAATGAATATTGCAAAGAACTTTGAACGGAATGACAAACCTATGTACCACTCCCTGTAAGTATGCGAACCATATGCGTTTAGAATTATGTTGCAAAATTCCATTAAATCGTCAAATTCATACCAGCCACATTCAAGTTGGTGGTCGTAAAGGGGGGTCAAGCCACAAATATACAACAATTTATTTTTAGTTTGATATCAAACCACAGATTTCTATGAAAATTTAAAACTTTCAAAAATTTTTTTAATACACAAATGTAGCTGTTTTAAAGAGTTCAACTTGAACATAAAGTCCTATTTTCACATAAAACCTTTATCCACATAGAAAATATAAGAATTTAAGCAAAAGCTTTATATGGTCTAAAACCTTTAATTTTATTTATAAATCTTTTAAATTGAAGAAATTAAAATTACCCAGTATTATCTATATGTGACCTTCTCCGAGAAAAGGGACCTAGTGTGTTAAAATAAAGTTTTGAGAAAAACGCATTTAAAGTTTCGTAACGTATTATCACTGTGAACACACCTTCAGTTGGGAGATGCGATTTGGTATAGCTAGTTATGATTAGGTGCCGACTTTCGTGACGTCATGCCTATGTGGTGACTCTTTTACGGGGTGGGTAAATAAATTTTTATCATAAATCTAACTCACTTCATCTTATTCTACACTCTTTTAGGTACCAGAGTCGATTCTTAAGTCCAATCCCGGTTTTTTTCTCGGACAATATCACATATACTGCATTTTATTTAAGATTTTTTCTTTATTTAT
Organism: Phyto melanocephala; assembly: GCA_941918925.1. NCBI lineage: Eukaryota > Metazoa > Arthropoda > Insecta > Diptera > Rhinophoridae > Phyto > Phyto melanocephala. The sequence goes on from OW799235.1 coordinate 94,969,576, forward strand.
CCCATAGTGTTCTTTTGACGATTAGTAATTACTATACACACTGTGGTGCAATATAGTAACTGTAATAAATATAGTCTACTTGTCTTAAAAATACTTTTCTTAACATCATTTATATTCGGAAACATAGTAAAAATATCACAAGGATTAATGAAAAGCCACCAAAATCAAATAAAAGTTAGGACCGAAATAAAAGATGATAAAGCAGATTTGACCAAATGATAAAATACTTCCAGATAACGAATTGAGTAACAATCAGGCAAAAGAGTCACATCAATTATGTCCAATAAATGACACAACGAATGACCTAAGCATTTTCCCAAATACACAAACCCTAATGCCAACGATTAATTTAAGTAATACCGAAAATTTATATATACCTCCAAATTTATTTACAAAAAATTATCGTCGACAAATGTTCACAACCTGGCGATGCGAAAAACGTAAACAACAATTTGCTCCAAGACGATCAGAAAGGATAAGAAAGAAAGTCCAATAGAGCTTTTTTTAGCGTGAGGAAAAGTTATAAATATAATCTACCTGTTTTGAAAATATTTTTCTTAATATCATTTATATTTAAATTAGTTATCATATCAGTTTTGTTCATGTTTCAAAAATGTTCTGTTGTCATTCTGAATAAAAAATTCATATACGTTTTTATAAATCATATTGAGAATTACTAATTTCAAGAGTAACCGCACTTCAATTTAAAATATTTCTTATATAAAGAGGAGAATTAAAAAATATCTTAAAGAGCTTTTAGAAATAATAATTAAAGCAACAAAACTCTTTATTTATTCATTTATTTTTCACCCTTATAACCAATAATTTGATTTCAGATTATGCACTATTATAACAGCACTGTATAGAACATATAAAAACTAGAAATTATTTTTAAAATAGTAACGAATTGGGCCTCCATTATACGAAAAGAACTCGAAGATTCGATTTGGCTTAATTTTTATAAGTTTTAATCATATTTCTTTAGTAAATATCTCCCAAGTATTAATAACAACAGCTTTATGCCCTTGCTCAAAGTATTGTTACATTTGATATTACCTTTTGGTAGCAAGGATTTTGCTCACCATGACTACCCAGATATTTTTTTCATTAGATTATTATCTGAAGATCAAGTTGGCCATTCCAATTGTGGTACGATATTTGACTGTTACCACAAATAGTCTTGGACACAAATAGGAGAAATAAATTTTTTCTCGTTGGAAACAGTTATCACAAACTAATCACTTTAAGTGTTTAGTGTAAATTACGAAGCTGTTTTTACATTATTCTAATTCGAACTCATATTATTTTTGGAAAAATCTAAACGCACCTCTTTATGCCAGGAGAGTAATCGTAGCATATTCTTAAATTATTGGCACGTGAATTAATACTTGTCTGCTGTAGCACACGAATAACCGTCTACACTTAAACCGGATTCATTAGCTACTTCTTATCAGTATTTGTGGAGTTGCTTTGACTTGACACAATTTTTCATTTACTAATTTCGGAAGATTCGATTTTTTTTAGTATGTTTTTTGTTTGCGGTTTTTAAAAAATTGTAGTCTACCCTGTCTAAGTGGCTTAATCTCCGCGTTATTTCTCGAAAACTAAAACCTTCAAACTGAAAAAGCAATAACTTTGCCTTTTTGTATGTTAGACAAATAACCGCGTAACGTTTTACTTTTGACTATTCACTAAAAGGCAATGTACAGATAATAAGCAAGCGAAATAAAAGGAGACAGGAGAATAAACAACTTTAGCATAGTAAAACGCATGATTTTTTAAGCTGCGGCTACAATAATGTGTCAAATTGAAATAAAATTAGTTGTTATAACGATTAAAATTCAATAAATAAATAAAAATGTTTGTTGCTTTCATCACTAATTTTTAATGTTCGTTTGGATGGTATAAATATTTTCTTTGTGTTAATATTGAAAATACTTCAAGTTAATGTTCGGCTATAATATTGCACCGCACTGTATTAAAGGTGTAAAACAATTTTAATTAACATTAATACATGTGCATTTTTCCATACTTTTGATGCAAATTATAAAAAGAAATTAATATCATTTTGTGCGAAATTGTATTGTCATTTTCATATGTTGTTTTTGTAGAAATATTTAACGAATATAACGCGATTCTAAAACAAACAACATTTTGAATAATTAATTCTCAACATTGGCTTACATACTTAAAAGCATGTACTACAACAACAGTAACAATACCTTAACATGTTTTATTTTTATTTTTTTTAGTTTTAGTTCTATTAAAAATTTATATTGAATTTCGAAATGTTAAAAATATATTATTTTTCGTTTGCGATAATCGATTTGTTTTTTGGAACACCATTAAAATTATACTTGTGTATATTTCGAATCTTCGTACATTTAGATGATTCATAACTCTCCACGTTGAAAGTCAAAAGAAGAAATTTTCCATTTATCTGAATTAGTTTTTATTGGATAAAATGTTTCGTATTGAAGGTAGTAGTATAACTTAATAGAAAGAAATTGTGCATTTATGCACAAGTTTAAGGCTGCTCTCAATTGAATTGTAAATGCTGAATTACTGAAATGAAGCTTTTTGAAAAATAAAAAAATCCTGTTTGCATTTACTATGAATTAATTAATTTCTTTAACATTCTTTGACATTTACCTTAATTCGCATTCGTTACATAAACATTTTATTCAATTTATTTTGCGTAACGTTAACAGCCAAATATTAAACAATTTTCTTGTTTATTTCATGTTTATTTTTAGGCTGGCAAAATTTCATTGGCCTCCGTTTAAATATTGTTTGAAAAATCGTCTGCACGTAAGTATTATTTATTTTATTGCGGTTGAAACCAAAGCTTATGTGTAAATTTTAATTAACGAACGTGTTGAAGTTTTACAAGGCAGAAACCCAGCCAATTTAATGTTACAAAGTTGGTTAGCAAAGGCACAATGTACACATGTAACTGTCTATGTGAGTGTCTGTGTGTATTTAATCAAATTAAATGTTTGATTGAAATTAATTAAAATAAACTGCTGAATTTGAAAGATTAAATCGTATACGTTTAGAGGTGAATTTTTGCTGCAAACAGGTGCCAGATATTTTAAAAGGGGAGTGTGGTAAAAATTTTTGAATTTATAAAGGAAAATTTTTGTTTGTTAAGGATATATTAATGATATATGTATTTTTTTAAGTAGTAGAACATCTTTATGCTGAGTCTAACATCGTTATGTGGAGTCATGTAAAATTCATAATATAAATACTTTAAAATCTTTTTAACAGCTGTTTCATGCATAACTCCTTGTAATGATCTATTGCTAATATTTTTGTTTAAGTTTCGAGTAATCTATGCCAGCAATTTTCAGCCATTTCCATTCAAAAGTTATTTAAACATTGTAATTTTGTTGAATATTTTTTTGATATATTGTATTGAATTCATGGCCTACTAAACAAATTTAGTTATTGAATTTACAAGGTGCTTCAAGTGGCATTTTGACATAACGATAAAGGTAGGTAGGTAGGTAGGTAAGTCTGGTGCAAAGTTACCTTCACTCGGAGACCATTACGGTCCATTGTGATGCCTTAATAAAGAAAAGAATAAGAATAGAAATATTTAGGATAGAAGAGAAAGAGAAGCATACAATTCCAGAGTCTCCGGCGGGAATCGAACCCGCAACCCCTGAACAACTGACTTGTCCTTTACTGACTTTATTAAAAAATTTAAAAAGGTTATTCACCTTTTTTGCTATCAATAATTATACAATATGTATCATTTGTATTTAGATTTTTGAAATATTAATGCATTATGACAATACGATACCTGGTACTTGTTGCGAGCACACTAATTATTATGTAACTCAAATACTTTTTTATCATTTCCGATATTTTAAGTTTCTCTTGTTAATTACTATTCAACGTTTAATCATACTACATGCAATGGAAATTGTGTTCACAGGTAAATAATAACCGAATCTGTATTTCAATAGATCTTGCGCTGATCCAGCTTACGATTCGTTTTTGAGGGTTAGTTTTCAATTAAATAAACGAATTGTGTTTTGTTTTATGGCTGACAAAACAATTATTTGCTAGCGTATGAAATTTGGTTTTATGTTTGTTTGAAGTGATGATTTGGGGAAAATCTTTGAAACATTGCTTGCAATAGGCATTGCAGTTTATGATAGAAGCAACTTATAACGTATTGATTAATGACAGAAAGAAATATTTATGAGCATATACAGAAGCCAAAATACAAAAACTACAGAGATTGTGTTTAACCCTTCAACCTAAACCTGGAAGATTTTTAGGGACATTGGTGTTAGTTAAGTGGATAATGTTATTACCTGCTATGTGGATGCTGAAGAACTAATTAATATTTTTCCCAATTTACTTTTATAACGGCAAATAATGACATAGGGCACGATAATAATTTAACTTGTGGTAAGATGATCGTATACAGCAGAACCTGTTTAGATTCTTGTATGTCAGTCAACTAAATGTTTTATTTATTTTTTTTTTTTATTTTTTTTTATTTATTTATTTAATAATACAATTATAAATTATATTCTGATTTAATTAACCGAACTAAGCACCGAAGGTCATTTGCCCGTTGTAGTGCAACAGACCAGCGGGAATCGAACCCGCAACCCCCAGACAAGCACACTAGTACACTACAAAAACTTAATGGTATTTATAGGTTAGCACAGACAAAGTCAAGTACATCAGAAATTAATAAAATGCAAACAAAATTTATAAAAATCTCTTATCATTTCTTACCTGCTTATTTCAGACTATTATCACCACACTTGTTGTTTTTCTATGAAATGGTCTCAAACCGGTCATTGAGTAAAAACTATATAAAACTTTCTTTAAACAAAAAAAAAAAAATCTGCGCTACCCATTACGTGTTTATGTTCATAAAAATGGTTTCATATCTGACAAACCGTCTGGCTTCCAACCAAATCACAGCTGCATAACTGCTCCTGAGAAATTATGGGAGAATATTAAATAGTGATCTAGATTACTTTTAGATCAGTCGACAACATACAGTGAACAAAAACATTCTTTTAAACAAACTAAAATATTTTTTCGGATTTTCACCGATAGCCGAAGATTTGTTATATTGCTCTTCCCTGATCACTTTCAGAAAGTTCATGGTACTAACACATCAACTTTTCCCTCAAGGATCAATTTTGGGACCACTACAATTTAAAATATTAGCAAATGAATTACCACAACATTTATCCCACTGAAATATTAATAGTATTAAGTTTGTACCTTTTGTAAACGTTGGCTTACTTCCTTTAAATAACCCTTGAGTTCTTTTCGTATTGCAAATAAAAACAGTTAAAATTAGTTATAACATTAAGAGCACTTTATTTATTTAAACACACTCAGATATTGCTTTTATGTCGTTTTACTTATTTCACTCTTGGTTTTACACTTTCATTATCAAACTCACTTTGATACGCACTTTACAAGTTCTACTGTAATACTGATCATGTTAGTTACTCGACAAAGTTCTCGTATGTACACAGTAGTTCATTTTGTAAATTACTCGAAAGCCGTTACGTTTTAATTAAGACGTAATGTTAGTATGCAGAGATAATAAAGGTGCCTAAGAGTATGCTGCAAAGAATACCTCACCTCGGCTGCATATAACTTAACGTCATGTTCGAACAACCAGCGAACCAAACAAAATGTTAAATGTACATAAACTAATACAAACAAAACTACTGTAAATATAACTAAAATAAAATTATAATATTAATTAAGCTATTTAAAATAAATCTGTAACAATAGCTAATAATGGTGAATTGAATACCAGAAGAATTAAAAAAAAGCTAAATATTGATTTAAACAATATTCATAATGGGGCACAGCTAAAAAATAAATAAAAAACCATAAAGAGTCCCGTTATATCAACAGATGCCATTATATAAAAAAAAAAAAAATAAATATTCTCAACAGCAAAAACTTTAGAAGTAGATTTACCAGCAATCTAATTCATTTTAGAGGTAAACATGCGGTTAAGAACAATGTTGTCAATGCAAGACTTAACGCCATTTAGGGTATAAATGTTAGGGGTGATTTCAAGTCTTACTTATGGCTGTGAATTGTTGTATAGTTAAAGTTTCTTAACTAAGATAGAATAAATAACTATGAAAAACTTTATTGGCTTAACGCAGCAGGATCAAAAAGTACCTTTTATCAAAAGCCCACCAAAATTTGTTCGAAACTTGTTACTAGAGCACAATTCATTCCATTAACGTATTCATGGAAATGCTTAAGATGTCTAAATGCGAATGCACAACAAAGTATGTCCTTTGTACTAATTACTATTTTAGTATTGGAAAAAAACAAGTTTTATTTATTTCAATAGTAATTTTTTTCCTTAGTTGCTGATAAATTTTTAGCAGTATGGAAGTCATTATTAAGGTATTCTTGATAAGAATAAGATTAGAGCTTATTTATTGCAAAAGCAAGACCTATGAAAAGGGATATGAAAATATTGTCTTGTAGAAACGGTCTTGGAAGAAGGTAAGAACTGAGCAGCGACTTAAGTAGGGATTTTTGGTAGTAAAGTTTTTTGGTGGGATTCAATTTGGTGTATAATTTAAAAATCTGTTAAAGATAAGAACGTTTATATTCTCTGGAAAATTGTCTACAGAAAAGAGCCAAAATACATATTTCAAATGAAAACCAATATGCTTTTGCATATGAGTAAACCAATTTTCGATGTACTTTTTACATTCCGATTCAGTTACTTCTAAAACATGCATTTTGAAGATTGTTTGAATAAATTTTGTAAGGTTTTGCTTATTTTAAAAGACCAGTAGCTGTTTACTTTCGGACTCATATCTGTAAATTCATGATTCGTCACATGTCACGCATGTTTTAATGAAAAAGCGATCTAGGTTGGTCTTAGTCAATTAAACTTTCGAAAACAACATTTACGTTTACACACTAAGTTACACATTTAATGCAAATTTCTATTAACTGATATTGATTTAGTTTAAAATTTGAATATTTTTTAATTTATTCAAACGCAAAACGTTAAATATCTTGAAACAATACAAATATATATGACTTAGAACACTTTCACAATTAAGAAAACATTTTATGTCATTTCTGAAAGGCTGTTATCTCTATTTGATTTAAATTTAGTTCGAGTTACGTTTGATAATAATTATTTTTTTATTAAAAGCAAAAAAGGGAAATAGTATAAATGACAATTATTGCATACTAAACAAATGGAGCCGCCTTTTTCTTCTAATAAATACAATGCAAAAATAATGTTGCGTCCAGCAAAGCAGTCCGGTTTCTGCTAGTAATTTAAATAGATAAATAAAATGGTGTTCTATTTATTGAACGACGGCAATTTAAAACAGAATTTCCTTATTTGATCCTACAACTTTTTAAAATGAATATATATTTTAACTGAATTTGGAATTTAGATAAAATTAATACAAAAATTCATTCATATACAAAACCAAAACTATTTAAAAATAACTTAATGGAAATGCAAAAAACAAAATACAATTCTGCGCAAATCGTTTATTAAAATCGCAATAAAATTTTAATTTTTAATTAAATTTTTTTTGTGGTAGTGTTCGACTGGATTTTACTGATTACAACGTATTAGCAAATACCTGTAAATTCTTTTATTTTATTTAATTCTGACTGCCACAATTAAAAAAAAAATAAAAAAAATAAAAATAACTATTCCTTTGCTTTTTGCGAGTCTTAAAATTAAGCTCTTTTAAATTTTTTTTTTTATTTAATTTGTTTCACTTAGGTAGGTTAAGCCAAACATTTTGAGTTTGAATTACAGTCTTGAGGCGTATGAGTGATACGCTCGAATACTTTTATTCAATATCACTAATACGCACTGCTGAACAGCTTTATCTAACATATAGGCAAAGTCGATTTGTTGTAATCAATATAAATACAATATGAAAAAGCATTTATATTTATGTCAATGACTAACAACATGATTTTTATTGTTGACAACAAAAGCTTAAAAGATTTTAAGTTGCAGAAAAGTTAATAGAATTGGAGTAAATTTTTTTTTCGAATCGTGTATTTTATTTACGGTTAACAACCTTAAATAAAATTTGTACGAATATAAAAATATTTCATGGTTTCCATTAACTTGCCACAAGTTTGTTACTCAAAAAAAGAACGTATCTACTTACATATGTCTGTGAACAATTGAAATAACAACTTATTTCGAATTTTCAAATGCCTCAAAAGAGTGAAAAATATAATTTAAGTGGGCTTTCCCTGATGTGGCTCTACGCTTTAAAAAAAAAAACTATAGAAAAGTGTATATTACTCTATGGTAGCTGTGATCTTAATTAATCAAAACTTTATTGACAGTCGACTATCGACCAAATATGTTTAATGTAATCTTTAATTTTTCAGAAAAGCAAAGATGAGAAAATAATTTGTTGACTATATTTCTAAGTGCTATATTTTTAAAATTAAATTGCGAAACGTAAATCAACAAAATTATTGCAAAAAGGCACTTAAACTTTTAATGCATGGCTTTCTCACTTAAAAATATTTTCATCAAAAAGTCTCAAAAAAGAATGTCGTATATTAAAATGGTATTTTATTTGTAGTGATAAGGGCTATAAAGTGTTTTCAAAGGATGTGAAATTTTGTTTATTTTTTAAAGCAATTTTTTTTGTAATATATTGCAATATCATATTTTTCGCAAACCATTTTCTGATTTTTATCAGAATTTTACATTATTCATACCGCCCATATATCAATTATATATTATTGAATTATTTCAATGCATTTCATATCTATGGTTATATGTTGTTTCAATCATATCTTCTTACCAATACTTTAGAAAGAATTATTGTCTTTCAACTGAAGTTATGTCAACTCCATCTATTGTTGTCATATATATGCGACTTGAACGATGTTCATTTTTATTTATTGCTGCTTTTGTAAGCAGTTTACAATGCGGAAGTCTATTTTTACGTACTGTTTCCTACGAAAATATGCCTTTCCTTGCTAAATTAACCAATAATACAATAGCGGTATAAGAATTATCACGGTATAGATGATTGTTTTGCTTTCGATGTATTATAGGGGTCAAACAAATTACTATGTTGAATATTGACACCGGATCTAGGGGTTGTCTATCTTTTCCTCATTGTCTGTAAAAATCTCAAAATTGTTAGCAAACCCAGCAGGATATTCGCTTATCAATTGAAAAGTATTTTCTCAAATTAATTCTTCTGAATTGGATTAGCAGATTATTTATAGCCATTCGTAATTTGTGTTATTTGTCATGTCCAGATTGATCTGCTGCCGAAAAGCCTATGTTGCCATTAAAATGTATATTTTAATTAAATTTTTCGAACTCATTGTTTCCCACTGGAAAGCTTAGATCATCATTTTAATAGGATTTTAACTTTGCGACACAAACAAATGAGCTACAGAGAATAACTGAAATAAAATCGTCAGTTCAGTTATGTATTTTTTACTTAGTTTTCAGGAGTGCCAAAAAAGCATTTTATTTTGTTACTTTACAGTATTAAACTTACGCATACCGATTATTGTTTATTTTTAAAGAAATGATGATATCACATAACCGACTACGTCAGAGCAGCGACGAAATGTTTTACATCAAAATAGCAGTACCCAGGTAGTTTCTCTGGTTTTCTTTTAATGAAATAAAAATTTCTGTGCTCTATAATGTTTTCAATTAGGTCTTAGGGAATATAGTTAAAGAACTGATTCAACATTTTCATATTTAGTAATTCATCGTTAATTTTATATGAGAACTTAATTAATTTTAATTTAATTGCAAATGCTTTTTCTTTCAAATTACATTTTTTATATTGAATCTTTGATTTTAAAAACACCAGTAGAACGAGGCAGTAACTCTTCATTGATAAATCCAGAAACCGCTGAATCTGGAGATATCAGTACTAGTTCTGCTACACTTTCTTCACAAGATCCACAAGCACATCTGTTATAAAATCTTGATCTTCTAAACCGGTACCATCATCATTATATTTATTCCAACAAATAATTAGACGGCTTTTCGTCGATTAAGAAGACTATTAAGAAGAGACATTATCTTTTCGGATACATATATCGAAAACAACAAGTAAAACCGTTGCAAAAGTGCGATTAAATGCACAAGGTAGCCGTATGATATCAAAGCTTTTCATGGAGATTTTATCGGTATGAAAAGAAAAAAAATACCATCAACATTTTACTAAGTACACACATACTTACAATTTCAAGTAAAAACAATAATAATAATCAATTAAAAAGGTATATGAAACTGTTTTTCTCATACAAAAAAGAAATGGTATGAGCCAGTGTTTACACATATCGGATTAAAACTATCACTAAAAATACTAAGGGCCGTATTCATAAAAATATTTTAGTTTTATTGAAGGCTTATTTGACAAATTTCTCTACAACATATGCCAAAAATGCCTTTAATAAACCTAAAATATTTCTTTATGAATACGGCCCTAAATCTTTAAAAAGTTAATATGCATTTATGTCGTAGCGATATCAGTTTAGTAGTAACTTCTTGTCAATGCAGTAATTTTAGTGTTTAAAATTTTTCTCGCCAAGTGGCATTGGAGGCATTGAAGTTTTAATTTTAAGTGGAAAAACTTTAAAAGTCTTCTATCTCGACTTAAGATGTTTTACCAAAAAACTATGTATATGGGTATATGTCATAGTATATGTTTAGATATAGAAATACACTTCTGTGTGCTGCTTTGTCAAATGGCAAATGCATTAAAGTACTTAATATTTAATACAGCAGACCTCTTTTGGCATTGATACTCTATTACATGTTTGGTAAAACATATTTACTTTCATCGTCATACACGCAAAGAAAAGCCATGGTTACGAGATAACGATGGTCATATTATATTCTGCATAAAAATATTTGGTTATCGAAAACAAGTCAAAGGTATTTGAGTTATGTTTCATAATTTTTTTGGTCACAATAACTAATCATTTGTTTAAATTTTTTCATTTTATGTTTGCTTTTTATGAAAACTTCGTTATGGTTTTTTTAAATAGTATGATTTACCAAATTATTACGACAAAAATTATGTTTAGACGAGTATCCAACAGGAAGTGTTTCCAAGCCTGAATTTATTGTGAATTTTGTATGACGATCGTTAAACAGGTTGCTACGCTTTTGGCGACACCTTTTGACTTTTTTGATTATTATCTCACGAACTCTCGAAGAAGTAATAGACTACGACTCCTCACGATTTCCTTTGTGGTATTTAAAGTGGATTTACAATCCCGTGCTTTAATTACATTTAGCATTTTGACCCTATATGATCCCATAGTCCCTCTTTAGTGGGGGACATAGACTTTTGATTCTTCTCTGAATCAGTTCTATATTCCCATTAAGTATTTTAGTCGTCATTTTAAGGATAATATTATCCAATTTATCCCCTTTAAGATTTTAAAGGTGTTATCTCAACGGATTTTTAAGCAAATTGTATCATGCCTCTATAAAAATAACATAATATTCGCCATTTAAAATTAAAAATGAGTACTTAATGATAATTAAAACAACAGTATGATTACAAAGCAATCACGTTATAATATGTTTTATTCATCATTTAATCATAATTTGTTTTCAAACATTCTGCTTCTTGTTACATGAATTTTTAGTGTTCAAAACTTTGACATGAACAAAAAAATATAAAAATTTTAAGAAATAATTAAAACAAACAGTATAATGTCTTAAAAATTATAGAAAAAATTGTATTTAAAAAAATAAGTACGACAAATAAGATAAATTAATTACAATTAGCATAGGACCGAAGCGAATTCCTTCCAATTTTCTAGAAGTAGACACTATGTTCACTTTCGTTTCAATTAAAATTGAACGTCAAAGTCGGGCCTGTGGATTCTACTCTAAATATTTTTTTGCTATGTCGCCTGATGTTTTACAAGTCTGATTTATGCTGCCTTATTTATTCTGGATCGGTTGGTGGTTAGCTTCTTACCACAGGTAAATGTTGGAGATTGTTGAGCACAAATACACCCTCAGAATCTTGCCTAGATATTTATTTTTATTAAAATAAAATGTCTTTTAGAAAAAGCTAAGAATTTTATGTTTCATTTTTAGTCATAGTATGATAATTACATTATACTTTCATTAAACATAACGATGATATCTTGAAACCATTTTATGTTTTAACTACGATCATAAAATTCAGTCATCTTGAATGTTGCCCTTAGATTATGATTACCACCACAATGTTTTTTCTTCGCGTGTATAAAACACTATGTAAGTGTATGCGTTAAAAAAAAAAAAGAAATTTAATTTATAAAAATTATTTCCAACGATTGTCACATGAAATGTACCCATGAGTATTGACTTGAATTTACAATGAATGATACAATGTGTGTAACAAAATATATTGAAAAAAATACTGCCATGAAAAATGAAGAGAAGTACATAATGATTGTTCAGATAGGTTACCACAGTTTCGTGGTTGAGATAGCAGAACGAAAAGTTAACACTCAGCATTTAAATTTTGCAAAAAAAACATGGTTTGTAAAATTTAGGAACTGAATTTTTTTTTTATTAAATCATTCAAGTGCAGTCATATGCTAACTGGCATGTTTCTAAATAGAATAAAATATAAAATAAATTGCGCATATTATAATTTTGGCTCCTTCCAAAATATCAAATTATAATCTTTTTATAGGACTTAAAGTGCCTTGGATAATCGCTCGATTATACCGGCATTCTGTTTGTCTGCTTAGTAGAAATTTTATTTATAAAAGTCTTACGAGCTTTTTGAAAAATGTTTCTTTTATGTACTAAGTCCCCTTTTGGTCAATTTAAATTGCCCTTATATTTTACTTCACCTATATGACATAGATATTTTTTGCTGACATTCCCAAAATTCATTGTTTATTTGAGTGTAAACTCCAAAAGATTCGCTTTCAGCTTTTAATATCATGTCGTCTTGATACAATATGTCGAGAGCAGCTTACATTTATATAATAATTTATAAGTATGCCTTTAAAAAGAAGTAACCAATTTGCTTATTTGTAGCTTGAGTTTTTAACACAAAGGATTTGGAGTAAACAGGTAACTGATAAGTTGTTAAAAAATTCAATCAAAAGTTATAAAAAATAGAGATTCGACCAGGTTTCTGATGGGTGACATAAAAATTTGGTTAATAAAGGCAATAAATATTAATTTCTTTGAAATTTTCTTATTATATAGAATAGACTTTTTAATTTTTAGCCCTTTCAGTAATAAAACAAAATTTTCTTTGCTATTTTTATAATTTTTTATCGATATTTCTTTGTGTAGCATCATCAGGATACGAGTATTTATTATCTATTAATCTTTTGTTTGTTAGTTTGTGTGTCTTGATGTTTGTTTTTTATACCCGCCACCAAAAAAATGGTGGGGGTATATTCATTTTGTCATTCCGTTTGTAACACATCGAAATATCCATTTAAGACCCCATAAAGTATATATATTCTGAATCAGGGTTTGATTTGATGACGATCTAGCTATGTCCGTCCGTCTGTCCGTCTGTTGAAAGCAAGATAGAGGTCGCACCGAAAAAGCTAGGGGGCTCAAATTTTGCCAGAATCTTTCTTATAGACAAGGTTTGTTTGGTATTGAAAATGGGCTAAATCGGAATATTAGGAAGAGAGTTATAGCTCGAAAAGCAAGAGTAGGTCGAAAAAACCGTGTCCTTCGAACATCGAATAAAATGGAATTGTGGACAAACGCTTTTACGTAGACTCATGAAACTTCGAATATATATGTAATATGATAATGACTACCCAATATTAAATAAAGACGTAATTGCGTTTCTAATTAAAACTGTGGAGAAACAACATTTAAAGCCTTTATTTCAATTTATTTCTTAACAAAAATTACTAAATTTTTAAGTCTTTGGTTATTATTGACATTCTTATATTCAAATACCATCTGATCTCCGGGGTTACCATCAGTCTGTAAATTAAGCTTTAAGAAAGTGATGGCACAAGAATACTTGTGTCGTGATTTTCTTTACATCTCCCTCCCAAGAGAAGAACAATTGTGTTGTTAAACGTAATTGTTCAATGGTTGTTGTCCATCGCTGGAACGAGTTTTGTTATGTGAAAGAGATTAGATTCCACTTTTTTGTGCCCGGTGCTCACTTCGTATATTGAATTGGAAATCTTCTTAAGGATTCTATATGGGCCAATTCTTATTTCATCCAGTTTCTTTCTATTTAAGCGGTTTCCGTTTTCCACATAAACCAAATCTCCTTTATCAAATGCAAGCTCTCTTCTATGAAGATCGAAACGCATTTTATTATAATTGTGAGACTTCTTTGTATTATCTAGTGCTAATCTCCTATCCCTTTCTAGGTCTTTTGTCGTACACCTGGAGTTTAATTCACGTGGTAAAATATTTACATTTTCTCCTTCTAATAAATATTTTGGAGCGAATTTTGTTACTGTATGTTCTGTTTGGTTTTATTTGTCTACGCAATTTTTTGCAATGGTTGTCCATGATGCCTTATTTCCATTTTCATTTATTTTACACCTGATTTTGTTGACCAGCGTCTGATTCAGTCTTTCATTAAGACCGTTTGAAAATGGAGCATTAACCGCGGTAAAAACCATTCGTATGTTCTTCGTTTTTAGAAAATTTTTAAACTCATCCGAATTTATGCCTGGGTATTGATCTGTGAGTATCAGATTTATGTCGTTATCTTGTGTCACACTTTTAATTAACTTTATAAAATCTTTAGAATTTTGGTGTTTTGATGTTAAAATGTATGCATACCTCGTAAAATGATCAACCAATAGATGCAAATACTTTTTTGTTGAACGGGATCTTCCAAATCCTCCAATGGTATCCATGGATACGATTTCAAATGGACGTGTTGCTGGTCCTAACTGTGACATTAAACCGTATTTATATTGCTTTCTCGTTTTATTTTTTTTTGCAGATTTCACAATTGTCACAAATGTTTTTTATGTTATTAGTTAGATTTTTTGCTGTATAAAATGGTGTTATTTTATTTAACATTTGAGTTCTTCCTATATGGCAATATGTTTTATGTATATCTTCTAATAGAAGTTTACTTAGATGTTCTGTTAAAACAATTTTATCTTTCTTTCTCAAAGTTTTGTAGAAGATTTCATTTTTCAACTTGTATTTCTTTCTATTAGTTTTGAGATCTATATTTTTACTTTGATCATTTATTATGTCTTGAAGATTTATCAAATTCACAACTTTTATTATATCTTCTTCATTTTCGGAAGGATCCAAAACAGGATTTCTGCTTCCTGATTAGATTTTCCAGGATTATATATTATTTTAAAATTGTATTGGGATAAATAGTAAGTAAGATCTCCCAATTCTTCGTCCGTCCTAGCTTTTATGTTCATATTCTCCAACGGCTTATGGTCTGTGTAAACTGTAAATTCTTTCCCAATGAGCAAATGTTGCCAATATCTTGCGGCTTCTTTTATTGCCAAACATTCTAGATATATCGCCTTCTTTTTCTTTTGAGTATCGTTAAGCTTCCTTGAAAAATATGCTACTGGGTTACAATTTCCATTTTTATCTTTTTGTTTCAACACAGCTCCTATTTCCTTAATACTTGCATCCGTATATATATTAATTGGTAAATCTGGATCAAAAATTTTTAAAATAGGTTCAGAGCAAAGTAATATTTTTATTTTATTAAAAGATTCCTGGCACTGTTCTGACCAAATAAATTTTACATTTTTTCTTAGTAGGTTGTGTAGAGGATCCAGAATAATAGCTATATGTGGAATAAATTTATGATAATAATTAACTTTTCCTAGGAATTGACGAACATTCTTTCTTGTTTCTGGAACCGGGAATTTCTTAACTGCAAGTAAATAGTCCTTCAAAGGTTTAATTGAATTATTCTCTATTATATGCCCCAAGTATTTTACTGAATTGGCAGCAAAAGTGCACTTAGCAAATTTGAGTCTAAAACCTTCTGTTAATATTGCTTCCAGTAATTTTGAAAGATGTAGTATATGTTCCCTAAAAGTCTTGGAAAAAACCAGGATATCGTCTATATAATTAACTGCAAAATCTAAAAGTTTGTGCTTTCTTATAATGTTGCTCAATATCCTTTGGAAAATGGCCGGAGCCGTTTTTAAGCCAAATGGAAGACAAGTCCATTGGAAATGTCCCTCTTGAGTTACGAATGCCGTCTTTTTTCTGTCTTGTATTCTTAAGGGAATTGACCAAAATGCAGAATTTATATCTAAGGTTGAAAAATATTTGCAGTTCCTAGTCTTTACCATCAGATCTTCTATCAGTGGAAAAGGCTGTGATTGGGGGATTAAAATTTTATTTAAATCTCTAAAGTCTATACATAACCTTGATTTTCTATTTTCCTCTTTTTTATATGCTAGAGTTACTGGAGCTGCAAATGGGCTATATGATTCTTCAATTAAATTTTTATCCAATAATTTTGAAAGTTGGTTTTCTATTTCCCTTCGGTCCTCAATCGTGCATCTGTAAGGCCGTTTACTACAATATTTATCAACCATCAAATCAATATGAGCTTCATAGTCTGTGACAGTGCCGATATCATATTTATCTTTAGCAAATACTGTCTTATATTTTTCAATCAACGTATTAATTTCAAGCTGCTGATTAAAATCTAGGAAATTGGTCGATATTTCAAAATCATCAGTATTTATATGTTGATTAAAATTTACTTCACATTTTTTATTTTGTTGTCTGTCATTTCGATACGTAGGAATATTTTCGCAATGCTGATTCCTTACCGTATCTTTGTTTTCTTTTGTACTTGTAGCTTGTGTGATTCTTAGATCTTCAGTTTGAATTAATTTAAAACTTTTTATGCAATCTAGACCTATTAAAAAGTCGTATTTAAAATTATCGTTATCCACAACAAAGATATTCATAATTTTCTCAATATTGTATATTTTTATTTTTTATTTTATACTACCATTTGTTTTTCCAATACCATTAATAGTCCTCAAGTTACCTGTTTGAATAAAATGTGATTTATTTTGTTTAATCTTAAGTAATTTGGCGTTGATTAATGACACATTTGATCCTGAATCGTAAATTGCAGAAACATTGAACACGCCGTTTAAACGTAACTTGATTTTTATTAATGGTGGCACAATCAGTTTTTTGGATTATTCTCATTTAGGTCTACTTCTAATTCCGAGTTATTGACAGTTTTTACTGCGTTTTTTTTTCGGAACCAACAACTTGATTCAGGATGATAACGTTCACTTTTTTTTTCTTCTTTGCATATTTTGCATGGTTTTTTTATTTCGATTGTTTTTGGCTTGTTTCCAAGATATACGTTTTCCATTTTATCAGGTAACTTTTTCACCAAGTGTTCCAAGCCTCTTAGCTCATTGAAAAGATCTGCTGTTTCTTTTAACTTTTTTCTATCTATTTGATCACATATATAGTTTGGAAGTCCAACGGCAATTAAATCTATTAAAATGTGTTTTTGTAGGGATTTGTTTACTTCTAATAGCATTCTTTCTTTTTTTAGAGCATAATCTAGCAAACAACCTTTCATGTATTTATATTCAATAGCATATCTAACTGGAGTCCAACCTTTGTCCGCATACGTGTCACAGAAAGTGTTCTTCCATTGTCCCCATTCAGAGTTTATTGTGTATTTGAGGAGCATTGAACTGTACCAATCAATGCAAGAACCTTCAAGAAATAATCTTAATATTTCAATTTTATGTGCATCTTGATCTATTTTTAACCTTGAACATTTACTCTCAAAAATTTCCAACCATTGTAAAACATTTTCATTCTTTCCAGTAAACTTTTCGATAACCAGCTTCTCTGATACGCTTTTTATGCTGTGTACTTCAGGTTTTTGTTCATTTTTTGTTGAAGTAAATTTCTCTAAAATTTGTTGCAAAGCTTCTGGTGAAATTCCATAAGCATTTGTTTCGGTTCTATCTATTGTCGTATCTTTTGTTTGTTCCTCCAATAAATAATTTTTAAAATGCATGTTACCGTCGTCATCTCTGTATTCCTTCATGGTCTCCATATCCAAAGAAATCCAAACCTTCCTCATAGTGCCTCTTTTTGTTAATGTGGCTTTTACCTTTTGAAATGAGGTTGTGTTTTTTAGCTTTTCATGCAGTGCAATGTTTTGAAATTCATTTGGCATCATAAAAGTCACATTTTCATCTGTTTCGATTGAGGTTATGGTGATAATGTTGGTTTTATTGTCGGCTTGAGAACCTTTAACAACAAACTCAAACTTTAGCTTTTCCATTTTTACATGAAATGTCCGCAAAAATGTTGTTTTGTAATATGATAATGACTACCCAATATTAAATAAAGACGTAATTGCGTTTCTAATTAAAACTGTGGAGAAACAACATTTAAAGCCTTTATTTCAATTTATTTCTTAACAAAAATTACTAAATTTTTAAGTCTTTGGTTATTATTGACATTCTTATATTCAAATACCATCTGATCTCCGGGGTTACCATCAGTCTGTAAATTAAGCTTTAAGAAAGTGCCACGCCCACTTTTACGCCCACCTCCCATACAATGTTTTACCTAAAATTCATATAATTTCTCTATTACTAAAGATTTTGGAATATTAAAGGGCTATATTGAAACACCTAAGTTGTACTCATTCGCAAAAATAACTGTGACACGCCTACTATAACGCCCACTTTTCACGTTATTTACCGTTAATGAAATTAAAAAGCTCATAAAACCGCCAAAATTAGAGGTACGATGATAAAATTTGCTACTTATATCCTTCTAATCAATGTAAAAAAGTTTAGGTGACACGCCCACTTTAACGCCTACCAACGGTTTATCCTAAATTCATGTAATTTCTCTATTGACAAAGTTTTTGGGAAAATAAAAGACTATATTGAAATATCTAAGTTGTATTTATTAGCAGAAACTTTATTGACACGCCTACTTTAACGCCCACTTTCAATGAAAGACTACATTTACAAAAGCATTTGAGTAGCATATCGAATTTATAAAGGGTGGTTAAATTTTAAAGGCCAATGTTGATTTTAAATAAAACATAAATTATTTAAGAAATTATTATCATTTCTTTTTATAATGATAATACTTGTATGGTTCAATTATGTATTTAACACAATATCGGCCAAATAGCCCCCCCCCCCCATCCTTGGTGCCACTCCTCTATCTGATGGTCCAAATTTTCAATGACAATGTTGATGCTCAATTGTTGGGCATGATGATGAGTCGAGGTTGACTGCTCTTTTGCCCCACTACCGCAAAAGAACAGCAATGGTTCCCATTCAACAAACTAAGAAGGCATTCACAGATTTTCTAACATTTTATACAGACCTGTTTTGCAGAAATTTAAATATTTGTTACAATTCTCCCGATTGTGGATGAATTTGAACGATTATGTTGATCAAAAGAATTACGAAGTGCCCAAAATGCATTTTGATTTGAACGCCCATTTTTATAAAAAACCTGAATAACTTTAAAGCGTTGCTCATTTGCGTATCTTTCTACGGATCAAATTGAGTAAGTTTGAGATTGAGAAATGTCAAGTGAAGTGCAAAAAACAAGTTTAAAGACAGGGTGTAGTTCACCTTCAACATGGGCCCTTAAAATTTAACCAACCTCAACAAAGAAAGTGATACATATTTTATTATAAAGAGATTATTCCATAGCGATTAACAAAGTAATAAATATTGTGTTTTAAATGTACACAAAATTGGTGGTGGGTATAAAAGATTCGGCACAGCCGAATATAGTGCTCTTACTTGTTTTAGTTTATAATTTGATTAAATAAATTGCTACACAATTTTTTATTATTACTGAAAGTCCTAAAGCTTAAAAAAAACTATTACATATTGCTAATAAAGGCATTTAAAATTATTCATAGTTTCCCAAGTATCCTTCCAAATGTTAATGTGATATAAGAAATTTAAAGATACTTGCGTTTACAGTAACCAGTTAAAATACATTGTCTTCGTATTTGGACTACTATTGCATTTTTTTCGTTATATTGCAACACATAAAGAATTAACGAAATTGGTCGTTCTGTTATCAAGTAATCATTTAACATGTATGTGGAAACTGTATATAAAAAGAATTTTTTTTTTTATTAAGTTTTACGCCTACTTTTTGATTTTTTTTTTCATACAAACCTTCTCCTGATAACTACAAAGGCAATACAAAAAGAATTGGCGAAATAGTTTGAGTCGTTCTTAAGTAATTTTCTCAAAAATGGAGCAGTTGTATTCTGTATGTATGTAAGAATCTTCTGCAGCTGTAAAGAATTTAAAGAACAGAATAAATAAATAATAGAAAAATACCCTGTAGAGACACTAACCTTAAGTCTTATCATCATGTACTTCGCCAATTTTATTTCTAGAATTTTAACTGGCAACCAGTTCAATAAAGCAAAATGTGCAATAGTAAGTTTACCTAATTGCACCCGTAATTAGGGTCGCCATGCTTCACAAAATCTTCTCACTAGTTTTAGGCTTGTGGCGTAGTCAGTGACCTTTCATCAAGCCATTGTACCGCAGAAACTAATCAGCCTGATATCTGTCCATTTTTATGAGTTCAAAGCCAGGAGCTGCCAATGGCACGTCTACGCATCACTGCCTTGAAAACTCTTTCCTGTTTGTTTATCCTTTAGAATAGCTTGCTATCCAACGTTACTCCAAGATATTTGAAACTATCTTATAAGTTTAAAGAGACTCTGTAAATTTCGGGAAGGTAAAGGAAAGTATTTTGTATTTGATCGTAAAGAGTAAGACTTTCGATTTAAAGTGATTTATGTTAAGCCTCTTTACCGCCCTCCATTTGTGCTGATACTTAAATACTGCACTTTTTGGCAATTCTTTTGCATTCAGCAACTGCATTAAAAGAACGATCTACTAAATGTTAATCAAGTTGCAAAGATGATTCCAAAAATAAAAGACGCTAGTGTCGGTAAAACATACTTTTCTAGATTATTCTTTCATTATCACATTATTAAAAAATTATTTGTTAAAATAAAAATATTTAAAAAAAAACAGCAGACAGTTGTCCGATGCCTTCGGCCACGAACTGTCCCTGCAGGCTGTGTCAGAGACACGGCCATTAAGTTAAGCGTAGAATACGCCATCCGATAAGACAGAAAACATATATAACAACAAGTGATAAATAATATAAGCAAATGAATTTATTTATTTGATAGTTAATCAAAACAACAGCCGAAGGTTTGTGTCCACACTGAAACAGCAGCATAGTTTGTGTTCACGCTACAAACTCAAACACTCAACCAAACACCACACATATGTTTGAGTGTATGTGTTTAAACTATTTTCATTTGAAAAATTTAAATATTAGGAAGATATCAACCAATATGAAATGTATATCAAACGAAAGATAACATCTACATTTATGTACAAAAAAATTTTTAAAAAAAGTTATCTCGCCGTTTCCTCATAATCAATGAAATAAAGATTACAACAATAACAATCTGACATGACTCCCTATACCGTAAAGTAAGACGTATTCTACGCCAAAATTGAACTCAACCCGGTTTAAAAATTTTCACATTAACATTTTTAACAGGAGGTACGAGAGGTATAATTAAGGTGGTGAAACGAGTACTCCTACAATATTATCATGACCAAAAAACATTATTCAAGTGTTTAGAAATTTTAAAAAACATTGCTTACATATTTAAATCATGCCATTGCTGTATGTAATATTCAGGAAACAGGGCGGCATTTTACGTAAATACAAATATGAAATACAATTATTAATTATAGTGTGTACGCAATTACGAACAAGCATGTTTGCCGATTACTGATTTTAATAATGTGATTGTATAAATATTTATTAATGACTAAACAAGAACACCCATACATACATACATAAATATTCAACTTCATTAATTATTATAATTAATAATTATCATTATTTGCGCTGCCATCTGACACAGAAGTATCGCAGGTAGTAATATTTACACTAAATTTTTAAGTAAATCAACAAATAAATAGAAGAACTTTTAATTAAGAATTTTCTAGTTCTAATTAAAACTAATATTTGTTATTTAAATTAAAATAGAAAATCAAATCACTTCAGTTGTTTATTTAGTAGATTAAGGAAATGCATTTTTAAACAATTAAACATGCCGCTCAAATGACTAAACTTAGCATGTAAAAGCACTATATTCGGCTTTGCCGAATCTGTTATACCCACCACCAATTTAATGTACTTTTAAAGCACAAAATGTATTATTTTGTTTTAACAGTAATCGCTATGCAATAATCTCTTTATACTAAAATATGTATCACTTTCTTTTTATAAGTTCGATATGCTATTAAAATATGTGCGTAAATTTAGTCTTTCAATGAAAGTGGGCGTTAAAGTAGGCTTCCCAATATATTTTCTGCTAATAAATAAAACTGAGATTTTTCAATATAGTCCTTTTTTCCACCAAAATCTTTATTCATACAGAATTTTTATGAATTTAAGATAAAGTGTTATATGGAAAGTAGGCGTTAAAGTGGGCGTGTTATTTTCTGGCATATGAATGACATTGACTAGTAAGCTATATGTGCGAAATTTCATCATCATATTTCTAATTTGGTCGGTTTTATGGGCTTGTTTTTTCATTAACAGTAGATAACGTGAAAAGTGATAATACCTACTTTAGGCGTAGGCGTGTCGAAGTATTTTCTGCATATAAATTTAACTCAGATATTTCAATTCCATTCTTCAAAATCTTTATTCATAGAAAAGCGTTATATGGTAGGTGGGCGTAAAAGTGGGCGTGTCGTATTTATTTTCCGTTAAAACAAAGCCTGCGGCCAAAAAGCAATATTTTCAAAATTTGCAAAATTTTAATTTTGAATATTCCGAAATATACACTATGCGGTATAAATTTTCATGCATTTTGATCTAAAACTCCTTTCCTCCTAACTCAAAATGTACATTCGAAATTTCATGGCTCTACGTTAATACGTTTAGTCACAATTGTATTTTATTCAATGTTGGAAGGACATTGTTTTTCTGACCTACTCTTGAATTACGAGCTAAAACTTTCTTTCTTTTATTCCGATTTAGCCCATTTTCAAAACAAAGCTTGTGTATTAGAAAGATTCTGGCAAAATTTGAGCCCCCTAGATTATTCGGTTCGAGCATTATCGAGCTTTCAAAAGACGGACAGACGTACATATGGAAGGACAAATCTAGATAGTCACATTATGAAACCAGGACTCAAAAAATATATATTTTATGGGGTCTTTTATCAATATTTCGATGTGTTACAAACGGAATTACATTTTTTTGGTGGTAGGTCAAATTTTGGTACATTTAAAGATTATTTTATAGTGATTAAAGTGTTTACAACAAATCAATAAATTTTATGGTACAAAAGTACACACAAAATTGGCGGTAATTGAATGCAAGATTCGGTACAGCCTATTCCGTTTTTGTTGTTTGAAATGTTTGATGTGTATGTATGTTTATTTGTTCAGAAAATATACAGGATGAAATTTTTACTTATCTTATTCTTTAACCCATTTCCATCCTCTGTTCGCACTTGCGAACACAAAACTTACTCATTTTGATCGGTAATTTTTCCTTCTTTACTGAACTGTTATGTTTGAACTCTTTTACGCAAAAGTATTTTATATATTCTTAGCTTATATAAATAAGAAAAAATAATTTTGTTAACAATATATTTTTTATGCTATCGCGATTTTTCTACACCACCATTTTTAGAGGTTTTTAATCTACTCCATCATGTATATTTATTGTACAAGAATTAAAATTGTAACTATGCAGTATTTATAGCAACAAACAAACAAAATAAAATCAAAACAAACAAGTAGGAGTGCTATATTCGGCCGTGCCGAATCTTATATACCCTTCACAACGTGTAGTCATGCAATAACAATTGTTTGTATCACCATTCATCTCATATGATATACGTACATACATATATAAAAAACATACTACATACATATATAAAAACATTGTAAAATTAAAAATTTATATATGTATGTTTAAAAATAAAATAAAAAAAAATTAAAAAAAAATTTAAAAAAAAAATATTTAAAAAAAATGATTAAAATATAAATAATAAATATAAAACAAAAAAAATAAAAAAAATTGAAAAAAAAATAATAAAAATATAAATAATATATTAAATAAAAAAAAAATTAAAAAAATATATATAAAAAAATAAAAAAAAAATTTTTTTGGCTCTGCTGGGGTTCGATGCCACGTTTACTCTAACCAGTATACACGTTTGTATGTATGTATGTTGTTGTTGTAATGTTGTTTTTGTGAAAAAAAATCGAGGTGGTCGTGGGTTCTTGCTCATATCTCAGTTGTTTATGCACCGATGTTTCTGATTTTCAATACCGATCTATTCCCGAATATTTCTGATATTTTAATACCTCACCCGGATCCAAGCGATCTCGGGGGGGCTTCAAAACGTTGTTTTCAACATACACACGGACAGACGGTCAGACGGACAGACCTATATATATCCTTTTTCACTGTGTGCAGGGTATAAAAACTAGAAAAAACTTTAACACAGTTGTTGTACTTAACAGCAAATGTTGCTGTTCGCAAGCGCGAACGTTGGCTGCTATTCAACATCTATAATAGAAAAAAAAAATGTTCAAAGACTTAAAGCGATCTATACATTTTAATAACAATAATAATTTGGTTCTTAACGATAAGCTAGCCAAGGTAAATAAATTTAAAACTCCTGTGAGATTGACTGGCTTATAATGTTTTTATTCCTCAGGTTAGACCATTGATAGACATTGCAAACTTAAAATACATGGAGTTTGGCATATGGAGTTCTGATTTCTCGATCGATGAACAATATTTCGGACGCCACTCATGTAAAATGTACATAACAAGCAAGCTGATTCGATTTGGTTACAAATTACGGTGTCTTTGGTCTTCAAATTGGTATTTGTATAACTGTATACCGCATGCGGGTGCCAGTGATAACTATGATCGCCAAATCGGGTTGGATGCAGATGTTGTATTAAGACTGTTAAAAAATATTGAAAACGCAAATTACCACAGAGTTTTTTTGAATACTTTTTTACGTCTTACCTTACCTTACCATTACCTTAGCTAATGTGTTTGCTTAGAGAAAAACAATTTTGTGCAACTGAAACTGTCCGCAACAACAGAATTGGAAAGGCACCTTTAAAAACAGGAAATGAATTGAACAGCAGTGATTCTGACTTCCAATATGATAAACGAACAATATATTGGCTTGTCGTCGGGCTGATAATAAACAAGTAACAATTTTTATTAATTTTGACCAAATTGAGCCATTTCATTCGGTAAAAATTTGAAAAAAAAAGAGAAGAAAATCGGAATTTATCAGCAGCCATATATGATTTTTTTAATTTTAACCAAGGCATGGGTGCATTAAAATGTCGTTTAAAATTATAGTGTAAAGTGTAATTTACGTTCACATCCTAAATGTTTTGAGAAGTAAATACCATAAGAAATAACTTTTTCACAAAATTTTAAAACTATAATTTCATAATTTTTTTAATAAATATAATTGATAAAATCAAAAGAAATTTGTTCTAATTGTATTTTTATATATAAAAGAGAAAATCATATGAAATTTTTTCAAAACAAAAAATAATAATGTTGAATTGCGGATAACGTTCGCACTTGCGAACACCGATTTCTGACGATCTCCGTAGGGTTAGGTGAATTTCGATAACAAATTTGTATTCAGTAGCCTCATGTTATCCAGAAACCTGGATTTCATCGAATTCAGACGACTTTTATGTTTCGCGGCTGGAAATGGGTTAATGTCGTTTAATGTTTGAATTCTTTTCTGTTCGGCTTCTGTTTTTCTGTTCTTTTTTGTTTGATTGAAAAGTAAAAACAAATTTCGTATTTTACATTACTTGACATCATTATACTCATAAATTCCCATTGATTGTTATATGCCTATCGTTATCTGTATTTCAATACTTATATATTTGATTTTGATACAAGAGCATTCATACCATTCTTAGTAAACCATTTTTATTTTTCTCTAAAACTATTATAGTAAATAGTAACAAAAGTTAATACAGTGTAACAAAGGTCTGCATGTACAGTTCTGCCAAATAATTGAACGGAAAATTTTATTTCCCAAAAATATTCTTAACAATCAAATTGTCACAAAATTCAAAAATCTTAAAAAAAAGTAAACATTTCAAGTCTCATTGAAATGCTTAATATCAAGTAATTAGTGATAGATCTGGTAGACTTTGTCAATATTTTATGTTCTTTTCACAGTTTTATGCCATATTCTCTATAAATTTTAAAGTAGTAAACGAAACATTTTTACTTCAATTTAATATTAGCTTTTCGATCAATTTGATAAAAAAAATATGCTAAAATATTTTGTTAAGAGAAAATTGTTTTTCAAAGTTTTTGAAAAGAAAGCGAATAGTTCTATTGATAAAAATAAAAAATAAAATATCAATACGGTATGCCATCAAGTCATGTGTGCAATATGTTTGTTAGTATGCCTTAACCTTACACAGTACAACATTTTTCAGTTAATTGATTGCCAACTCAATTCTGTGAACTGTATGTGAAATTAGACCCAAAAAGAAGAATTTCTGCATCATTCGTTTTGTCTTCTTACCTGCGATTTGAAGTTAGTATCGATTTGAAGTTAGTACTATCGTATAGGGGAATTTATCACGTTTTAGGCCCTGTTGTTTGACATAGCTCGACAACCACTAGCCCAATTTAGTTGAAATAAATTTTAAAAAATTAAAAATTACAATTCCCTTAATCTGTTCATATATTGTTTTCCTATACAAGTAACACTTTCGAAGTTAAAAATGAATGTATGAAGGGAAAAAATTATTTTTTGCCTAAAAATTAAAATTTTTTTTTTTTAAAATACATAAAAAATCCAAAATGGAAAAAAGTTTCAAGTCTAGTTACTTTTTCGCAAAGTCACATAACCTATGAGCAAAATGAGGCAAAGATCATAAAAATCGATGCACGCGTTTCGCTTTTATTCGCAATTGAGTAAATGTATGAATTTCAAAAATCAGTTATAGCCACCACCCTTAAAATAAAAATAAAAATATAAATTAAAAAATTATCATGAAAAAAAAAACTTTATAAAAAAACTTTATACAAACTTAATGAAAATAAAATAATATGCAATTAATACGCAATTATAATATGCATAAAAACAAAATTTAGAACATTTTTTCAATTATTGGCAATATCCATCCTTGTAGAAGTTGACGCTTGTGGTTCTGATGATCTTGTTTTCTTCGTAGGTTGTTCATATTCATGGTCTGAGTCTGTATCGTCATCCGAGATACACATACTATTCAAGGGCGTGTTTCTTTCACTGTGTCCACCAATTTCAATGTCTTCATCTTCGGTGCTTTCTTCAAACTGCATAATTGTGGAACTCCACCAACAAACCTCCGCAAGCAATCCATCCAATTTTTTGCTTTTGAACCGCTTTTCAAATGGCATGGTCACCTGGTGGAACCTCTCTCCTTGTTCGTCTGATTCCTGGGGTGATTGTGCCAAAAAAGTATCGAGGTGATGGTGCAAGAAATGCAATTTCAGCGTCATGGATGCACCGATTTTTTCGAAATAAAACAGCAACCTGTCCACTCGTTGCTGTATCTCTTCTCGCTGGACACGGTTCTTTCCTAGAACGCCTTCTATTACTTCTTTCAATGCGTTCCATGCATGTTGGTGGTCGTGATGCTTTGAAAGCAAATGTGTGAAAGAATCACTTTTGATCAATTTCCGAATATCAGGCCCATTGAGAATACCTGTTTTAAATACATAAAAAAACGAAAAAATTATTGGTAATGCGAATGTATAGAAATTAATAAATTTAGATATGACAATATTGAAATACAGAGTACGATACGTACCGTTTTTAATTTTCTCATCACTGAGTTTCGGAAAGATGGATTTCAAACAGTCAAAGGCGCCGTTAACTTTTTTGACCACCACTTCAACGAATTTCCCAGCTATTCCCAGTTTCATGTGGAGCGGTGGCAACAAAATATCATCCAGGTCCTTTATCATAGGTTTATTGCGTAATTTTAATTGTTTGTTGAGCTCGGGAGTTCTTCCTTTTCAATCTTTACATTGATATTGATTTCCTTTGTATCGTGAATCCCAATTACAAAGGAAGCAGAAGTATTTTGGATATCCGCCCTTTTCTATAATCCCTTGTAGTATGTTGACCACCTTCAGATCGCAACAAATGTTCCATTTGTGTTCATCGTATTTGATTTTCTTCAAAATTTCGCCCAATGCTTCATACGTTTCCTTCATAGTTGTGCTGAATCCCAATGGAATGCATGGTTTTTTTTTTTTTTTGTGCACAGCAGCACAGCCTTCAAACTAGTAACTGAACCATCGATGAATAAACGCCAGTCGCCAGCGATATAATCCATTCCCAATTTTTTCACTAAACCTGGGATATCATGGCCGTACGTGAACGTATTTGCTTCGTCAACGGAATAAAATTTCTGAAAATCAGCTTGGCGTTGTCGGTATGATGTTGCGCTGACATTTTGCTGTGTGAGTTTTCTTCTCTTGAAAAATGATGTCAGCCATTCGGAGTCGTGTTGTGATAGTCCCAGCTTGGCCACAGTGTAATCCATTTCGATTTGTGGTAGCGGTTGTGGTGCACTATTTTCAATATCGGGTATCCAATCAGCATCATCCAAATTGGTCGGATTGGTGAAAACGGTTGCGGCTAGCAGGGACACAGTATCCGCACTCGGAGGTTTAGGTGCATCGGTATCAGCAGGGCGTTGCACTGGAAGTGTGGCAGTAAATGCAGCAGTGTATACTTTTGTTTTCAATTGTTGTCTGTTTAATCCAGGACGAAAATTTATGCATGCATAGCACCTGGATTCATCATGTCCAGTTGTGTCTTCCACCCAAATTACTGGCTTCATAAAAGATAACTTTCTACTTTTTCCGTGAATCCATTTTAGAAGGGTAGTATAACAACTGTTGCACACTGTGTTCGGCGTAAAATTTGCACCACTTAAATCTGCTTCATCGAAATAATTACAATACGCGGTTTTTAATTGCTCAGTAAACAAATTTTTTCGATCTTTTTTCTGTATTTTTCGGACGATATGACCACAAACGTAACAATATTCATCCAAATATGGGCACTTGTTGTTTTCCATATTGATATATTTTATGTTCTGTTGTTATTCACTTTTAAAAAACTGGAGAAAAATCACTTTTACTGTTCGCGTTCGTCGGCACTGGCTGAATGCCAAAAATCGATCAATGCACACCTATAAATACTACGTATTTTTGAATATTTTACTGCCAGGTACTTATAAATGGGCGCATATATCAAGGGCGGCTGGCTATATACCTGATTCAGCACTTGTACGTTTCAAACTGTGCAAAACTTTCAAAATAATGACCACCCTTAAATGTGGGTGCAATTTCTGTAAAAAAATCATATAGGTAGCCACCGGAAAAACCAAAATAATAAAAAGGTCCATTTTCCGTTTAATTGTCCACGTACATTTATTACCGCAATCATAAAAATCAAATAACCTTTTGTTTATTCCGTTTTTTTTAATTCTCAGAATCATGAAAAAGGTGTCAATGTTTTCTCCAAATAATGTTGTGCATATCTCGAGCAAATTTTTGAAATTCATACATTTACTCAATTGCGAATAAAAGCGAAACGCGTGCATCGATTTTTATGATCTTTGTCTCATTTTGCTCATAGGTTATGTGACTTTGCGAAGAAATAACTAGACTTGAAACTTTTTTTCATTTTGGATTTTTTATGTATTTAAAAAAAAAAAAAATTTTAATTTTTAGGCAAAAAATAATTTTTTCCCTTCATACATTCATTTTTAACTTCGAAAGTGTTACTTGTATAGGAAAACAATATATGAACAGATTAAGGGAATTGTAATTCTTAATTTTTTAAAATTTATTTCAACTAAATTGGGCTAGTGGTTGTCGAGCTATGTCAAACAACAGGGCCTAAAACGTGATAAATTCCCCTATACGATAGTACTAACTTCAAATCGATACTAACTTCAAATCGCAGGTAAGAAGACAAAACGAATGATGCAGAAATTCTTCTTTTTGGGTCTAATTTCAGATACAGTTAACAGAATTGAGTTGGCAAATCATGTGTTGTACTGTGTTATCTTATTGGTAATTGTCTTATTCGTAACTTGTAGTCATAAACTGCTTGTATCTTCACCGAGTATTGACGTTTTCTTGAAAAAAAAAATAGCTCATGGTCTTTGACAGGTGCTTCAGATAATCTTATTTCGAAGTCATCAATGTACCCAATGCATCGTGGCATTTCTTGCTTAGTTGTGAATAAATAATTTGCTTATTAATTTCAATATAGCATTTTGTGCACCAAAGAGGGTAACTACTTTGCGTATTAAAAGTCTATCGCCAGAGGAGCCTAATCGATAAAATACGATTTTTAACAGGCTGTGTTGTTGTTGAACTTGTTTTAAATATATCATCCATCATCATACAAATCCATTGTACGCAAAAATTCTTCTTGTCGAACCCAAATCATCTGATGAAAAGTGGCTTTGCTGCCACTTATCAGATTTTTGGACCCCAAAGTGGATGCTTCTGCGATTAGTTAGCAAACTAGCAACGTTTATTAAAAACATTTCAATAGCTTGATATTCTTCGGCTTTATCACCAACAAAAAGATTCATTCAAATTTAAACAGATGCAGTTTTGTTAACATTACTTGAGCCAGCATAACAATATCCAAAATATAATTCACGCACAAACCGGTTATCAGTTTTATCTATTGACTTGTTTTTGACATTTTTAATTTAAAAGTTTGTAACTGCTTCTTTTTAAATAGCTGACTTAAATTTGAATTAGCACACTAAATTATGAGGGATTGTTTACGGCAGTCATATTTTTTCGTACTATTTTTTTAAAACATACGACTTTATGACAACCATTTGAATCCACTAATTACATTTTTGTATGGAGAAACTCTGTGACAATATTTTTAATATTGCGAGCAAAACCGTCCACCTGAGCAGGTAATACGCAATACTATGGATCGATTCATGACCACATTTACTCTTTTGGATAATGGTCATTCAAATTGAAAATGATGTCTACCTCAGAAACTCGGCCTCATGGTTGTTTTTGTCATTTTATTGTAAATAATTTAGAGCAGAAATAGTTCCATAAAGACGACGCAACATGACCTGTAGTGCGATTAACCACCATATTGATGTAGCAAACTTTTGCTAAGAAATAAAACTCCAGAAAAGGACCTGTAAATTGATACCTTTTTCGTGTGATTTTACACTTTTGAACTGTTTACTTTTTGTGGGGCACGTCTGGTGCATCAGCAACGGGTATGCTTGAAAAAGTGATTCTAAATTAGAGCGCCAGGATGGAAATATTCGAAGTAGTGAAATAGTGAAGTAATTGTAGATTCAGATCTTTTCTTAGCACTATTATATGGTTTATTAACTATTAAGGATTATGGTGAAGATGTTATTATATCTGCAACTATCTTTACGACGATAATTGCAAATTTGAGAATTGCTTAGTAGCGGAGGACATATGTCAGAAATAAGTTTTAAATATTACTTAAATGCCATAAAATTTTTGGGCTCATAAAGTCAAAATTTCGTTAAATTTGTGGTGTTTTATTTAAAAAAAAGTTCTGAACCTCTCAAAAACACTTTTTTGATAATAAAGCAGCTATAATCCTCAAAATATTTTTTACATATGACATGTCGTTTGCTACCTTTAAAACATTACTTCTGTAAAACAAATGTGCAAGGACATTTGAAAAGATTTCAACTAGAGCTTGCCTTATTTTGTTCTAAAAAAAAACATCAGCTGTTAGCAGAAATCTCTGCCAAGGCAGATGTAAGAAGCATGCTCTGTACTAGCTGCTCAGCATATTTGCTTGCGATGTTCGAAATTAACATAATATTTTAAAAGTTTTTAAAACTTTTTATTTATTTTAACTTAATTATTATTATTATTCAAATTGTCATTGACAATTCAAAACTGCACAACAATTTAAGAAGTTAGTTAATGAAACAATTCTCATCATTTTGCATAATTTTGCAAAAGAGAAATTTAAAACTTTACTTATTAAATTATCCGTAATGTTATATGTATTTATAAATAGACAAGTCGCTATAAACATTTTATGTTCACATTATACAACCAAGTTAAGTACAAAAATATATGCAATTTGATATTAATTTTCCTGCAGATGTGCACAATGTTAGTCTTTTTAAAAATGGTTCAGTATTTTAGGAGTTATAAGGGTTTAAAGTTGCTACTAACACATAATCAAGCCACATATGTATAAGGGATAAAACAAAGTAATATTTGTTAATACAAATTGTTTACTCAAAAATAACAAAAGTAACAAGTTGAACTCCCGTCTAAAAGATGTTTTGTGTTTTTATTTTTTTTTCTGTTGTAGATTTGGTGTTCACAGTTTATTGAATTTATATTAAAATAATGGAATGTTTTTCGTAGTCCGATGATTTTAAGGAATAACATAAAACTTTGTCTGTTGACCAGGAAAGCGATCTTGTTGCAGCTATTATTAATTAAATTTTGTATCGTAGGTAGGTAGGCAGAACAGGCAGCTCTTGGGTTCATCATTTTGAAGCCTTTGTGATACCTGAATATAATATAAAGAATAGAATATGAACAGAAAGAGAAGCACACCAGTCCACCATATAAATATTATAACTACCTAGTAGTTCCGTCGACCTTTTGGGTTCGTAATCAGGTATACGTTGGAACAACAACAAATAAACTCAAAACAAGGATTTCAGGATATAAATTAGACATAAACAAGTAAGAGTGCTATATTGGGCCGTGCCGAATCTTATATACCCTTCACAACGTGTAGTCATGCAATAACAATTGTTTGTATTACAATTCATCTCATATGATATACGTAAAAGCATTCAATTGTAATATTATAAATTGAGTTTATGCATGTTTAAAAAAATAAAATATTAAAATAAATAAATATATAAACAAATCAAAAAAAAAAAAAATATGAAAAAAAATAAATAAAAAAAATACAAATATAAAAAATATAAATAAAAAAAACAAATTTTTTTTCGCTCAGCTAGGATTTTTGTTGTTGTGAAAAAAAAACCAGTTGGTCATTGTTTCTTCCTCATATCTCAGTTGTTTATGTAGAGATTTTTCTTATTTTCAATACGGATCTGCTCGCAAATATTTCTGATATTATTACACCTCACGCGGGTCCAGGCGATGTCAGGGGATTCAAGAGGTTGATTTTAACTAACACACAGACAGGTGGACAGACGGATAGACT
Source organism: Phyto melanocephala (assembly GCA_941918925.1). Classification (NCBI taxonomy): domain Eukaryota; kingdom Metazoa; phylum Arthropoda; class Insecta; order Diptera; family Rhinophoridae; genus Phyto; species Phyto melanocephala. The sequence continues at coordinate 95,002,977 of OW799235.1, forward strand.
GACAATGCTTAATCGACTGACCTATTCATAAGCTTTCAGGAATTTTTTTTTTATGGGGTCGGAAATGAAAATTGTAGCAATTTCACACAAAATGACAAACCTTTATATACCCTTGTGCAACAAAGGTGAAGGATATAAAAACACCTTTTTTAACCCACTGTGCCAAAAAAAATCATGATTCAAACTTTGATAATTTGGAGATATTGCAAAAAGAAGAAAAATATAACAGACGATACACACTTCAAATGCTGCACATAATTAACATTCCTGAGCAAAAAGAATCAACTACAAGAACGACACGGAGAAATATGCTCAAAGTATAACTAGCAAAATCTATCTATCTATCTATATATATAAAAGTGAAACTCTGTGTGTGTGTGTTAGCTATAGACTCCGAAACTGTTAAACCGATCGGACTCAAGCTTTGGCAAATTGTTGTACACATACCAGGGAGTGTTTATGGGTGAAAAAAAGTGCACTTGCACTTGACCGATTTATCTGAAACTTTGCACACATATCGAGCTTTCATGACTTAATAATTTCGTGACAATAAAAGTGGGCGGGGCCACGCCCATAAAAAAATTATAATTTTGAGGTACTTGCTCTGGACCGATTTTTCTGAAACTTTGCACACATATTGAGCTGTCATGACTATATACTTTTGTGATTAGACAAGTGGGAAGGGCCACGCCCATAAAATAAATGTATAATTTTGAGGTACTTGCACTAGGCCGATTTTTCTGAAACTTTGCACACATATTGAGCTATTATGACTTTACAATTTCCTGATTAGAAAATTGGGCAGTGCCACGCCCATAAAAAAATAATTTATAATTTTTAGCTACTTGAACTACATCGATTTTTCTGAAACTTTTCACACACATATTGAGTTCTCATGATTATACAATTTCGTGATTAGAAAAGTGGGCAGGGCCACGCCCCTAAAAAAAGTTATAATTTTGAGGTACTTGCTCTGGACCGATTTTTGTGAAACTTTGCACACATATTGAGTTGTCATGACTATACAATTTCGTGATTAGAAAAGTGGGCAGCGCCACGCCCATTAAAAAAAATTTTAATTTTTAGCTTTTTGCACTTTATATTAAATTTAAATTCAGAATGCATTTTTATTCATTAAGGGGCGTAGCAACGCGCGCCGGGCTTTTCTAGTAAGAAATAATAAAAAGTGCAATATTAAATGTAAATACAGTAGGTTGCTTATCTATATTTGATTATTGTTTCTCGTTTAAGTTTGTGCGTGTTATTTATAATTTTGACAAAAATATGTTTGTGTTAAACATTTATGTATACATTACAGATTCGAGGTATTAATTCTCAACTATGAAATGAAAAGTTTTTGTGTGTCATATCATATAGTGCCACCATACCCTTTGTTATACAAAATCCTTCTCATTTTACAAATTCACAGAATGAGAATTGAACCCCAGAAGGGCAATCCAGCGGGTAGCGAGATATTGAATTAAAAAGAAAAAAAATTAAATAAAAAGTCCTTGATCTTGTCTTTTCATTTAACTTATTATAAATATTATATTAAGTACGTTACTTAGTTTTAAAAAGTTTGTTATATCTTTTAATATATTCTTATTTAATATATCACATAGCCAAGAGAACATGCATAGAATGTGTCCAATTTATACCACAAAATACGAAAACGAAAATGTTTTTAAATAAAAGTGACATAAAGACTTTCTTAGCAGAAATATAAACAAATTTAAATGACATTTTATGTTCTCCGCTTTAAAGCGTATATAGTTGCTTTCAATTCCGTATTTGTTTTTTTCTTTTACTACTACATTTGCCACCAACAATACTTTGTATTATTGTTGCCCAAGTTAGTTGTTTGTACTAGCAATATTATTCTTAAGTTGTTGTTGCGTGGTGGCAAACTAAAGTAGATTCCTGTGAGATTTTATCCTGCTGTGAATTTTGTATTTTATTATGATGATGATTTCCATCTTTCTTTCTTGTTTTAAATTTTTTTTCGTTTATTCTTTTTACATATTGTTTTGCTTTTCTTTTCTCCTTATTTACACAAATTTCCGTAAGTCCATCATAGAAATATTTTGTTAATATATATGTATGTATGTATGTATGTATAGTGTATACATACAAAAGTATCATCTTCACTTTTTCATGTTGCATACTTTATGGCGAACAAATGATGATATTGAAACAATTTGTACAATCAAATTAGTTTATGATTATGGTGACGATAATGACAATAATGGTTTGACTGCTACCATTGTTGCTGCTGCGTTAGCATTTTGCTGATACGATGGCTAAAATGATGATAATTTTAATAATGACTGTAGATTCTTTTTCTTGCAATTTAAAAGAAAACAAATTTTGTAATAATAATATTTATTTTCTGCTTTTAATTTAATTTGAATTCCATTTCAAGAACAAGAAAAATATTGTTATTGAATTTATTCTGTTTCGTAAGGAAAAAAAGCACTTGCTTAAGGTTTTATATTGAAGTATGAATGTGTATTTTACAGTTCACAGTAAATTTAATTAAATTTAGAAAATAATAGAAAATATCTTTAAAATTTTGAAATTTAAAGCAAATAAACACTAAAACACTTTTAGATTTAAGTAAAATAATTTATTTTTGAATAAATTAAATGTTACATTCCAAGTATCAATTTTTGTTTGAAAGAGCATGTTTGTTTTTAATTTTTGGCATCAAAAATATATCAAAAATTTGTCGTAAAAATATTAACAGAATCTATCAGAAAGATTTTAGCTATAAAAATGGTTGTTTTGTGAGAATTTAAATAAGTTTCTTTAAAAGAGATAATTACTTCCAAAATTCTTGTGAAAGTAAAACTAAATTAAAATATTCTTAATATATAAAAGTTTTCAAAAATTATCTGTTAGGAAAATGTATCAAGTATTTTCTATGAAAAATAAAATTTGATAAATAGCAAGTAAGAGCAATATATTCGGCTGTGCTGTATCTTTTATACCCACCACCAATTTTGTGTACTTTTTTAGCACAGAATTTATTATTTTGTTATTAACAGTAATCGCTGTGGAACAATATCTTTATATAACAATATCTTTGTATAACTTCGATATGCTAGTAAAATATTTTCGTAAAATAATTCTTTCAATGAAAGTGGGCGTTAAAGTAGGCGTGTCAAAGCAGTCTCTGCCAATAAATAAAACTGAGATATTTCAGTATATTATATGCATATATATATTACATGAATTTGATATAAAGCGATATATGGGAGGTGAGCGTAAAAGTAGGCGTGTCACATTTATTTTCCGTTAGAATAAAGTATTTGACCAAAAAGCAATGTTTTCAAAATTTCACAAGCGCACATCTAATTTTGTCAGTTTTATTAGATTTTAAATTTTGAATATACTGAAAAATACACTGTGCGGTATATATTTTAGTACATTTTGATCTATGACTCCTTTTCTAATACATAGGTTTAAACAAATTTTAGGAAAAAATATTGTTTTTACTTAGGAAATATTCATTCGAAGTTCCATGGCTCTACGTTAATGCGTTTGGACATGCATGTTATTCGATATTAGAAGGACATGGTTTTTTTGAGCTACTCTTGCATTACAAGCTATAACTCTCTTCCTTATATTCCGATTTAGACCATTTTCAATACCAAACAAACCTTGTCTATAAGAAAGTTTCTGGCAAAATTTGAGCCCCCTAGCTTTTTCGGTGCGACCTCTATCGTGCTTTCAACAGACGGACAGACGGACGGACATAGCTAGATCGTCATCAAATTAAACCCTGATTCAGAATATATATACTTTATGGGGTCTAAAATGAATATTTCGATGTGTTACAAACGGAATGACAAAATGAACACCTCCACCATTTTTCTGGTGACGGTTATAAAAATATAAAAAATATATATAAACAAATAAAGATGGCTAAGAAATTAAAAATTTGGGATGTTTTCTATAAAACATTAATTAATTAAAACTTTAAATAATTAGAAATAGCTAAAAGTTTTATATTAAACCAGAATTTATAAAAAAAAAAAATTATGATAGATTATGAAAAAAAAACACAAGTTTTCTTTAAACAGAAACTTTTCTATTAATTCACAACTAAAATAAAAATTGTTTTTTTTGAAATTTCCGATTTACCATAAAAGTCGTATTTGCTATAACAAGACTATCTAGCTAAACTTTAAAACTTAAATAATTGTTAAACTTTCCCTTCAAAAAGTTTTACGAAAAATTAAATATTAAACAATTTTTAATTAAGTATTGTTGACCTTCTTTGTTGTTTTAATATTTTGTTGTAGATTTTTGTTTGGCTTAAGGTTATAAAAATTCAATTTTATTTTTTTATTTTTAAGAAGAAGATTTTAAGTTTCTTTATTTATTTTATTCCAATATTTCGCAGATCATCATCTGGGATATTAAAATATATTTTTGATATAATTTTATATCGAGTTGAACAACAATATTTGTTGTTTATAAATTACTTAACAACTAAATTAAATTTTAAAAATTTTTCTATATAAATCAAGGCGAATTCAATAAGGTGAACTCGTCGCTAAAACAACTACAAAGTGAAAAAGTACAACGTGTATTTTGTTAGTGTAAAACAAAACGATATGTCAAAAAGTTGTTGACAAATTCACAAATACTTATAAAGAAAAACAACGTTTGCTTACAAATTTTTCAGAATAAAAAAGTTAACAACACTATTTGCTCACAATTTTTTTAATCTTTTTTACAACTTTTCACTTTTTTACTATTTGCTTGCAAATTCTTTACAATTTTTTACAGTTTTTCACAGTTTTTCACAATTTTTTAAAATTTTTGTAATATTAAATAAAACACCGCTCACAAATGTCAACAATAAAAAAACACACACAAACACAAAAATTTGACAAGTGGTCCCTAGAAGTAGTCAACAGCTGATGTAATAAGTTCACTTTATTGAATTCGCCTTGATTTAAATATTATGGAATATTTTAATAAAACTTGTTTTTTTAAATGTTTTGTAAATTAAAGACATTTTTAAATTTCTTTCTTTAATAAAAACACTCTATAAATAAAAAATTTATTACGAATTTTGGTAAAAAAAAAAATATTAAAAACTTTCTAGAATTGAAAGGAATTTATTAAAGTAACTTTCGGGTAAAGGATATAACTTGAATACTTAAGAAATAAATTCATAAAAAAACTTACAAAGAACATTTTTACAAGATTTTTAAAATACAGGGTGAGCCAAAAGTCCCCAAAGTCTGGCCAATTGTTGAAATTTAACTGCAAACTTTAGATGTTGCCAAAGATTTTCGAGTTTTAATTCTTGCACCAATTGCAGTAAGTTCTATTTAAGTGCGTCATTAATACTTTGCTCTACACGTCCTTTATTTTCCGCTGTGTGATTTAAACGTGGTCCACCGGTTTGACGTTAATATCTTGTTGGTGGTGACGATGATCTGTGCAACGAATTATTGCTTCAGTATCCAAAATTCTGACGTTAAAATCACGACAATATGCTCTTTGTGTTAGAATAATTAATGGCAGATTAAAACGAACATTTTAATTTTTTTGGTTTTTTGTTTAGTTGTAAATCTCTTCATTATGAGTTCTCCAGGTGTTTTTATATAACTTGAAAAAAAAACAAAAATAAATAAAAACTATGTAAACGAAAAAATCATATAATTTTTAAACCCCATGGCAACTTTTGACCCACCACTATATATCAAAGATTTTATATAAAAAAAAAGAAAAAATAACTAGCATTTAAAAAAAAAATATATATATTTTTTTTAAATAAACAAGAAACTTCCAACTATTTAAACAAACCTAGGCATATTCATACAGATATATTTAACAGCGAATTGATACAACACACCAACTTTTTAGGAGATGTTTTTCATCAAGGGCATTTTGTATATCAGGAATGGAAAAGTTGTTATATTACGATTAATGTAATAAAATTTTATTAAAAAAAGAATTTACATTTGTGAAACACATTATAAATGGAGCAATAAATATGCATAAATTTGGTAAATTTTTTTTCGAAAAAGTAAAATTAAATTGATTAATTAATACTAAAACCAAAATCTCATTTTGCATCCCTGCATTAATTAATGAAATCAAGGCGAACTTACAAAATTTTGACATTATGTTACCCAATCGCCTGTATGAGCTCGCTTTAAAACAAACAATTAAAAGGATTTAAAAAAACAAGTGTATGTGTTATATTCGGCCGTGAGGAATTTTTAACACCCTTCAATATAAAATAAATAGCTAAAATGACCTCGCCATAGTGTTGGTTTGTACGCCATCTCGTTTCGGACGCTATATTTGATTTTGAATTTGTATATGATTAGCTGAATTTTATTAGCAGGGACCTCTCATTGAAATATTTAAAATATTGAAGTATTGTATGCGATAAATTATACAAACTTAGTATTCGACTCATATTTTAATTAAAGTTTGAAAATTTAAGGAAAAAACAATTTCTGTGGATATATCTCCGTCAGTTTCAAATGAATTTGATAGTTTTTCCCTGATATAGATTTTAAAACTATCGCATGCAATTCAGTTTCACTATTGTGTAAAAAATTTAACTAAGAGCGTAACACATACGAGTATGTGCGACAAATGGGGCCCTTAAAAAGTTTATTTCAACGATTACGTGGAAAACTCTCAATCGACTTCCATATTCATAAAGTTTCAGAAAATATACAAACGGAATAATCAAGCCATACATATCAATGATACCACAGATGAATGGTATAATAATATACACAATTTGTTTCTGTTTTAAAGATTTGAAATAAAAACTAAATACTAATGATGATTAAATAAATTTCACAAGTAGACAGCAAAGTCAAATAATATAATTTCAGTTGTTGTTGTTTTAGTTGTTATAATAATTTTAAAATCTATTAGATCCCAGCAATAATTTATTTAAATAGGATGACAAGTTGTTGGCTGGTATTTGCGTAGAAAATAGACCATTAATACAAGAGAGTCAGTCGTGCCAATCATAAGACACCCTACCTCAAAAGCGAATATACTGTTACAGATTTATTTTTAAATAGCTTAATTTGCATTATAATTATATTTTAGTTGTAGTAGTTTAAGTTACAGTAGTTTTGTTTGTATTAGTTTATTTCGCTGGTTGTTCGAACATGATGTGAGTTATTATGTGTAGCATACTCTTAGGCACTTTTATTATTCCGGCATATTACTTAACATTAACATTACGTCATAATTTAAATGTAACGGTTTTCGAATGTACTAGTGTGTACATACATATAGCCGAACAACACAGCTAACATGATCAGTAAAACAGTAGAGCTTGTTAAGTGTGAGCTAACAGTGTTTCAGTGTTTATTCAAAGTGTATAACAATAAGTGAAATAAGTAAAGTGCTATAAAACAATATCTGTGTGTGTTCGACTAAATAAAGTGCTCTTAATTATATAAAGAATTTCAATTGTTTTTGATTGCAATAAAATAACTCAAAGTTTATTTAAAGGAAATAATCCAACATTTATAAAAGGTATAAACGTAACAATATATAAAATAATTTATTTATTATTTGTTTTTTCTGTAAAAACAGTCAAAGTAATTTATTTATAATCCCATGGTCTGGTGTATATTAGTTGTTAAAAAAATATTTTTGTCTGAGTAAATCTTATAAGGTTTGGATCACATAAACATACCAACATTTGAAAATTATTTTTATAAGTACATGCGATTATAGAGTCGGTATTTCTTATTGCCTAATCTCTCTGAAATTTGTATAGACTGAAAAAATCAAATTCCTTGAAACGTATGACAGGTACATAAAATCATTGAGCAAAATCATTTTCTCTTGATTCGAAATAACTTGTACGCCAAATTTAAAAAAAAATATGCTGAAAATTATAATTATGTTAAAATTATTTTAGATGTCGTTGCAGACGCCATCACAAACACTTATAATCGTGTTCATATAAAAAAATAGCGTGCAAACAACTGTTTATATGTTGGTATAAATTGTATAAAATTAACATAAATTTTAGAGATTATCAAACATTCACGTACATTATGTTATTTACTACAACTTGACAACATATTGTAAACATTTGTGGCAACCAACATAAAAACAGAATTTTGTGTGGTGAACTAAACTAAAGTGAAAAACAACATGAAAATTGCAACACATTTTTGTGACGTTCAAGTCATAAAATTTGAAGTCAACAATAATAAATTAAATTATAAACAAATTTAAGCATGCGTATGCACAACAGGTTGGCGAATTTTAATCAATGCGATAAATTTAAATTTGAATCAATACGATAGTTTAAATTGTTTATGAAAATATTTTTAAAAATTTTCAATAAATCCAAAGAACATATTTTTATCTTATACATTAATGGACAAGTCGATTTTTTGTTACACAGTTTACGTTCATACCGATTTTAATAAAAAAATACATCATTTAAAAGAAATATTCTTGCTCTTAATAAAATTATTTCAGTATTTAAGGAGTTATAAGTGTTCAAAAAAGGTACCAACCTATGCGAAAAACATGTGTGTTACTCAACATTAGGATGCCCCGGTGGACTAGTCAGTAGTGTGCTGATCTGCTAGTTTGTTGGTGGCGGGTTCGATTCCCGCCAGAGACTTTGGACTGGTCTGCTTCTCTTTCTCTTCTATTCTCTTTCTATTCTAACTATTGAATTCATATGGTGCGCACAACATGCCAATTGGGCATAAGTGTATACTTGTCGTAGGTTTGGGCTTTTAGTGCCCCTCCTTTTCAACCTTACCTAGTCTTACCTACGCAACATTAAATTTTAAACATGTGGAATCAACATTGTTGTTGCAAAGAGCTTTTTTGAGTATTATAGTCTGGTACTTCATTTAAACTTATGAAAAATATTTAACAACTTGAGTTATTTCACACAAAGAATTTTACATACAAAAATAATTTTTAAATCGAGCAAAAAAAAAGTAATAATTAGCTTTTGCTTAGAATTTCGTAGGATATAACTATTGTTGGCATCATACCAAATTAAATTTTATATGAATGTTGACAGAAACATTTCAAATGTTTTTAAGTTTAAACAGATTAGGCAACATTACTCTATAAGTATTTATTTCGAATTTTTTATATGGAGTTTGATATTAGTTCGCATGAAGTAGTGAACAAAATACGAGTGAAAAAAATAAATACAACAAAGCAAGTGTAGTCACATTTACAACTAGATAACGATCGAATGAGTCGACGGCAGAACAAGCTAGAATTAAATATTTTGTGAAGATTTACTGCCTTATTTACAAAAATTAAAAAAAAGTTAATAAAAGTGATTCTCTAAATATTTTTATTTATTTACGCCAATCAATTAATAAATATCAAGGTTGTCCAAAGTAGTCCAAAATTTTGCTGAAAGTTCTTTAAATTGCGCGCATAAAATGATGTTGTATCTCGATTTGTCGCTGGCTCCCTGGAAGGGAACACAATCTACGAGTTATCTCGTAGTTGGCAATCAACGTGTTGAAGATGATTACTCAAATGAATTTAAATTCGTTCTTTTTTGTATCGTTAACAACAAAATGGTAATAGATGTTAAATGTTATTGCCAGTACAAAAATTATGTTTTTGTTAAATTAATGTAAGTTTAAATACTGCCTTTAGATACGTTTTCTTAACAAAGTCATGTTAGCTTTAAAATGTCAAGTATTTGATATCCATTTTAAATCTACGTTAGGCATTCTTTTTTGCACACAGCCGTCAGTCTTTAGGTTGAAGGAAAACCCGTTCATTTGCATACACTTTATAAAGAAAAAAAAGAAAGAATGTTTTTATACCCGCCACCAAAAAAATGGTGGGGGTATATTCATTTTGTCATTCCGTTTGTAACACATCGAAATATCCATTTTAGACCCCATAAAGTATATATATTCTGAATCAGGGTTTGATTTGATGACGATCTAGCTATGTCCGTCCGTCTGTCCGTCTGTCCGTCTGTTGAAAGCACGATAGAGGTCGCACCGAAATAGCTAGGGGGCTCAAATTTTGCCAGAATCTTTCTTATAGACAAGGTTTGTTTTGTATTGAAAATGGGCTAAATCGGATTATTAGGAAGAGAGTTATAGCTAAATCTATGCATTAGGAGAGGAGTTATCGATCAAAATGTACGAAAATTTATACCGCACAGTGTATTTTTCGGTATATTTAAAAACAAAAACGTCACAAAAGCAACAAAATTGGATGTACGACTCTGAAATTCTGCACACTTTGCTTTTTGGTGAAACGCTTTTTTGTAACGGAAAATCAATATGCCACGCCCACTTTTACGCCCACCTCCCATATAACGCTTTACCTAAAATTCATATAATTTCTCTATTAATAAAGATTTTGGAATAATAATGGCTATATTGAAACACCTTAGTTGTACTCATTCGCAAAAACAACTTTGACACGCCTACTATAACGCCCACTTTTCACGTTATCAACCGTTAATGAAACTTAAAAGTTCATAAAACCGCCAAAATTAGAGGTATGATGATCAAATTTGCTACGTATAGCCCCCTAGGCAATGCCATTACTGTGCCAGAAAATTAAGGTGCCACGCCCACTTTTAAGCCCACCTCCCATAAAACGCTTTACCTAAAATTCATATAATTTCTCTATTAATAAAAATTTTGGAATAATAAAGGGCTATATTGAAACATCTAAGTTGTACTCATTCGCAAAAACAACTTTGACACGCCTTCTATAACGCCCACTTTTCACGTTATTTACCGTTCATGAAATTTAAAAGCTCATAAAACCGCCCAAGTTAGATGTTTGATGATCAAATTTGCTACGTATATCCTTCTAATCAATGTAATTGTTGTACCAAAAAGTTTAGGTGACACGTCCACTTTAACGCCTACCTCCCATATAACGGTTTATCTTAAATTAATGTAATTTCTCTATTGAAAAAGTTTTTGGGAAAATAAAGGACTATATTGAAATATCTAAGTTGTATTTATAAGCAGAAACTTTATTGACACGCCTACTTTAACGCCCACTTTCATTGAAAGACTACATTTACAAAAGCATTTTAGTAGCATATCAAAGTATCTGATGGTCCAAATTTTCAATGACAATGTTGATGCTCAATTGTTGGGCATGATGATGAGGCGATGTTGACTGCTCTTTTGCCACACTTTCGCAAAAGTTGCTGTTCTTTCCCATTCAACAAACTAAGAAGGCAGGATTATGTTGATCAAAAGAATTACGAAGTGCATAAAATGCATTTTGTTTTGAACGCCCATTTTCATAAAAAAACCTGAATATTAAACCTGAAAATTAATTTACAAATAATTAATTAATAATAATTAATTAATTAATTAATTAATAATTAATAATAATGAATTTTCCTGAAGATGCTACACGAAGGAGTAGCGAAATATTGAGAATTTAAATACAAAAAATGGATATTTAAATATGAAAATTTAAAAAAAAAAATCAAATAAAATAAATAATTAAACCTGAATAACTTTAACGCGTTGCTCATTTTGGTATCTTTCCACTGTTCAAATTTAGTTAGTCTGAGATTGAGAAATGTCAAATGAAATGCAAAAAAAAACTTGTTGCTTATGTGTGGTTCACCTTCAACAGGGGCCCTTAAAAATTAAACACCCTCTATAAAGAAAGTAATACATATTTTATTTTAAAGAGATTATTCCATAGTGATGAACAAAATAATAAATAATGTACTTTAAATGTACACAAAATTGGTGGTGGGTACAAAAGATTCGGCACAGCCGAATAAAGTGCTCTTACTTGTTATACTTACAGTTGCACTTTTTATTATTTTTTCAACAACTTTATTCAACAGACTGCAATTGTTGCAAACAGTACGCTCAAGTTAAAATGAGATGAAATATTCAAAACCAAGTTTTAAGCTAAAAAAACAAAGTCTAAAAAAGAATACGATAAAAAGTGAAAAGAAAACTTTTTGAATGCACTTTTACACTTGAGATGTAGTGGTTTTAAGGTTAAAAGGGCAAAAACTATTAAGATGTTGAGGTAAAAGAAAAAACGCAAGACTGATTAAGTGCCAGTCATAAACAACGACTCGAGAAAACCTTTTATATATCTTATACATATTGAAAAAAAGCTAAAAGTTATTTTAAAAAAAAACTAAAAGTTTTTTAAAAAAAAAACTAAAAGTTATTTTTCAAGTTTATTATTATTTTGTTGTAGATTTTTGTTTGGCTTTAGGTCATAAAAATTCAATTTTGTTGTTTTATTTTTACTATTATTATTATTATTTTTTAAAAATATTTAAATAGATGAAATTTAAACAAAAGCAACTCATATTATATTTTTAAGACATCCGTATATTTTTATCTTACTCGTTAAAAAGTTTCATGTGATAATTGCAACATTGTTTCTCATTTCTAATTACGTACAAACTATTAAATCCCTTTTCGTGTAGTAAATAAAAGAGGTTATGTTGTTTCGTTAAGTCACTAGGGATACGAAAAAGCTGTTAAACTCAGGGCATCCCAACGTTATAAAAGTATTAAGTTTTTTTATTTGAAAGTTGTTAAAAAAAAATAATAATTTTGTAAATAGTTGATTAAGTGACTCAATTTTTTTACTAAAAATCTATAAAAGGTTCTCCATTTATAAAAAATATATCAATATTACTATAGCGAAATAGGCTCCACGAAAAGCCCCCCAATGAAATAATGCCCAAACGAGAAATGAAATATTCTCCAAATTTTTTTGATACTTTTTTGGGTGTTATTTCATATGAAATAACTCCCAATTTTTTTGGGCCGTTTTTAATTTTTTTTTTTTTGGTAATTATTTCATTTCTCATTTGTGGTTTTCAAATTATGAAATAATCTCCAATGAAATACGCCCAAACAATTTTTAAAATTCGGGGCTTGTTTCATAGCGTGTATAATTTGGGTGATATTTCATTTTGTATTCGGGGTTATTTCATTTTAAAAGCTGTTGGTTTTTGGGGGTGTTTGTAAATAAATTATATAAAAATAGGCCTTTTACAAGAAAACTTTTAGCCTGTGAATATATTATAATATCTTTTCAAAAACATACATAAATGATAACGTTCTGGATTTGGATGGTGCGACCTTCGTGACAGACTACGATATTAGTCTACGAACGGCAATAATGATTGCTTTCACTAAATCAAAAGTAATCGGTTGTTGGTTCGACTTCTGCCAAGCAGTGAGGAGGTACATAATAACAAAGTGTAACCAATTGGCAGCATTTGTACATAGAACGTATATTTTCTCCATCTTGAATTCATGAGCAACCATTTTGTTTTTTTTTTTACCATTCCTTACGTATAATATATTAAATTTATTTATTATTTATGTATGTACATGAAAATAATTTTTTGGTAGTTGAATTTTAAAAATAAATGTATTGGAAATATTAAACAATCTCCATTTACATCTCCATTACAGAAAATTACTATAATAACGTCTCCCATGAGTTGGATTTTCAAGCCATTCGTAAAGTTTTAGGATAGCTCGTTGGTGGCTGATCTGAAATTGCTTCCATCGTATAACTGCACTTGACTAAGTCCATTTACAAAAACAAAAGAAGTCACTATTAAATGAGCTTTGTATGTTTTTTCACCAAAAAAAATTGATTATGAATGCTGGCACACTTTCGAAATTGCATATATCCTTATTATGGAGAAGACGCCTGCGGACTTCCACACGATTTATATCAACAAATTTGCGATTTTGCTGTTGATCCATATTGACTTCATAAAATCCTTAGTGAAACTGACTCTTTTATGAATTTTGGGCATAATTTCATTTTTGTTGCTGATGGGGTTTATTTCATTGGGGGTTATTTCATTTTCATCATTGGGAGTTATTTCATATGATATTGGTGGTTGTTTCGTTTTCGCTTTGGGGTTTATTTAATTTATTTTTCGATGTTATTTCATTCACTATTTTTGGGTGTTATTTCCAATTTTTTGGGGTTTACTTCATTTTAGATTGTTTCCTGGGCATTATTTCATTGGGGGGCTTTTCGTGGAGCTTTTCGAAATAGAGAGCAACTTTGAGAATTAAAATTATTGTCTAATTTTTATCTTCACATTAATATATTGTTTTTTTTCGGTAAATTCTTCAGAGTAAATATACAAAATATGGAAACAAACACAAAAAAATCAAATATTTGTTTTAGTCTATTAAATACAGTTTTAGATTATTTACCTGTGAACACATTTTCTCTTTGTCGGTGTATGCTTGTAATGCTAAATGTCAAATAACACTAAACGCCTTATAAATATAAATCAGAAATGGGAAAATTGATCAGATCTAACTTCTGCATAACTACAAAAAAGTTTTTAAATAATTTCTAGTAAACAACTTTAGCAAAGACATTTAAGATAAAAATATATTATATTTTTTTATCATTTTGGAAGCAAACAAAATACTACAAAAATAATTTTTTTATTCAGCAAAATACTTCCTTTTCCCAACATTTTGAAAGCATATGAAAGGAAATTGTATTGATGTTTCAATGGAAATTATCAATAAAAAGTATACAATACTGTACACACGTACAAAAATAGTACCAATAGTACAATACAACTAGCGTTGTGAATGAAATTATTGACAAACTATTTTTTATTACAGGCAGGAAAACAAAAAAAAAAATTTTTTGTCAATATAAAATTATTTTTTATTATTATTTTTCAATAAATGATCTGCCATCCAATGTTTTTTTTTTTCAACTAGTGCTTATTTCGAGAATGGTAACACTTATGGTGTTTTCCTTTCTGACAAAAATGTTACAATAATGCTACCATTCGAGCGGGTTTATGTTCTATTCTAAAAATACATGCAGGAGTGCAAACAGTTATCGTGTTCTTTTCTGAACATGTTGCACAAATAACTAGCAAGATTGTAGCATATCTTACCCCCAATTATATTTCAGTGTAACAAAGTACCACTTTTTACAGCTGTGTTATGTGGATAAATATATTTTTATGCAAACGAGTTTTTAACACAGAATGTGTTAAAGTGTAAAATCAAGAAATTTTTCTGTTCCATTGAAACAAATAAAATGGACAACTTTATAAGGGTGTGTGTAAACTGATAAAAATGTTACACATACTTATTGCAACATTTTTTAGAAAGGGAAACACCATTAGCTTATGTATGTCTGATTTGATAGATAATTAGTTTTATCCTTTCGCTGAACGAATATGGTTGTATATACGCTTGAACAACACTGGGAAATACGCGTTTTCGCTTCGCTAAGTGGGCCTGCAATCGACTTACAGAAGATGCCGATTTTGCCAAAAAAAATCATCTTTTCAGATGAAGCTAATTTTGATCTTGGCGGGTATGTAAACAAGCAAAATTGTCGCATTTGGGGCACAGAAAACCCGCACGCATACATTGAAAAGCCGATGCACCCAAAACGAGTCACTGTTTGGTGCGGATTTTGGTCCAGATCATACACATATTATAAACTAATACATTACCAAAATAATAAATACTATTAGACTACCGTTTTGAGTTCTAATTAACTAAAAATCTTTAATCTTAGGCAGCATTTGCAGTATCTGTTCGCTGCGTAGATGACATTTTTCTTAATTAAAAACTTTAACAACAAATCGATTGACAACATATTCGGTTGTAACGTCTTGAACATCTCTATAAATTGTAGTTAAATAAACCTTAATAATAACAGAATATTAATGTAGTAAAATAATAAAATTAAATCAATATAAATGTTTGACAGATTACTAAAAAAAAAAACACGAGACCTTATCTTAAAAACATTATTCAAAATATTTTTTCTATTAGAAGCTTGTGGAAATTGTTCTCTAAAAGTTATAGAAAAATTTGGTTTATTAAAACGAAAAAAGTGCCATTCGTGAAGAATGTTATTTAAAACCTTTAAGACAAAATATTAAAAATTTATATTAAATTCTGTGTCAAAAAGGAAAACCTGCCTAAGTCAACATAAGTTTAAATTGAGATAATCACATCATTTTGTTTCCCAAATTCAAAACAGCACTCATAGCAATTTTGAACTGTGTTGGACAACTTTACAGGAAGGTTTAGCATTAAAACTTATTGCCTATATTTTTTTAAATAACAATATGATTCGGGACGAACAATTATTTCAACTGATATTGAGCTATATATGTGGGAATTGGTGGCACTGGACACTTGACTAGAAGTGGTCACTCTTTTTAGCAACTCTGTGTGTTTTCATACGGACCAGTATTGACATGATTGTAACAAACAAAATGACTTTGAACGAATTGTGACGGGGCAACGAAGATTTTTTAGGAAAGAGTCAGAATGGTTTGGACGACGAAGCACAAAGACGTTACTTAAATTTAAAACAATAAATGTTTTATTCATTAAATTTAAACTAAACGTGTGTTTCATTTTATAAACCTACATTATACACGAAAATTCATGTGCTTTTTAATTTGTATAGGCTAGAATTCATCTAATAGAATTTATTTTAAAGGGAATCAATAAAAAAAACACTCAAAATGTAAAACTGAAAAATTATAAAAACAGACATAAACAGTTTCCCCTTATTGCGAGTGAATTATAAACAATTTATCGAGATTCTAATTTAAATATAAAATAAACTGCAATTTTTACAAAATATCAGATTTAACAAAGTGTTTTTGAATAAACTTTATTAAATAAAATCTAAAAAAAAATAGTCAATGCAAAAGTAAAACCATAAATTTAATGTTCTTTTGTTACTGAGCAAAAACAAAATTAATTATTTTTGATTTATTTTCATTATTTTATAATAAATAGTAAATAATGAACTGAACTTTAAATTTGCCCACAAAAAAGCCATGAGCGAAATATTGCGTGTTTTACGCTTCCTGAAACAAATTACAACAAATTGTGTTTAATTGAAATTAAAATTGCACCAGCCTTTACCCTTTTTACTTGCTTTTACATATAAATTATTATATAACTTACTGCATACATATGTATCTACGAAATAATTGAGAACTTATTTATATGCTTGAAACGTGCACTTTATATACAATACAAACATGATCGATTCGTTATAAATACAATCAAAACATGATAGATGCGATGTATGTGATATTTGTTTTTCAATATGCAAACCATTAAAAATAATAGATAATATTATATACAAATTTATACACATACATTATACTTACCTACCTGCACATATAATTGAAAAAAATTGATTTAAAACGGTTGTTATTACATGATATTATTTTTTTGCATTTAATTCTAGTTAAAAACCTTGTTGTCTGGTTTCGAACACACAAAAGTAAGCCTGTAAATGGAGTAGCCGCCGAATAATAACAAGAAGAAGAAATTATAGTTTTCCAACATTTTGTACACATTTCCCAATAATTTCATTCAGTATGGCCGTTAATGAATCTGAACCGCTATACTGCGGTTCTGGCATGGATAATTTTCATACAGGGTAAGTATTTATGCACATACATATGTATATGAACATGTACATATGTAAATACGTACGAATATGAACATTAGGATGATTACTTTTTTTTGACGTTATTTTCCCAAGGCTCTAACTTATTGTGCAATACTTTGTTAATAAAAAGAAAATTTTTTTTTGATCAGTTTAGTAAAAAAAACTTCACGCATCAAAAGTGATTGTTAAGTGCATTTAACATTTTTTAATTATGGTTCAATTAAATTTTTTTTAAATATGGTAAATATATACGTATATGTACTATAAATGTATATACATCATGTAAAAAGCAATAAAATTAAATTTCAGAGTAAGTGATCTTTTACTAAGTAGTAGTGGAGTTCGTCCGAGTATTTGATGTAAATAGTTGTTTTTGTGTTTTCTGTTTATGAGCGGGTGCGTGACCAGAGCGTTGGAACTAGGGTTTGGGAACCGGGAATTCCAGCCCGGGAATTCCCGGGAATTCCCGGGAATGAACCACTTACTATTCCCGGAAAAATTTTGCTCTTATTCCCGGGAAAACGGGAAATAAAAAATATATAGTATATTAGGAAATACATTTAATTTTATTTTTAATTTCTTATCTGTTTTGGTAAATTTAGAGAAGATTTGAATAAAAAGTAAGGTTTTTAATTTGTTAGCGTTTTTTACAACTTTTCTTAAATACGAATATGTAAAAGAAAAACAAACATCGTCGGTCAAAAATATTTCACGCCAAAGTTAACGACTTTCTGGAATTATTTTTAATAAGTGCTTATAAATTTCAAATGAATTAATTATATACCTACATAATTACATAAATGTTTTCTTGTATATAAATGTTTTTATAACAACCGTAAAACCAGCAGTAGTTTCCGTGGTTCAATTTTATAAATATAATCGTATGTACAAATTGTTTTTAAAAGTGGTCACAGAATTTGTAAGTATAATTTTTTTTATTTATGATTGAATTTTTCTAAAAATCCTTTTTTATAAAATTCACTTTGTTTAGAAGCAAAATGTCTGAAGTCTGGAACTATTTTCAAAAAGTAGACAACGCAGCACAATCACTCTTATTCCATATAACGTCATCAATACGAAACGATGTCGTTTTGCGTCGATTGTTGTAAATCGGTATGCCCATCATCAATATCAAATTTTATCGATAAGCGTCGATGCATTTTTCGTATGCCGTACGCAACGTTAACGACGGCATCGATTTCAATTGGCTCTGATTTTATCGTCGGTCTGGTTTGTGTCGAAACAGTTTTAGTTTTTGAATTTTTTTTGCAATAGCACAATTTTAAAAAATGGAAAAAGGAAAAAAAATTACTAACAGTGTTCAATTTAATACATTAGTGGAGGAGATGGAAAAAAATCCACCACTTACCAAAGGTTTCCAAAAAGGCAGTCTTCCCAGTGACTTCAAAGAGCAGTGGGAAAGAATTGCAACCATATTAAATGCGCTTGGTCCACCGAAAAGAGCAGGTGATGGTTGGCAAAAGGTAAGATAAATAGTTATAAAAAAATTATTGCATAATAAAATTGTTTTTAAAGGTTTGGCGGGATTTGAAATTCAAAGTAAAGAAAAAATTAGTGGCAAATAAGACAGAGTGTACGTCTACTGGGGGCGGAATATTTAAACAGATGATACTTAGCCCGCTGGAAGAAGCCGTAGCTAACGTGGTTCAATTTCAGAAGCAGCTAAACCCAAAAGGATATTTTCAGGAAGAGGAAATCATTGAATGTGAGGATGTCGAAATAGAAGTTGTGGAAAGCAACGAATTGGTTCTTCAAAATGAAAGTGAAATACCGTTAGCTTCAACTTCTATACAGAGCGCCGAAAATTGCACCCCTTTAAGAAGAAAGGAAAAATCTTCCTCAAAAAAACCAGGGTCACCTAATGCTCACTATGAACTGCTCCAAAAGCACAGCGATGAACAGGCGCATATTTTAAAAGATATTAATAATTCAATGTCATCAATGAAAAGAAACCTACAAGACTTAAGTAGATACCAAAAAGATTTATTAGAAATAGAAAAAAAGAAATATCAGTTATTATTGGAGGAAAATGAAAGAAAAAAAAGAACAGCATGAATCCGAAATGAAAATTAAAATAATTAAATTATCAATCAAGGAAAAAGAGTTGGAGGCGCTGAACAAAAGCTAGATATATTTCATGTTGTCCTTTCAACCATTATAGTATATGTATATAAAAACCTTTACAATGTGCCTTTATATCAAAAGCTTTAATGAATTTTTTGTTTTGTTGTTTATGTTTTTTAGTATAAGATTAAAATTTTTATGTTTAAAAAAAGAAAATGAATTAAAAGACTGATTTTAAATTAAAGAAAACTTCGTTTTATTTCATCTCTTATATGAGCTGCCTCAGAACCTTGTAAAATTTCAGCATCGTCATACACTTCTTCATAAATTTGTACACTATCTAATTCATTTGCAATATCTAAACCATATTGAATACATACTTATATTGTTAAGTGCAGCGCAAACATTAACAATTTGTATTGCCTTTGCCGGGGTATAATGCAGCTGACGAGCGCCAAGAATGCATCGAAAACGGTTTTTGAGAACTGCAATAGTTCGTTCCACTATATTCCGTGCTTTCGCATGTTTCATATTATAGATAGCTTCCGCACTGCCTGAAGCTGTGGACCGATATGGCGTCATTAAAAAAGGCTCAAGTGGATAGCCTGCATCACCTAAGGAGGAAATTTAAATTATTTAATTTTTAATAAAAATTGAGCTCTCACCTAATAACCACGAATTACGATCACCAGCATTGTATTTTTCTTTTAAAATACGTTTAACATGGCTGACATTCCATATTAGAGAGTCATGAGAAGAACCTCCAAATCGCGCATCTAAGAAGCGTATTCGCATTTTGTGATCACAAATCTTAGTTGATAAAAAATACATACATACATATATAAATAATAAAAAAAGAACAAGCACAACATTTTGAAGCACTTACAACCATTGCATTTAAGCTGAAATACCCCTTGCGATTTAAGTAGAGATGCTGATTTTCTCTATTTGGGGCCAATATTTTTATGTGGGTGCCATCCACACACCCAATGACACCAGGAAAATCAGATTTCTGGAAAAAATGCAGCTTTGCTTCAGCTTTTTCTGCGTCTGTCATAGCAAATTTTATCCATAGTGGACAAATTTTCCTTTCTATAACATCCACAATCTCAGAAATTATCTTAGACACCATTGGCTGAGATAATCCTAAGTTAAAATCATTAGCGACACTAAGCTGGTAGGATCCTTGCGCTAAAAATCTTAACGTTGCAGCCAATTTTATGGTATGCGAAATATGTGTCGACCTGACTCGAGATTTTAAATGTGGCGTTATAGTCTCCAGCACATAGTTGAATGCATCCTTATTTAGGCGAAAAAAGCTTTCGAACCTTTCAAAGAAATTAACTCATAGCAAATAGAAAGAATACTTAATTTATTACTTACTTTTCATCGGGTAATTGAAATATATTTGAATTCTGCCTTATTATTCTTCTTTGTAACACCATTTTTTTTTTCTTTTCCACATCACTCGGGTCAGAATTACAATCAGGAACAAAAAACATTTTAGTTATTTAAAGTTATATGAATAATAGTTTATATTTCAACTCTAGGTTCTATTTTATTTTTTATATTTCTGTAAATATTTCGCTCTCCTTCAAAAATAACTTTATAAAAACTGAAAACAAAAAAAACCAGCTGTCTAAATTGTTAGAGATGTGCTTTAAAAACGATAAACCATCGACATCGTTACGCTGCTCTTATGGCATACTAGTTTTGTATTGAATTGATGACGATGTCGATAAAATTTGAGATTGATATTGAATTGATGACGATGACGACGACGTTAAATGGAATAAGGGCGAATGTAATATTTTCCCAAAAAGGTAAATATTCAAGGGCGGTAGTACTAGTGGTCTCATACGGCACCTTTTTTTGGTTCATAAAATAAAATTTTAAAACGATTCTTTAAGACATGCACCAAGTAAAAAAAATAATTCCACTATTAAAAGTTTTTAGACACCCAAACGTTACCAGAAATTGTTTCAAAATTGGCAGCAGTCGATGGAATATCTATTCGAACAATTACACAAAGTTCTTTTATTTTTCAGTTTTTCAGTAAAAATATGACGTTACCAAAATGAAACTGTTGTTAAAAACATTGTAATAAAATATTACAAGGCCGTTAAAAATACGATGGTGAAAACAATATCGAGTCAAATTTGCGACAATTTGTGGTTTGCTCTTGTAAAGGGTGTTTTTTTAAGCCCGATAGAACTTGAAATTGTAAAAAATAACACAAAAAATTAAATTGTAATCAAATTTTTTTTTTATTCGAAAGATCAATACGTGACATTAACATTTGAAAATGATTTCGGGCATATGGGCATCGCGGCTGTTCCTGACGAAGCGCATTCTGAACGTCCGTTGTTTTATCGCAAAATTGTGTTCAGCGATGAGGCGCATTTTTGGCTTAAAGGGTTTGTTAATAAGCAAAATTGCCGCATATGGAGCGAGACCAATCCACAAGAGACCCTACAGACTCCATTACATCCAGAAAAATGCACCGTTTGGTGCGGTTTTCACGCTGGTGGCATCATCGGACCTTATTTCTTCAAAAATGAGGCCGGAGCTCGCGTTACGGTCAATGGAGATCGTTACCGCACCATGATCAATGATTTTTTGTTTGAAAATATGGATGACATTGATCCGGAGGAGATTTGGTTTCAACAGGATGGCGCTACGTGCCATACGGCGAACGCAACCATCGACTTATTGAAATCAAAATTTGGCGATAAGTTGATTTCGAGAAATGGACCTGTCAATTGGCCTCCAAGGTCGTGCGATTTGACACCTCTCGATTATTTCCTGTGGGGCTACGTGAAGTCACTGGTTTATGCTGATAAACCAGCAACAATTGACGCCTTGGAGGCCAGCATTGTTCGTGTTATTCGTGACATACGGCCAGCAGTGCTCGAAAAAGTGGCCCAAAATTGGACGTCCAGAATGCGCTTCGTCAAGAACAGCCGCGGTGCCCATATGCCCGAAATCATTTTCAAATGTTAATGTCACGTATTGATCTTTCGAATAAAAAAAAATTTTGATTACAATTAAATTTTTTGTGTTGTTTTTTACAATTTCAAGTTCTATCGGGCTTAAAAAAACACCCTTTATTAGACGAGTGGAGTAGTGTTGCCCAAAAAAAGTATCTGTTTACATGGCAATAAATTTTTTTTATAATTTGGGTTAAGTTTATATTTCTGGAAGATGTAATGCTGACACAATAAGGACTCTAATGGAAAATAAACTACTACTAAAACAATGAGTTATTAACCAAATCGTGATGTTAAAGTTAACAAACATTATTTATTTTAAAAGAAATATTATTTTCGGAAATCCCGGGAATTCCCGGGAAGACGATTTTTTAATTCCCGTTTCCCGGGAAAGTAAAAAGACCGGGAAATCCCAAACCCTAGTTGGAACATATATGAGCTATCGCCATGAACAGGCTAGCCAGCAACAGTAAGGCCATTTATGTTACGATCGTATTGACCAGTTGTGATAGTAGAACTTTATGGTAATATCAACAGAATTTCATTTCGAAATATAAATATGTATCTAGTCATCACTTATAAATTATGATTCTTGCAATAGAAATTTTATAATTACAAATGAAAAGGTCGATTGCAGGAACTGAATTATTCAATTATGTTAAAAAATGAGCGAGATTACTTAATTGTGAATAAATTCGAAAGAAATTAATCGATTTTTATGATCGATATCGTATTTCGTTCCTATTATATGTGGCTTTGTGATAGAGGAATAAATTTTAAAAATTTTTGCCGTTTTAGATTTTTCATGTTTTTTTGAAAACAAAAAAAATTGCTATTTTGACGTAAAAAATATATTTTTTGCTTAAAATTTTTATTACAACTCCGAAACTACTCATCCGATTAAAACGCAATATATAAACGGATTAAAAGCTATGTAAATCTAAATATTTGAACGTTTATTTTTAGAATATTGGACTAACCGTCTTCAAGTTATTATTGATTATGTGGAGTAGCGTCTACAAAAATCTTGAATTTAAAAAAAAAATTAAAAAAAAAATTATCCATAGAATTTAAAAATGTAACCACTTTTGTACTTAGGTATCCATAATGCATCAATTCTATATAGTTGTTATCAAACCCTTTTTTGCTGTTGATCTGTGTTATCACTTTAATTGACATCCATAAATTGAGTTTATTTAGGGTGCCCTGGGTAGCGTTGAATAATGTTAGCGATTTCCCATTACCAAGCACTAGAACTGCTGACTTCAACTTCGTCTGCTCATTATACCCTTCACCTGTGGTGCACAAGGGTATATATAGCTTTGTCATTCCGTTTGTAATTTCTACAATTTTCATTTCCGACCCCATAAAGTATATATTTTCTGAAAGCTTATGAATAGAGGAGTCGATTAAGCCCTGACCGTCTGTCCGTCTGTCAGTGTGTTGGTTGAAATCAACTTTCAGAAGCAACCATATGTTCCACAGATCTGTGTATGGTATCAATCTTTTGGAAATATCCGGGAATGAATCGCTATTGAAATTCAGCACAATCGCCCGATAATTTTCTGAGATATGAGCAAAAAATTTGTAGATATAACATGCCTCTAGACATGTTCGTGTAAAATTTTGGATAAATTGGGGTCTTATCGGTAAATTTGTAGGCAAACAATTTTTTTTAATATATATTCTAAAAATTTACAAACGAAAATCATTTTTTTCAGCTTTTAGACAACCGAGAGAGTCAATTTTGGCATCATCTAAAAGGACTTGACTAGCACAATAAAAGTATCATAAAAAACTTTAAATTTATGTTGGCCGCCACTACAAAATGGCTGAAAATAAATTTATATATGAGCCAAATCTGGTATTTTAAAATCTAACTTCTTAAGCCCCTTTAATATGGGTATCAAATTAAAGGGCTTGACTAGTTGAATACACTTAACTACGTGAAAATTCAAAATCGAGGCTGGCGTCGGAAATAATGAAGAAAAAAGGGGTATAACATGATATATAAGTTAAACTAAGATATAGGATTATACCTATGTACATGATGGTGAAGGGTATTAACAGATTCGGCACGGCCGAATATAACACTATTACTTGTTTTTAATTACCATTACTAGAATTTCTTTGTTTCCCTCTTCCTCCATCGAAATGTAAGCACCAAGACCAAGATTTTTTAACAGCTTTATTTATTCCAGCTTGTAATGGCGTAGAAATGTTTCAAAATGACAAAAAAGCTTAAAGCATTCAAACATCAATATAAAATACTTTCAGTTAAAAACATTTTATTAAAAAACTTTATCGCGTTTGGTACGTAAACTTTTTTAATGATCTGGAAAAACGAAAATTGTAATTTTAAATATTTGTTCATGCTCTACATGATTTTTCTTTGAGAGGTATAAATTTTGCAAAAAATGTTATTACCCTTATGAACATACATATGTAATATACCTTGTTATACTCGCACACATACATACGTAATTGAATTATTTCCCTCTCATTAAGTTGTATTTGTACTGATACATGTGTACTTTTGTTTATATATTAACGTTGTATTTGTTTGTCGGTGGTGGCTGGATCTAATAACGGTGCAAGTAACTGTGGAAGTAATACTGCATTTGTATGTGGTTAAATTCATTATTTATCCACAACAACATTATTATCCACAAGAAGTATGAAGAAAAAATATATAAACAAATATACAAATGTATTCAAATGCAATGGCTTGTATTGGTTATGTTAATATCTCGTATATGAAAGCACCGATTTATTTAATTTTCCCTAAAATAATCGCTGTAAACCAAGTTAAGTTCTTTTGGAAAAGTATGGCCCCTAGTACCTGTACAGCAAAAAATATACCAAACCAATGTATTGGTATAATTAAAATAGTTACAGGAGTTAAATTACACCAAAAATAGAGTCCTAGCCAGGGAAGTTGTACTTCCAACCCTGAACAATTTAATTTCATCCGAAGTACGGGGAAAAATCGCTGTTGTGTTTGAATGAGTCAATCTCCCAAAGAAGATTTAAGGCAAACAAAGAGGAGGAGAGTATTAGGGATAATATGAACACGAAAAGTGTAAATATTAACTGTCAGAAATAAAAATCCAATATCAGAACCTCTTTGGTAGCTGCCATCTAACGTTTTTTTTTTTTCAACTAGTGCTTATTTCGTGAATGGTAACACTTAGCTCATGTCTGATTTTACAGATAATTAGTTTTATCCTTCCGCTGAATGAATATGGTTGTGTATACGCTTGAACAACGCTGGGAAATATTGCGACATTACTTTGGCCGATTTTGCCAAAAAAAATCATCTTTTCAGATTAATCTCATTTTGATCTTGGCGGGTATGTAAACAAGAAAAATTGTCTCATTTGGGGCACAAAAAACCCGCTCGCATACATTGAAAAGCCGATACACCCAAAACGAGTCACTGTTTGGTGCGGATTTTGGTCCAGAGGCATAATTGGGCCATTTTTCTTCGAAAATGAGCAAGGAGTGGCCGTTACAGTCAATGGCGTTATCGAGCCATGCTGAACGAATTTTTGTTCACAAAAATTGAAGAGGAGGATATTGGCAACATTTGGTTTCAATAGGACGGCGCTACACAGCCAAAGTTACACTTTTTTATAGCATTTCCAAAAAAAAAAGTTTTTAGTGGACCCTTTATTATGTGCGATCGTTTGATAGGTATAAATTAATTATAACAAAATGTATTTTGTTCGTATGAGGGTATGACTCATCCTTCTTCCATTCTTACCATTTTTTGTTCTAATCAAAAATAGTACGTACTAAGTTTAAGCAAAATAGAGACTACAGTTTTCCGGAAATGATGTTTTGGTATAGGTGATCTGATTCTTTTAATTTTACGCTCAAAAAAAGTAAACTGATATTGTTCTCAATTACACAGAATTAAAAGCCTATAAGTAACAGTGAAGATAATCTAAAAATATTTGTTCGCTGTTTTAAAGTATCACGCCCCTCATTCGTTCTATAATGATTGAAATAAATTGAACAATTTGTATTAAAATGTCTAATAACAGGATTGAAAACTCTTATGTCTATTGATACTGAATAAATCATATAATGAGGTATGACTTTCCTTGCTCCGATTGGGATGAATTTGGGTTTGTAGAAGACAAAAAAAATAAATAAAAGTTAAAATTAAAAAGTTTTAAGATTATAGATATCTCATAAAATGTATTTTTTTGTATATTAAACGTGCCATGACCATTGATTCTTTCCAGCTCATTTTAAGCTTATTTATATAAGTTATTATTTTAAAAGTCGAAACGAATTTTAGAGTCCTTAATTATATAAGTATTCTGGATATGTGACAAAAACTGTAGATTATGTCTGGAAGGTGGGTGCCACACCCACTTTAAATTTAACCCTTATGTAAGTGACAGGGTACCCGGGTACCCATTTCATTTTCAAATAAAAATATTTTATGGTGGCAGATGATTTACATTGCTTAAACTTTTTGAGAACTCTTAACTTTTTATTGTTTTTATATTTTCATTGATATAAGTCCAGTATATCCCTTTGGATGGGCGAGGTATATAGATATTTATTTTACACCCTTAAGCGAGTGACAGGGGTACCCAGGTACCCAAAGTTATATATATAAAAGTGGATGGAAGAATTTTTATTATTTTTTTTTAAAAACATTTTCTAAAGCATATTTCTTCGAAAAAATGAGGAAATTTATTTTAGAAAATAAAAAATATAATATCTGCGCTTATAGTTAATAGATTTTAAAGCTGTAAGAAAAAACACACATGTATAGTATTTTGATTTATATTTTTTGCCAGGCTTATAATATTTACGTAAATTATAATTCAACATGTTCTAAATATCTCGGAGTGCAGCAGCTTTGGCATTTTCGACACGTGACTCACGTGTAGCTTCGTTATCAAATCGTGTGAAACGTAAAAGCATTTTAAACCTATCATATGATATTGCAGCCCGAGTCAGAGGTAGGTGATTAGATTTCCACAACTCAGTCGAATTCTCCTTATTAGATTTGTAAACGCCACAAACAATCAATAAACCAAAAAATGCTTCTAGCTCATTTTCAGTAAATGGTGTGAAGATTTTATTTTGTGACTTTTTATTAGAATTCGGATACCTGCTGTGTAAATTTCCATTGTATTCATCAGTTAATCGTATTCCCTTTCGATTTTTTCACGTAAAATTATATCGCACATTTCGCTGGAAAAAAAACTTTTGAATATATATTTTGGTGTAGAAATGTGCAAACCAGGTACTGCGCCAAAGCGTTGCCTTAAAATATTCCGGTTTATTGACTGAAATTCTGGAAATGGGTCAAGAAACTAAAAAGTTTCATATTTAGCACAAAGTTCACTATTCGATTCCACTTCTTCGCTGTCATTTGAATCGTATGAGTTTTCATCAGTTTCTACACATGGGTACTAACTCAGCATCTGATGCTTCTGATCTCATATCGCCAGAAATGATAAATTCTTCTTCATCACTTTCACATTCACTTAATATATTTTAAATTTCCAATAAATTTAATCCTTTAGGACGGACTCTGTCTGTCATTTTATACAACTTAATTCACTTATTCCCGGCCAAAAACAATTAAGAATGAAATTGTGATGTCATTGTATTGTTGAATATGCCACTGTTTATAAAATGGCAAACCACCAATATAATGGCTATGCGTTGTTGCTAAGGCTGATAAAAAGAGGAATCACAAATATTAAGCTTTGTTCAAAAACTATTATAACAATATAGCGAGTAGTAATTTAAAATTCATAAAATCGGAAGTACCAAATTCAAGCTGTAGGGATTCCTGCTAAAATATTTTTGTTTTATATATTAGTGCTAGTGGTTAAGTAAATTTTTGTACTAAGAACTTAAAAAACGGAAAGACCAAAATGCATGTTATATTATAAGATGAATCCTTAGAACAAAAAATCATTTTATGTCAATTTAATGTACAGCACTATGGAAAAAATATGCAATTTTCATACAATTTGTGTGTGGGCCCCGGGTACCCTGTCACTGTAGAGAAGGTGTTTTTTTGTCACTCACATAAGGGTTAAAGATAAAAATATCTGTAATAACGAAACCTGAGCTTCATAGATTATTAAAAACAATCGACAAATTCGAACAGCCATTCTTCAATTTTAGATAATTTCCAAAAAGTAGACAGAAAAGTGGGCGTGGTAAATTTTTCTTTTCGTAGAAACCTTAGCAAAATCTATGCAGCGGTCCACAAGTAATGCGATTTACTACAAACTTCATTTAATTTTTTATTTCAATAGATGTACAATACATCGAAAACAGCTACGGTCAAAGAAAGTTAATTGGGAACCCTTGTAGGCTTCGAAAATGCATTCCACACTACTTATATCTGAAAATTAATAGTGTTTTAGATTATTTTGATCTGAAGAGAATACAGACAAGAAATTCTTAGAAAGCTAGAAAAGATAAAGCTTAAACTTAAAGATGACTTATCTTTTGAAGTTCGTACGCTTAGTGAGGAAGAAGAGCAAGCTTTCCTTGCTAAGGCTGTTGAAAACATGAAGCACCGCCGTAATTATTCTAATCAAAAGAAAGGTAGTCACCATTGTCACGGACGTAAAAGTCGTGGCGGTAATAATGATCGTAATGATGAAAAGAAAGTCAATTCAGACGATTAAACTTAGACCCACCAACCAGACAAAGCTTTTCATTTAACACTCCTCATAATATTTTTATATAACTTATATATAAATATACATAAAACTATAAATAAAACATGTTATTTTCTAAATAAATAAATAATATGTTTTCCCATTAAGTTAAAAAAAAAATTTTAAATCTTAAGAATAAACTCAAGCTTGTAAAATTTTAAATATTAATTAAAAGCAAAAACGTTCAGCAGCAAAAATTAAACCTACAGAATTTATTTTTATGAAAATAATTTTTAAACTTAGTCTGTAGAAAATCTATAACATGTTCTCTCCTAAAAATAGTTTACCAAAATTTTTTACAAGTAACTTTTTTAAAAAAATGTTTCTGTGTAGAAAATTTCATAATTTTTAATATTTTCTTATAGAAAATAGTTGTTTAAATGTCGTCATATAAAAAATGTTTTTATTAAATTATTTCACTCTGAATTTCTTTTTCAAGATAAGATGAACTTATTTAATCCCACGATATATTAAAAAGTTTAAAAGGGTTTGAATATTTTTTATTTGAAAATTCTTCAAATCAATTTGTTACATCTTTGCCTTAATGTGCTCATATATGAATTTCCCGTTTTTAATTCAGCCACATCATGTGTGTATGCAAAGTATTTCTGCAATTTAAATGTAATTAAATTTTTTTATTACAATAGTCATAAAACGAAATTATTTGGAGGGCATTTAAAACACATTAAACACTTAAATAAATAAGACAACTGTTTTAATGATATTTGAATGTCTTAAAAGATTTAATGGTTTCACTCATTGTCTTGCTTTATTCTTATTTTTGCAGCTATAAAAATGTTCACGGTTATATATCACTAATTGTTTGTATACTGGGCACCATAGCAAATACGCTAAATATCATTGTGTTGACACGCCGCGAGATGCGCTCACCTACAAATGCCATATTAACTGGTTTGGCGGTGGCTGATTTGGCCGTTATGCTGGAATACATACCCTATACAATACATGACTATATACTGTGGGAGCGACTGCCACGAGAACAACAGCTTAGTTATCCCTGGGCCTGTTTCATTAAATTCCACTCGATCTTTGCTCAAGTGCTGCATACCATCTCTATCTGGTTGACAGTGACACTGGCCGTATGGCGCTACATAGCCGTCGGTTATCCGCAAAAGAATCGTCAATGGTGTGGCATGCGTACGACTATTATAACAATAACTAGTGCGTATGTGGTGTGTGTATTAGTGGTGTCACCCTCGCTCTATTTGGTTACATCAATAGCAGAATTTTTAGAAATGTTAGATGCAAATGGCAAGACTGTTAAATCGATAGCATTGTCACAATACGTGATTGATTATCAGCAGAGTTTAATGAATAAAACATCATTGACAGCAAGAACGACTACAATGGCAGCACAATTGAGTGGCAGTGGCACAAACACAGAATGGCATAATCTAACACAAACAACAGCCGAAATGCTTTTAAGCATTGTTAATTCAACCACAAGTACTTATGCCACCACCACATTATCTCCTCTCATGTCGAACACACTTGTGACAACAGATATAATGGTTACGCGCAACATAACCGTTTATCGTCTTTATCACAGTGATTTGGCGTTGCGTAACAAAACCTTACACAATGCCACATTTCTCATCTACAGCGTGCTAATTAAGTTAATACCCTGCATAGCTCTAACTATTTTATCTGTACGCCTTATTATGGCTCTGCTGGAGGCTAAACGTCGCCGAAAAATGCTCACCAGTAATGCAGCCAATGGTATGAAAGCCATCGTTAATGGCAAAGTGGTCGACCAGCCAAGACAACGTAAGAACAGCAAAACGCTGGAGAAGGAGAAACAAACAGATCGGACAACAAGAATGTTGCTGGCTGTGCTGTTGTTGTTTCTAATAACGGAATTTCCGCAGGGTATAATGGGACTGCTGAATACGGTGCTGGGCGATGCATTTCTTATGCAGTGCTATTTGCGGCTGAGTAAGTATTTAATGTGCTTAAGTGTTGCAAACGGAATGAAAATTAGTTTTAATTGCAGACAGTTTTTTAGGTTGTATTAAAGTAAGAGAGAAAGACTTTTATTTAAATATTAGGTATTAAGTTGTAATCCTTATTTATAAGGATATACTTTATAAGCATTTCTACAACACTATTCATATCTATATTAACAACACTATCATATCTATGTTACAAAATACCAGAAGAAATTTGCCACTACTTCGATCACTTCGATCGGTGGTCGCTATTCAGGTGACTCGGGCAAATGGAGTCGACTATATAATAAACAAGAAACTGCCATACTTTTTAAGAGGTTTGTACCTTACAATGAACATTATTGAACAATATTAAATACTATCAAAGACTTGTAAGACAACTTATAATATCGCACTTTATGGTTACAACAAAACCCATATTCATAATCAATAATTTAATTTTTATACCCTTTACCTGTTGTGCCAAGGTTAGACGAGGGAAACTATTCATATTTTAGGAACTTTCATTAAAAAGCAAAAAACATTAGAAGTAGTGCAAAGCGAATTACATTTAAAAGACTTTTAAATCAATTGTGTAAAAACATTAATTCTAAATGATTTCCTAACTGCAAAATAATTTGTCATAAATGATGTGCTTAAAAATAAATGCAACATCATGCAAAATATCTTAAAGAATTCATGTAAACACAAACAAATGTAATGAATGAAATATCCTATGCTTTTCACAAAATATGCATGAATTCCATGCACTTATTAGAATGGAATGCAGTTCATTAAAAGATTAATGTAAACACATAATCTCCAATGACACGCTAATCATTTGTGCTTTCACTTAAATTTAATCATTTCGTCACTTGTTGAACCCCTGAAAATTCACTTTTTTTGCTGGGTAGCTAAAATCTGGTAACACCATAATAAAGTTTGATATTTCTTTAGCAGAAACGTACTCACAATGTTTTAATGTCTTTTTTACAGGGAGTTCTGAATATCAATATGACAAAAAAACTCCCCTATTCATAAGCTTTCAGAAAATATATACTTTATAGTGTCGGAAATGAAAATTGTAGAAATTTCATACGGAATGACAAACCTTTATATGATTTATTTATATATTTTTGGACACTTATGAACATAAGTTTCTTATTCACTGGAAATAACAATTTTTTGTTATCGGTATATAGTTAGATGCTAGAATTTAGCTTTGCGTTTCCGGTATGCCGCGGGACTAACTTTATGCTGTGTGAGATTTCTATGTATACTACTTTAACTATGTGGTTAAAAGAAATTCTGAACTCCGTTTTGGTAATCCCAACTAAGCCGCAGCATCGTCAGTTTTATAACCTCTTCGATATATTGCCAATACGCAGGCAAGAAGAAAAGACTTATCTTAGTAAACGGAGGCTTAAATGGTTCAACACCGTCGAAGCATGACACGCATAAAATAAAAATTTTCTGCGCCATGGTATTTAAACTTTACGCCTAATAATTTTAATAACAGTGTTGCCAAGTCTCATACAATTCATACCAAATACCTAGAATAATAAATATTATTTTCGTATTTCACGTATGAAGCTATTTGGTATTTATTTAGCAAAGTTTTTGCATTAATTTCATTTTATTTTTTATATTAAGAAGTATTTCGAATTTGTTTTCAACGGAAAACTTTTACTTGGCAACCCAAGTACGTCAGCTAATGGCAAATTATGCACTAGGCGTAATCTTTATTTATATCATTCTCGAGTATGATTAATGCTATTGTGACATCTGATTAAATAATGACTTTTTGTGTCCTCTATCCAGATTACCATCTTAGCAAAATGCAAGTGTCATCTTATTTGATGAAATCATATATAAGATAATGCTATAGAGGTTACAACTCGGCGCACAGTGGGTTCGATAGAACCCAAAGTGGCGATTAATTCATAGACGCCGTAGTTTTAAAATATTATATTTTTTTACTGATGGGTTATTATAAGCACATAAAAACACAGTATTTTAGAGAACAAAAGTTAAAAAAAAATTTATTTAACCCGTTAAGCACATTTTTTTTTTTTGGAAAAAAAAAGACCTTAGTTCACAATTTATGCTGTAACTTTGGTATAAAAAGCGATCAATTAATGAGTAAAACTGAAAACTAAAGCATGCTCAATGTTTTATTATAAAATTCAAATAATATATATGTTATATGTATTTGTATTACTATAAATCTAATCTCAAATCCAACTTTTGTTTTTTACAAAATTTTTTCAAAAAAGCTACAAAATCGAATATTATAATTTTTTAGTAATGAATTATGATAAATACATAAAAACACAGCATTTTAGAAAAAAAGTTAAAAAAAGCTTTCATTCTAAGAACACGATATTTATTAAATGCAGTGTTCGTGAGTTACAAATAATTTTATCAAGAAATTTATTTGTAATAACGTAAGTTATTGCCGAATTTGTGCGTTAGCTTATTATACCCTTCACACAGTGAAAAAGGGTATATATAGGTTTGTCATTCCGTGTGAAATTTCTACAATTTTCATTTCCGTTCCCATAAAGTGTATATTTTCTGAAAGCTTATGAATAGGTGAGTCGATTAAGCTCGGTCAGTCTGTCAGTCTGTCCGTGTGTATATTGAAATTGGACCCGGGTAAGGTACTAAAATATCAGCAATATTCTGGAGTAGATCGGCATTGAAAATCAGAAACATCGGTAAATAAACAAGTGAGATATGAGCAGAAACCCACGACCACCTTGATTTTTTTTCACAAAAACAACATTACAACAACAACATACAAACGTGTATATTGGTTAGAGAAAACGTGGCATCGTATCACAGCTGAGCCAAAAAAAAATTTTTTTTATTTTTTTTATATTTTTTTAAAATTTTTTTTTTATTTTTTATTTAATATATTATTTACATTTTTATTATTTTTTTTTAATTTTTTTTTTTATTTATTTTTTTTTTGTTTTATATTTATTATATATATGTATATTAATTATTTTTTTTTATATTTTTTTTTCAATTTTTTTTTAAATATTTTTTTTATTTTTTTTAAATTTCTTTTTTATTTTTTTTTTAACTTACATACGTAAATTTATAATTTTACAATGAGACGTTTTTATATATGTATGTTTTTTATATGTATGTACGTATTTTATACGGGATGAATGGTGATACAAACTACTGTTATTGCATGACTACACGTTGTGAAGGATATATAAAATTCGGCACGGCCGAATATAGCGCTCTTACTTATTTTTTAGATTTTTTTGTTAGCATTTAATATACATATTAGTATTCAAGCTTTAGTTTTGTTTGAACATTAAGTGTTTTCTTGATCATTTCGAGCTCGTGAGTTAATTTTAAGTTTAATAAAAGCACGAACGTATGAAAAAATTAGAATTCGGTGTAAATAAAACAGAAATTGTAGTCAGCGTGAGTCAAAATTAACTCACGCAACCATCTCTGATAGAAACCAAACTCATTTATAACAATAACTTTAATACCGAAAATAAAGACAAACTAGAGTTAAAAACAAACAAGTTGATTTGTTGTTTGTTTTTTCAGATTAAGTATTTAGCAACTGGAGTTCTTTCACAAAAATTTTAATAAGTAAAAAAACGCGGTGCCTCTGCAAAAGTTTGGTATAGAATATATAATCTTAAATACTATATTAAAATATCACTTAATACAATTTGCTGGATCGCAACAAGAAATTTGTTGAAACTCTGTGTATACCTCGAAAATGCCCCAAATATGGAGCACTTTTTAAAAAAATATTAAAAATATTTGCAAAACATTTATCTAAAAAACATTAAAGCAATTATGTAGCGAAATACCTGAAGTTGATGGTTCCATTTTAATAAAATTACTTTTAGTACGCTTAATAAGAATTATCAGCATCCAAATTATCTCAATTTTTAGTTTTAGTCACGGCACGAAAAATTTGAAAAATTATTTGACTTTGACAGCTCACAGTAGATAGAGTAATCAACTCAAAACAAAAGTTTTTCGCAAATAGTGATTTATAATTTAATTAGCTTTCACCCAATACCACACACGAATATGTAGGATAAAGTTCAGCTTTTGAAGTAATCCTCACTTTTCGTACATTTCAACCCTCTGTGCGGCGTCAAGTCTTCAAGACTTGTATCCAAAGTTTAATTCTAAATTGCTTTTTCTTCTCAACTTTGTACACTAAGTAACGTTACAAAATTAAATAATTATTAGGCTCCTGTTTTTTCCATTTTGATATATTAAATGATTTGACTGTTTAATTTTGAATCACTTAAAATAATGTGTTATTACTTTGTAACATTTCTGACAGCATGCAGCTACATGCTGTTTTTAAGTGATTTGCTTTACCTTTATTTTTGTATGGTGAGGAAATTACCTCACAACACAATCCTGCTACTGCGTATAAAAACTTGGTGCTCTCCTAAATATCAATATTATTTGAGTTTTAAGTTTTTTTTAACTTAAAACTATTTTTTTCAAACGTTTAATATGTTTTTAAAAATTGTAAAGAAATCTAGTTTGCTTTCAAGATTTTATAAACTTTTTTTTATGCTTTAAATGTTTTCTTTAAACTCTGTAACGAAAAATCACTTTAAATTATACTCTCTTTAATTAACATGTCAAATTTAATTAAATTGAATTATTTGTACACATAAGGAGATTTATAAATACAAATTACTTTATTGGCAAAGGAAATAATTAATTACAGTTAATTTGTAAAACATAAGTTAATGTTTACACAGAATCTTTCCTGTAAAAGTAAGGCAGAACTCTACTCTGCTTTAACCACATAAATTCCAATTGCAACTAGATATTTTATTAACTAAAAGGGTGTTTTTTTTAGGGAGTATTATAATCTAAAGTACAATAATTGAGTTTATTGACAAAGTCATAGATTATAACTTCATGACTGAACAGAAGTTTTACAAAGAAAAAATTTTTTAACAACTATTTTTTTAAACATTCTACAAACAACCAATAACTCTTAAAACATCTTTCACTGAAGTAAGTGTTGCCAAATTAAGTTGGTCGCTTCTTTATAAACACCCTTTATTTACTTATGTATGTGTTTCATATTGAAAACCAGGATGCTTAGCTAGCGACAAGATAATTATAATAATAGTGCCATTAATATTATATTTTGATGTAAAATAATTAAAATTGCAATAAATTCAATATCTTGTAATAAACTAACTTTAAATTGAAACAAAAAGAAACAGAAATAAAATTTTATTTAAAAACCAGTTTAAACAAATATTTTAAAGATGCTACCGAACCAAAATGCGACCGCAATTTAGCCTGCGGTGTTATCTTGAAAGAAAATATATTTTTGTGCAAATTTATTTTAATATCTGTCTGTTCGGCCATTTTCATTTAAATTAATTTAGTCATCCATCTGCGTGATTGAGCAGCAAATATTCAACATTTTAAATGTTCACATTTAGAACAAAATCCTTTTCTATTTGTATGATCTAAATTTTTTTCTACAAAGTGTATAAAAAGAGCTTTGCCATAATAAATCTGAAAAATTTATATTTATTTTTTTTATTTGACCGTTGAAGTCTTTCATTTAAATAAATTAAATTGCTTCCAATCTATCTTTAACCGCAAATATCTGAATTGCATTCTTAATAAAAAAGAAAAGATGTCGCATTAGATTTACATTTACAATAGAGGTAGAAGTATCATGGACACACCAGAAGAAGAAGTAATAAAATAAATGACATCAACTGTCCAAAAGAAAATAAAACATGTCTTTACATTGATGCAAAAATATATCAAATGTTCAAACTGCAGACAAAAAACTAAAATAATATGAAAACAAGAAAACAGAAACATAAATCAAATTGTGTTTAAAAGTTACATTACAATTTGTCAGCATGTTACATGTTACCCTTGTACAAATAACAAAGATAGAACTTTTTTTTAATAAACAAAGAGTGAGCCAGAACAAAAATTATATCGGGTAATTTAACGTGAGATTTGATTTTTGATAGGGTTTTTTTTTGAAAAATCACGCATGACTCGCTTTTAAATTTTTGTTCAGTATTATTCGGCAAGTCATCATGGAGAGACTGCCACCACAACAGCGACTCCAATTTTTTCAGCTGCATCGAACGTTTTGTGAGAAATACAGTGTTTTATCGCCATCCTTTTTTGTTTAGTGATGAAGAACATTTCTGGTACAACGAATACGGTATTAAGCAAAAGGGCTGATGAGCAATCAAAAAACTAACAAGATCTTCCATTATATCCATTTAAAACAAAGATATGGTGTGGCTAGTGGAATCTTTGGTCCATATTTCCTTAAAAATGTTACCTGATATTTACATATTTTGGCTTTATATTCAACCTTTAATAGGAACTTAAACCTGAATATCCTTAAAACTGTAAGTACTTTCAATATGTATTAAAACATGACATAATTTTTAATATTTCGTAAAGGAATAGCTAACAAATCTCCTTCATTTATGAAATCCCTTAAGCCTCCCAATAGAAGATACCAGAACATACATTTACCCTTAATTTCGTTATTAAAATCCCAATTGGTAACAAAATGTCATAAGTACCTGTAAAAAATCAACTAAAAGTAAATAAAGTCATGCTAATAATGTAGTAAAATGTATCCGTTTCTCTGTTTGTTTTGTCAAAGTAAATACCGAGATGTCTATAGATACATATGTATGTATGTATATGTGTGTGTAAGTACCCTTGTAATATTAATTTTACTTAACTTTCTCAAAATTGCTCTAAGATAGAAACGCTACTGAGTGATTTCTTTGGGGTAAAATTAAAATTTTTTACGAAATTTTTTTTTTCACACCAAAAAATATTATTCAATAAAAAATTTTTTATATATTTTAATATTTATTTATTAGTATTATTAAAGGGTGATTTTTTAGCTATTATCTTTTTGGCAACACTGGTTTAAACAGCTGACGCACGTTTCGTGTTTTGTTTCACTGTCAAACATCTTCAGTTTGGTCTATAATTTAAGCATGGATCGTCTTACAAA
This sequence comes from Phyto melanocephala, assembly GCA_941918925.1. NCBI lineage: Eukaryota > Metazoa > Arthropoda > Insecta > Diptera > Rhinophoridae > Phyto > Phyto melanocephala. The sequence goes on from OW799235.1 coordinate 95,041,240, forward strand.
CGAGCAACGCTTGCAAATTATTGAATTTTATTATCAAAATGCGTCCTCTGTTAAGAAAGTTCATCGCTTGCTTCTTATCGAAAAATTGTGTTCAGCGACGAAGCTCATTTTTGGCGCAATGGGTACGTTAATAAGCAGAATTGTCGATTTTGGAGAGAAGATCAGCCAGAAGCATTGCAAGAGCTACCAATGCATCCAGAAAAAGTCACAGTTTGGTGCGATTTATGGGCTGGTGGCATCATTGGACCGTACTTCTTCAAAGGTGATGCGAATCGTAACGTAACTGTGAATGGTGAGCGCCACCTTGAGATCATATCCAACTTTTTTTTGCCCAAAATGCAAAAGCTTGACTTGCATGGCATGTGATTTCAACAAGACGGTGCCACATGCCACGCAGCACGCTTAACAATGGACTTATTGAGAGGCGAGTTCGGTGAACATTTTATTTAACGTTCGGGACCGGTCAACTGGCCGCATAGATCGTGCGATTTAACGCCTTTAGGCAATTTTTTGTTGGGCTATGTTAAAGCTCATGTTTATACACACATGCCTGCTTAAATTGACGCATTGGAAGACAACATTGAAGCATTTATTCATGAAATACCGGCCAAAATGGAAAGAGTATGCCAAAATTGGACTAAGCGGATTGACCATTTGAGGTGCAGTCACTGTCAACATTTGCATGAAATAATCTTCAAACATTAAATTATAGGGACCGTACTATCGATTCAAATAAAGTTTTCATGCATTTTTCTGAATTTTTTTTTTTTTAACTTTCCTATATCTCTTAAAAAATCACGCTTTATAATTCAAAAGGGTGTCCAAAGATAAAATATTATTCGTTTATAGTTACAGGTTGATTATCTGTAGATTTTTTTTGGCGGAAAAGTAATTATTAAGATGTAGAGAATTAATTGTTTCAATGCACCGAGAGAGAATATGAACAATTATTTAGGTGAAATTTTTTAAAAGTTTTTGGGGACAAAAAAGGTACTAAAACGGGGAAAATACAAAAAAATATGCATAATTCGTACAAGGCCATTTCGAAATAAATTTTAATATAGATATCAGCAGACAAAGAATTATGTAATCTAGTAAAAATTTAAACACACTTATAACAGGGTAGAAAGAGGAAAATTGGGAAAAAATCGTTTGGTACTTTTAATTTATTTTATAACATAACATAATTATTTTATGCAAAAAAAAAAAACAGTAGATTTTTTCACTTGAGATCACGTCTATTAAAGTAGTGTATTGATTAATAAATTTTGAAACGTTTTAAACATATAATTGGTACATTAATATGAAGAACCAAAAATGACACTTTTCCCCTTTATTATGGTACTTTTTGTATTTTCGACGTTTATGAAGTTAGAATTTTGAAATTAGAAACTATTGATTCGAGATGATACTGAAAATGTTTTTGGCCGACCAAAAAGGTTCTTTTCCTTATTTTTATGGCACTCTTTGTATTTTGTACATTTAAAAAGTTAGAATTAAGGAAAAGGAGACTGTTGATTTCAGGTGAGTCTAAAAAGGTACATTTTGACCTTTTTAAAATTGTTATGTTTATAAGAATAGAGTTGTGAAATAAGGGACTACTGATTCCAGGTCAGATTCAAAATGTTATGTATGAGCAACCCAAAAGTTACTGTTTCACATTTTATTGATACTTTTTATAATTTTTTTGCTTTCGAAATTATAATCTTTTAATTAGAGACTATTGATCCGAGGTGAGACTTGAAATGTTATCGGCATTCAAAAAGGTACTTTTTGCATTTTTGGGGTTCTTTTTGTAGATTTATGCTTATGAAGCAAGAATTTTAAAATTAGGGACTATTGATTGAAGTAGATAGTAAAACTGATAAGGGAGATACAAACAGTACTTCTTCGGATTTTTATTGTATTTTTGTTTTTTTTAACGTTTCTAAACAGAGATTCTTTATATAAGTGTCTATTGACCCGTGGTGAGACTCGAAATGTTATAGATGACCAAAAGGTTTATTTTTCTTATTTTTATGGTACTTTTTTGTATTTCTTATGTTCTGGAATGAATTAACCTAGAATTCTGAATTAACATACTATGAAGCCAAGTTGAGTTTAAAAATTATAAAAAGGACAAAATGTTACTTTTCTTATCATGTTTGCATTTGCCGAATATATACACCAAAAATTTTTAAATTTAGAAGCAATGATCCTGGCTGATATGTTCGTACAATACTTTTCATCTTTCTAAATAAAATAAATCACAGAATAATATTTTTATAAATTAAGTGAAAATAACTTAGTAATCAAGGGAGCAACTTGAGCATTCCAAAAAAAAAAAAAAAAGCTATTCTAGCCAAGTAGCGAATATTTTGCTGGTATATGTATATAGTTTTGTGTCTAAAGTAAAACAACGTTATCTTTTAGTTGCTTATTCAGAATTGACTTTTATTATTTTTAAAAAACTTAAACAAACTTAGAGCTAAGATTTAATTTGCTTACAATGCAAATTCAAATGGAAAGAAAAGGGTAATTAAAGATCTGTGTGTGAATTGTTTGTCTAAGCAAGTTCACACACAGTCCATATAAAATATGAAATACAGTATTAAATAGTATTCGGGTTACAAGTTATGTACGTGGATGAGACGAACCTGCTTATTAGGCAGATTCGCACACAAGATACACTGAACGAAAATATATAAAATAAATTTACTTTAGAAGAGTTTGCTCCATATGACTATATAAAAGGACCATATTTTTTTTAATTGAACTGTTGAAATCCTTGAAATCTTCAAAACTGCGTTATGAAATTTCTTTTAAATTTTTATTAAACATTTGCTAAATATTGCACATATGTATATGCAAAAAATATGAATATACAAATTTTGAAATTTGTGTTTTAAAATGTAAGTCTCTAATCTAGGCAGTAATAAAATGATCAATTTTCATAAAGAAGTAGATAACAAATCTCTATTAAATATAAAATCCCTCAAGTACCACAACAGAAAACACAATAACATAGATTTACTTTTAATTGCATGATTTTGCTTTCTGGGCAAAGAAACAAAGTCGTATAGGAAACTCAATTCCCTATTGGCAACAAAAGTACGTGTAATAACCGGTAAGAGGTTAACTAAAAGTAAATAAAGTCATGCTAATAATGCTCTTAAAGAAGAAAATACCACGATATCTGTAGATACATATGTATGTGTGTGTCACATTTTAAGTAACTCTCGTTTGACTTAATTTTCCCAAAAACTATCTTTAGATAGGAGTGCTACTGCAGTGATTTGTTAAAGTTAACAATTAAATTTTTTACAGATTTTTTTTTCCAATTTTCCTTTCATTATTTATTTTGTGTTTTATTACTTAACAAAATAGTTGACCAATCAAAACTAAAAGTATTAAGCTTTTAGAGAAAAACAAAATTTAACCAAAACTTCTCGCATTCTAAATTTTGGATCCGTGTGTAAATATCATCTTTGAAGATGATGAAGATTTTTGAGTTTACCGTTATATATCAACGTGCTTGCTTTATTTATACAAAATATAAGTTAGGTGTCTAATATATCCTTAATACAAATAAGTCTTCAGGCAATATAAAATCTCGCTTTTAAGGATGTTATAATAAACCTTATCTGTTTATATATCGATTGTGCTTATATACAATAGGAAATTTTTACAATTAAAATTCTGATTAACTAATATTACATACTGGTCCTAAAGATATGTGGGGTTGGGAAAGTGAGGTTAACAATATTTATCATTTATAGCGTAGCAAAGAATTTCTGTAAAAAACACAAAAACAATTATACAAAGAACACTTTTCGCAAAAACAAATCTTTGAGCTTTCAAATAAAAATATTAGGAAACTTAAATTTAATACAAAAACAAATTAATATATATTCTACATCTTTTCAAGTTGAAATTGAGAAAAAACTAATTGAAATTGATAAATACAAATTAATATTGAGAAAATGCAAATTCGAAAAAAGAAAATTAATGTTTTTATTAGGAAAAAGAAATGATTTAATGATGAGATGTTTATAATTTTATTTCAATTATGTGCTCATTCACTAACTATAATATCCTTCAGTTCTATTGCTGGTAAAATGTTGTAGAGTGCTGAACTGTCCTCGCACAATCTTCGGCTGTAAAACGTACTGCAAAAATCGAAAGCTAATTTTAACAATTTTGAAACGTTTATAACTTGTCACAATACGATGCTTGAACACCTTGTGAATTTACTAATAGTTAAATCAACACCTATTTTCTACTTCCAATCAAATTTTTTCGTAAGTAAAATTATTAAATTAATATGAAATTTCAGGAAGTAATCACAAAGTTAGTGTTGCTGTTTTTTATTAACTAGTATTATCTGCTACTTTCAACTGTATGGGTAAATACGTATGTGTGCTTGTGTGCCCGTCTATCAGTGAAACAATGGTATTTAGTGCTAAAAACACAATAGACTGAAACAAACCTCTTTACGTATTTAGGGTATATAGTGATCCCCTAAAGGATATTAAAATAATAAACTCTATAATATATTATACAAAGCATGTACTCTCCATACAAAAACAAACAAAAAATGTGCAAATATAGCCAAGAATATGTACATATGCTTGTGTGGTAACAATTTTATAACTGTGTGGTTGTTGTTAACTTTGATGGCAGTACGAACGTTAACTGCAATTACTTAAATTTTGTACACACCAGTTATATAAAATTTTAAAGAAAAAAAAAATGCTGTAAACAAAATTAGTATTTTAAAGAGAAAGAAAGATATTTTTTATAAATCGGAATAAATGTGAATATTTTTTTATAAAATTCTTTTAAACGCACAGGTCAAAGTCAATTTCTTATAAAATACTTTAAAATTTTTAAATTTGCTAAGTTTTTGAATAACCAGTACAATCTCTTATAACCTAAGAAATTAACAAATAGTCACGACTGCCTCTGGATTTTTTCATATTTTTACTATAAAAATTAACATTTTTCAGTCCTAGGCTAATTCCAAGACACATTTTATTCAATTATTTATTTATTTTTTGTTTTCATTTCCTGTACAACAAGACTTAGTCTTATAAATAAAGTATACTAGCCAAGCCCGGCGCGCGTTGCTACGCCCCTTAATGAATAAAAATACATTCTAAATTTTAATTGAATACTAATTGCAAGCAGCTGAAAATTTTAACTTTTTTATGAGCGTGGCACTGCCCACTTTTCTAGTAACGAAACTGTATAGTCATGACATCTGAATATGTGTGCAAGGTTTCAGAAAAATCGGTCCAGTGCAAGAACCTAAAAATATAACTTTTTTTATGGGCGTGGCCCTGCCCACTTTTTTAATCACCAAATTATATTGTCATGATAGCTCAATATGTGTGCAAAGTTTCGAAACAATCGATCTAGTCAAGTATCTAAAAATTATAACTTATTTTTTTGGGCGTGGCACTGCCCACTTTTATAATCACGAAATTGTATAATCATGGAAGTTCAATATGTGTGCAAAGTTTCAGAAAAAATCGGTCAAGTGGAAGTAGCTAGAACTTATAGCTAATTTTTTATGGGCGTGGCCCCGCCCACTTTTTATTACCAATAAAAACTGTCTGGAATATGTACAACAACTTGCCAAAGTTTGAGTCCGATCGGCTTTACGGTTTCGGAGTCTATAGCTAACACACAGACAGATTTTCACTTTGCTATATATAGAAGAGAGATGAACGTATCACGTTACAAGAAATTTATTTATAAACATAATTAATAAGACATATGTATAATAAACATAATGTAAGGATAGATATACCTTTAAAGTGGAAAATTGTTGTTTAGTTGTACAATTTGGTACAATTTGTAGATACTATATGCCTATAGGGATATTCGTAAAAAATGTTGGACATGTCGGTTAATAGTCGTCAAAGTTATAGGCAAAAATATATATCCTTTTTAAATATATCAGGTTGCTAGAACTACTAATTAATTTTTGGACACACTTAAGATATTCAAACATAAGCCATAGTCTCGAAAGCTACCGGTGAGAAGAGCTGACAAATTGGTAAGAAACTAACTGAGTTATAAGCACAAAAGTATAAATGCTTGCGTGTTGTATCTAAATTGTATAAGCCTAAAGCGAGTTTTTCAGCTTCTGGACAACAGAGAGAAACGATGTTGGCATCAACATATAGGGCTTGAATAACAAAGTATAATACACTATAAAAAATACTAAAACCAAAGATGGTCGCCACTAAAAAATGGTATGAAATTAATTTTAATATGAGTCAATTCTAGTATTTTTGAATATAACACCTCAATATTGTCTTGACCAGTAGAATACAGTAAATTATGGCGTCCGAAATAAAATGGCGGATATATGGATCAAATATTGTAATTAGAGCTTTTCAACCCTATAAAATCAATACATTTATATGAATTCTGTTAATTAAAATTCCCCTTGATTTTTGTACACATAGCTAAATTATAAGTTAAATTTAGTTAATATTCCAAATGGTTTTGTTCTTAGATAAAATATAGGCAATAAGTTTATATGCTATAACTTCCTGCAAGGCTGTCCGAAATAGTTAAAAATTTGCCTAAGGGCAACTTACAAATTGCAATGATGTGAATATCTCATTCTTAGCTTTTGTCGACTTGGGCATTTTTTCCTTTTTGCCACATATATACCAGAACAAAAAAATAATTAAAATAAATGATTGATAGGTTCCATCTGGGTCACCCTGTGGTATTAATACAACGCAGTTTTAGAAACTGGATATAAATGATTCGTGTAAAAAAGTTTGACAAAGAATTCTTCAGTAATAAGTATTAAAATTAATGTACTGGCAATATAAGTATATGATACACACATAAATGAGTGTATAAAATTTATGTCTGTGTGTTCTTATGAGCAATTGAGTTTCGTTTAATGAGGCAAACATTATTTGTTTTCGTTTGCAAACAGATTCATTGATTTAATTAAATTAAAACATTTATTTAATCACAAATAATATTCTTGCTTTAGCTCAGTTGCTATGATTTCTATCACGTCAGTTTCACAAGGTAATGAGAACACGTTGTAAATCGTTTAAGTGAATAAAAAAAAAATTGCGTACAAAGTTTGTTACACAGAGTAATTTAATCGAAAAATTAATAATATCCAATATCATTAACAGATCAGAAGTGAATTAAATATGTTGAGCAATTATTGTGTGGAAGTGCTTTCGACAGCACATAAACCTGTATGACACGCAAGAATATTTTTTTTTTTAACTTTTGTTCTCTTGTTTCATTGCAGTAAAGTTTGTTGGCAAAATTTCTTTTCTACTTCTATTTATTTCTTTAGTAATTTAAAAATAAAATTGAATTTAATGTGTAATGTGCACAGGAAATAAAGAAAAAAATTAAATTGATTATCTTTGTTTTAGTTCAATTTCGAACGTTATTTTAAAATTCATTGGATTATGTGTTCTCCGCATTAAATATGTTAGCGTTGTTAAAACGAGAGTGTATAAGTTTGCCATTCTGTTTGTAATTTCTACAATATTAATTTGTGACCCTTAAAGCATTTATTTATGCTGAATCCCTATAGGTAGAGAAGTCACTATAGTCATGTCTGTCTGTCCATCCGAAATCAACATATCAGCTTTTCAAATACTTTTGAAAATTTTCTATTGAAAATCAGCAATTTCGAAACATTGGCAGTTGACAACATGTTGGTCTTTATACTTTTTTAATAGCTTACTGTATTCTATGCTGGTCAAAACTTTTCATTTGATACCAATAATGTATAGGTTAGAGCAGTGCTATTTAACCTTTTTGGCTCGTGTACCACTAAATTCATGACAAACTTTTCGCGTACCACCAAAAAAAATAAAATGTAAACATTTTTAAATGTTTGAAAATGTGTACAACAAATTCGTATTATTGTTCTCAGTTGTGCGTTTGTTTATTTCGAGGAAAACAAAACACACACATTTTAAATTAACAAGCATACTCTTTTGCTTTTGGTTGGACGAATATTTTACTTTGCTCATTCGTTTATTGGTATGGTTATCATTCGCTTACGTTTGTTATTTTTTATTAAATGTAGATGACAGTGTTACTTAAATTTAAAAATTCAAAATTTCACAAAAAGGTATACTTTTAGGATGATTTTTCTTTTTGTTTCCAATTGCAAAATAGAAATCGTTAAAATTTTAAAAGATTTCGCGTACCACCTGGAAATTTTTCGCGTACCACTAAGTGGTACGCGTACCATAGGTTGAATGGCACTGGGTTAGAGGATACAAAGCCGCAACAAGTGTATTTGTCTCATATATATTTGCCATCTTGGATTTTTTACTTTTTCATAGTTAACTGTATTTTACTGGTTAAATCCTTGCATTTAATAAAACTATTAAGGGAATATGGGAGGATCAAAGGGATCAAGAGAATTATCTATTATACCAGAAATAACCATGTATACATTTTCTGACCGACATTTTAAAGCAGCGGCCATCTTGGATTTTTATAAAAAGTATATTTTCGTTCGTAAATTTAGTTAAAAACCCGAATCAAATATATTTTGGTGCCTATATATCTCAGTTAGTTTTTCTGCTTGATTTTTTAGTTTTTTTCGAAATAATTTCTGAGACTCCAACCTATAATTAAAATAATTATTTTGGACGTTGAAAATTAAACATATATTTTAAAAAATACATATATTTTTCCAAATAATTTTGATTCCTATAACTTTGGCAATTAACGGCCTTACCCTCCAACATTTTTCACGAATATCTCTAAATACATTTTATATCAAATTTGTCTATAAGTTGTCCGTCCTAAGGCTGAGGAATTTAAATTTTTGTGGTAGAAGTAAGGGAAAATCAGGGACAGAAAGTTATAGGCCGATTGTATTGATTTTCAATACCAACCAGCTTCTAAATATTTCTGATATTTTAATACTACACCATTTTGATACTAGGCGATCTCTGGGGTCTTCATAAGGTACTGACAAAGGAACTGAGCGACAATCGGGCATACCTCAATCGACTTTCCTATTCGTAAGCTGTCGAAAAATGTTAGTTTTATGGGTCGGAAATGAATACTGTAGCAATTACGCACGGATTGACAGACCTTATTTTTATACCCTTCACCTGTGGTGAACATAGCTTTGTGGGTATATATAGCTTTGTCATTCCGTTTGTAACTTCTACAATTTTCATTTCCGACCCCATAAAGTATATATTTTCTGAAAGCTTATGAATAGAGGAGTCGATTGAGCCCTGACCGTCTGTCCGTGTGTTGGTTGAAATCAACTTTTAGAAGCAACTATATATTCCCCAGATCTGTATATGGTATCAATCTCTTGAAAATATCCAGGAATGAATCGCTATTGAAATTCAGCACAATCGCCCCATAACTTTCTGAGATTTGAGCAAAAAACAACGACCACCACGTTTTTTTACACAACAACAACATACATACAAACATGTAAAAAACATTAAACAAAATTACAAAATGAAAAAATATTAAAAATAAAAAAAAATAAAAAAAAATAAAAAAAAAAATAATAAAAAAAATTACAAAAAAAAAATTTAAAAAAATTGAAAAAAAATTAAAAAAAAATTTAAAAAAAATTAAAAAAAAAATAAAAATAAAATATAAATAATATATTTAATAAAATAAAATAAAATTTTTTTGGCTCAGCTGGGATTCGATGCCACATTTATTCTAACGTGTACGTATGTACGTATTTTATATGAGATGAATGGTGATACAAACAATTGTTATTGCATGACTACACGTTGTGAAGGGTATATAAGATTCGGCACGGCCGAATATAGCACTGTTACTTGTTTACTTTAAAATAGATTTCATTAAAATAATTTGCAAAATTTTCTAATGGGACGCTGTTCATGCATAGAGTTAATATATTTTGGTTAGTTTAAATTGTTACAAGTATTAAAGGTAAACTCGTAAAAATATTTCTAATTTTGTAAGAAATCTTAAAAAGCATATTAAACTTTAAGACTTCTTCTAAAGAAGCTAATAAAGTTCAATTAAGGGTTTGAAATATTTAACAAAGTACAAAGCTTATTTAAAATGTTCGAAGAATTTTTAAACATTTGAATTCACTACATAAGTAGAATATGGGTAATTTCGTTTTACGGTTTGTAATATAAGAACTAGTTTAAGACTTTACTTAGCTCTTACTTTCCGTTTAGCCTAAAAAAAAAAAAACAAAATTATTGATATCCTAGACAGTTTGTTTAACTGCTGCACCATTAGATTAACATCCCTAATTATGCTTTCAAAAAGCAGAGGGTTGCTTGGATAATAATCTGACAGTGAATGGTACATAAATATCCTCCTTGGAGATTAAACGAATTAATGTTAATGTGTTTATTATTTCTTCATTACTTCAATTTACCAATTTTATATGGACTTCTTCCGTTTTTTCTAACATTAATTCTACTAAAACTACTTACATGCTTTGCGTTTACATAGATAGACTTAATATAATAACTACACACATACTTTAATGCCTTCATTAAAGTTAATGTCTTTAAGATCTTTTTCAAGTATTGGTCTAAGTATGATTGTAATAAAAAAGTATTAATATTATTATTGTTATTTTGTTTACATCCTTTTTTTTTTGTCTACCCTACAGGTGATCTCATGGACATATTGGCACTCATCAATTCCAGCATTAATTTTATACTGTATTGTTCGATGAGCCGACAATTTCGTACCACATTTACACTATTATTTCGGCCAAAGTTTTTGGATAAATGGTTACCAGTCGCTCAAGATGATGAGACAAGGGCGGGTGGGGGTGTTGGTGATGCTGATGGTGGTGCAACTGGTCATGGGGGGAATTTAAATCAACGCCTGATTGGCAGTGGTGGAAGTGGACGTCGAAATAATGGCATACAACGTGATATGTATAGCAAAAGTGTAATGGGCGAGCAAAATTTCAACACAACAACCCAAGTAACGAATGTGTAGCAAAAACATCAACATCAAAATAATAAAAAACCTTTTACTGATGCTGCCAAGACAGCAACTATTAATGCCGTAGAAGGTATTTGTCAGTTAGATAATAAGTTTAGACATAAGAAGGGCAACGATTTTAACAATGAGTGTCAAACACATTATAACCAAAATAATTATAATTCTGATAATAATTGCTACAAGGATAGACATGAATATATGCAATCTAATGTTGAAGCTAAAAGTCTTGTTGTCAATTCAACTGACAGTATGGTAACAACAGAAGCAAGAATTGAAAATACAACAAAGTGCAAAGAGGGTGTAATTATTAATAGCAACAACAATAGTAAAAACAGCAAGATAAAATGGTTAAACACAGCCTCAGCGACAGCATCTTCAAAAGAGGCAGCAGCGCCAACAACATCAAAATCATTTTTAAACTGTATTTTATGTAAATTAAAGCATCATGATAATTTATATGCAAACGAAAAACATCACTTCCAAGAACAACCACATCAAGTTTTACTAAATCCCAGCGATAAATCAAAAGGCAGTGTGAAAAATTGTACTCTACAGTCAACTTTAGCTGTTGCTGTTGTCAAAAAAGACTCAACCGTAGAGCATCAAATTTATAAGGCATCCAAACATACAGATGTGAATAATGGTAACGAGAATGATGATAATGCAACACCTATTGCTACCGCTAATGCTTATAACGACAATGTTAATGATTACAAATATGACAATGATGTTAAAATATTGCAACAGCGAAATTTAATGTAGCAGCAACAGCAGTAGCAACAATGACAACCACCATAATTATGTGTGTGTGTGTGTCATAATTTTGTTAAGTGTCTTAAAAGTTTCTAAAGATTTTGTGTACTTTAACACATCCCCTTTTAACACACCTAAGTATAGATAAGTAGATACATTTATTAAGTTGTACGTAAGTGTTAGTTAGAAAAAAAAAAATTAAAAAAAAAACAAAACATGTTGAACATTTGGCACACTGCATTGAAATATTAAAGGTACATTAATCTCAGTTTATCATAATTTCATAAATGATATTAAAAATAATATTAAAATTATTTCAAATTAAAATTATATTTTTTATATAAACAAATTCGTAAGTTTTTTTTAGTTGAATGCCATGTTATATGCAATGCAACAATACTAACTTGTCTTTTAAATCTATAAAGTCATGTAACTTAAGTTAGAAGATTTCTAGTAAAGCTATGACTTGACCAATTTTAAGAAGATTCGTAAAAGCATGCTAACGTTTTATTTAAGCTTATTGATGGGTTTTTTTTTCTTACACAAAAACCCATAAAAAATATTGTGGATTTACTTAAAACTCGTTTATGCATTTTAATACCCTACACCTAGACTTGTGGTTCGCAGTTAGAATAACTGGCCGGTCCTTCAAGTTCAATACAGTTAAACATATTTGACTTAACTAAATTAAACAGGTGTCTGTTAGAGGCTGAATTAATTGATTTATTTAAAGTTTGCTCTTCTTTATCACTAAACCGTTTTTTAAACTGTGTCCAGCAAATGGCGGAAAGCTTGCCATTAGCAGTATCTTTCCGCAGTTTTATATGTTAAAAACGCTTAAAACAAATATAAATAAAATAAATAATTGAATGTTTACTTTAAATACGAATACTTCTAGTTGGATTCTTTGATTAATAGTCGCAGTATTTTATCACTAAAACAACTCTAGTTCTTTGTTTTAAGGTATGCCATTATTTAGTTATGCACCTACATTCCTGCATAAATAATTTTTAATTTAATTTAACCTCTTAAGATGCCCTGTTTTCGACGCCTATAACCAACATAGTCTTCTTATCAAACATTGAGGTTGTTTGCACTCAGAGGAAAATATCTACAGTTAAACTTTACTGAAAGTTCTTTTATAACAAAAAGTAGCTTGTGAAAAAGTTTTAAGCTCTAAAAAGACTCCAGAACTACCATTAGCCATTTAAAGATGCATACCTATTCAAATTAAACGAAAAAAACTGCCATCTTGAGAATATGTAGCCTTTTCCATTATAACGACACTACACGAACGTATTAAATCTTTAACGAACTCATCTCATGATGAGACATCGAAGACAGATATATCAAAAACTTGCAGCAAATAGGACTATACTTATATTTTCTCAAGCAATTATGAATTCTATATTCGACTCGACTTCGTCGTGGTAAACAAACCACTAATAGTGAACGCAAAACAAGTAACCTTCATGCATGTATTTTGTTATTGTAACAAAAACAAAACGCATGTAAAACTCCAACGCTCAACGCTCTTGTTTAGGTATGGGGGTTTGTTGTCTGTTTAAGAGATTAAGATTTTGTTTTTGCGTATTACACAGCCCGACAAAATTAAATTTGTCTCTATTAGCTCTAGCTTTCATGATATAGCTTTTTTATACCCTCCACTGTAAGTATATATCAGTTTGTCATTCCGTTTTTTCCGAAAATATTATTCTTTGTGTAATTGCTAGCTGATTAACGGGAATTTTATTTGTGTAATATTATTCAGAACGTTATTTTTTCTTTTTGCACTCCAATTGCATATCAGAAGTTAGTTGCTTGTTAGAAGTGGTTTATTGCAGTTGGCAAATTTTATTCAAAAAGTGTTGATCTAAATTGAAATGACTTCCAATAGAAGATATTGTAAAAATAACGCTGACACATTTTGTTATATTTGTGGAGAGTGCACCTTTAAAGAAAACATAAGACCTATTTCGGAATGTGTTAAAAAATCGAATTTAGATTACTTTGGAGTTGTTCTGGCTGTGTAAATTTGCGATAGTGGACTCAAGGAAAACGAAATAGGTTTTTTTAATTTGCTGCAAAAAATTTAAACTTGTAAATGAAAAATACAAAATAACTGTTATTGTTTACCTCTTATTACAGAAGCCAACTAAAACTTAGCCTAAAGGCCATAATCAGTTGCATTTATTTAAAAATAAAATAGTGATACTTGCAAAAATTGTATATTACACATTGTAAAATTGCAAATTTTCTTGAGGCTAAAAAATATCTTACACTCTCCGACCTGGCAACATTGTTTTTTCTTTATATAAATGAGAGCTGTTAATGTGTATATTGTTGAATCGACTTGAATCACTCTATGAAGACAAGTAGTTTCCTACAAATATCAATCAACGTGGGTAGTTTTGCGAATCATATAAGTATGGGATGGTAAAGGTATAAGTACGACGTAGTACTCAAGTTAATTGTGAGTTATACTTATGAATCAACGTTGTTGTGGGTATGCGTACGTCAGCTCACTTAAATTTAAATGATTTATACGCACTTATACTCAAATTTTATGACTCACTATGAATATTGAAAAAAACGAATCAAAGCCGATCACTAAAAGGTAGGCATTTAAGATAGTTTGCAAAAAGAAATCTCATTACCTTTGTAATAAATTTCAATTAATAACTTTAGCTTTGTACTTTAGTAATACAAATAGTAATTAAAGAACTTCATATTCAAGAGTGTAAAACATAGGTTAATATTGGAAAATTTTAAGAGTTTTTCTTGAAATTCATCAATCGCTTACGTAGCCAATTTCCAATTTTCGCGAGTGCACTGTATTGCAAAAAATTAGCAAAACTCTTGAAGTGAAATATCCGAATGTGATTTTATGTTTTTTGTTACTCCAAACAAGGTTGTTGTTGTTGCTTTTGATGTTGTTATAAAATTCAAATATTTTTATGTAATTAAAAATCTGATTATACTATTTTTATATATGATAGCACTTATTTAATTGTTAACTTAAGTAATTTTTATACTACAAACCTATTAAAAAAAAAAAAAAACAAATAATAATAATTATAATTAAAAAAGATATAAGTAAATCAAAACAAAATATAAAAATTCAAAATTATTATGAAAATATTTTTAGTTTGTAATTTAATAACTACAATGAACTTAGGATTACAATTTTATTAAAAATATTTAAATCAAAACAAAGTTTTATAGATTTATTTTTTTTATTTCTTTTTTTTTACAAAATATCTAAATATTTACAAATAATAAAAACAATGAAATACAAAAATTCAATTATCACATTATTATAAAAACGTTAAGTATTAAACACTTTAAAGGATTTTTTTTTTGTTTTTTTTTTAAATGAATAAAATTAAATTGTGGTTCTTACAGCTGTTTGTGGTAGTAATGATGTGATAATTTGATGTGTGTATTACAAAATTATCATTTAAATTATTATACTTTCATTTCCATTTACCATAAAAATGTTCAAGTGTATTTCCAAGTGGTGCTAGTATTTAAAAATACTTTATTATGAATTTTTTAAAATGAGATTAAATTCAGTTTTTGTTGTTGAGATTATATTTAAATTAAAGGATGCATTTTTTTGTAAGAGTTATATTTGCCTTTTCTTTAAATAACTGTAAATACAAATTCTTTTAATTAAAAATAAATTTAAATGAAATTCTTAAAAATCCGTAAATAAATTAAAATTCTTTAAATTCAAAGTTTAAAGTTACCAAATGTCCATTCGTTAAAGTAGTATTTTTATTCATTAAAAAATGTCGACCTTCAGAGCTTAGCCTTAACCTATTTTACAACGTTGAACAACTGTGTGACTGAAGTGACTTAATAAATGTTAAGGAATGAAAATCGTATTTTGTTATCGCCATAATAGTTTTAATTTCCTTAATGTTCAGCTAATGTCATTGCACAACGAAAGCCAACAGCAAAAATACAAAAGAGATGAAAATTAAATATAAAAGGTAGCGAACTGAAAATTGAAATAATAAAATTGATTCTAGCATCTTGACAACAAGCATAAAGTTTTTGTTTTCATATAAAATTAATTTAAACGTTTAAGCGATAACCAGGTGACGATACGGTGTGGCCGAGAAAGATAGAAAAAAAAGTAGTACTTTTTATTACAACTAACGACTGAAATAAAATTTTGTTATTCGCTTTAAGAAAAACATTATCATTTTTATTGCAAATAATAATCACACATTGAAATTCACTTAAGAAGTAATTTTTTTTTTAATGCATTGACCAAATTATATTTATATAAACGTCAGATTCTGTGTTAAAAATTCGAGCTGTTTGAAAATTGTGTACAAACATCGCATTTTGGAGTCAAAACCCAATTTTTGCTGATTAATTTATGTCACCACAACTGCAACAGCGTGGCTCAATTTTTATGTGAGCAGCGTTTAGAATACATCGAAAGTTCAAACGAAATCTTGTGGTACGGGTAGTGTGGCACACTTAAGTGAGATTGTTGGTAACACATGATCTTAGAAACCATTAATCGGTTATGCTGAACAATCTTTTATAGCTTCAAGTCGATTCATGTTAGGTTTCTATCTCAATTATTCACAAATTTGGCAGGTTTTATTTCATAAAAAATTTGGAATTTTTTGACACTATAGGTGGCGCTGAAAATGAATTATTTTGTATATATATTAATTTTGCGAGTACTACTGGGTCTATTTTAAAGCATAATTGCCCCGTAAATTTCTGAGATATAAGCAGATAAACTCGGCTGCCCCTGTTTTTTTTTCCATATTTTTACTATAAAAAGCAATATTCTTCAGCTCTGTGATATGCCTCAATATTAAGTTTTGGACAAATTGGTAAGGTTATAAACAAAATGTGTTTGTTTTTTTAAATTTTTTCAATACAATATATTTTATGTCAAGTTTTCTAAATTCCTAAATAATTTTTTAAAAACGTAATGACACCAAATTACAAGTCCTCGTCTGAACCAAATTACAAGTCCTCGTCTGAACTAGTACAATAAAGTAAAATGGCGTATAACATTAAATCTAAAATCTAGGAAACGCTACGATCTGGTCAATGTATCAATACACATTATGGTAAAGGTTATTATAAGATGAGGTCCAATGTAGCGCTCTTACTTTTTATGTTTATTTGCTCATATTTCGTAAATCAATGACACGATGATCAATGCCAATCTGGTCCCGAATATTATATGTTGGGGCTTCGAAGAGATTTCGATTAAACGAGATTGAAATAAAAAAACTTATTACAGGGGTATAAATTTAAAGAGAATTAAATTAGACGACAAATGAAAATTAAGGATAAATCTTTGATTTCTTTTCTTCGTTGTCAATAGTGAAAAATATTTGCTGTATTCACAAGAAGTCCTAAGTGTCGTGTTGTAATAAATTCATAATTTTAGAAAAATTTTAATATTAAATAAAGAATAGAGATGATTATGGTAAAATTTTTAAACTTTAAGAAAAATAAATACTTTTCAAAATACAAAAAAAAATATCATAAAACGATTCTTACTACATCTTCTGAATTAACCAAATGCCTTTATATTTTTTTTTCAGAAAATATTATTTTTATTATTTTACGAATTATAAGAATTTGTTAATGGGTACAAACGATTTACAGGGATATCCCCAGACTTTAAATAACGAAAAAAAACAGAACTAACAAGGTGACTAAAATATATATATTTTCTATCTGTTGAGGTTTTTGAATTAAAGGGCTTCGTATTTGTGTGGATTGGTGGTATAATTTTTGTAATATGGTTGCATTATGTATAATGTAAATTTTAAATTGTTTGTGCCTACCAAATGAGTTTTTTTTGGTAATTGATTAAACAATTTTTAAAAATTTCGTTTTCTGCTTCTTTTGATGTGAATTTTGAGGAATCATAGTAAGGGATGCCAGATGGTTTGGATAAAAAATAGGCTTATTTAAAAAAAAAATCAGTATTATCGGCTCTTTTATTTAAAAAATCAGCAATAAATAAATGGACAAAATAAAAATACTTATTTTAAATACAACAAAACAAATTATTATTATAAGAAAACATACAATATTACATTAAAGTCAATAAACTAACAATTGTGTAAATTGTAGTTAATATGAAAGAAATATTTGCTTGTTTTGTGTTGTTAAAATTAACAAAAATTTAACATTGATTTTTCAAACGAATTGAATTATTTTATTTAAAATAATCTTTAAGAAAAAAGGATTGTGTACAAATATTAATTTTGCATAAAAACTTAAAATTGTGTTACATTTAAGTTGATTGGACAAAAAATTCTTTACACATTTGTGGAAGAAAATAGAAGGACCATAATTTGTTGTACAAACTTCTACAGAATTGGAAATGCACCTCTAGGATCTCCGCGTTTTGTTTGTATACGTACATACTTATGTATATACTGGTTAGAATAAATATGGCATCGAATCCCAGCTGAGCCAAACAAATTTTATTTTATTTTATTTAATATATTATTATATTTTATTATTTTTTTTTATATTTTTTTTTTTTAATTTTTTTTCAATTTTTTTTTTAATTTTTTTTTGTAATTTTTTTTTACTATTTTTTTTTTAATTTTTTTTTTCTTTTGGTATGTTTTAACATGTATGTATGTATGTATGGTGTTGTTGTAATTGTGTAAAAAAACGAGGTGGTCGTGGTTTTTTGCTCATATCTCAGAAAGTTATGGGGCGATTGTGCTGAATTTAAATAGCGATTCATTCCTGAATATTTTCAAGAGATTGATACCATATATAGATCTGAGGAGCATATAGTTCAACCAACACACGGACAGACTGTTAGGGCTTAATCGACTCCTCTATTCATAGGCTGTCAGAAAATATATACTTTATGGGGTCGGAAATGAAAATTGTAGAAATCACAAACGGAATGACAAAGCTATATATACCTTTGTGCACCACAGGTGAAGGGTATAAAAATACAATTTCAACTCTTTAAATTTAATGTAAAAAATATGTTTTTATTTTTCACAAATAAAGCTGGGGAATTCTGTTATAATCTCGATAAAAATTATTGTTATTTTTCACGATTTTATTAGGGTTAATTATATTCAAAGATTTTCGTTTATTATCGAAACTTTTTATTAGTTGACCTGCAAGTTTGGTATGGAGTTAATACAAATATTTACAATTCTGTAGATCTTGCTTTTATTAAGTTTTGATTCTAATATTAACTCTTTAACCTACACGCCCAAATACACGTTATCAAATATTAAAAACATATTTGTTTAAATAAATTATTCAAGCACTGGCAAACTCTTAACAGTTGTCTCTTTTAAATGTAACTAGTATTCCAGTGTTGTTTAAATTTAAATATGTGATATGAAAACAAATAAAGTAACCGTGTTTTAAGTGTTTATCGAAGAAATGTCATTTTCATGGCAAATAACTTTGAGGCAAAAAATGTCAGACCTGACATAGTTATGTTGGAAATCCCATATAGCATTGCTGTATGGTCTTAAGTTATTAGTTGAATTGTTTATTACGCTAAAAAAAATTTTTTTAACAACGAAATGTGTTTTTATAAAAATAATGTTAGCAAAGCTCTAAATGGTAAAACATATTTGAAAAGAACATCTTGTGTCCTACCAGCATTTTTATTTTAAAAATTCTAATAGTCAAATACAAACAAGAAACTTCAAAGCATCACTCTCAGAGGTAACATTTGAAAGTTGAAAATATTTGTGAATTAATATTTAATATGAATTCTAAGCTGATTGGGTACTTAGTAGCTATTTTCCTGGAAATAAATACACTTAAACATCTTTATTAAATTAAACAACTGACTTTTTTTTGTACTAAATATATATGTATATTTAATAATAGAAAGAAAACGAACCACCATAAAAAGAATAATAAATAAAAAAATAAAAAAAAACAAACAAAACCTTATGGCAACGAAACCGTATTTAGTTGTAGAGACTCACACATCACATCGTCCATGTATGCCTTCGCACACACATAAGTCTTCATAGACATACGCTCATACATGTATATAAACACTAACATTAAAGCTTAGCATTAAAACCATATATACAAGTATGTGTGTAACTGTATGTCTGTCCTTATAAGAAGTTTTTATATAAAAACATACCGACACTACAGGAAGCCTGGGGTCCAGTGTGTCCATTTTTGACGACTATTTTGGTGACTTTTGGTGATATTATTAAGAAGACGTTTACACTTAAAAATAATAAAAACCAAAAACTTAGTTAAATATTTGAGGTCATGAACTTTTATATAAAAAATAATGTTTTGAATTAATGCGGTAAAAAGTACTAAAAGTGCAGACTAGTATTAGTCAAATTATGTCGCCATATGGTCCTAAAAGAACTACCTAGTCAATAGTTTAAACGTCACTAGTGGATTATCAATGAAAGAAAAAAAGTTGAATGTCTAAAGCACGGAGCATTGTCTGGGGTATAATTGGTGAATTAGTATACATACACACATACATCAATTAAATGTTCATATTCATACATACATATATACCTACATGCAAACATACATTTACAACATGGCACTTACATTTAGCCAACTTGATTACTTTATTAGTTAATCGCAAAATTATATATAAAAAATTCATATAAATTAAATCTATCAAAAATAACGAAACGAGTGAAAGAAAATGCAAAAAGTAAATTGAGAGCTTTGCAACCAAGAATACAGACACATACTTGTAGTGAGCCCAACAGATATGCATGTATGTCAGTCAGTTGTTTGACAGTGGCACAAAAAAATTTTACCTTCATTAAAAACATATTGTGATTTTTTATTTTTCTGTTTTTCTTTATATTGATTTAACAATATTTAATTGTATTTTATTGAAATGTTTCTTGATAAAGAAAAAAGCTATAAAAACCATGAAGCAAGATAGTTTTTTTCTTAGTTTTTCCGATAACAATAGACAACCAATAATTTCAGGATATCTAACAATATATCTAATATTCTATAAATTAAATAAGTCTTTGTATGACATTTCAAAAGTATCGCATTTAAAAGTTACTTCTTTTTAAATAGAATATATCTCGTTAGTAACATTTCAAAATCCATTATGTTTTTTAATTTCCCAATACCGAACACTTCGCTAAAGACATCCTAGCGATAGTTTTAGTGATGGCTTTTATGAAAAAAAAGCCTGGTTTTAAACTTATTTAATGCTACAGTTTTTGCTTTTCAACAAATTCATTTAAGTTTTTAATGCCTTCAAATTTTGTTTCAACATTTTTTTTCAAATATTCATATACAGGAAATAAAAAAATTTCTATTTGGGAGCGGATTGTAAAATTTTTTTTTAGTTTTTCATACAAAAAGTAAAGCAGCTGATATACAGTATGTAAAAGAAATATTTTTAAGTGTGTGTTAAAACTTGATTTAACCCTTATGTGACTGACAAGGTACCCGGGTACCTATTATTTACGTTTTGAAATATAAATTTTTGGTAGAAGTTGATAAGCTTCTTTAACTTTTGGTGTTTTATTAATTTTCATTGATTTCAAAGGAATAAATATATTTAGAAAGACCTTAGATGCCAAAGTTCTTGCAACACCCTTAAGTGTACGACAAGGTACCCGAGTACCTCTATGAGTTTGTATGAAAAAATGCTTATACCACAACCTGCTCTTTGTTTTAACATAACTAATGAAACCAACAACCAACTTCATCTGTCTCTATAATTCCTTCAGGTTCAGCATCTGAAGCCTGCATTTATATATCTTGATTTGCTAGATTGTACTCATCGTCATCATTTGAACAAACAAAATCTCCCTCACTAGTTTCACTTTCACATAACAATTTAATAAAATCTGTAGAGCTACATAAGTTTTTTATTTCGATGGACTCTTGCGCTTGAACTCATATTATTACTTATTTTATAAACTTTACAACAAAACTAAAAACTGCAATCAGGCGAAAAAATTTCATTGTGTGAATACAAAAGTACACAAGACAATAAAGAAATATTTTGCTTACAAGCTTCTTTGCTAAAAACGGGAAACCCCCTACTTCTATATATTCTATTTATTTGTTGGTTATGGCGTAACTTACGACTTTACGTAGACACGGCTTACTTTGCATCTATTCCTTATAAAACTTTGTTAAGACAAACATAAGATATTACAAAAAAAATTTACTGGAAACATTTATTTTTTATGTAGCATTTTTCTAAAAAAAATTATAATGTATCGATGTATAATTATAATAAAATTCTTTAATTAAATTAAAGTATTTCATTTTTGTAAATTTGTTCAAACAAATTTTTGTGTTATATTAGATATGTATTAAGGAACCCGGGTACCTTGTCGCACATGATAAGTAGTTTTTTTTTGTCAATCACATAAGAGTTAATTAAACTTGTAGTGTGAACGCTAAATCATCTGTTGACAATTTTAATGACAAAACTAGGTTTTATATACAAGTGTGACAACTCTATTAAAAACATTTATCAGACTTAATTTTGGCATCATTCAAATTCGCAAAATCGTACGAAACGATTTTGCAGACTCCTTACATTTTTTTGACCCCCTTAAAACTCTAGCACAATTTCTTTATAGAAATGGTAAACTCAAGATGAGCAAAATGAGAAATTATAACATTTTTAAATGACATTCAATAGAGAATTAATTTGTTAAAGACATTCAACCTCGGCATGTGTATAAAAGTGTCTGACTACTAGATTAAGGTAGAATTACACCTGGCAAATTTTCAAATCTATTATGGCCATCACAAGAAAATTACAAATTTCTTAATTTTTTTAAAACCTCTCTTTAGGTATATCAAATAACGTTCCTTTCAATGAATTGATTTTAATTTGATCTACGCCGTATAATGATAGAGTCGTTTTTTGGAGTTTTTTAACGCATGCATGTTGGTAAAGTGTATCTGAGATTCTAAAGAATATTATTTATTTTTATTCTCACTCTTCGAACATAAAACTCATTATTTCTTACGACACTCCCAACTGTTAATGGGTAGTTTTTATCAGCAGCGTCAAATTGATTTTAGTTTTCCCACTAATTTCTATTTAACTCTTGAAGTCGTTCTTAATAATAATCCAATTCTCTGCTTGTCAAACTAATTGTTTTTTACTATACCTTGTACAGGTCATGTTATTTTTTTTTTTCTTTTACTGAACTCCTTAATAATATATGCAGAGTCTGCATAGTTTTCAGTGCCACTGTCATCAGTTTCCTGTATGTGTTCGTTTTTGTTTTTGATATCATGGTAAGTATTTAGTTAAATAATAACGGCCTTATTCATAAAAAAAAGTTAGCCACAGTTTCTACATTACGTACAACGAGTTGCCAACTAGAATGCCGATTAAGCTTGGCAGCTCGTTAGCACAGAGTTTATTCATAACAAACTTTTATCCGTCTGCCAACTTTTCATAAATCAACTCTGAAATTGCATAATACTCCTCAAAATTGCAACCATTTTTTGTATATCATTTCTGATTTTGACATTATGTTTTTTTTCCATACATACTAAAAATTTTCTAAATTTTAAAATAAAGTAAAAAAAATAACGTACAATATATTTCTCGTGCACAAAAATTTTTATTCCTTTCTTTATAAAATTTGTTTGTCACGGAACAGCTGTTTTTCAAAAGTCGGCAAACGCTTGGCAGCTCGTTAATAAGAGTTTAGCAAATCGTTAGCCAGAGCTTGGTTAGCCAGAGCTTTATTGTAACTTAATGCCAACTTTTTGTTATAAATAAGGCCGTAAATAATTATCTTTAAATCGTTTTGTATATTAGCTGTTAAAATAATATACAATTTTTGAATTACCCGGTTAACTACTAGATATTAGGCCATAATATCTAGTTGGTTAATTAAACTATATTTTAAGTTTAAGCTCTGTTTTAATAAAAACAAATATAAATAATGTATACAATTTTACACACCTCATAAACAATATTTTAGGTTTATTGAAGGCTTATTTAACAAATTTCTGTCCAACGTCTGTCAAATAAGCCTTTAATAAACCAAAAATATTTCTTACGAATACGGCAGTTAGTTGTTTTAAGTAAAATATTTCTTATATGTGTTATAGTTTATATCCCTGTCTATTTAAACGAATTGATATTAAGCTAAAAGAAAAATAAAATAAATTGTAAATAACAACAAAAAGAAAAAATTAATATATAGATAAACCTTTTTTTAACGAAAATTTATTAATGGTTAAAGTTGTTTAAAGATAATGTTAAAAAAAAATTTGGTTTCTTTTTTATTAGTCTTAATTATATTGGACCTACATAGTTGTTAATATGAAAAATGAAAAAAGTGTTATAATGTAAATATTTTAATAAAAAATAAATATAAATAAACAAAAATAATAAAATAAACTGTGATTAAAAATAATAAAAATAAAACAATTATATTTCCATTATAAAAAAAACTAACGACTATTTGCTTTATTTATTTTATTTTTTTTTTGTATTTAGTACAAGGAAATGAAGAAGGTATGATATGAAAACTAATATTTTAATTGAGCTTTTCTTGAGCTGTAAATTAAAATTTTTAATTTTTTTATTTTCCTAAACTTAATTTAAAAATTTTAGATTCTGAAACGTTTGTCAAACTAGAGTAAACATCAAAGTAAAGAAAAAGTAAATGTCGCCCTAAAATCAATCATTTTGACGTTCTAATCAAAACGCCACAAAAAATACATTCAAATGAAATTTAAAATATTATTTGGCAAAAGTTAATTTAATTGCCCTTAAATAATCCCCAGTTCTTTTACTGCAAACAATAGTTAGTTTACTTAATATTTTTTAAAAAACAATAACTTCTTATTTTTTAAAACACAAAAATATCCCAGCAAAATCTTTACTTACCTTGCAACCTTGGTTACTTACGTACCAACCTTCTGATGCTCCGACACTACCACCAACGTCGGATTTAAGAAGTATGATAACATCGGCAAGGAGAACAGGTAGGAATATTTTAATAGGTTGTGATGCGAACTCGCATCACCTCTCTTGGGGCAGCACGAACTGTAACAGGAGAGGAGACGCCCTATGGGAATTCCTAAATGCTAATAACTTATTTACCCTTAACTCAGGTAATAAACCTACATTTATTAACAGAATTAGGGAAGAGGTAATTGATGTGACTATATGTTCAGAAAATTTAATTGATGAAATTTGCGATTGGCACGTATCTGATATGCACTCTTATTCGGACCATCGCTATATTTTTATGACCTTAACTCATCCGCCACCGGAACCGGTGACTTTTAGGAATAAGGCCAGGACGGACTGGCCAAATTTTAGGTTAAGTCTTCAACATAAACTCGAAAATTATCCAGAACCGGATGAAAATCTGGACACGATAGATTCGATGGTGGGAAGACTGACTGCCGATTTTAGGGAAACTTTTGAGGAGCATTGTCCACTCCGACAAAGGCGAACCCCAAGGGAAAAGCCCTGGATGACAGGTGAACTGATTAATCTCAGGAAAGAAACCCGAAGGCTATTTAACAGAGCCTATCGAAAGAAACAATCAGTATACTGGGACGATTACAGTGAGAAGCTCAGAATATACAACAAAGCAATAAGAATCGCCAAACGCAGATCCTGGAGGCTTTTTTGCAATCAGGTGGACAGCGTGAATGACGCTTCTAGAATTAAGAAATTCCTATCGAAAACCCACACCCAACCGGAAACCCTCGTTGACTCGAACGGGAAAAGGTCGGAGACGATGGAGGAGACGCTAGGAATACTGATAGAGGCACACTTCCAAACGGAAATGGCGGATGACGGAGAAATTCCACACCCCCATGACGGTAGTGCCACGACGGACATAATTATAACCACAAAGATGGTAAGAGAGGCGGTGAATAGTTTCTTGCCATATAAGGCACCAGGGCCGGACGGTATTTTTCCGGCTCTCCTACAAAGAAGCATTGACCTAATCGACATAAGGCTGGCGAATATTTTTACTACTTGCCTGAAATATGCGTATACCCCTGTGGAATGGAGGGAGGCGAGAGTCGTTTTCATACCTAAACCAGGGAGGGAAAATTACGCAAATCCTAAAGCTTATAGACCCATAAGCTTAACATCATTCTTATTGAAAACCATGGAGCGTATCGTCGATGGAATGGTCAGAAGACGATTACCAGGCGATTCAATGAGATTTGGACAACACGCCTATATCAAGGGCAGATCTACTGAGACTGCTCTTCAGGAGGTTGTTTATCATATAGAGAGATCCTTCGACCTGGGTGTGTATACCATGGGCGTATTCATAGACATAGAAGGAGCTTTCAATAACGTAATGACCTCGAGTCTTATCGATTCCTTGGAAAACTTAGGGTTAAGCCATGTCTTAATTGCATGGATTAGCAATATGTTAAGGAACAGATGGATAAATTGTGAGGCAAATGGAGTAAGAAGAAGGGACAAAGTATGTCGAGGAACCCCGCAGGGAGGTATTTTATCTCCATTAATATGGGTAACTACCATACATAGTCTACTGAGGATTCTATCGAACGAGGGATTCAAGCCTATCTGTTACGCAGATGATGTTGCGATACTGATCAGGGGGACGAATCCAAATTCTTTATGTATGAGAGCAATGGAGGCTTTGAATATATCATATAACTGGGCGAAGGAGCGAGGGCTCAATGTCAACCCGGAAAAGACTGAAATCTGTTTGTTTACGAGAAAGAGGAAGATACCGGTGCATAGCTATCCCATCTTTCGGAATAAGACAATTAAGATTGATAAAAAGGTCAAATACCTAGGAATAGTACTTGATTGGAGACTATCCTGGAAGGACCACATTCAATGTAAAGTGGAGA